>OY751437.1:24342730-25542730 GCA_963565745.1 Phengaris arion
ACATCTAAATGTTTATTACTCCTTCGAACAAAAACCACTGAATTTTTGTCAATTTATTTTTATTTTTATTTATATATGGCATCGGCTTATAACCATTTGCCAGTGTCAAGTTAAAAAGGCGGGAAATAGGTCTTTCGTTTCAATTTTCAACACCGTAATCCTAAATCGTCAAGTCTAAAGTCTAGATTAAGTCCAAATATATAGTCAGCAAAGTCCATGAGTCATGTCAGTCGATTCAGTAAAGTGGTAGAAGCTTTAATGAAAGTTCCTAGGGAGTTTTGGCGGGAAACACAAAATAGCACGTTTTTAGAAGTTGTACCACTTGCCCACACTTGTGCACGTTAACGAATATTTAATGGTTAATATTCTAACAATATTACACATTAAAACCAAGATAACACAAATTTATGAAATATTACAAATTCCACAACGCCACCCATTGAATTCCCCGGCAAAACTCCTTGTCAAATATTGGTATGTCAAGTTGACTTTGAAGGTCGAATAGAGTTGCCAAGTTAAAAGTTTAGAAATAACCCAGGTTCAACTTTCGTTTACTAGACTCTAGCTGCAGTAGCTGTTGTCCCACGCAAATACGTTCAGTTGTTACGGCTTACTGTTCCACAAGTTCTGCGCAATTCCTTTTTATATAATATTTCGATGTAAGCTACAATACTTATAATATTTATAAATGATTTATTTATGCCTAATACGAGCTATCTATCTACATGATATGCGATGTTACGAGAACGACCTTAAAGCATTTTTGGCGGATATGTGGGTAGAAATTATTATGAATCGTGGGATAACTTTAAGGCCTTAATATAATATTAGATAATAGAATAGAATAGAAATTTAAAAAAATTATTTGTTTTGTTTATTTTTTGAAAAAATTGTGTTTTTTTTTTTAAATAACAAAATAACAAACAAAATATTAACGACAAAACTAGTTTCTATTTTACCAAATTGGTGCTCACTCCGCATATTGTTGCGAAATCGCAACGCTGATTTTCAGTGAGCACCATAGAAAAATAAACAAAAAGAAAAATAAAACTAAAAACGCACATAGTAATAATGCTACCTACATATTTATCTAATCCACATAAAGCATGCATTATGTACCAATTAAGACACCTTACAACACTAAAGGTCAGCTCACACCGAGACCTGAGGGTCAATTCTGCTAAATAACACCTGCAATAATACAATACAAAGTCCCGATACGTTTAAACTGCCAGGCTGGTATTCTGGTAAACGATAACCTTGTCCTGATTGGTCCAAACTTCAAGGTTCCATACCCAAAGGTAACACCGGAACGAAGACATCGCTGTGCGTCCGTCCGTCTGTCTGTCACCAGGCTATATACATTGGAGAGTCTCGACGTGTCAGTCAACAGAGTCTTATTGAGTAACGTGTATAAAGTTTAACCGCAACACGCAATCGTATGATGTAACGTTTGTATTTCAGGCATATGTCTAGATGTAGGCGTCATATTCGCCTGTGGGGAAGAATTGGACAACCTATTTACATCCTAAGTGCCGTACAAATTAGACACATCATAAATAACGGGAGACGAAACTTTGTATGGAGAAACTATTTTTTTGACATTATTCATTTTAGTCTAAAATAACTAACATCTTAGAATAAAAACATATGCGTCGTATTAATTAAATATAATAAGTTTTGTAATGCACACTTCACGCCATCTCATGTTTTTACTAGCAGCTTCAAATTGAAATTTCGACATTTAGAATAATTTGTTTTAATTACAAATTTGCAGTTTTCAGTTTTTTTACCGACTTACAAAAAAGGAGGCGGTTATACGTTCGGCTGTATATTTTTTTATTTTTTTTGTATGTTCAACGATTACTCCGCCGCGCCGACTGAGAACAGATTTTAAAAATTATTTGTTTGATATAAAGGGTATAATCCCAAATTGGTCCTTTTGACATCATAGTGGTGACCTGATGATGGGATCCATGAGGAATCGAGGGAACTCCTGTGGACATTTATATGGACACATAATATTATGGTGATCTTGACTTTTTCTCTGAAGTAGTCATATGCTACCAAAAAGTAAGATTTTGCACCAAGGTATACCCTGGATCCAAAAGCACTGAACAGAACTTCTGACTCCTTATAGATATATGTTTGTGGATTTCGGCTTTGTTTAAAGAACTGCAAGCATATGTCACTATGTCAATTATGGTATGGTCATCATCATCATCAACACCATCATCACACCATACATCACCACATTATGATGATATAAAATACTATGAGAAGTACCTATATACTTCTCATGGTATTTTACACCGACACGGATAACTTTGAACATTAGTCATTACTTTGCCGTATGTGAACCTATTCGCAAAATTGTTTAGTTGTTGTAAAGGCTATTATAATACGAAATTTGTCACTTAGACACCAAATTGGAGACCTGATGATGGAATCCATGATAAATCGAGGGAACTCTTCGAAATTTATATGGACACGTATAGTGATTGCGACATTTCTCAAGAATTCCAAGCATATTACGCTACCAAAAAGTAAGCTTTTGTATCAAGGTAGGGATCCAATAGTACTGAACAGAACTCCTGAGTCCTTATAGATACATGTTTGGGGATTCCAGCATTGTATAAAGAACTGCAAACATATGCCTCATACTACTTACAGTAATCATCGTCATCAACACCAAAATAACGCTTGAGTTTGTTTTGCCGAGTGACAATAGCGGAGGCTTGTTTATATCTTATATTTATATATTTCTTACAATGTGTTGTTAATAATAATAAAATAATATAGGTAACTAAAAAGAGAAAAAATATTATTTTTTAACAAAAAATGAAAACCGACTTCACGAATAATAACCGAGTAAAAAGGCATAAAAAAAGTATGAAAAAAAACTAATTTTCAAAATCATTCCCATTTACTTTTTTTTAACGTCTAAAATTTTAACTATTTCTCTACTCAATCTCCATAATTTTGAAGTCGATATAAGCCAACTTGAACGTGAGTTCTATAAAATATAGTTTTATCAGGATGTTGTTGATGAGGAGTTTTATCAGGATGTTCGGGCTGGTGTACCAACATCAAAATTATGAAGATTGTGTAGAGAAATAGTTAAAAAATGGGAAGAAATTAAAAAGGGGAATTATTTAGAAAATAAGATGTATATACATTTTATGTGGCAAAAACGCCGTATCTTTTTTTTTTACGTTAACTTAGAAGTCTGATTTTATCACAGCTTCAAGGAACAGTCGACATGAATATACGGTTTTAATTTCAACTCGATAACCTAATGCGTTCCCGAAATAAAGGATCTTGACAGACAGACAGACAAACTGATCTTATAAGGGTTCAGTATTTTTCTTTTGAGTACGGAATAATAAAACTTTTAAGAAAAAAAAAACAAAACTAACTATCGTATGTAGATTGTAGACTTCATTTGTCTCTATCTCTTTTTAACACGCTTTTATTAGCTCGGGTTGTATGTAACGGAATCTTTGAGCTTAATTTTCACCGGTTTCTAGACGTCTGATCAACTTGAAACTTTGCACACGTCTTAAGGGCCGATGACAATGCAATAAGCCGATAAAAATTTTCTAAGCGTGTTTTTTAGTTTTTTTAAACTATTATATTATTATGAAAACTCATCATACTATGAATTTTTACCCGACGACGGCGAAACTAAAAGGAGGGTATTTTGGCAGATATGTTTGTTCCACCGCTTTAAAATTACTGATCCGATTTTAATAAATGAGATGTCTTTATAACTCAGGTCGAGTTATAGATTTTTATAATAAATTGTATCTATACTCATATAGTATCCGAAGGAAGAAGTCGTCGTGTTCATTTTTCGTAGCTGACTTAAAGGAAGGCAGAATGATGATTATATATTCCATAGTATCGAGTATGAAGATGATTAAAATACAATACGACGGCCTTCGTCCACGACTATGGAAAAACTAGTCCCACGCGAAATATTTCAATGACAAATTAACTAGCTGTTCGGTGTTCCTACGCATTGAAATATAGGTATATCAATAAACCAAATTACCAATATCGGAACGCAGTACTTTACACTATTTTACAGAAGGTAAGAAGGCAAGACAATCACTAAATTCACGTTTCTCTGAGCTTCACGGGAAAAGTCTGAAAACCAACAGGCGATGCGTCTGCTCTTTGCCTCCATACTAGATATTAAATAGCCTTAACGCCTGCGTCAGACAAATTAACAGGCTTGTTCCGTATTCACTACTCAACTTCCTGACAAGTTGTGAAAAGGGACTACAATTCTGATTTAATTTTCCTTTTTCTATACTATTTTAGTCACCCGCGTGATGTAATTCCAAATTATAGTCAACTCATTCAAAACACCGTATACATTTTGTGGTGATGATGATGATGATGACATAAAACAGAAATATCCATCAAAAGTACAATGAAATAGTCGTGACTATACACGTGTATATGCACGTGACCCACACTGGTGCAATATCGTGACAGGCGAATTAGCTGATATAGTGACACTCTGAAGTGACACTCGATAGCTTTAGTGATGCTACTCGAATTTTGAAAGAAAGAAAGAAAGAATTTTGTTACTCGAGTCGCTCGATACGCCGAATTGACTCGGTAACTCGAGTGCATAGAGGCTTGAGTAAGATTTTTGGAGTTTACTCCTTAAGAATCGATTTTCATATAAGGCCCCCGGTATGAAAACATATGAGGAGTAAAAGCTACTGAACGAATGACCTCGTTACGTTTTCGTGCGCAACCTATTTTGCGCACCTTTCACTTTTTTTCACATGGCGCGAATTTTTGAACTCAAATCGATCGCTAGTCGCTTTGCATTGCACACAAAATTTTACTTTTTAGAGTAAACTCCAGTCGTGCGTCGGAGCTGACATACACTTTTTTGTTCCTTCTGAGGCACGTCCGATGTTTCTTCCAAGTTGCTTTCGTAAAAGTCTCGGAACTATTTTCAAATATAAGCCTGGGGTATAAAGATCTATAGGAGTAAAATCTAATTCACGATGTCACACGATATTAGCCGAAGATGTGTCGGTCGCTTTGCATTGCACACAAAATTTTACTTTTTAGAGTAAACTCCAGTCGTGCGTCGGAGCTGACACACACTTTTTTTTTCAATCGTATTATTTGACAGGTTCACTGGATTATGCACGTGACCGACACTGGTGCAACATAGTGACAGGCGAATTAGCTGATATAGTGAAACTCTTAGGTGACCCTCGTTAGCTATAGTGATACGACTCGAATAGAATTTTGTTACTCGAGTCGATTCGAAGATTCGAACTCAAGTGCATAGAGGCTCGAGTAAGATTTTTTTTCTATCGAATTTGACACATTCACTCGAGTGACTCGAGTAAAAATAGAGCTCTAGTCGCATCACTAGTTAGCTATTGATGTTCACAGGTGACAATGTGGTACACGTTATATGATTTGTGCTGATTTTTTGGGTTTTTCAATAAGACCTATTTACTATTAGGTACTAGTCGCCTTGGGTGTGGCGTTTTAAATTTTAAGTTTAAACTTTTTAGGAATCTTTTGCTTCTTAACGGCTTACGATTGCGACTTGCGACCCTGACTTGCGATGGATCATTACGATGGAACTGAAATAAACTGGTTTCGTCGAAAGCAAATCGTTTCCGATGTTTGTAAACGATGTAGGTACTTGGTCGTTGTCGATATCGTAAACGATGTTCGAAATGAATGAGGTGTTAATAGATTATATAAGTTCAAAAATTATGTAATCTATTGACACCTCATTCATTAAAATCGGACAAACAAACATACATTGACTATCAAAATCATAACCCTTCCTTCTGGCTTCGCCGTAGTCGGATAAAAATAAACTCCGCGTGACGTCTGGCCCACACGATGTGACCAAAAATACTCGGAACATTACAACAATACCAACGCGAAACTGCAAAATTTCTCATTTACACAATCAACATCATCATCACTACCGTTGCAACACTTTATGCAAATGATTCAGTTAATTTTAGTGTGAAAAGGAAGATTTTCAACTTAACATTTCGTGAACGACTAGGACTACAGAAACTCCAAATAGAAAATAAACTGAGCTATGAAGTCCCAAAGGAAGCAATTTCTACAAACACTCATTATTACAAGTTACAACTTACATTATGATATTTCTTATAATATTAAGAGTTAGAGAGATCATAATATTTATAATCGAACCGATTGTACCGGATTCGCCATTAAAGAACAATAGAAAACCACTCGAGCATGAAGAGGACTTTCTTCCTCAACCGCACAAAATGATTGTTACGGAGTCGACATAATTACTGTTACGTCGTCGGTTTGCTCATTTACTCGTGCGACTTTGTGCGAGATTATAAGGAAATTGTGACTTTTATCATCTAAAAGACATCTTAAATAGCTACACTTATATAAAACTTGACTTGCCTATGGCTTTGCCGCACGATAGATACAGTTCCCGTGGGGTATTGTATTTGTAAACATGTTCCTATTCGGGATAGCTTGTGTTGATCCTAAACTGTTACCATACTATAATTTCGTCAAAATACTTTCAGTGGTTATTGCCTGTAAGAGTCACAAACATCCATCCATCCATCCTCACATACTTTCACATTTATAATAGTAGTAGAATGTACTTTAGATATCGTGAAGTATTAAAAATGGCTTTTGGTCCAATAACGGGCGTTATCAATTATTATCGGCCTCCCTAAATTCGCCGCGACAAACGCGAGAGAATCGAGAAGATACCAATCATAAGTGCGCACTGCGAACGCACACATACTCACGTCACACGCGTGAATACGGACTTCAACCACGTCTGCAGTCGATACGGTCACTTCCGTTGTGTTTAAATATTTGAGGCCTACTAGTGTAAGCAAAATGTTTAGAAACTGGTCGAGCAGGAACTTTGCCGATATTGTGCATATATAAAGCCTAGGACAGTGAGACGCTCTTTGACACATTCTCGTTTAATGTTTTTCTCACGATTAAATGTTATACCTAGTACCTACCCTTAAAATTATTTAAAAATCACTATAAATACCTTTTCAATATATTTTCCATGGTCCACACTCACATATTTGCACATCGCCAACTGAACTGACGCTTATCAATGACAGATCTCGCTGTTATCGCAATCTGGTTACACGTCAATCAAGACTATCTCAGAGATACTTTCGGAAAGCCATCACCGACGAAAGATGTACTTGAGACGAACAAACAGATGATAAAATGATGCAAGGTATGCCGATTTGTCTTTTTTATGAAACGGACCAGAAACCTAGCAGACGAATCGCCTGATGGTAAGCGAATACCACCACAGATGGACACTCACACCAGAAACCCAATTCTCGTAACTATTTGTAATTATATTCCTGTTTCGGTCCGCGCGGTGTCGCATTCAAACACGCGTCTATCGCGCGTGAGCGAGTTACACAGCGCGCGGGCCGAAACAGGATTATGATCACAAATATTTATTATTAAACGTTATTTCACGACGGTTTTCTGTGAGTGCGTGATAATTATCTGTTCTAATCGGCCCATTTTAAATGTTCTTATATTATTTTACATAATACTACAAATAATTTTGTTACTCTCATAAAAAAACGGTATTTACAAGCTCTTACATTTTTTTCATCGAATTTGCATCAAATATATCATCTCAATTATTTTGTTTATTCTAAAATTATTGTTTGTTTCAATGTTTGTTTGTTCTGTAACAAAGAGCAATTGTGAATTGTAATAAGTAAAATGCAGCGCTACTCAAAACATCTTTGTTTTGTTTTCTCATCAAAAATAGATATATTTTCTGACAAAATTGTATTAGGTATTACTTGTGTTTCTAAGGTACTTATTTATAGTGACTGTTCCATATTTAGAGTACCTAAAGTGTGAGTTGTAACACTCGATAAAGGTCTCACTAATGTTCGTATTTTCGAGTCTGTAACTACCACCATAATAATTTAGTAGAGTGTAGTCCATTAGACGAGAATAAAGGGCCAACTAGAACAAGTTTTCAAATCTTTGTAAATGGTAGTAACATTTACAAAGATTTGAAAACTGCTCAAGGTTTTGGCAGAAGGACTGTAAAGATATCGGACTTGCTATTGGTGAACTTAAGGGCCCTAGAACAATATACAGAACCGCAATCAGGGGTTTTAGGTCGTGACATCAGAAGCCAAAGTCTCGTTACATTTGTGATCACAATCCTGTTGCGGTTTGCGCGCTGTCTCACTCGTTCAAGCGCGATAGACGCGTGTGTGGAAACGACATCGCGCGGACCGAAACCGGATGATGATCACAAATAGTTACGAGAATTTGGCTGACACCTGTTACTGACACGACTAAGACCCAAATTCCACAAAATGCTGTGCCTGGTGACAAAAATTATTATTGTCAGTTTTCGAAATAATTTCCGCCACCAGATGGCACTTTGTGTGAGTCCGGTTTGCCTCCTAGCGGCAGGTTATCAAAAACCCATAATCTCGTATTTAACTTATAGTTTAAATGAATTTTATATTAAATTAATCGTCGTGATGTACTTAACTGATTTTGGAATTAGCGCCAATCAAAACGCGTTTGATGTTGGTTTGACATTTATGAGAATACCATTTTGCTGTTTTAGCTTATCGAGACTATATTGAACCTATATTATTTATTTAATAATTTATGTACACAATAAATAATGTAATAATAAATAATTAAATCTTAAAACTTGTTGTTAGATTTAATTAGCAGAATCGACCATCGTCGTTTTGGCCCATGGGTAGTTTTTCGGCGAACGACATTAATTCGGAATGTCATTTAAATGCCATATCGGAGAATGTTTCTTTTTTTTTAAGAGGCAAGGGTTAAATTCAAAAAATTATATAAATTATTATAGGCAACTTTCGACCACAGCCAAAGGACGTCCTATAGTTTATGTTATTTTATCTCTTGAAGAAAGCAGGTTCAGTTACGCAATAATTTTAATTAAGAAATGTGCTTTATTGATAAATCAATGTATATTGCACAATATTGATTATTATTTATTATTCATCCTTAACTTATTTTCTCTTTCTTGGAAATTGATGCTGTAATACTCGTAATTCGTATATTCGGTCAAGTCATTTAAGTTTTTTCTGGTCTCCATTTCGAGCAGATTCTTCTAAAATTAGTCAGTAATATGGTTAAAAAAAACTTGATGAAATGATAATGTTAAAAATACCCCTAATTAATAACCTTCTCCTTTTGGAAGTCAGTCAGGAAGAAATAAGACGACAGTCAACCGCATGCATCCAAAGGAGTATCAAGTGCAAGAGAATGAGACAGACGGTGTAATTTCTATCTCGTTGAAATAGGCACTGACGTTTAACCTAAGAGCCGAAAGTACGAACACAAACACGGAAGGATAAGCCTTCGAGGCTTGAAAGTGGGTCGAGACTCGAGACTCGCGAAGGGGGCTCTGTTTTACAATTATATCGTTAACTAGATACTGGTGTCTAAGCTCTAGGTATTCTCTGTAACCTATACGTAGTTGGTTTTTGATACGACACTTTCTAGGACCTATATTAAGTAGGTGCCTAAACTCGATCAGAAATAACAATATCATTAGCAAACTGCCTGGGTCATTTTTCTTAAACGTGATCAGAGCATTTAGCCAAGTTGCAATCGCTGTTTACGACGAAGTTCGAAAACAAAAATGTATGAGATTTGACATATAAAGCATCGCTATGTCACTTAGCGATGCTTATGTCAAATCCTTCGATCATAATCACAATAATACGTTGTATTAATGATCGAAGGTCAAATCCCATACTTACATTTTTGTTTTCGAACTTCGTCGTCGTAATTAGCGATTGTAACTTGGTTAAAGGCTCTGATTTTTCATTCTCAGAACATATAATTATAAAGTAATTATAACTATTAGTGGTTATGTACCTGCTGTCTTGCGCGTGCGCGTAATACAATACAAGGCCATTTTATATTTACACTAGATGTGGCCCGCGACTCGTCCGGGCAAAAGGACATCCGTCGGGAATCGTACATTTTGCTGCTATAAAAAACAGCCTGTGTTAGTCCAAGGTCTAAACTTCAATCATAACAAATTTCATTTAAATCCGTAAGTAGTTATTGCATGAAAAGGTAACAAACATACGTACAAACTTTCTCGTTTATAATATAATACCTAACTAGCTTTTTCCCGCGGCTCCGCCCGCGTAAACATAGTATCCCATATCTCACGGGAAAACTGTACTTTTTCGGGATAAAAAGTAGCCTATGTTTTAATCCAGTGACTAAACTGCCTACTACCATATCAAATTTCTGATATTCTATCTGCTCAGATTGAGCCCCCACAGTGGGGACTGAAGGTGTTACATTATCTTTCGCATTACATTTAGTGAATAAGGCGTATTTTAGTCTTTTAACTCATGTGATATTCGATGCAGCGACAAAAAATAAACATCGTCTTGCTACGTTAAAAACGGTCTTATTGCCATAAATTTAGAAACTAAATCTGCAAGAATCTGATTTTAATAATGTCATTACTAACTATGTAAACAGTCATGTGGTTCAAGCCATGAAGAGAAATAATTTCACCGAGCTCTTGACGTCACGAGTTATGTATTAACATTTTTACAACAAGTCTGTCAGTCAGGCTGCAACACTTGCACGTAAATTACTAATGTTAAATGTTAAATAATTAAAAATGTTAGTAGTTAGGTAGGTATTAGTAGCAAGTAGCAACGCGTTGCAATACTTATTATATTTCAATACCACCAAAACACAATAAACTCACGTAGTAAATAAAATATAGGTACACTATACTTACCAGAATAATACAAAGATTCCGAAATACACAAAACACACACAACAGAATTACAAATAACTTTTCACGTAGGTTTTCGCGAACGAAAACAGATAAATACGTAACAGACGCGTAAGTTCGATATGCGGCGCGACTGTCCCCTCTCGAGTACGAGTTGCGACTGACTGAGGACTGGATGGACGAAGTGACTAGTGAGTGCGAGTGTTTGTGAGTGAAGTGAGGTGTGAGTGATGATTTCCCATCGCGTTGCGTTGGTCCCGCGCCGGGATTTGACCGATTCGCCTCGCTACAACTAAAACAGACTACGGTATGCCATAATAGGTATCCACTGTCCACAACGACAAAAAAAATATACAGCCACAGAATGTATAACCGCCTCCTTTTTTTGGAAGTCACTTAAAAATTCAACACCTAGGTTTCTCAGATCAACAAACTCCGTGTTGAATTAACAAAAAATTACCCAAAAAAAAAAAAGTGGCTCCCTATCCGACTTCGACGTAACTCCCACATCCTCTGTTTACTTTATAACATTTTGTATAATCCCCTCTCTCCTTCCTATCTTCTCGATCGATTTAACCTTTCTCGACCCATCGATATCCCTTGTAGGTCTAAACTTAGAACAAATCTTTCCCTCCCATCCCATCGCTCCAACTTCTACTCCTACTCCTTCACCGTTCATGCAGTCAGATTGTGGAACTCGCTTCCCCACACCGTTCGTGACAGTCCCAACATTATTGTATTTAAAAGACGTCTGAAAGAGCACTACCTCGGAATTCAATCCATATAAATACCGTTATTATATATACATATAGTATTTATCTATTATAGATATAATATAATATTATTTTATCGTATCAACTATATGTTTTATATTTGTTAAGTATGTATATAATATGTAAGTATGTATGTAATTTAATTTTAGTAAGGATATAATAATATGTAAGTAGTGTATTTGTAATTGTGCACGTCCTATCTGCTGTCTTTTATCCCATCTCTCTCCGTAGGGCTGCTGTAAGAAATTTCTTTTTAGAAATAAGCAGTACCTTTGTGTCGTCTTTCTTGTTAAATTGTAATTTTGTACATTTTTCTTGTGTGCAATAAATTATTAAATAAAAATAAATAAATAAAAATAGTTTTTTTTTAATCTAATAATAAATGTGACAACGTCTGTGGCTCAGTGGTTGAGCTGCTAGGTGTTGCGGGTTCGATTCCCGCAGAAGGGCCAACAAAAAAGTTTTTCTGTGTTCCTGAGTCGTGGATGTGTATTAAATATGTAAACGTTTAATATAATAAAAGGCTTACTTATGTGTGTAGTATAAAGTTCTTTGGGTACTTTGGGCCGGATTGACGTGGTGTGAAGCGTCCATAGATATTACAGTGCAGTACACGGTACAAGTCATATTGGCTCTCTACAGTTGCCCTTTTAAGTAAAATGCCCATAAAAATATCCTTTTGAGTTTTGACACTACAATGTCGTCAAGGAAACGTTAAAAAATCGGAATGTTAACAACATTTTTTCATTTGTAAATTAGAACAAAAAGCAAAATAAAGAATGGAAAAGAAACAGTATCTGTACACGGCAAGGAAATATAATGAGGAATGTAGAGAAAAGAAGAAAGCAAGAGCAGATTCCAACCCGTCGCACACAGTTGTTTTTGTGAAGGGAAAAGATGGCGATTTCAAGAAAGTACCAACACGGAGTTCCATCGTGTCTTATGGGACATCGATTGCATCTGCTTGCATCTCAGAAACTGAGAAATTAAAGAAGATACCAAAGAGAAATGTGCTGAGAAAGCTCGATGATATCACTGCAGGTTAGATTTGAAATGTATTTTCTAAATGTTTCAATAATTTATTTTAGGGTTTAGAGACTGACATATAATATAATATGTAGCATAGTATTAATTATGGTCCTTCTAAGGACAGTGGAAAGAACTCACTGAGAAGTTTCATGAGCATCTAGTAAGTATGCGCACCCTAGAAACACCTCGACAAAATGACATATTGAAGAAACATACAGACATATTGAATTGAATTGACAATACAGACATATTGAAGAAACTAATCGGAGCAAAATAGTTCTTATTGTAATACAGCATGGTCAATGCACCGTCGTTATGAGAAACAACATTTCTTTTCTTCCCGAGCATGAGCTCACAAAATGCCCTCTTTTGACAGCTGAAGTAGAAATGTTTTCTTATTTCAATGTCAAATTCTCGTACAATAATGTCAACTACTCCACATCCTGGCGGTCCAAGACAAATAGTTTATTTACGTTCAGTCATTTACTTGATAATTTGATATTTTTGACAGAAGCTTTGAGATTCATAAGAGGAAAATTTATAAATAGCACAAATAGCTCGCCTCTGCAGCACATATATTGAATTTATATTGGTAGCATATTCCCATAAAAGTATGCCATAAGACATTCTACTGTGAAAGTAGCTGAAATAGACCAGGCGTGCAGTTTCTTTATCAGAAATTTCTCTAATTTGACTGACTGCATATGCTGCAGAACTAAGTGTAATACCTAGAAATACGGTGGTCTACCATAATAATTCCTTCATCAAATTTATCCTCACAAACTTTTAAATTTATAATAAGTATTATTGTAAAGTGGATCAAGGGACCAAACTAAATCTATTTGATATGGTGTGTGCTCTTAATGGTTTGTAATTCAGATTTTCCTGCTCAAATTAAACCTTCACCAATTCACTATCAAGATTGATTATTATTATTTAAACGAATGTTGTTGAGAATAATGTACAGCAATTGGTATTAAATCATCAATCGCTCTGGAACCCTGAGCTACCACCTACCATATTTAAAAAACACCTTTCTTTCCTTTATTAAAGAAAATCTTTCGTATCTAAATAGTAAGGAAAACGCTTCGTTTTATATAAATCACGAGGTTTTGTCTATGACGGTATCATCCTATCATGATGTAATAGATTATTTATGTAAATCACTTTACGTATTTACGTGTAGAAGCCCTAAATAGCGAACTAATCACCTATATGTCATAGGTACCTCGTACGAACTACCTACGTTCGATAGGTACACCCTGTAATATAGATACTCGATTGTCAAAGGAATGTAGCATCTATAATTGTATTGTATTGCACTTCTTTTTTCAAAAAACTCTGTCACTACCTAATATGTTGTTTTACACAGCTCCGTGGCCCAGTGGCTTAGCTTGGCTTTCGACTCTGGAGATCGTGGGTCCCGATCCCCGCATTAGAACAACAAAAAATGTTGTTTTCATGTCTGGTTAGGACAATGCAGGCTGATCACCTCATTGTCTGACAAAATACCTACTGTGCCTGATCTCTCGCCAGTTGTGTCGGTATTCCGTTCCACTGGGTTACAAGAGTAAAGGAAGAGAGCTCTTGTGTATTGCACAGACACTTAGGCACTATGAAATAACTCTTGCGTATCTGGTCTTTCAATGAAATAGGCCACCGTCACCGAAATCGCTGTAGGGCTAGCTAATATATTATTATAATATATTATGTAAACATAAAATTCGGCACATCACATTGTTAGTGCTCATGCATGACCCTATGCCCTATAAAACTGGAAAGTCTTAGGTAGGACAAAGAAATCGATCATTTTGATATGTTCGGCCCTAGAAGGCACAGTCGGTAGAAAGCATAACACTTTAGTTTATGGCTAGTCCTTCTACAGCTTTTGAAATTTACTTTCCCCAGCCTAGATATTATATAGATACCATATCATATTTTTAAAATTTCCCTCGTACCTTGGTCTATAGTCTATACTATTGTTTTATGACGTTAATGTGCTAAATTAAAATATTTATTAGTCGATGAATTAATTCTGAAGCATTGTGTGACTTTTACCAGTTACCACTATTAATTGTAGACATATATTTGAGATGCGGGGCGGCTTTTATAAATGCAATAGTAATGCGAAATTATATATTTTAGCACCCACTTATTATATTGTCAACTAGCTGATACCTGCAACTTCGTTTTGCGTAGAACTAACGAAACCGAATCCTATTTTTATTACGCTTTTATTAGCTTCACCTGTATGTTTGCTTGCTTGCTTGTTTGTTTGTTTGTAATCGACTCCTTTGGGCTCGATTTTGTCCTACTTTGAACGATCAGATTTAATTCAAACTTTGCACACCTGTCAAAGACCGATGACAATGCAATAATTCGATTAAAATATCCGATTATCCTGATTAAATTCGCCAGGATTCATCAATTTCTTTCCGCATCCTTTGCATGAGAGTAAGAGAGATAGAACTAGTGCGCGAACTACGCATGCGTGCAGTAATTCCAGGCTTACTCTTTGGTCCCCCGGTTAATAGATAGCAAATTGTACTAAAAAGAAAAAAATAAATTATAGTTTAAAAAAAAACTAAAAAAACACGCTTTTATAGAAAATCTAACTAAAAAATAAAAAATAAAATTTAATAAATTTGGATTAAGAATAGTGTAAATGAAAAATAAATGTTTATTATTGTAAAAAAGCGTGGGGTGCATAGTGTCAATAGTTATAAACATTTTATTGGCAGATATGAGAAGGATCTTCACTTTGATAATATCTTAAAAATCACTTTAAACGAAATCTGACCGTTTGAAGTGGATCAAAATGAAATCCACTGGAGTCGGTTACATACAAACAAACGTACAGGTGAAGACACTGCACCCCACGCTTTTTTACAATAATAAACATATATTTTTCATTTACACTATTCTTAATTGGATTGGAATTTATTAAATTTTATTTTTTATTTTTTAAGTTAAATTTTCTATAAAATCGTGTTTTTTTAGTTTTTTTAAACTATAATTTATTTAAACGGAATCCTAAGATAAAATAATACTCTTTATAACATCAGCTATGTGCCAGTGAGAGTCAATTGAAAATCGGTCCAGTTTTTTTCAGAGATTAGCTAGAATAGACAAACAGACAGACGGAAAGATGTAAATGTTAAAAATAGTTTTTTTACTGTCAGTGCCGTATATACTTTTGTATGCATTTAGTGAAAAGCTATTAATTTGAAATTACAAATAGACGCTTCAGTTATTTGTTTATATTGCTATCTTTTTCTCATCAAATGTAGAGTTGCTAGAGTCTGTGGCCAGATTTCCGTGCTCTAAAAATAAAGTCGCAATTCGCATGCAACAATTTTCAATAAAGAAAATAATATATAGATGTTTACATCACAGTGATGTAGATTAAAGTAAACATCATAAATGATGATTACGTTAAAGATACTAAAGAGGGGAACGATTCATTTCAATGGCGGCTTCAAGGTGAGAATTCAATACGTCTTGTTACCAGAACGATAAATAATTAATGGCATTTTCAGATGATGGTATTTAAATTAATTCATAAAATTTAAATGAGAAAGAAATAATTCGGGTAGTAAATAAATTTAATTATTGTGATATGGGGTATATACCAAAATAATATGGATACAAAATGTTTGGTGCCCCGGAGAGAAAAAAAAATGCTTGCCCCAGCTCATCTAGAAGTAAATAAAGCAAATCATATAAATATAGCAAGAGAGCACATTTATAGCATCAATTATATAGCATTATTATATAGGATTATCATATAGCATCAATGATCAAAATAAATAAATGGATGTTGTCTAGTGTCGAATATCACATTTTTATGAATTTTAAAAATTGTTGAATAGATATATATATAGATCTAAAATGTACTAAGGTTGACGCGATTAAACATTAGAACCTGGGTAACCGAGCTGCTCGGAGTTCTAATAAATAAAAAAAAAAAGAACCACAAAAATATTTACCTGACCGGAATGCTACCCCATTTCCAAATTTTCGAACTCAGCAAAAATTGCACATACGCATACCAAACTGCCGATCCGTCTGACATAATAGAGTCGAAATTATTGATGTATTGTTGCACGACAAATGAAAAAACTTAATATATGCGCAGTTTCTCAGGGATAAGACGAAGCTAGATCGATTTTTCTCCTCCTAAAACTCCCTACATACTAAAATTTATGGCAATACTTGCAGCCGTTTTCGAGAAATCGATAATATACAAGATTGTCTCGTTCAAGTATAAGATAAGCAAATAAAAAAAAATTGCCCATCTCTTTTTCGCAAAATGATTTGTGACGGCACAATCTACTACCGCCTTACAATGTTTCTCTTTCTTATTGTAAATCTAAATTGTTTGTATCTTTAATCTTATCGTTATTTTTTAAGATTTACAAAAAGGGTTTTAGAATGTTGTCTAAAATTGAACAGACGAAATATATTTTTTAGCCAAAATGCCTATTGCACTTATTCCTAAAAAAAATAGGCTAAATGAAATTGAATTAATACATCGCTTAGTAAAATTCACACTTGGGAGTGCCGTCCCTTTTTGGTATATAGAATACAGATAATTTGAAGCAGTGCTATAAGTTAACGAACACTCGACCAGCTAAGGAGACTTAAAAGTTTGAGGGCTTCTTAAAAGTTACAGCTGCCATTACTTCTACGTCCTAAAATCGAGTCCTAGCATCGCTTCGAGAAGATCTTACGTAGCTTACAACCCGTCGAGGTATTCAACCGTTAGTAATACAACGACTTAGAAACTATTAGTCTAAGTTCAGATGTTATTACAGACGTGAAACCCGAAGGATGCCAACATGCCGGATGGGAAATCGCCAGCAAGTTAGAGTTCTTAGTGCAGGACGCTGTAGGACGAACACAAGTTGACAGAATAATAGCTCATATAGATGACTTTGCGGAGATATCGAAGTGGGGATATGTATCCTTTTTCGTAAATTAATCAAAAAGTGCTGGTAACCGCAGCAGATATCAATTTGTATTGAGGAACATTTATTGTGCCCTTATTTTAATCAAAATTAATAATAATCTAATAATAAATGTGGCACTCACGCATTGAGCGACCCGTCTAAGGTATCAATAGCAACACTTTATCTAGGTACCCATATAAGGTGGTTAAAATATACCCTTGGATTTTTGTATTTATTTGAGATCTTCTATAATTTTCAAAAAATAATTTCCTATTTATATTCAGCGGGTTGACGTGTTAAATAGCTTATGTATTATCCAAGATTTCCTAGTCGAGGAGCTCGCTAGAACCCCGAATTTCAGGAACCAAATTATACTGCTTCTTAAGAATGCCGACAAACCAATTCTATTATTAGAAAGCTCTGATGTTGTTACATACTTTGAAACTGTTCGACATTATTTATTATACTTGGGTACGTATATATTATATGATAGTAACATTATTGCATTACAATTTGGTAAGTCTCTGTCTGCCTATTAATACACATAAAATATGATCCATTGGGCTTGCAATGTAGATGCGCCATTTATAAAATGTTTATTTGCTTGCATTAGGTAATATTTTATACCAATGTAGTTTCCAAAGTACCTACGATAAAAGTACATAGAATTTATATAAAAAAAACTGAATCCATATTTCAAACCCCCGAAAAAGTTAAGTAGCAATACTTATCGTTATTTTCTAGATAATTAGTGAAAGCAAAGTTTTGTAATATGACAAATATCATACTTTTGTGTGTACCAATATGAAAAGAGGTCAGAGACATTAGTTAACAGCGAGCACGTAAGAATGTAAACAAAACGTATGGCACGTTCTACGGGCCGTAAAACACGCCTTATAGTAACGTAAATATTAACGCGACAAAAAGTTAGCTGTTTCTTACAACTCCCAGAAGTAGCTGGTCATGTCCGTGCAAATAATTCGCAAAAAATGTACCTTATTTTAAATGTTCGCCATAAAATAATGCAGTTTGCACAATTACAAGCACATAGACCTAACATAAATAAATACTCACATTTTCCAATGATATGTAAAATAGAAAATCATATTGCACACCCAATGATTTGTATTTTGTACTTCCACTTTAATTAACGTCGAAGTCTTGTATGTGCCTACCATTAATCCGCAAGGTGTCATTAGTTTTTTGTTAGATCTCACAAGCGCCTGGAGAATATATATAACGCATGGTGACTACGATATGCGAAAGTACCCTTTTCAATGGAAAAGAATTTTCAGGTTATTTACTAATAAGACTGGAAGACGATGGTCTATTCGACATTCTGTCCCGAGCTCTGATCTGGCAGCTAACAGCACCTAATAGTGCTAGAGGCCACGGCATAAAACTGAGATGCGCTTTAGCAGCCGCGGCTCCTGTTCTATATCACACTGCGGCCAGGATGTTGGCTGTGGCGTCTTCGCATAGATTCCCCACCTTCCTCTACTTGGCATTCGTACTGGCCTGCGATTCGAGGGACATCTGTAAGTAGCGTTACAGGCTATAGCAAAGAGTAGGTAAATAATATTATATTCTTACGTACAGATCAACAACTTTCATGGAAGCTTCAAAATCGATCGAACTTTTGTATGTTGTCACAGAAGATAACGATATAAAAAAAGATATAAAAGCCCCGATGGAAATTCGGGGGGTTTCAATTATTTTATTCTATTTCAATTATGTTTTAACCATCATAGGAGTTTTCAAAATTTTTATTGGCATATTCCACACCGGAAGCGGTAGATTTGTGTAAATTTAAGCTAGTTGATATATGAAATTTTTTAAATTGGGGTGAAGTATTCATTATTGATTAGTGGTGGTGTTATTATTTGGGTTTATGAACACGCTTGTGGGGGTTAGGCGGCTTAATCGGATTGCGCCAGATCCGAATTGTGTCAAACTCTATCCGCTACAATTCAAATAATTTAATGAAATACAATTACACACCTTAAACCTTAGCCAAGATGCAACTAATTACAATTACTAAGTTCGAAAACAAAAATGTTTAGATTTGACATAAGCATCACTAACGCCCGAAATTAATTATCAATCTTAATCTCATCTTAGATATCTGAGATCAAGATTTCAATACATTTCAACGATCCTAGGATTAACTGAAGTAGATTGACGTGAATGTAGAAACGTAAATTGACTATTTACGTCAATTTTTGTTTGAATCTAAGATTGAAGTCAATCTAAGTTTTTAGGTACGTTATTAATTTCAGGCGTTAGTGACATAGCGATGAACTTGGCTAAAGAAAAGGCTTAGGATGATAATATATTAAAAATACTCCATAATTTATAACGCGAAATAAGAATCTTCTGTTAACGTCCGAAATTAAGACCAATTTCTATCTGTCGTAAAATTTATAGATTGCTTAAATTATGGAACCAGGCTTTAAATTAATTCAGGTAAGTAATTATTTCAATACATATTCGAAATTTTGACTAAAAATCTTAAGTATAAATGGAATATGTATCCATTAGTTACGTAAAAAGCCATCTTCAGATTTATATAACTTTTTAAATTGATCAGAGGCATCTTAGACATAATCTAGACTCGCTTAATGTCGCCAGGTAACTCGCCTCAGTTAATTAACCGATTTCCGAATTAACGCCGATTAATTAAGTTAAACTTTCACCAAGAATGTGAAATTACAATATGGCGGACTTTACTTTTTGTTCACTTCTAACTTTCAATTGTTACGATGCAAATGTTGATCCTTTAATTTAAATTGTGTCATTTATTGGAACATAGCTGACTTATACCCGGTTTCTGAGGTGAGCGTGTCGGTAGCTTGGCTATTCAAAAGCGCATTTGATTCGATAACGCAAACGTGCAAGCCAATCACAAGTGCTATTGAATAGATAAACTACCGACAAAATCACCTCAGAAACCAGGCATTTGACTCCTGCTCCTTGTATACAACTATTACTACGGCTTTTAGGGAAGTGCCTCGAATTTCGCGGTGAGAGGTGCGGCGGCGGCGGCGGCGGGCAGTGACAGCAGCGGCGGCCGACGACGCGCGCAAGCGGGCGCTAGTTGACTACACCGCTTGACAGTAATGCGCTCCTGAATCCTGACACCGCGCAATTCGAGGCAGCGGCCACATGCTCTCATATTATGTATCATCTACATTCTACATTTAATGGAACTAAGGGCAACAAAAAAAAAACTAGTAGTCTACCATCGCCACCATTGCTATAGGCCTAAAAAATGCCTGCAGCTGCCGAGTGCAAATAAGATTGTCATCAAAGTTTTCAGAAAAAATAAAACAATGTATATTGAGTAATTTGTAATCATGATTTTCAGGTATTGAAATGATTAAGGAGAATATATTAGACAACGTGTTGACTCGTTTCAACCCCTACCACCCAGATACTCTGCCAGATTTCGAGAGCAAAATATTTGATCGTCATGACAAAAATGTACCGAGAGGTAAGCATTTGAACTAAAAGGCTTGCCTACTACTAATACCTGAGTGACTTTTTTCCCTCCTTCCAATCCTTTTTTACTCACCAATGACTGCTCTAGCAATAATCTATTCAACAGGTCAGAGCAGTATTCATATGTCAACAACAATATCACTGCTCCTAGTTCTATTAAACACTTTGAAGGCCTATCTCAAAGAAAACTCAAAAAATCGAGTACATATACCAACCCCGAACCCACATGCGCAAAGGTAAGGTTCTATTGACTTTTTTATGATGTCCTTGATACGTTATGATTTTTACACCTAAAGATATTCTCGTCTGATGTCTCTCAATTGCATCTTGTATTTGTGTCCTGATGGTTGAGGAAGGTACCACTAAAATCTGCAAATCTGCTTATCAGTCCCCATACTCATAAAAATATTGGAAGCAAATCAGTGTCCAAAAAAGGGAGTAAATATTTGGTCATCTCTTTTGGAAAGTGCGCACGGATGCACTGGCAAATATGGCAATATCTATAATGCGTGCTGGGGGCAGGAGGTAAAAGGCATTGTCTCGCAGATGTCACGCCTTTCGCTCCGTCCCGTCAGCTGCTAATTGACGTGCAACGTGATACGCGTTTATCGGGCCTCGTTTAAGCATGACTTGAGCCCATTGATATTTTATAGAATCCTTTCTTAAATCATACAGAATTAAATGAAAACAAAGACTTTTCGAGCCAGTCGTTTGGCTTTTAGAGGAGAGAAGACGCCCTATTAAGAGAAATGCGCTTTGTAGATGAACATCATACAAACGTATTTAGGTGTAAATAAAAATAGCCCCTTATGATACCCCATACTATGGGGTAGACGCGAGAGAAAAAAATAATTCTCATTTTACGTATAGGCGAGGTACATACACATATCCATTCATATTTTCATCTTTCTAGCACTAACCGTTTGGAAGGTAAGCTGTGGAGGGTCGGACGGACGGAAATGACGAAACTATGAGGGTTCCAAGACGTGAACTTACGGTCTACGGAACCCTAAAATGTATCACTTGCTATATAGGTATCAGATGAATTTGGTACTTTTTTATGAAATGGGCCAGTAAACGAGCAGACGGATCGCCTGATGGTAAGCGATCACCGCCGCCCATAGATACTTGCAAAACCAGATGAATTATACTTGTAACTCCTAGTCTGGTGTTGCGCACTAGCGTTCCTGGCCTCCGGTTAAACCTCACCTACTCGGTGAAATAACACATACCTGGTGATATTTGGTGATAAACTTGAAAGAAAATTCCGATTTTTCTTTACGAATGTATTGTTCTAAAATGCGACGTGCAGATAGTGTGACATAGTCCGGAGGCATTAAAACGATAAGGAAAATACCTATGTCATTAGGAATTCAAAGTGTAAAGATACATTTAACCAAAGCTCCGGTTAAAAAGCTAGAACATTTTGCTTCTCGCAGATGCTTTATCTTCGCGTATAGGTGCGAGTGTCACGCGCAGCGGCGTCACGAGAATATCGCGCTGACGATGATTGCGCATGTCCTGCTGAAATGTTATGGCGACCACCTGATTGCTTTCTCCACCACACTCATGTCAGGTACCGCCTCATATCTCATGATTGCCTAGTACCTAAGTACTTTTTGTCGATTCAATTTCAACGTAGTCGGGTGGCTGTTGAGTGCTGACAAGACAATAGATACTAGATATTACCTAGCTATGCTTCGGCATGAATGGGAAGGCTTGACCGGAGAATACCACGATTTAACAAAAAACCGTCGATTTGTTTTGTCCAGAAGGAGGGTTAGGGATTTAAAAGGCCAGCGAGTCCAGCGACGTTTTTGTTACTCATCTGGCGAGCGGCGGCCGGTGATAATCAAAACCTACAGGCAATTTATCTGCTTGTTCACTGGGCGTTTTCCATAAAAAATAACATCTGCTCTAGACGTAATATCGCTGTCGGTGCTCACCGAGCTACCACCCCGTGCGGACTGGACTCAGACTGTAACGTTTTACGGCGTGCAAGCAGATGTACATTTCAAGAAACTGTTGCTTTACTTCACCGTGGACCTCTTCAAAGTGTACACTTACAACTGCTATGTGAGTTATTTCACCCTAGTAGTCTTATAGCAAAAGTTGAAAAACCTTTATTTTTCCGTAAAATACACCTAAGCTCAACAGAGTGCTAAGTGTGGGTTTTTCTTTTCGCATTCGATCGTGAGCGCGTTTGGCGTTTACTAGGAATTTGTATGTGAGTTGACCTAGTTGTCGCGTTTACAACTAGGTGGCGCTGTACAAATCACATACAAATTCCTAGTAAACGCTAAACGCGCTCACGATCGAATGTGAAAATAAAAACTAACAATTAGCACACAGTAGAATTTTTTCCGTGGTAAAACTGATTTGAAATCAAGATTTGAACTGTCAACCACTGCTTACGCACACACTAGCGCATTGATCATTAAGCCAGATGTACGTCCAATATAGTTACGTAACAAAACAAACCACTTATAATATTATATTACATTATGTAGCATCGAGTCTAGAGAGTAGTAGAAAAATAAAGGCATGCTATTGAAATATCTTTGGAATGTGGCTTCAGAGCATCGCTTTATATGATTAATCTCCTACTCAACAAGCTGCCATGAAAAATAGTGAGATAACGCCAAAAATAAACAACAAGTTTCTGGCAAACAGCCAGAAAGTGTTCATTTTGTTTTATGTTGGTTGAATCAAAAGAATTAAAGACATAATTATGTAAATCTACAAATAAAATCAAATGTTATAAACTATAATCCGACTACGCAAATACTTATGTAGTTATACTTAAGTGGGTATACCTATACCTATAATTTGCGTAGCACATGTTACCGGGCCATTTTTACTAATCTATTGACACCTCATTCATTAAAATCGGATCAGTAGTTTAAGCGCTACGATTGAACAATCATATGTAGGTATGTATGTTTGTTCAACCGTTGCGCTAAACAATTACATATATACACCTTCCTCTTGGCTTCGCCGTTGTCGGATAAACAAAACTTACCACATAGACTTATGAGACGTGACAACTTTTAAAACACCTACCTACCTGTCTTCTTTGACTCAAGAACCATACGAACGACGACTCCATAGATTCTGATAATGCCTGGTTTTAGCAAAGCTGCAGCTTGTTGGTTGAAGGTCATTGTATTATCATATTAATTAAATTATTAATTTACATGCAACACATAACCAACAATACCTAGGTAACCTAGCTTTGCTCGGAGTTCTAGTAGATATTGAAAAATTATAAAAGAATCACAATATTTATCTGACCGGGATTCGAACCCACCACATTCCGAATTTCCGAACAACGTAAAAATTATGACATACGCATACAAAACTGAAAGAATATCGAAATTATTAGTATAATGTATTGTAGCACGACGAAAGAAAAAACATATTATATAACTTAAAAATGCTCAGATTCCCATGGATAAGACCTAGTTAGATCGATTTTTCTCTTGCAGCCGTTTCCGAGATTCCGATATTATATACAAGATTAGCTCGTTTAAAGTATAAAATATGATTACTTAATACATTCCAATAATAGGTCTGTATATCGCGGCCCTTCACAATTAACCGCTTGCAGTTGTATTTCCGCAATGCAATACTTACTTGCTCAATAGTTGCAAATATCTGCGACCACTTACTATCCGTTGGGTCAATCAAGATTCCCCAATTACTTACAGATTAATTAATTAATTATTCACTTAGATTTAGCCTTGATTAACATTATAGCATCACTATAGACCATCAAAACTTCTTAGCATTTGACATGCCCACAACCTAAATGACATAACCATCATACTAAACATACATAACGTCAAGCTACGGTCTACCGCAGGTGCGTAGGTAAACTATGATAACCATGGTATATTATCTGTGTATGTCGTATCATAATACGGCAGCGTACCGTCGGCCGGCTTAATAATGTTTCAAAGCATGTAGCCTGAAGTAGCGATTTACTATTAAGTGACACAATTATTTTGTTTCAGATAGTGGAGTCTCGGCACTGGCTCCAAGGACTTGTGTGCCTCCTGGACTCCAATCAGAGCTCATCCCAAGTATCCTGGCCAACTCTACTCTATGAAGAGCTGCGTAAAGTCGCACTGCAAGTGCTGTTCTGTGTGCTACCGCATTTACCACACAAGCTGTCAGAGGCCTACACAAGTAATATCACTCGCAGGTAAGGTTTTTGGTGCATACTTTGATGTTTACATAACTATATTATATTATTTTTTTATATAAACTATAACCCGACTACGCAAAATATAACTATAGCCTATTTTATCCGCGCTATTATTACGAATCTATCGAAACGTAACTTATTAAAATCGGATCAGCAGTTTACTGTGGAACAAACATACATACATATATAAACTGCCAAAATCAACACCCTTTTGGCTTCGTCATAGTCGGGTAAAAATAGTAAAGAAATCACTTGTAACTCCTGTATGTTGCTCTATGCGAACATCCACGGGCGGTGGGAACTGACCAACTTTCATCATCCTTCAACGTCTATCAGGCGATCCGGCTGCTCGTTTCCCGTTCTTATTCCATAAAATACACTTTTCTTATTTTCTGTTGTGCATGCTTACAAACTTTATTTGTAGGATGATGTGGCAAATAGAAGAGTATAACAAAAGTCCGTACGACATTACAAATCTGTACTGGTGCACTAGGGTTCTTCAGGTGTCCACATATTTGTCACTACAAGACGATCCGCCTCCAGAAGCTAATAAACAATTTGATGAGAAGCTTATAAGTATGTTTAATTTCAGAATAAGCACGTCAAGAAAAATAGTAATTGGCATGTATGAAAATCTACCACCACCTTAATTTTCTCGTTTTTAAAGTTTGCTCAGTCTGTAACTCCGGTCCAGTCGCGCTGGACGACATCTATGTGGGGGGGGGGGGGGGGTGGTGTCCTGCAGTGGACGTCACCGGGCTGAAACGAGAACGAGAACTTGTTGTCAGAACCAAAGCTTAGCATTTAGTCATTCTGAAAAATCTTCTTCCAAACTTTTTTCAGATCTCTGCAAAACGATATTAAAACAGAGACATCCTCCTATGAAGAGAAGTCTCGTGATCGTGAGTCTATGTCTGAGAATTCTCGCTCGTATATTCGTGAGTGAGTCTTGCACGGACAAAGCGACAGCTCGACGGGAATCCATATATTCCTTCGCGTTGGCCATGCTGGACACTATATTGGCTTTGCTGGAGAATCATTTTCTTATTAGTGACAGGTTACGAAGTCCATCTTGAATAAAAACTAGATGTTAAAGTTACGCATTCGGGGCCAAGAAAAGCAATGAGGATTTTTTAATTCGCAAAATCTGACAGCTTTTTGACACGACAAGCACCGTCAGGCTACCAAGCGCCGCCTGGTGACAGAAAAATAATCGAAAATTCTTATTGACCGTTTTTTATACCACTTACGCCACCAGATGACGCTTTGTGTGCGTTGGGTCTGCTCCCTAACGGCACAAAAAATATCAAACACCTTCATTGGGCGCGTTCATACCACATAAAATTGGTTCTATAATAAGTATCCGATGAATGACAAAGAAACGGCGAGCAGATTCAATGTAATATCTTCATGACTGCCCCGACTTTGTGCGCGCAAATGGAAATACCGCGGGCACCCTACATTTTGTCGCGATAAAAAATAGCCTATGTTCTTCTCCGTGGTCGACATTATAACTGTGCCAAATTTCATCAAACTCGGTGAAGTAGTTTCGGAACCTATTTAATCCAAACAGACAAAAAAAGAAACACATAATTTCTCTAATATTAGTAGAGTTAGTAGAGGCATGCACGAGAAACACAGAAATGTTTGTACTTACCTTGCCGGGATATGAACCAACTAAACGCCTTACAAATGTTGACCACTGTGGCCACAGAACTAGTGAAACGTCAGCTTTACTTTTTCAAAAATGTATTTTTAATTGAAGTGTATGTTATAGATGGCTCATATCGACCTTAGCTCTGATCTGGGAAGCGATCAAGCTGAGTCCATCGTACGGAGACATGTTTGTGGCCAGCAGTGGGGTCTACAAACTCCTAGACATAATCACTGTGAGTAAGTTCATTAGAGACCACTTAACTCCTCGCCAGTGGTTTAGCTGCTATTATGTTTGCTTTCCTTCCGAAACCTTAAACCCTTCTTAAACCTGTCGATCAAGCAATATACTCACCAAAGTCATATTTTTTTAATTCTATGGTTTAAATGAAGTAAAAAAAGGTTTAAGTAGGTGCAGTCCTTATTAGACATGCCTTAAGGAATACCAGCAATTAGGTACCTTTACCTACCTACTGAGGTATACTCGGTGTTTCATAAATCATTTATATTTACTTTCAATCCTAATTGTGTAGATACTTTTTTATTATTATTCATAAAAACTACAGGCTTCATGCCCGTACCCTTTTACCCCCCACACATTACAAATATAATGCTCAGGACACTTATACATTTACTACAATTAAACAATATATAATTTTTTTCGAAGTCCATCACGGTTTTTTTTAACTAAAGTATAAATAAAATAAACTAAATTTTAAAAAAATAATTATATAATGAATTATAGTTTTATGTCCGTCTCGTATGGCCATTCGAATATTATGGTCAAATACCTCGTCGACTGACGCTTCCATCGCTCGCCTGATGATCTTGGCGATGGCGTCCTCAAAGTAGTTGGTGTAGTAAACACAGGTGTTGGTTTGACATCAATGTGGTGACCTGATGATGGGATCCATGAGGAATCGAGGGAACTCCTCGAAATTTATATGTACACATAAAGTGATTTCGACTTTGTCTGAAGTAGTTCAAGCATATGCTACCAAAAAACAAGATTTTGCACCAAGGTATACCCTGAATCCGCAAGTACCTGGACAGAACTTTTGAGTCCTTATAGATACATCAGATACATGTTTGGGATTCTGGCATTGTTTAAAGAACTGCAAGCATTTGCCATCATACCACTTACAGTAATCATCATCACCATCTTCACACGAAACATCAACATATTATTATGATGACATAGGTAGGTACTAACTACTCATCAGAGTTTTTTGCACCGATATCAATATCTTTGAAATTTTGCTATTGCCAAAACTATATTCGTGATCATTATCATCAGTATATTTAATGTTTACTGTTACATTTTTGCCGACGACTATCGGGCCATTTCAATAACCTATCTACCAGTAACTTTTTGTTAAAAACGTCAAATTTGTATCGCAAAATCAGGTAAACGATTTAATGACGGCGTTTTTAACAAGTAGTTATTGGTAGATAGGTTATTGAAACCGGCCGTATAACAATAGATAATAATAATTATTTAATAATGTAGTATCTAATCATTATTATCACAGGTGAGTGTTTAGTAGCTCCGCAAATCGGTAATGCTTATTTGGGGAAATACCACGGCCACTCAGAAAACTGGCATGAAATAACACTTGAGTTTATTTTTCCGAAAGAGTGAGAATAGCGGAGGCTTTTTTGTATTTATAACTATCTTAAAATGTGTTCATAATAATTGTATTTTATCTTTCGACTCTCAATGACCGTACTCTTTCGTTCGGTTAAATATACGAGTATATTTTTGTAGATTACGGTCAGTATGCCACGTCCACCGGGCAGCGGTGCATGCAAGACAACTCCTGGCTGTTGTTTGTGACCAGGTTTGGTCGGTTGTATTAAAGTTCAAAGACGTTTTAACGTTCAATGAACGGTAGTTGTTTTATGTCTTCAATGAGGATGACGTCGTTTGCACCGTCAGGTTAGCTGCCATTACGATGGAGCATAGCATAAGTATAAATGCGTATAAAAACGTTTGTGAGACAACTTTGAAGTTTGAACTATTTACTAACACCCGAGGCCGTTCGCACTTCAGTTTTCTCCTTACTGCCAGTGCACTGCGACAGTTGGCTACCTCCGTAGTCGTGGTCGTAGAAATTTTGAACTATCCAAGTTGTCTTGCCACAACCCGGAACCCCGTTTATCCGAGTGAAGTTCGATGGTTTTGTCCACTCCACCAATTCGAGTCCAGTGAACTACACGTATTTAAGAGTCACAATATTATATACATTTATATTATACACATTAGTACTGCAATAATCTTAAACCTTCAGTGGTCGATAACTCTTTTATTTAATGTGTGCACTCTTTCACACATCGCCTGTAGGCTGTAGGGGTAGGCGTAGATGTAGGTAGTTACAGTAGGTTTTAGGTGTAGTTATTATTTATTCCTGTTTATAGTAATGACAACAACGTCTGTCGTGGTCAACTAGTCATTCATATAAATAGAGAATAAGAATAAGAATATTATATTATTTGCAAAAATATGATATAATAAGATGGTACAATGTTAAATGACACTCATATTTTGTCGGATTTACCTCGACGTGCAAATGTTTTGCGTGAAATTAAATTTATCTAATCATATTAATCTAATAATAATAATCTAATCAATTAAGGGCAAATTATTGTAAAGTTAAGATAAAATTATAATGATCACATGTTATGAACGATCAATTAATTAAATTAAAAAAAATAGTTAAATAAAAATTATAAAATAAAATGTCAGTATCCGTCAAAAGTTTCATATTTCAATATTGAAAATAATTAATAAATGTCAAAATTTAGATGTCATATTAAGTTTTTATCATTAATAAATTCATCAACAGTTTATTACATTTTGTTAATTAATAACTTAAATATTATATTTTTAAATTGATTAAATGTCAAAGTTTTTAGGATATTTGGCAGTTTATTATAATTATATACGAATAGCCATACAGTATGCATTTTTTGAAAACATTGTAAGCTTTTATTCAGGAATATATAATTGGTCTCCTTTTCTACCTCTATATTTATAATCCTTATTTTTAGGAAACGGATATGCATGCTTGTAAACGAAAATTGACGTTTCATAAATGTATAAACAAGGCAGTAGCAGCTAATTAAACAGCGGCTTGCAACTCTCTAAATACCCTGCACCAAATACCGATCTTATACATCTTTTCTGTAATTTAAATGCTCTAATACTCTCGCTTGTATTACCCCACAGTATAATACCTTATTGTAAATTAGATGACACATATCTGTGATAAGCAGTTAGGGTTAGAGTAAAATATTATACAGATAATCTATAAAATTAAATCAATACAAATCATTTCTAAGTAGCAGTTATGATTGATAACTCAACTCACGTACCAATTGCGTCCGCTCGCTTATGTTAAGTGAAATTTATCGGAACTCGTACGGTAAATACCAAGTAGTGGCCACTTCCTACTCAGACTGACGACCAGCACGGCTGACAGACCCTCAATTATGGTCTAATGCATCCGTTATTTAGAGATTTGCTACTTAAATTTTAATGGTTCCTTATATGACCGGTCTTTCACTGTTTCTGCTTAGCAGGACATCTGCATGACATAGGGCTAAATACAAAAACGATAGTAATATTAAGTGACGCTCAATTTACATGCTGTCCTTGTCATTTTGGCTAGCAGCGACAGCGACAGCCTGAATAGGAGAGCTTTTAGTTTTGATAAGTTTTTCAGTATTCGACCGAACGACCAACACATCATATAACTTAAAGAAACGCTTGCGCCTGTAGATTTTACACTCTACTTTACAGTGTAAGCATCGCGTGTCACAGGTATAAACGGACTCTTCTGTCTTAGCTCCTTGGATGTGTAAAATGTCTAAAATATTTCAACTCATCATCATCAAATTTTCAGTTACGCAAACCCGACGTGCAGTGTGTGTGTCTGGCAATACTGTGCGACATCGCGGTCGGAGGCCGTGGTGTCGCACAATTCGTGACGTGGCGAGCGAAGCCGTGCGCCGCTGATGTGGTGAGATGCTCATAACGACGTGGCAACGCGTTACTTCTCCACGCTATTATGCGACAAATGCCGATGGTGTTCCGTACCCAAAGGGTAAAAACGGGTCACTATTGTACTCCGCTGTCCGTCCGTCTCATGAACCGTGATAGTTAGATAGATGAAATCTTCACGGCAGATGTATTTCTGTTGCCGTTGTAACATCAAATACTAGGAACAAAATAAATATTTAAGTGGGGCTACCTTACAACAAATATGGTATTTTGCCGTTTACAAAAACCCTTTATGCGCGAGTCCGACTCGCACTTGGCCGGTTTCATTTTATGTTGGCAAACAAGCAGACAGATTTCCTGATAAGTAACAACTGATTATAACAGCCCATGGACCCGAAACACCAAAGAAGTCACGACTGAGTTGCCGTCATGCTAGTTAGATGCCTTCAATCGCTATCAATAACAGGACTTATGAGAGTGCATGAGCTCCCGGAAGGTAATCTCATAAGTCTATGTTAACGTGATAAATACTTAGGTAATTCAATTTTCAGTCCCCAAACGTGGTGCGGAGTGGAGCGACAATCATGACCCTCTTCGCGTCCATATTCCGAGACGAATGCTTGGCTACTGGAGTAAAGCTGAGCGATAGCGGAGTTATCAGAAGTAAGTATTTAGATAATCCTTTACTGTGTAGTAAAGTAGTAGTAGTAGTAATAGGGTCTAAACGTATCTAGATACACGATAGCTTAAGATACCAACACGAACTGGCGATGTCAGGTGGCCTGCAGTATTAGCTTTGAGGAATCAGTAGGTATAAATTATTTTATTTTACTAATAGACTAGCCGGTGCGTCCGTGCGTGGAATAGTAACTTATTATAACATCAGCTATCTGCCAGTGAAAGTTCGGTCAAAATCGGTATGGCCGTTTTAGTTAGATTAGTCGGAACAAACAGACATATAGCCAGACAGAAAGACAGACAGACAGACGGACAAATGGACAAAAATTTTAGACAAATATTTTTTGGTGTAGATACCGTATATATCATATTATGCGTTAAGTGCAAAGCTGCTAATTTGAAATTATAAACAGAAACTTCAATTTGATTTATTTGTATGTTTTACATACTGTGTATACTGGGTACCTATAGCCAACCTGGTATTCTCGACATTATTACTAAATAGTTGACCAAAACGGGTGCTTGACTGCCTTCGTGCCTACTTTGACTAAGCGGTTTTAGTCCAAGTACAAAAATACTTAAATACTTTATTTCCATTGTAACATCGAGAAGAAACTTGCAATCGGTGAACATAACATAAATGCTCACATGCAAAATAAAGAGAAAGTTGATACAATTTTAATGTTTGTGGACATTTAATGTTTCTGGTTATTGGTAATTGCCAATGTTATTACCTTGAATCTTGATTTACCTACTTGTTTTATTACCTACCTCGTTCTTTCAAGGTCAGACGTGATTTATTACTTTTGTGTATTTTTTTGATTTTACAATCAAACTTACTAAAATCATGGACGAATTATGTTAGGTCATTACATATGAAATTGGCGTTTTGTAAAGAAGCAACATAAAGTAAACATAAAATAAAGAATTTTTTAAACAATATATATTTATTTAATTAAAGTATTATATACCATTGCTATCTATGCACTTTTGACATCTCATAGGTAGTTCATTGATTCCTTTACTAAAAGAACCATTCGGTCAGGAATCAATAAAATCTTTTAAAGCGCTTTGGACTTCCTCGTCGGAGTTAAATTTTTTCCCTTGCAAGAAGTTATCCAAATTACGAAAATAATGGTAATCTGTTGGAGCAAGTTCCGGGGAGTACGGCGGATGTCTTAGACATTCCAATTGAAGCTCCTCTAATTTGATAGCCGTCTGTTGTGCTGTGTTGTCTAGCGTTGTCCTGAAGCAGCAGTGGCCTAGAGCGAATGACCAACCTCGGTTGTTAAGCAGATAGATTTTCCATCATGATTGCAGTTGATGGCAATAGACATCTGCCGTAATCATCTGGCCAGATTTAAGAAAGCTGTAGTGAACGACACCGGCACTAGTCCACCAAACGCTCACAAGTAACTTTTTTTGCGTGAATTTGCGCTTGGGGCAGGCCTTGGCTGGTTCGCCAGGGTTCAGCCATTGCTATGAGCGTTTCCGATTATCGTACAGGATCCACTTTTGATCACAGGTAATGATTCGATTTAAAATCCCTTCATTATTGTGCCGTTTGAGTAATGTACCGCAGCAGTCGACGCGCGTTTGTCGGTTTGCTGCACTCAATTCATGAGGTACCCACCTTTCAAGCTTTTTCACCTTCCCAATTTGCTTCAAGTGGTTTAAAACAGTTTTATCACTAACACCGCAGCCTGCAGCTAACTCGGACGGGGTTTGCGATGAATCCGCATCCACAATAGCCTTCAATTCTTCATTATCAACTTTAGTCTCCGGCCGTCCACGGGGATTGTTTTGCAGGTCGAAATTTCCAGAATGAAAACGTTGGAACCAAAAACGCGTGTTTTCTTTTGCGACACCGCCGCCATACACATCATTAATCCTTCGAGCCGATTCTGGAGCACTGGTGCTACGGTGGAACTCGTACTCGAAAATTATACGATATTTCAAGTTTCCCATTTTGTAAACAGAGTGACGCAAAGAAAAAACCAAAAGAGGAAAAAACAAATGAATTACGGTTTTCCAAACACAAATACATGAGTAAATAGCGGTATAAATCAATCAAAGTGGTCAAAACGCCAATTTCATATGTAAGGTAATAATGTAACCTAATACTATAGAGTATTAGGTTACATTATTACCTACACCTACATATGACAATTGTCCATACTTTATACGGATAACTTTAAAAAAATATATTCTCCCGTTGACCGTTAGATGACGCTGAGTGTATCAAATCTACAAAATTTGCCATTTATTTTAAGATAAAAGCACCATCTCTACGACTATGTTTAAAGCACTTCATAGGTTATCTAATATTGAATAAAATCTTCAATAGATGGCGCTAGGACTAGCGTAAGATTCCTATATTTTTGTAAATTTTGTGCGTGTGCGTGAGGAAGGCAAATTAATGTTGCCATACACATGCCGTACCTACATAAAAAATAGATGCCCAACATTATGGAACTTTATTAAAATATTATGCTAAAATTAATATCAGTGTTTAATTAAAGCATAATTGAATGTAGTATACAATTATTTGACATGATATGTATGATTGGTCCATGCTAAAATATAAAAATACAATATGAACAGCTGCTCTGTGTGTAGTTAAATATTATTCATTATGATGGTGGGCTTCTGCCCACTTCCCTTAATTAAGTCTCTGACCACGCCTGGAAGTAAAAAAATATGCAATCTAGCTTGCATCCTTTCTTCTTATTTTAGATTTACGCAATCCCTTACTATCTAATTTCGCTAAAGAGTGTTTGAAAGAGCTAGAAGAAGGGGAGGATAGAAGAGAAACAGACTTTGTTGCTTTAGCAGATTTATGTGGTTCAAGACTTCCTAAGGTAGGTAAGATTTATATTGTTATGGAATTTTGGGTAAAGAACTATGCCATGTAAGTTAATTTAAGGAGGTGGAGGTGGGTTCTCAGAATATGTTGAATTCCACCAAACCAGCTTCTTGTGGTTTCACAGACCGTCGAAGAATGTTAGTCTTGATCTAGATGTCTAGATGTTTTTCTTCACCGTTTTTGTTGTCATGATAAACTAAGACCTCGTTACTTCTTTCAGATCTACTGTCTCTTACATTGTCTTTCAGAAGATCTTGAGTTTAAAGTGTCCGTGGCCGATGACACGTATAAATTATATAAGAACGTAAACATTTCTCCACAAGATGAGGTGAGCGATTCAAATAATGCTCCCTATATTTAAATAGAGAGTATTTAATGAAATAAGACCCGGATAATAGAGATTTCTGTCAGCAGTTTCAAGTTTACACGAGTTTCAAGGTCATTGTCGCTCTTTCTGAGGCACAATCAGTGGTGAATTCACCCATAGGCCCGTGAGGCCCGGGCCTCACGTATGCCTGAAATATTTAAAACCCGCTAAATTTTCAGATCTATTGCCTTAACCATTAGAACTGAAAATAGTTCTGAATACAAAATAATATAAAAGTATCCAACTAGCTTTTTAACGTTCCATATTAGCAGAGGCGGTGCAAGGCGTGGGCGGTGAGGGTGACCGCCCATGGATCAATTACGGACATTTTGCTCATATGATCTACTGCATAAGTAAAGACTTTTAGGCAGATAGTTAAAAATAGAAATTACATTACGTTCTTTACGGTGTTCTTTAAACCAGTAAAATAAGAAAAAAAAATTTGCTCGCTCGCTCCGCTCGCTCACTTTTGACCTGATCAACATATTATATTATTTTAAACTGACGTTCTGTTATCGACGACGACGAATTTATAATATGGTGTTATGTTAAAAAGGAGTGTTCCGTTATAATCTGTTGATTTTATTTTATTTTTATGATGTTCACAGTCTTTCAGGTTTTAAAGCTGAACAGAACACACAAAAACACATAAAAAAACATTTTAAACACATTTTGCTCGTTCACTCCGCTCGCTCGCGTTTAACATAAAGAACATATTATATTATTTAGTACCGACAGTCGGTTTTAGGCTATTGATTTAATTGTATTTTCTAAAGTATAGTCTTTCAGGATGCAGTTTAGTTCAGGTAGTAAAATAGAAAAAAATTTGCTTCCTCGCATTTCATATAAGAGATCCCTTTTAGCTCGGGGGCCCCGCGTCCTAATTTGCTACGGGCCTCGAGCTGGCTGAATCCGCAACTGGGCACTACTAATATTGAAGCTCAACTAGTCAAGAAATGTATTACGACGACATAGTTGATGGTTTTGCACGGTACGAAAGCCAGAAAGAAGAGATTTACGAATTGAGCAATACAGTATAAATATAATAAATACAGAATAATTTATTCTGTATTTATTATAGTTTAAGAAAAAATATTAAATTTCTATAATTTATAAAATATTTATTTGTGTTGTTTAATAATTAAACTTCAATAAAATAAATATTATATAATTTCGAAATATTGAATCAAAAAGGATATAATTTTGTCCATCAAAAAGGGCGGTGTATCAGACTGGGCCTAGGGCGGCAAAAAGTCTAATCCGCCACTGGACACAACCCCTTGTGCCTCCGATACTCACTCGGCAAACCACAAAGCAAACGTGATTCTAGGCATTTGCCTGAAAATCTTTTCAGTGAGACCGATAGTCCTCTCCGGTCGAGTTAAGCCGAAGCATGACTATCCCATTAACTAGAATTAGGGCATACCTACATTCCAGGTGATCCTAGTTTTATGCTCGCACTACCTCACGCTCAAGATAAACGAGACGTGGTCAGAGATGGTGACACAAACGCCAGAGTTGGTGCCGCAAGACGAAAAGATATTGGACGAGTTTATACAGCTGAATGAGTAAGATGCATGAATCATAGGTGGTACCTAGTCAACTCCAAATATAGCTACCCATTCTGAAAAGTCAGCTGCATACTAAGGTCATGTAGGTACTTAGGTCTTCACATCCACTGTCCACATTCATAATCTCATATTACGCTCCTAATAAATCTCCCGATTGATTCCAATATTCATGTTTTACAGAGCCTGGGGCAAAGAAATTAAAAACCAACAGAATAAAGTTTTACAAAGGGACCAAGAAAAAGTTAGTTAACTAATAATATCATTTCGGAGTCATTTCCACAGTGTAAAAATTAAAGTATAAGAGCCATCATCATCGAAGCCATATCCCGTGTAAAATAATAATAATAGTTTATTTTTCTCTCCACAATAATTGATATACAATTTTAACATTTACAATATTATGTAGACTTTGTGGAGAGACTGGAGTCTTAAACTAAGCAGTTTCTTGCTTGTATTTCAAGATACCAGGCCTCCAACCCTAGCTTTGGCAAATATGAAAATATGTTAACAAAAATTGCAATACTTATTTAATACAATTTAACAAAACATTGAATTTAATTCGAACATAGCAAATAACTAGAAAATCATACAACTGAAGTGACATTCAGTCGCATAATTTCAGGCTTCTAAGGAGGAGGCATCGCTCTACAGGTTCCTTCACCGCGTGCGCTTGCAAGATGCGCTGGACGTGGCGCGCGATATTCGCTGTACAGCGCGGTCGTCTAACCGCAAGTGCTACACGTACGCAAAGATACAGAACACCGTGCGTGCACAAGCGCGTGTCAGCGCGGCAGAGGCGGAGATAGGGGATAAAGTTATACGGACGTATACACCGCCGTTGGATGAACGGGTGAGTACCTATTACACTCGGGAGTAGCGTGCTTGATAGGCTCTCGAGTCTTACACGCACCGTAAGCGCTGGCACGTGCCAGCGCGGCCGAGGCGGAGTTAGGGGGTGATGAAGTGTTAAGAACATATACATAGCCGTTGGATGAACGGGGTAGTTCCTACTAGCGTGATGGACGCGGCGCGCGGCTCGGTGTACCCTGCGGACGTCAGACCGTACACCGCTGTTGGGGGAAGGCGTTAGTGTTCCTACTGGCGTACAGAAGCTCAATTCTCGTATTTAAAGTAGACTTTCATTTTACTTTGATTGTATTATAAGTGAAGCGACTTGTTATTATAAACTGATTTTGTGAAGTTTCGACCAATCAGGAGACGTTGCTTTAACGTTTGCGAGAATACCGGTTTGGAAGTTTTAGCGTATCGGGACTTGATTGTAATTGTATTTAGCAGACTTGACCCTCTGGTCGCGACTCACGACGCACGCTGCAGAGCGTGGATGCCCGACTTAGCTTCTGGTTGAATGGCATAGGTTAGGGTAATATCTAAATTTAAATCGTTTCTAATTTCGCATAAGATAGATGCCTGACAGATGCCTTGTAGCTCAAATCGCTGAATAGTTATAACTAAAGTGCGTCTCTTTCAGTCACGCACGAATATATTGCTATGACATTTACAAAGGCGATAGGAGTGCGATAGCAATATATTTGTGCGATAATGAAAGAGGAAAGTAGCGATGAGTCAATGTACGAAATTCTACGTACTCCGCGACCGCACTTTAGTATGACACACTCGTCCATAGGCTGGTGCATTATATTTTTTATATTGATTGTTACAGAACATGATTGGTCAATATGTTAGAGTCCATACCGGAGATTGTGTTTGTGAGTTGTGTCTATGTAACAAAAAGAAATAAATATTTGATACGTCGCTCCCTTTTTCATTGTATAGATATAAGCAGAAGGTACAAGGTTGCCGAGAGACTTACACTTCAATTGTGATAGAGACGTGGGAAAAACGACAGTGTATCAAATACTCAATTATCTCAGTCCCTATCTCTATTTTAACGAAGTTACATGTAAAATAAAACATTAATTGGGATATAATAACAAATAATATATTCAAAACATCACCAAGCACTCACACATTGGAACTGGTTAAGTATAGTCTGGTACTAGACTAGCAACACAACACCTTATTGTGTCATACATAATAGAACATACCGTAGACATTTTAGTGGGATAAAATATTTTAGAAATTCCATACAAAACTGTCGCTTTGTCATAAAATAGGATTTTATTAAATAAACTTTAGCGCTTTTAAAAAGATTATAATAGTACAAAATATTAACACATCAAAATTGCTCATATTAAAGACAACCTTGTTGACGGTCCAATTTCGCTAATCCAAAGGTCATGACCGTGAAGAGTATAAATAATTATTATTAATGGCTTACTACCGACGATAATGACCTCTGTTGACCTTGCCATTGGACCAGCGAAATTGTACTCAGGGCGGAGAACTTAAAGCATATAATGTCTATGGTAAAGTTAATTGCTCTGTAAACCGGGAGTAACTAAACTATAAAAGTAACGAAACACCAACCAAATACCTTTTATTTTATGGAACCGCATACCAAATTTACAAATCAACACTGAAATTTATATGTATAAGAAAAATTATACTTTCATAAAACTAATGAGTAGGTACTCATGCATATTTTGCGCTATTTCAAAGTAATATATTTGTAACCGTATAATACCGTACCGTATAAAATAATAGCTAATAATAAATAATTTTAGCGGAACCCTGATGAATATTCTACGTACCATAGACAATCATTTTATGTCTACATAACCATATTTCCAACCCATATAGCACGTCTCTTACAAATCTACATTGTAATATTATAGTCGTGTTTATTTGAAGTCGGTTAAAAATATATTGTAATTAATGTGAAAGAAATATTGACAATTGTGTCAAATCAAAAAAATTGACAAACCAACACGGTCTACTTTTAAATTGCGCATGTGCACATGCGCACAAAAAAAGCGAACACAACTCAAGTTTCATTACACTACAATGAGCAATTAAGATAAATAAACAAGTATAAAATATCATATGATAAAATGTCTAAAGACACTTTCCTTTTATACTTGGTACACACTAAGGGGAAACGCTGTTAGCTGCGATTTAGGATCTTAGTGTGGTCACAACTGTTCATTTTAAACTGACTTCCCAAACGAGAAGGTAATGAATTCGTCGGCATGTTTTTTTTTTGCCATTAATCATTGCAACAATTTTCCTCTTAGTGTGTCCCCAGCGTTACAAGAACATAGGTATATAGGTATAATACAAGTTAGTCATAATATGTCATTAATTCCCCAAGTATAATTTAAATATTCACTATCAAAAATGTTGTAGCCGTAAGATTATAGAAATTATTACAATTATTAACATGTCCGGACATGTCTAAGGATTTAAGGGTTCCGTATCAATCAACGCCCAATTTTATTTCTTCAAATTACTTCTAAAGTTATTGATCGATTTCGTTCAAAATAATATTCCTAATGATTATATAGCAAGATATACTATCAGTATGGAAAGTTACGAGTTTCTATGAAAACTCATGTATAAAGCCTAGGCTTCATTTTAAATTTGATGATATCCCACAATATGGGGTAGAACAAAAAAAATACATCCCCACTTCACACATTAATAATTATTTAATGATGCCGAAAATATTTCCTATATAAAAGCAATCGTTTAATATATATTATTACCGGAGTTAGAAAGTGAGGACAGACGGTCTCAGTCGGTAATACGGAACCCTAAAATTGCTTTATTTTTATGTAGGTAGATGTTACACTCGGTAAATGTTACAACAAAGTCGACTAGATGTTACAAAATTTTACAATAATTTAATATTTTAGCCATCTCATCTTTATTTACCTAATATACGATAATATTTTATATTTATACATATCTATACAGTTTTCATTTACATTAACGCTTTTGTTAATATTTTATTGTAGTCAAATAAATACGTCACGGTTTTTTATTTATATCAGGGTCAGTGTAAGTATAAATAATTGGCAATGAAAATTGTTAGAGCGCTGTCATGATTTTCATACAATTCTCATTCGATAACGTTACGAATACGCCGTTGTCAATTGTTCGTGCTTACCCCACAGTTCACACCGCGACGATACGGGTCGCGACGCTGCATTCTTAAGATAGCTTTATTCTTTATAATTTAAGATTGAACTTTATTCACTACACAAAAAGATACACATTTCATATGATATGTTCGACTGATCAAACACTGCGCATGCGCGGTGAAGCGCGGTGCAAATTGATATTTGATCTCTTACAATGAAATGTGTATCTTCTTATGTCATGTATAACGTTTAATTTTGAATAGCTATCTTAAAAATGGAGCGTCGCGTCGCGTATCGTTTCGGTGTGAATTGACCCTTAAAATTTTGATCTAGGTATGGGTCTGTTTTTGCTTGTTTATATTATTATGTGTTCAACATTATTTTGTCTTCTGCATTTATCAGCCTCAACTACTAATTGAGATATAGTTCGTTACATTGGCAAAGCGTTTTACATAAATGAATGTTTACGCAAGTTTTATATAACATACATATAAATATCAAAATCCGCAATTCAACCAATGTATAATATGCACGCTACATAACTGTACATATAATATTCAACATTTAAACACTATCACCTTACACGATTCAGAATTTCATGACACCGAAACACAGACAATGTAGGCATACGTGTACATTTTTATGATGATGTGTCATTTACCATTCTATTAAAATTTATATCTCGACAATCAAGAGCTAGGTTTGCTTATTTACGATCGAATTCTCAAACTCATCTTAAGTTAGGGCCCCTCAAACACAGGTTCTCACTCTGCTAGACATAACGATAAGGACAGCACGTGACTTGAGAGCCTCTTAATTTAATAAGCATTTTAGTATTCAGCCGTTTATTTCAATCATATTTTTCAGTTCCGATCTTGTAATTTTACCTTGGTCCAAGTAGCGAAGGCTTTGCGCCTAATGAATTGCTCAAATACGTTTGTACTATCGACTCGGTCGCACAACAATAATTATTCTAGTCTGCGCGAGTATAACAATGCCCATAATTTACACTAAGAATATATAAAAAGTTGACACAATTGGGCAATATACATTATTACGAATATCGAACACAGATTACAGTACGCGACCGATATGAATGAGCATCGACCTTTGACAAAGAAATAACCTAACTAAGAGCATGTCAATACATGTCTAAGGAGGGTTCTGTAACTATCAACGCGTTTTTTTTAATTACTTCAAAAGTTACTGTCCGATTTCGTTCAAAATAATTTTCTTAAAGAGTATTTAGCATGATCAGCATGGAAAATTGCAAGTTTCTAAGTCTCATAGTTTAGAAATGCCAGGGAGCAACTCGTAAACCACTTTGGAGGTATATTACTCGAAAATGGTTTAAATTTTAAAAAGTCAAGGTTTCATACCTTATCTTTATTTAAACAAACCTATTCGACGATATGGGCTGGATTGAAAATAAAATCCCCACTTCACATGTATGAGGGAGCAGTAATAACAAAATTATAATTATTATATGACACTAAAAATAAAGTCTAGTTGCAATATATAACTATACAAAATTGTGTCTATTTATATTCATAATTACCGAAGCCATCAGGGAGGACAGACGGACGGACATAGCGAAACTAAAAGGTTACTGAACCCTAAAAAATCATCTCTGTCAAATACCGCCCATAAAGATATAAAACAATGTCGCATTGGCAGTGTTTGAAAGAGATGATGCTCTACAAAGTCGAATTTAGCCGAATGTCTCTTTTCAAAGGTCGATGTGTATTCTTTTTGGCCGAATGCTGTACATTTATTAACATTCTTAAGACTTTTCACCTCTTTACATGCCATTCGAAGACGTTTACATGTAAGCACCAATTCATAATCACTCTCTTCACAATCGATATTAAACATCTAAACTATTAGCTAGGGAGCTGGTGGCAAATCAGGTATATGATTTCAGCGTCGTTGATACTAAGACGTAATGTGGTCTGCAACTGTGTGAACTACAGAAAATAGTGAAGAGCTCAGGTAGCCCTGACTTTTAGAATATATAAGTTCGAAATTTAAGGTAAAATAAAAACTCAAAAATTATATTCTCTTTTCTGCCATCAATTATATCATTATATAGTAATTATATCTTAATAAATACACTTTAATAAGATAAAAGGCATAGTACTAAATATTTTTTTAAACTAATAATTATTTTTATAATAACTCCCACACTCCTCCCTGTTCTGACTTCTGCCTGCTTTAATTTCACAGATATCTATAAAATGTATTTAAAAGATAGAATTGATTGCCGACAGGATAATACTACTTTTGACAGTTTTTTTTTCTAAATTTTCGAACTTATTTATATAAAAAAATCAGAGCTACCTAAGGTCGCTACTATTTTCTCCAGTTCACACAGTTGTAGACTACAATGCGTCTTAGTATTAACGGCGATGAAATCATATACTTAAATTGCCACCAGCTTCCTCGCTATATGTTCATACTACCAATATTTTGATACTGTTTAGAAAGTATTTTATTGAAGAAATATTGAAGTACAAAAAACATCAATGATCAATTCATGCTGGCACAGAGTCGAAGTGCAGCGAAGCGTTATTTTTAGCTCACGAGGAATATGTGCACTACGTAGTGGACATAAGAGTGAATTTGCTATGTTCAGATTGACGCTTCTGTGCACTTCGACTCTGCTCTAGTATGAATTCACCCTAAGTCCCAATTTCACCAACTTATTGAAACGACGTTTAATGCTGAGCTTCTGTTTAAGATCTGTCTGTCCCGTTCTAACATTGAATGAGAGAGAGAGAGAGAGATCAAATACGAGTTAACGAATATGCGCGTTTATCTATAGTATATTTAATATTGGGACATAGTTAAAATGAGTCTAGGTCTCAATAAAGGAACTTACTGCTAGTGGCAAAGTTTTAGGAAATATATTTATAGTTTGAAGTAAGTACCTAGCTTATGTAGAACACAATTTAAAATTATTAATATTTAAAAAATGTCTTCATCGTTCCAATTACAATAAAATATACACTTTTACGACAAGCTAAAATAATCATTTACAATATAGAAACATTTTTTATATTAAAATAAACTAAAATATAATTTTACAATAAAATATTTATATTTACACAACTTTTAAAATAATCATCCAATATCTTTGTTTAATGTTGTTAAACCGGATAGTCTTTCTTTAGATACACAGGATTTATAGTTTAAGTTTTCAAGACTTGTCTACAATATCGTTAAAGTTCATACCTAATCGAGTAGATACAAATATGTAATGTAGGAATTGCATTAAAATATTTCAATTTCTTAGTAAAATGTGCATGTCTGTATGTTTGAAACGTTATAGACTAAGTTTGGCAATTGGGTTTAAACCAGTCATTCTCACAGCTACGATTTTAATGTCTTTAAAATCCTTCAGTTATTAATTATTTATGTCGAAACAATATTTTTATGTACAAAGCAATTTGGTGTTTATAATAATTTTGTATTTACAATAAAAATGTAAGTGAAATATCTATATATGTAAACCGATACGGTATATTATGTAGGGTTTTAAATTACTTATGGGTTTTAAGTATTTGAACTATTCTTGTGTAACTAACTGTAACTACGTTACCATTACAAATATCATTCGTTGTACTATTGTGAGTCATGTATTGCTTTAAATTAACATGAAAAAGCTATTATTATAGGCCGTGAAATATGATTTTGTATTCGTTTGGTGTGGTATCTGACTATATTATTATGTCTTAAGTTTTTCTGACTGTCCTATATATTTACAGGTAATAGTTTATCATCCCTCCAAACAAAACATTAAGTAAAAAAGCTTAAGAGCGTTTTCACATAGCGCGCTGCGAATCGGATGTCGCACCGATAAAGGTACGAGAGGGACAGCGATATGTTTTAATATGAAACATTATACCTGTCCTTGTCATTATCGGTGCGACATGCGATATCGTACCGCGCAAAGTGAACTCTATGCGGTGTGGACGAATAAAAAATATGTTACTTTTAAAAAAATTAACGAGAAAACCGTATACATGTTAAGCCAAAGTTTTATTGCAATCATCTGTATTTTTCATTGATACGAGTAAGAATTTTGAAAATTTAAAAAACACAATAAATAAAATTATTTATTATATTTTTTAAATATTATGCATTTTGAAAACAAATTTATTTGTCGGACAGTTGCTTTATTATCTTATAGTTATTTTTTTTATTAAAAAAACTTTGTCCATCATAGAAGACTAAGAGATGCTAAGGCAGTGTGTTTGTTTTTTGTTTAGCGGGACGATATTTCATAAAACAACAATAATAGTATGACAATAATATGAACCATCATATCACATAATAAAAGATCGACATTCTACGGTCTATAAGATATAAAGTATGTCTACAATAAATAGAGAATATTATATTTTTACGTTTGGCCTGCCTTCTGCACCTGTAATAGAAGTTAAAAAATATATAAAATATGTTACGTCATTAAGCAGACAGCAAATAAAAGAAATTATAGTATCCTTAGTATAGCTTTTGTCCGCGGTTCCGCCCGCGTAAATACACTATTCCTCGGGAACACTGTACTTTTTCAGGATAAAATTAGCCTATGTGTTAATTCAGAGCTCAAACTAATGCCATACCAAACTTCATTAAAATCCGTTCAGTAGTTTTTGTGTGAAAGAGTAACAAAAATACATCAACTTTTACATTTATAATAGTAGTAGTATATTAGATGTAAATACATACATATATATTTTTTGTTTTCGGATAATATTTTAATAGACGTATGTATCTTTTTTTAACCCCCGACAAAAAAATGGGGTGTTATTTGACGTCTGTCTGTCTGTGTGTCTGTCGGTGGCAACGTAGCTCCTAAATGAAAGGTCCGATTTAGATGCAGTTTTTTTTTTATGAAAGCTGACACGATCGAGAGTGTTTTAGCTATAATTTATCATTATCAGCTCGCTCACTGCCTGACAATGCGGGGGTTATCTAGTTGATGAAAAGTTGTGAGCAACTTCCACTGCTCTGATCGGTTCAATATTTCGTATCCTGGCCACTTTAACAATATTGCCTACAATTGGTAACGTTATGCTGATGCTGTAGCATCACCTGGAAGGAAACTGTAGGATACCCAACTCCTCACAAACTTACAGCAGAGGTATCGTGTTTGGGCTCATTTTAGTGATCTCAATGAATAGAACGTAGATAAATAGTGATCATTTGCACCTGATGATGCAGCTTTACTTGGAATCTACAGAAATCCCAACTCTTCACTAACGTGCAGCAGACATATCGTGTTTTGGGCTCATTGAAAAGGCTCCAATGAATAGGATGTATATAGATGATGAAGTCACCTGATGCTTCAGCATGAAACTAGAACCTCGCTTATTACATTAAAAAATGTATACATATTTTATAAGTGCTGGTAAAAATATAATATGTATATATAGTAGTCGTATCTATGGTCCAAGGAACCTTCCACTTATGGTCAATTAGTCAATAGTAGCATGGGTATAATCCTAATTTCAAATGGACTTCGCAGAGACCAGTTAGAAGAAGTTTGTAATTAAATTAATTTAATAGTATGAAATAAAAACAAAATTAAACATTTTAAGTAACCGCCGACACAAAAAACTATAAAAAGTTATTAAATCAATTTCTATATTAGCCTTTCTTCTCTTAGCTACAACTATAAAGAATAAAAAAAATTGCAATAAATATTTATAATGGCTATAATTTTTTAATCTAGGTATATAAAATATTTAAAACTGGTACCTGCATATTCTGTATTAGCTATAGCATATACGTAGCTAAATAAAAAACTTTTTCACACCGAGTACCGGTGTAGCAACAACAGTGTGACGCACCTCAAGTGTCGGAGCTGTGGTCGCTGGCGAACATGTCCGCGAGCAAGTTGTCGAACTCGGGCACGGCGTCCTCGAACGCCTGCAACTGGCAGGCTAGCGTAGTGGAGTCGGTACTAGTGGTGTTGTCCCAAGCGTCGCTCGCGCACCGCGCCGCTACACATTCCTGATAGAAGCTCGCTAACTCCGTAATAGGACTGCCGTCGGCGAACGGAAATTCCTGAAATTGTAGTACAAATATATTGTGTTTAATTTTATCTGTTAATAAATATGCATAATCATGCTATAATAATAATGATATTTATGGGTATAGTCAAAGACAAAGTATATACATAAAATTCAGAAACTAAAAAATTATGAACGTTACGTTAGTCATCACAAATGTTCGGCTGATATAATATTTGGGAGTTTGAGACATAATCCTGAGAATTAGACCCGCTCTTTGAGGTTTTTTGTAATGCGTTTGCGTGATCCAATCAAAAACGCTTTTGAATTGACAAATAAAACTTCAGTAACTGGGCATTTATAAATTAATTTTGACATAACATTTTTATGCAAGCAATGACAAAGTCAAACAGCAATAATGTAATATCACAACAGCAATAATATAATATCGTCTTCGCAACTTGTTTTGAAATCAAAATCATTGTTCGCAAAGGCAAAGAAAGTACATAAGATGATTACCTAGAAATTAAATACATAACGATTTACTCTTAACTAGGATCTATATGTTTTCGTGACTACTGCGAATGTATTCGCGAAAACATCTAGCAACAAAAAGCGGAAACCAAACTTTTTTTTTTCAAGGTAAAATGTTGCTGAAGTGACTACGAAATATCTGTGTCAAACAGAATCCAAACACGTTTTCAGCGTTTTTGCGCGAAGTAGCAACAGACACAAAAACAATCGCATTTATAATATAAGTAAAGACATAATTAATACATAATAAATTCTCAAAAACCATCGCATTTATAATGTACTAGCGAACCGCCCTGGCTCCGTCGCACGGGTGCAATGTATTATACATAATGTATTTAAACCTTTCTCTTGATCACTCTTTCCACTGCTGAAAATTGCACGTTGAGTAGTTCAAAATATCTAAGCGAACAGACAGCTGAGGCGACTTCATCTTAAACTAAGTAAAGAAGTTAAGTTTGCTGTGTTGTCATATCAGAAAATGTGTGTACATAATATTCGCATTATTTATATTCGCATAGCTGTTAACAACATTTATAACATCAATCATAATGAATTTAAAATGATCGTATACAATCACTCTGCAAGGTAAACTAGTGTCGGGACTTTTTACCATAATATGTTAACAAGTCAAGACCGTTTATTTACTATAAGATCTACGATCTGGACGCAATGAACTGCTTACTTGCTTTCGATTGATATCTGATAATTTGCCAACTCACTTTACACGTGCTTCGGCACTACCGGGCCGGTTAGACCGGATAAATATCACCGCCTCACAGAAAACCAGCGTAAAAGAACTCTTGTGTTCGTTGCCTGCTCGTTTCCTGATCAATGTCATAAAAAAAGTCAAATATTATGTTTGTTTTTTTATTTTTTAATGATAACTCTTCTAGTTGAATCGCAATCAAGGGATTATGCTAGCTTGTGTAACATTTAACATAATATCAGTATGTTAATTTAGTGATGTAGGTACTAGTTAGAGTGAGGGCAAACTAGCGTAATTTTGTGAGTTGAGTATTTTCGGTCGCGTAAGTTTTTTTTTTATATACTGAAATACAACTTATTTCGCGTCGACGAAATGCGACTGGGCTGGGCGACTGCGACTCACGACTCACAAAATTACGCTCGTTACCTCGTTACCTCCCTTAAAATTTTAATGTGCAGAATTTTAAAATGTAGTCACATTTTAATTAATTTTACTATCTATGAGCAGCGTAATCAGTTGTGTAATTCAAAAATACTTTCTACTTTGTAAGGATATACTTAAAACTAAAGACATACTTTATTTTAAATATAAGTATGTTTCATAAGTTAATAGCAATTTCAAAATTGTGAGTTTTAATATATCTACTGCAAATACATTAACAAAAAACGAACAAACGCATACAACAAAAGCTCAAAACGAAGTATCACAAATAACAATGACTGCATTTGCCATAGACATCATTTCAAATCGAATTCAGTAATAGTATTGAGCATAATATTTTATAATTCGTTATCTATAAATAGAAAAGGCAAAGCAACGCACAGGCCAAACCCTTAAGGCTAGAAATTTGAAATTTTGCACACGTAGTATTCATATGACGGAGACATCCAATGAGGAAGGATTTTTCAAAATTAGAACCCCAAGGTGGTAAAATAGGTAATTAAAGTTTGTATGAAACTGTTTATACCTGTTGGACATATTTGCATGACATTTCGTATAAATTGAGTACGGAAAAAATAATGAGTATTCTTATATAATATGTATATGATATGAGTAACTAATGATATTCAGCATTTTATAAAATTCAGCCCCTACGTGGGTAAAATAGGGGATGAAAGTTTAAAGCCTAATTTCTCGCGGGCGAAGCCGCGGGCAAATAATGCTGGTGTTTAGATAAATGGAAACATAATGATGATTTTAATGTAATTCAGGTAATGTCATTATTATTATTAATTGCTTGTTAAGTCGTCTGTTGTCTGGGATTTCGATGACAATTGACATGTGTTTGTTCACTAATACGATTTTTTTTAAAACTATGTACCAATATTATTCCATGCCCTTAAGGGCCGAAATTGTGGTCAATTATAAAAATGTAACATCTATGTAACCAATTTCTTGGAATAAACGATTCTTATTCATAATTAACAATTAATGGATTGCAGGAACCATTGCTAATATCAAATACTGCTAGTATAGTGGTACAAAAAAAAGTTTGATAGTTAATTCATTAAACTACGGCAAAGACACGATTATCCGGACATTAATATTTGTCAATGGTTTTTCGGATTTAACCGAAAATCCGGATAATCCGAATGGATGATGAAAACCAGTTTCTGTACATATTTTGCATAAACTTATAGCTACATGGCATCCAGGGTCTGACAATGGAGCTGGAAGGTAACTACAGGCACTACATTATGTACTGACATAACCCAGTGTTATTGGGCTTGTACTTATAACTCGATTGAACTTGATCGCGGTTGGTATTCAGAGCTCCAACTGTCGTAATTAAATTACACTTTCATTTTACTTATATTGAATTATAATTTAATCTTCTTGATATCATAAGCTGATTTCTAGAGTTTTGATCAATTAAAACGGGTATTGACGTTTATGAGGATACCACTATGCAGTTTTAACATATTGAGACTGGATCGAACCTATATTATTGCACGATTTTATTAGCAGAATCGACCTTCTGGATAATAACGAATTCGGACTGAAAACTGTGTTCCGGATAATCGAGACTACAGTATATTATTATTACTAGCTACATGATGATTATAAAATAGTATATTGCACACAGAACATCAACATAACATTACCATCAAACTGGCATATTTGTTGTCTCTCATCTTGGGCACTTCGATGGCTTTGCTGGCGGTGACCACCTCAGATGTGGACGCTTGGTTACTGCTGCACGGCTTCTCCAACGAGTTTGATAGTGCTAACTCTCTCATTCTCTGCAAATATACGTTAAAAATTATATGGCTTGTTAGAAATAGTAGAAATAGCTTTAATTATGTACAGTAGAACCATGTAGCTAATGGCCCTCGGCAATCTTCGTTTTACTATGGAAATTACAGATAATCTATCGATACATCGACAGAACGATGATTGCCGAAATACATTGAAATTGTGGCCATACTGTAAGTAGATTAAGATTCAAAGATAACTTTGTGTTACATAATATTCATAAGCATTTCAATAGTATTCTACGGCTTATAGATTTCACATAGGATCTAAATATACATTGGCGGACACATAAACTGCATCATAGTGCAACAACACATTCAATAAAATTTTATTACGAAATATGAAAACTTTTTACATTTATTGGTATTGGAAAATAAAGGCTGGTTTATAAACACAAAAACAAAATCAAATTTAAATATAGAAGAAATCTTGTCAATTTACTAAAGATTAACTCGTTGTTACGTTAATGTTGTGATTGATGGTTATTTTTTTTGTTTTGTTACATGTTGCATTATCGTTACTAATTGTTTAATTGCTAGTCTGTTTTCGTTTTAAACACGTTTTTCTCTCACGAATATGGACGTATTGTCTGAAAAAGCCGCACAAATTGTTGCTCTAGTGCAGCAAGGCCTAGACCCGTTGGTCTACTGGTTTACATTTAAATCTGCAGCAATTGTGCGTTAACAATTGCTGCAGATTTAAATGTAAACCAGTTTACGGTTTCCCGAGTTTACAGAAGGCTTATGGAGACAGGTTCATTCAAAAGAAGACGTGGAACCGGCAGAACTCTGGTGACAACGTCTCGTGACGACAGGTTTATTGTGACAACTTCCTTGCGAAATCGGTTTTTAACATCTATAAGCATTAAAAATGAGCTCCACCAGGTATGTGACGTACAGTTAGTGCACGAACCATAAGAAAAAGGCTAAAAGAGCGTGATATCACACCTTTCAGACCCGCAAATGGACCAAAATTGTCTGCAGCTCACAGACAAGCTCGACTAAGATTTGCTCGTGAACACTTAAATTGGACTGAAGAGCAATGGGCTTCCGTATTATTCACTGATGAGAGTAGGACTTGCTTGTACGGTGCTGATGGTCGCAGACTAGTCTACCGTAGACGAGAGCGATATGCTCAAAATTGCATCGAGGAGAGGGTTCCCTTTGGCGGCAGCTCTTGTATGATTTGGGGCGGCATATTGATGGACGCTCTAACCGAACTTGTGTTTATTGACGCAAGACACACATGGTCGTGGTGACCGTGGTTTAACATCACATAGCTATATAACGGAGATATTGGACCCTCATGTGGTACCTTTTAGCGGATTTATAGGCGAAAACTTCATTCTGATGCAGGATAATGCTCGTCCGCACGCAGCGAGACAAGTTGATCAATACTTTACTCAGGTTGAGATTCGTTCCATGGATTGGCAAGCACGTAGCCCGGACCTCAATCTGATAGAACACGTCTGGGACAACCTAAAAAGAGCTGTATTTACAAGAAATCCGGTCCCAACAACGGTTGCGGAGCTCAGAGTTGCATTGTCACAAGAATGGGACAATACTCCGCAAGATCTTTTAAAAACACTGATCAGGTCGATGCGAAACCGACTTGAATCAGTTATTAGGGCAAGAGGAGGTAATACACCTTATTTAAAACAAAAAAAACTATTTCTTTCCTTAGTATTGTAAAATTTTCATAATAAAGCCGTTTTTGTTCTATTCACTGTTTCATTCCAAAAAGCTGCAAAAGGAGTAATTTGATTCTTTTAGTGAGAAAAGTTGACCTATACACACATGAATTGATTTTTTTATCAGATTAAGAACCAGTCTTAGCATTATCATTGAAATATATCAAAATAGTTTACACTTTCACTAATTATATTTCATTGAAAGTTATCTTGCACTATGATGCAGTTTATGTGTCCGCCAGTGTATTATATATAAATATATGGGGATGTCCTCACTGACTGACTGAAAATCGACCATTTAACAAAAGGGTTGAAATAGGGGTTGAAAGTTAGTTTCGAAAATCTTTAAATCTGCATCAATTTCCTTTAATGAAATATTCGAGGACATAAAAACAAATCATTGAGTTCGTATTTTATAGTATTAAAAAAAAGCGGTAAAATGGGGTCTAATATTTTTATAGTGAAATATCAACAATTGGACGGATTGCGTTAAATTTTTGCACGCAGGTTTGACGTAGATATTAGACATCCATCAAAAATTTCTCCACCACTGGGTTGCAATGGGACGCAGACGAAATCACACGCAAAAGCTAATGTGGTATATGTTGGTAGTAAAAAAAAGTAAAAAAGTGTGTAACACTTCTGTCCCAGCAAGTTGTGGTAATATATTTAATAGGTGTCTGATATCTTTAGTATATCATGTGTATTTGTATAGTCCCAAAGGTATTCTTAATAACTATTAAAACTGTTACAAAGAGCTCACTTTCTCCATTTTATCCTTCTCAGCCAGTAACCAGGTCATGGGTGGTTCAGGCGGTAACTGCTGACTAAGGGTGGCATGTAACTCTTGGATTTTAACATGGTCTACAAAAGCACCAGCTGTCAAAGGTTTTGTTAGATCCACACCTTTCTTTTCATTATGGTTTTTCCTGAAAATATAAAGCCTTTAATAATATTCAGGACCTATGAACATACATTTTATATTAAATGTCACAAGCAATGCTTATGGACCATTATAATCATTTAAAAATATTTTTATTTTTGAAACACTAGGAACAAGCTTGTAACTCCTCTTGAGTTGCGAGTGTCTATAGATGACTATAATATTTTAAATCAGGTGATCCATTCTCTTGTTTGTTTACTATATTGTAAAAAAAATAGTTAAACAATGTTCTGACCTTGGACTTTCCCTTGGAAAGTGATCACTCTTGACCATAATATCTTCACCTATTTTGTTGTTGGTAGCCCTTCTGTCTTCAGGTAAGATTGTCATTTTCGTTCTGTACACAACTTCTATTTGTATAGTACCAATAGGTGTGTGTAGCTCACTGACTTTTATTGTTTTATGTCTTTCACCTGAAAAGTGAAAATAATCAATGAAAAAATATCCATACAAATGATTACATACAACTTCAATACATAAACCAAAGATGGTTATGTATTGAAGTTGTATGTAATCATTGTATGGTAAGTTAAATAAATAAAAGTTAATTATAGTTATGTACCTAGAAGGTCTAGATTTGGCTGGCCACCATATATTTTGTATGTAATATTATAAGAGTCCTTGTTTTGTAATCTGGACATTTTATAAGCTGGAGTAATTCTGGAAATGCTCAATGTGGATTTGAGCATGATGCTCATTCTGTAGTAGATAGTGGAGACGGAACCGACTGATATGTCGCAGCCCGGCACAATCCGTACTGTCCACATCTCCAGCACCATTTCATCCCCATCGTTTGTGTGCAAAGATATCTCTATACAGAGTACATTTGTTAAGGCTTCTATCACTTCACCGTTTAGGATTTTTTTCGTGTCTGTATTAACTTCTGGTACATCAGGAATTGATAAGTTAAACTGAAAACAAGCAAATAAACTTTTAATAGAATATGATATAATGACAGTAATCTACAGTGATATTTTAAGTGGAACAATTTGTTTGTTTGTTTGTTTTGTTTCCTTATGTATATATAAACTCACTAAGTCCAGGCTGCGAGCTGGCCACTGCAATTTTTGAATACCAGCCTCTTGAAGGTACTCATTTACTATGCGAGCGACATGTGAATGGGCATTATCATGCATTAAATTGAATTGTTCATAACCAATGAACCCTCCAAAGGGCACAACATGTTCTTCGAGAATTTCCTCACCGTACCGAGTCGCATTTAAGGCGTTATTATCGATGATGAACGAGCGATGAATGAACGAACGACTAATTCCGTACGAGCATCAGAACTTACGCCACCCCATACCATTATAGAGCCTCCGCCAAAACTGACCGTCGGAGTGATTGTTATCGCCAAATAACGTTCGCCTTTCCTTCTCCAGACACGTTGTCGACCATCAGGTGCATTTAAAGCGATCCTGCACTTGTCAGTAAACAAAACCCTTGCTCATTTGCCCTTGCTCATGAGTCCAGTTAGCGTGTTCGCGGGCAAAGTGAAATCGAGCTACTCTGTGCTAAGGAAGAAGCTGTGGACCACAGGCTGGTCTTCTTGCCCTCAAATTAACTTCCTCCATACATCTTCTCACCGTACCCTCCCTAACATTCACACCTCTGGAGATTTTAAGCCGCTGACGGATCTCGACTGCGGTCAGGAAGCGTTTTGTTAAAATTCTAACACAATAAAGTGGTTGTCACAAGCTGATGTGCATTGTACACCTGGTCTACTACTACCTGGTCTTTGGGTGTAGCGGCCAGTCTCTTGATATTGTTTTAGTGCATATTGCATCGAGGAACTCGGCACGTTTAGGACAGTAGCCACTTCACAATCAGTCATCCCCTGTTCCACTAAAGCTACTGCCTGCGCTATCTGAGTTGGTGATAAAGGCATTTTTATGAATCCTAAGGGGTTCTTAGGTGTTTATTAACCACAATAACAACAAAAATCTTTATCAAATTAAAATTCAAAATGTTCAAGAGCACAATTCAAAACTGAGACTTCGCTGGATATATGACACAATTTAACTAAACTTTAAAACACAGATAAATATGCACTTCAAATTAGTGAATTATCCTCTTGAGATTAACGTGACCATTTTTTCTATCCACCTACACGATAAGATCCAAGTTAGAACCTCTTAAAAAAGTGTTATCGCATATTATGACTTTGGCCAAGATTCCGTGCCTGAGTGTACTAAGCAGTGAATTCAGTTAGGTCTGTCACGCAAATTTTGTATGGTAGTAGTATAACTGGACTGGACAACACACCGCGGGCAAAAGCTAGTAGTACATATTTTCCTTAATACTAAATAGTAATTATAAACATGATTGGAATGTAGGACCAAACAAGAACCTTTCAGATATATATCAACCTATATTACGAAATAATGACACTCTATTAATGTGGTTCTTCACGATATTTATTGAAGAATAAATACAGCTTACCCATTGTAGATTGTTCTGCGCCACAAAATCATCGACGACTCGGATCACATTGTCATGGGAGATTTTTTTGCCTTGCCTACTTTGTACCACGATTTGAGCCACTTTCAAAGTAAGGATTTTAGTGAATTTGTAAAGTTTAAATCTATCATGTGCTTCGATATTCGTCGATGCCATTATTTTATCTTTTTAGTACAATAACAACAAGTACATATTTTAGTATATTAAGACATCGTTTGCTTTTCTTGATACACTTTTACTTTTATAAACATATTTAACACGCTTACGTTTTATTATTTCTATAACAAAACACATAAATTGGTTTTATCACACATATTTCCGAAAATATGCAAAATTGAAAATATTAAATGTTTCGTACAAAAAAATAGACTTTAATCTATAACCCTGTGCTTGTCGATTGTTTTTTTTATTGGAAAATGTGTGACACGACTCACGACACGAGAAATTATACCGACAGCCGATAGCATACAACTTGTGATTTTACCAACCATACAACTTGGAATAAGTGAATTAAATAACATAAAACCAATCAATAGAACCGAAACGATTTCTTTTGTTTTAATTTAAAAGGTACGTACTATTTATTTTATCACTATAATATTATACTAGACTTGGAGATAGCAAGGCCGCGCCATTAGACAATAAGAGGACAGCCAAAAAATAATAGTAATGAAACAAATCGTCGCCGCTAAGCAAAGAAAATAGGTAATTTCTAACGTACCCTAAGGCCATTGACTCACGCTCAGCTGATTTAGAAACAGCTGATTTTTAGTAATAAAGACAATATATTTTTACAAGTCAAGCGCGAGGTCAATGGCTTCAGCAGCGACGATTTATTTCATTAGAAGTCTTTGATATCATTATTAGTTAAAATTTATGAAATTTTTCTCTTTAATTTTTTTTTTGTACCTAAACGTCTTTATCTTTACACATAAAAGTTACTGCGATGCCCAAATTTTCTGTACCTAATTGATTTTATTAAACTTTATATTAAAGGTACAACATTTTCAAAGAAACATTAAAATAAAAATTAAAAAAAAATTAGAAAACAATTTAAATACCTAACTTTTTCTTTTATTATAAAAAATGAATTGCAATCTGATAGCGCGGCCGCGCTAGCGCTAAGTCTTTGTATGAACGGCCGTAATTACGATCTTTTCTCGAAGCATTTCGCGGATATTTCGTGCCCCCATATTTTCGTATGTGATTATTTAATTTAGCTAGCGGCAAGCTAGCGGTCTGAATTTCTATCGTGGAAAAGTCGTTAGCGACACTAGCTAATGTTTTAAATTTCATAATAATTGTGTTTATAGTTTACGTGATAATAAGCGGCAAAAACGCGATTTTGAAATATATGGATGGAGGTATGGAAGTATGGAGCCGTGTCAGCATAGTTTAAAGCTTACTTCCAGCAGACTTAGAATTTTTCAAATTTGTTGCGAGGCTAAGATATTAGCTAACTACATATAAAGAGAAAATTCAGAAAAGGTAAACATTCACAAAAAAAGTAAGTACCTACTTATTAATTTTAGAATTTTTAAATTTGTATATTCACATGTACAAAATGTATGAATACAAGTTGACAGTTCACTGATAACTTTATAATCCTTATGTATATAACAAACCTTATAAATTGCTTCTGGGCGAATGGGCCGACTCGACCTGATAAATAAGACGGCCTCGCAGAAAACCGATGGGAAATAGCACTTGCGTTGTGTTTCGCTGCTAGGAAGATACCGATGGCCCAAAGTGGGTTTTAAACATCGGAAACCTCCTCTAGTGTTGCGGGTGTCCACGACCGATCAGTAGGTAATTATTTTATTTTAATAGATCTAGAAACAAACAAATGGACCGCCTGATGGAAAGCAATTGCTCCCGCATTAAGTCATCCGCAACAACGGAGAACTTATAAGTTTAAAACGCTTAAAGGTTGACTGGTAGATAATGCCATAAGGCATTAAGTCCGCCTTTGTACATGTTTGTGCATTAAGCTTCAATAAATAAATGAAACCCACAAGAACATTAAATGAAAAAAAGCCGAGTCTTTCCTTCGCAAGGTTTTGAGATGTCGTAGTCCGTAGAGAGAGAGACCAAATCCAATTTAAGGGAGGATAGACATACAGCCAGACAGAGCGAAACTAGGTTCCTTGAGCATTACGAAACCCTAAAAACGGCGACGAAAATTTTAGAAAATTAATGCTAAAACAACGCATGCACAAACAATAATAGAAAAGGAAAAAAAGAAAAGGGGAATCAATATATTATTTTGTTAATAATATTTGGGATATAATTAATCTTGCGAACAAAAAATAAGTTGGCGAATGCACATTAGCATACTGTATTACTGAATTTAGCAGCGTAATAATATGTTGGCGACTAAATTACTAAACTGGCGAAAGCACTCAGCCGACAAAAATACAAATATCGGCAAAATTCGCAGGTGGCGAAATTTAATCCAACCTAGCACCGAAATTTATAACTTGGTGACTTAATTTCCAAGTTGGCGACCAAGTATAATAAACGATGTAAGCAGCTATAAAACCAGATTGGGTTGATATACATTAATGGCTGCTGAAAATTCAATTTACAGGTTACGTAAAATAGCATATTTGGATACTGTTGGAGTTTGTTTTCCTTTGTTATGGGTGTCGTTTTGAAGGTTTTTGGGGAGCTGAAAAATATGAAAATTATGTCTATTTTGAAATTCCAAAATTGTGTACATTTTTTATATAAAATTAATATGGGTGTCCTTTCCCGGTTTCTCAGGGTGCTGATTACAAATTGGGTTCCAATTTCAATTTCTAAAATGGAGAATTTTCATTCTTCGTAAAAATTACTTGAGTACTGATTAAAATGTTCTTGGGGATGCTGATTAGGATTGATGATTATTATCACAGTATGTTATGTAGCTATGTTAGAGCTATATAATTTTTTTTAAATTCAGGATAAAAAAAACTATCAGAAAGAAAATACGTAGTTACGTATTTATTATTAACAGGTAGTAATATAATGTTGAAAGCTAAAATTAACTAAAATCTATTTAAAATATCTACAAACTATAAAAGTAGGTAAGTACAAAAAAAAATAACGACTCCAAAACTTAAAATGCTACAAAACAAAGAAATCTCCCAGGTCATCCCCACCAGGCAGAGTACCTAGAAGGCTCAAAGAGTTTCCTCGCTGGATTGCGATACTTATTCTCTGGGCCAGGTAGGTGCCAGCTCTGGGGTCTCGGGTGGCCTCAATGAGTTTTTTGGAGATTTCTCTGAAAAGTTTGTGCGCACCCAGACCCCATGTACCTAGGGTTTCAACCCTAAACGGTTCAAATATGAGATCCCCACTAAGGTTCTCATATTTGCGCCACTTGAGGTTTTCCGCCTAATTGGCGGCCGCGCCTGCAGAACTCGAGGTGCCCTGGACATGGGACGGAGTAAGTGTATTGACGCAAGTAGCGTCCCATACAAGAGCCCGTCCCACTTTCCAAGGGACCAGGGTCATACCGTCTGGTCTCTTGCCATCTTGTCGCGCGCCAAACCAGAGGGTTCCAGCACAGCTTGCACTCCGGCGGTGACAAGAGCCCGACGGATGAGATCGTTCAGGCACTGATGTAGGGAGATGCGGCCGGCGCTTTGTTGACAGGACAGCCCGTGGTGTCCGAGGCTGTCCACGTTTGCCATAGTGTGTATATCCCACTTCTCCGCAGCTAAGAGGCGAGCCTGCTCCACAGGACTGGAGGACACAGGATTAAGAAGATTATTCCGTACCAGTTTGCTTAGTGGCTCGTCCAAGAGCCTTTAAAGGAAAGAAGAAAGAGGAAAAAGTATTGTCAGGCAATTCGCTACAAGCACTAGTTGCGCTCCAGGCGTCCTTGGCCTCGTCCAGAAAGGGAACTGTATTGGAGTAGGATGGGTGATGTAGTATTTTGGAGATAAGACTATGGTTCGTGTGGACTGAGGACAAGAAGGCCGGAAGCGATATGTCAGAGGGCTTTTGAACACCCAGGCCACCGAACCTAACTGGAAGCGTTGCCTGAGTTGTTGCGCGGTCATCGAAATTTGTGTTCAAAATAGTGGAGAGCGTTTGTCTTATGGTATCATCCAACTGTTTGAGAAGTTGAGGGAACTTCCACAGTTGACAACACCGTAAGACATATGTCAATTTAGGTACGAAAATGCAAAAATGGATTAGGGTAAAGGCCATGTGACAGTTAATTTGGAGGAGGCGGTCTAAAGTTTCATTAAAATTTTGTAATTTGTTATCTATGAAGTCCGGGAGAGATTCGTCTAAAATAGGTGAGCCCGGATAGTACAGTGGGTGCATCGCTTCCAAGGGTCCCATCATCCAAATACCAAACATTAAATTTTGAATTTAGAAGCTCGATGACCGGGTGTATAGCAAGGCTGAAGATTGCTGGACCTAGAGGGTCGCCCTGTTGGCAGCCCACTTCGGATGAGATGAGGTGGTCTTTGTAAATGAGTTTGGTGGGGTCGTTGTAACACTGGAGCATAAATGGTAAAATGGCAGGTGCTTTAGATTTAATTTGGGCCAACATGGCGCCTCGGTCAACTGAGTTGAAAGCGTTTTCGACATCCACCTTCAGAAACACATCATCGCCTTGATTGTGGATAGCTGTCCTGAAAGAGTGAACGGCAGCCTCACAACCCCCTTTGCAGGCAAAACCGAGCTGTTTTGGCTGGAAGTATGACGCGAGGGAAGTGACCGATTTGCAAGCTAGTTTGGCTGTAAGGCGCCGGTATGTGGAGCCGACAGCAATCAGACGAATGCCACCATCTCTCTTCCTCAAGGCGCAGAGGTTAGCTCTATACAGAATGTCTACGATATCTGATGCGACCCCTCCACGTAGCATCAGGTTGCACAGATTCGTAAGTTCATGTAGGAGCTTCTCGCCGGCCTCCCCGCAGCAACCGCTGGTGAGGTCATCTAGATGCTGAGGGGTGAGACCGTCGAGGCCGCCAGCTGAACCCGGAAGAAAGGACATGATAACCGCCTACTTTGTCTGTCGACGTTTGTAGTGGTGGTAATGCGTCTTTGGAAACTGTGAAAGGATTGGATTGTGATGGATGTTTGTTTTGCAGGGCGATGAGGGTTTCTGGGTAGTCGGGGGCGACCGTGTCATTGGAAAACAGAAGGCGCGCTGCACCCTTAATGTCTCCCTCACTTATTTTAATTTCCACAGTTTTCACGATGTTATGTTTGACCGAGGAATGTGAAGAAAAATTTGGATTGAGGTTAATGTCCGAAACACAATTATTTTTGATTCTTGAAGTTGGAGTTGGGAGGCATTGTTCAGCGGATTTCTAGTGATATGTAGAAATCGGTAGGGAAAGGTGAGTAGATTTTCCCAGGCTTGCCTCGAGTTCTCCAGCACTGTGTGGCATATTGTCTCGGCAAGCTTCTGGGCTACAGTCACTCTGGCACCCCTAGAGATCCGTTTCGAACTGGTACAAAATGTTTAAATTTGGATATTTCTTGCCAGAAACTTGTTTGATAGATTGGGTTCGGAAGTGAATTGGTTATTGGGGGAATGAGGATTGGAAGCTGTTTGTGGCATTTGCCTACGTGGATGTTCAAACCCCGCTGGCTTTTAAAATATCGGGAACAGTGGGAGCATTGCAGCAGATTTCTAAAGGACACGGTCGAAATATTAGTGGCCCTGCATCCTGGCTGCTTGTCATAGGTTGGTAAAGATAAATTATAAACGATAACTTATATAATAGAATAAACTATAGACAAAAATTAAAAAACTGCTTAACTAATATAAAAAACCTTGAACTATATTATGCTCATTTTCTGGGGGAATGTAGGCTTGAGCGTGGGACATTTCCTGGGCTCACTTTTCGCCAAAAAACACAGCATACCGCTTCCTGGGATTGTCTCGTTTTTCCTCCGTTGCAAGTCTTGACAGTTGTGGGGATATTCACCTGTTGGGGTTGGGGTGAAAACTGCTAAAATATACTATCCTCCTCCTAATGGGGCTTGGTTGGTCATTCATGTTGACAGCTCCGATCACAAGTTATGGTGTAACTAGGAACCGTTGGTTACTGAGCTAGGGCCGTCCTAGTCCATTCACTACTCCAACCGCGTACATTGATGTTATGGTGCCCAACAAAATATCCAGTGTGTATTTGGGGTGTAAGTAGGAAACAACGTTAACTCAAATTGGGCCGTTCTAGGCCATTCACTGCTCCAAGTAGTTACGAGGTTACTTGGGGCGAGGAAATTTTCATTATTTTTTCAGTAGGGCGCACTGTTTCCGAGATAGAAGCGATTACAGAAAAAAAATATGGCGATGCTCTAGGTAGAGATACGAGCGATGTATAAATCTATAGATATGTTGAAAAGTTCAGGATTTTCAAATTTATTTTTCTACCATCACGAAGAAAATATGTGGTTGCGGGATTACTAAGGAGAAGGAAATTTTCATTATTTTTTCAGTAGGGTCCACTGTTTCCGAGATAGAAGCGATTATAGAAAAAAATGGCAATGCCTACTTTGAGATACGAGTGAAATACATCCGCCATTTTGAAATTTCAAAATATTTTTTTTTTGTAATTAACATCTAAACCTAAAAAAGGACACCTAAATTCATTTTATTAAAAATAAATGTCCGTTATCTTTGAAATTCAAAATGGATATCATTTTTGTATTCAGCACATTTCGAAGACGACACTCACATCAATTTTACAGAAAAATAAATATTAGTCATTTTTAAATTTAAAAATGAATGATCTTTTGTAATCAGCACCCCCAGAAACCTATAAAAGGACACCCATATTAATTTTTATAAAATGAAATATGTCCGCCATCTTGGAATTTCAAAATGAATGTCATTTTCGTATCCAGCACCTCCAAAAACCTGGTAAACGACACCCATATTAATTTTACGAAAAATAAATATGCGCTATTTTGAAATTTCAAAATGAAAGATTTTTTTTAATAAACACCCCGCGAAACCACAAAAAATTAACAATGGGAATTTTGGACGCACCTTTACGTTTTTTTAATGTTGCTACTTATTATGTTTTTTTAATTTCCTACATCAGGGAAAATATATTATGTATTCTTAAATTTAATGTGTACTCTCAAATAGTTGCCACGATGGTTATTTGTTCGCCAAAATAATATGTCTGCCAGTTCGGAATATTCAGTGTACAAAAGTGTCAAGTAGTCGCCAGATTTGGATTTTTTTGTTCCTTACATTCTTTCACCAACTTTGTAATTTAGTATTCCGTATTCGGTTTTTTCACATCCAAAATTAGATTGTTTTGTCGCAATTTTAAATACATACCATAATATGGTAGTTTTAGTATTATTTTGTCAATAATATTTTATCAAATAAAGGGTAGCCAAGATTATAATGAAGAAAAAAAACAGTATTTTAATATTTATTTTATTTAAAGACCGTGCCAGCACATCTTTTTAATATACACTTACATGATAGGTGTAAGAATAAGCGACAAGAGTAATAAAATTACTGTAAAAATGGTGTTTTTAGGCATTGGAGAGTATTATTGCAAGCTTACAATTATTTTATTGCTAGTACAGTACAACCACGACCTCAATGTCTTTCGGCAATCGACGGTCTTCATACATAGCTTATTTAGTATTTCCATGGAAAAACGAAGATTGCCGTGAGCCATTAGCCAATTTCACTGTACAAACCTACCTTTTCCGAACATAAAATTTAGCTTTCAAAATTGGAAACATCCTCCTAGAGATACCCGCATGTAGAGTAAAGAGCACTTTATTGGAAATATAAAATATTAATTTCATTATGAAATTATGCAGTTGGTAGGCCTAATGTTTTTCGAACTAATCTTTCAGCTATTTTGTTGAATTGCTCCCGGTCTTCACGCCACATTTTGGCTGCGTCCACGTTGGCCCCACTCTCATCATTGGGCTCTGCAAAAGAAACAGTTATGGCTATTCGTATCACAATTCTTAAAAAACAAAATTAAAATTTTGAGTAACCCCTGAATTGTCAAGCAGTGAGCAAGCCGATGATGATGAATCTCTCAATCATGTCAGCATTCAAACAATAAAATCTAGATCAAAACTGGTTCATTTTTTGGGAGCTACAATGCCATGGAACAGTACACAGTCAGACACGTCAAACTTATGACACCCGTTTTCATCGGGGGTTAAAAATACAATACAGTATAACAACTTTTTAATATCTTAGCGAAAAACTTCTTGTTCCTTGCATCATCCGTCACTGCCATAGAGATATGTTTGCCGAGGGACCTTAAGTAAGTAGTTGTACTGTATAAGGTTAAGCTTAGTGGCACATAGTACACACAGTAGTAGTAACTAGCTTTTGCCCGCGACTCCGCCCGCGTAAATACAGTATCCCACGGGAACACTGTACTTCTTTGGGATAAAAAGAAGCCTATGTGTTATTCCAGGGCTTAAACTACTATCATATCAAATTTCATCGAAATCCGTTCAGTAGTTTTTGCGTGAAAGAGTAGCAAAATCTATCCATCCATCCATACATTCACTCATCCATCCATCCTCACAAACTTTCACATTTGTAATAGTAGTAGGATGCTTACCAGCCAACATGCTGACAACTGATAACAGGATCTTCTCAACACTCTGTACCGGAGACCATCTCTCAGCACTGCTCTCGTACCCCATGGGATCATCACCCGGAGCATGGAGAATCGATATGCAAACTCGGCCATCTGCATATACTGCAATACAAATTTTAATAATAGTACATAATATTAATACATTACTGCTACGCCCCAACCGACGACGTTTTCTGAGTGATGGGTAAAATGTCTATACTGATGAACATAGCCATCTCTCAGAAAACTGTAATGGTTATTACGTGTATTAGCTATACGACAATGTATTAGCTATACAACATTGTATAGCTAATACATTGTCCCCCTTACTAAATACAGTAACTAAAACTATTTTTTTTTATTAGTTAGGGGGTTAGTATAGATAAAGTAAGTAATTAACCCTTTAACCGCCTGAGTTGGATTTATCCGACAAAATTTCGGGCCCATTCTGCCTGTGTTGGATTTATCCGACAGCAAACACTTTCGTATTTGTATTAGATTTCTAAGCTAATTACGATATTGCCTAAAAACATTTTTTTTTTTGCGAAATATATCTATCAAACCTTTTAAATTAGTGCTATAATTAAGACTTAGACCATATCTAGAAACAAAATAAAATACTATTTCAATTAAGGTAAATTTACTAATATTATCCTGAATAAAGTTTATTGACTTCCAACGCCCATGTCGTATTATATATCCAACAGTAGTGACGAGACATAATGTTGGAATTTATTACCTAAGGAATATGCTTAAACAAAAATATTATATAAAATACTGAGTTATTAAATAGTACATTAAGTAATTGTTGTTTACTAACGTGTTGTTTTTGCACTGTGTAGACATTAAATTAGTTTTTCTTGAACGGGCAACTATAGCTGCGAATTCCCAACCCAAGACTGTATCCGTTTCGGGGCGTGTTGAATTTACGTACAAGTATTTACAAAAATCAGTCAATTAAGTATTATTTATTTATTGATGTACAAAATGAATGTTTGAATTTTTAAAGTGAGCATCCTCAATTCTAAATCCACTCATAAATTCTCTTTACTTTTTTGTTGCCACTGACGTTCCTTGCTTTCTAGTGAAAATTATAGAAAATATAAAATTATTATAACAACATTTAAAACGGTGTTTGGAGTCAAAAATAAAACCTCATTTCCCAAAGGTTATGGGTGAAACTCTCATACATGTACAACTTTACAGAGAACAGCGACATCTCAACACGAGTAGCCGGTACTAACAGTTAACTGGAAATTTTCGGATAGCCACAACAGATGACACCAAGCGGGTCCTGCAAAAGTATCGGGAATGGAATATTTCCACTGTTCCTGTCATATTAAAATCTTTTCAATTTAAAACTCCTTGGTTTTAAAAATCGAATACCGTTTATTTATTTAAAAAAAGATTCTCGGTCTTGTCACAAGGTCTTGTCAAACTTATTTAGTCGTTGAGAAAATGGAATTGACTCGAGAAAATTCTAGAGCGATGATTTATTATGACTTTCGAAGTGGTTTAACACAAAAACAGTGTGTTGACCGGATGATTTCTGTATTTGGTGATGAAGCCCCATCCAAAACCACAATTTATCGCTGGTTTTATGAATTTCAACGTGGACGTGTCAAGCTCAGTGATGATCCCCGTCAAGGTCGTCCAAAAACTGCAGTCACCCAAGAAAACGTTGATGCTGTGCGTAAGCTGATTGAGGAAGATCGACATGTGACATACCGCGAAATTTAGGCAACTTTAGACATTGGCATGAGTCAAATACAAATAATCTTTCATGAACAATTAGGTGTAAAAAAGTTGTTTTCCCGATGGATACCGCATTTGCTCTGTGAAGAGCAAAAAGCGGCTCGCGATACTTGGTGCGTCAGAACTCTCGAAAGATTCCACGCAGGATCCTCAAATGCTGTATACAACATCGTATCAGGTGACGAATCCTGGATATATGCGTACGAACCCGAAACAAAAAACCAGTCACGAGTTTGGGTGTTCGAAAATGAGCTTTAACTCAACAAAAATTGTTCGTTCACGGAGTGTTGCAAAAAAAATGGTGGCCACGTTTGTCTCCAAAACCGGCCATGTTGCGACTATTCCTCTTGAGGGACAAAGAACGGTTAATGCAGAATGGTATGCTAACATTTGTTTGCCACAGGTCGTTTCTGAACTCCGTAAAGAGAACTGCAACCGCCGCATCATCCTCCATCACGACAATTCGAGTTCTCACACCGCGCACAGAACAAAAGAGTTTTTAGAGCAAAAAATCATAGAATTATTAGACCATCCGCCGTACAGCCCCACCTAAGCCCTAATGATTTCTATACTTTCCCTAAAATAAAGAATAAATTGCGTGGTCAGAGATTTTCATCACCTGAAGAAGCTGCGGACGCCTACAAAACGGCCATTTTGGAGACCCCAACTTCCGAATGGAATGGTTGCTTCAATGTTTGGTTCCATCGTATGGAAAAATGTGTCAAATTTCGCGGAGAATACTTCGAAAAGCAATAAATACATTTTTAAATAGTAATGTTGTGTCATTTCCTTGATTCCCGAAATTTTCAGTGCCGCCCTCGTATGGTCATTCTGAATCATTGGTAGATCTACATCGCACTTTCGAAGACACCAAGCGTTTGTATAAGAGGCTCGCGATCATTCTATATGGCGTTTCAGCAGGAGGGACCACGGTCTCTCCAGACCTAAAAATAACTTACCCGTAGTTATTCCCAAAAACCGGTTCATACATCACCCGCAGGGGGGTGATGTAAGAGGGGGTCAAACTCCCTCATCGTCTCCCCACCAAACGACTAGCTAAATGACAGTCACTAGACCGATTAAACTAAGACGGCCAAAAGCCATTAGCGTAGACCCATTCGAAAAAAAAAATCTATATGGCGGTGACAATATCCGACAATTATATTGGAATATGGTCATTCTCAATCATTGGTATTTATAGCTTACGTAAATAACATAATTTCGGTTCAATGAAAAATGTCAAGCAGTACTGCTTCCATCTAGCGGGTTTAATAGAAACTAAAACGATAAAAAGTCATCTACATACGATATCCTGAAACTTAGCGAGTCTTAACACCTAGATATTTCAGATTTTCGTTCTTTTACACAACACACATTCCACTTTTAAAACACTGTCACCCCACGGAATATAAGACTGCACGATGAGCATACTGTGAATTTGGCAGATAATTAATATAATATATATATATATATATATATATATATATATATATATATATATATATATATATATATATATATATATATATATATATATATACTTATATAATTGTATGAAACTTTTTATTCCTTGGACATATTTGCATGATATTTCGTACGAATTGAGTACGGAAAATATAATGAGATTTACGCGGGCGAAGCCGCGGGCAAATGCGGCCAAGCGTAGGCTACCAAAAAGTAATATTTTGCTCCAAGGTATACCCTGGATCCAAAAGTACTGAACAGAACTCCTGACTCCTTATAGATACATGTTTGGGGATTTCGGCGTTGTTTAAAGAACTGCAAGCATATGCCACTATGTCTATTACGGTAATCATCATTATCAATACCATCGTCACATTATGATGATATAATAGGTACTTCTCATAGTGTTTTACATCGACACGGATATCTTCGAACATTAATTTGCCGTGATAAAAGTATAATCTAATGTAGGTATGTTGACAAAATAAAACTCGAACCAAAATCTTTCAGAAGCTTTATTTACCCCCAAATAAAACAAATTTATTGAATAACTGTCTTTTAGATATAGGAACTGAAAGTTTTAATAAATGATGCAACCCTATTATGTATTGACGTAACGTTCTATAATACATTTAATCAAATTAGTAATATGGTGCAAGCATTTATATACATCCATATATGGGTGTCGTTTACTAGGTTTTTGGAGGTGCTGGATACGAAAATGACATTCATTTTGAAATTCCAAGATGGCGGACATATTTCATTTTATAAAAAATAATATGGGTGTCCTTTTATAGGTTTCTGGGGGTGCTGATTACAAAAGATCATTCATTTTTAAATTTAAAAATGACTAATATTTATTTTTCTGTAAAATTGATGTGAGTGTCGTCTTCGAAATGTGCTGAATACAAAAATGATATCCATTTTGAATGTCAAAGATAACGGACATTTATTTTTAATAAAATGAATTTAGGTGTCCTTTTAGGTTTAGATGTTAATTACAAAAAAAAATATTTTGAAATTTCAAAATGGCGGATGTATTTCACTCGTATCTCAAAGTAGGCATTGCCATTTTTTTCTATAATCGCTTCTATCTCGGAATTCATCGATCATACACGATTCGGAGTTTGAGGATGGAGCATCGAGTCATTATAAGGAGTTTTTTAATAAAACACGCGTATGAAAATCACCGGCAGCACATGTCACAATACATAAGCAACTACAAAGCAAGTGAGTCCAGTTAAGTCTTGCTGTTCTTAACTATGACAAGCGGGCCACGCCCACATGCCCTTTCCTCTTGTGTTTTATATTCCGTGGATCACCCTCACGATGTGGTCTTTTAGTTGTTTTTACCACTTCGTAGATGTCCAACAATAAAAGCATGACGCACTTAAATAATTATTTGAAAATAAAAATACAAACGGCTCTTTTTACTATTTTACTATACAGTCTGATAGAAATATCAGTCATAGGATAGTTACGAAATCCGCCACTAGGGAAATTTGCTCGTCACTAATATCTGTTAACTCGTGATTAAAATAAGAAATAAATGAGATAAATCATATACATGCATACCTAGACATCATACCGTTAGAAACTACTTGCTGTAATACAATGTAGTACTGTACTGCAATGACATAATAAGAAAAATAAGAATTTCTGACAAAGTACTTACACACTATTTATATAAGCATGGATAGGTAAAAGATCTGGGGCCTTACCGACGAAACTGATACGATTTCGATTTACGAGTCTGATCCGATGTCGATTTTGATTTAGTTTCGATTCTGATGCTTACTCTTTGACATTGAGTTTTGCTGACAAAGTAAATATGTTATGTAAAGTAAAAAAATTCAAAATATGACTTTGACATTCGACACATTTTGATTTACTTTGTCAGCAAAACTCAAGTATTGTGCACAAAACACATTCATTAACTACAATCTGGCCATCTTAAGTGAAAATATAATACATGAATTAGTGGCCAAATGTGTAAACAAATGTGTAAACAAATGCGTAAAGGTTGTAAATAACTTTATATATAACGGTGATATAATTTCAGTGAGTCGGTTCCTTCATAAGAGTAGTTAAATCTGCGACTCATACGTCAAATAAACAATTTTTAAGGCGATAACTGCATTGAAATTCCTCACAATCCATGTCCATTGCTAATGTGTTGAAGTTGGTGAATCTTCGTAAATTTTGTATTTCCCGAAAGCGTATTCAATAACATTAAATAATACTGCAATACTACAACTAAAAATCACGTAACTTAGTCCAAATACACTAAAACAAGCAAACTCGATACTGTACATGAAACCTCTTTAGCTATCGTATAATTTGAAGTTTGTTTTCGATCCTGCCATTCACGATGAAATCAATCGACTGATTTTCAGTCGATTGATTTCGTCGGGAGTAAAAAAAGTTACGATGTAACGAACTTCTCGATCCAGGTTAGCTACAAATTGAGCCACCGATCGTGCGCTAGTGTAGGTGTCAGTTGTCAGGAGTATAAAAAACTAATGAGATCGAACTGATTCTATTCTCGATTGTGTCGAGAGTAAGGGGGCTGTTAACTGATTATTATTGAATAAAAGTACCTAAATGTTTTTAATTAATGACGAGTTTGGGTATCTCCCATAGACTGATTTTGCTATAAATAAGAAATAAATATGATCACTACCCTAATTATTTTTTTTATGAAACGTCTACTTGGCTGATGTACTTAGGCAGAGGGGTACACCCAATGATATAAGAAAGGTACACCGGGCTGTGGTCACTCAAAATAGGACACTTAAGATTTGTTTTGATTGATTTTCCAGTTGTTTAATAAATGTGGCCCGTAAAATGCAAATACCTAGCATTATTATAATGAAATATCGATATCAAAGTAGTGTACATCCCTATATGTTGTAGGTATTTTTCTTCAATTCAATTTGCCGGGCGCTGGGAGCACGACAACTGATATGAAGTCAAGCTGTTAAAGTGTTAAGTGAGAGTTGTAATAAACACTCAAATGCATAAATAAATAATATTTTTGTTTACTAGTGTAAATTGTAATGGCACCAACAAAAGGATTTACTTGCTTATCTTGAATATAGAAACATAACATTTTATGTATTAATAAACTAATACTTACTATTTGGATGGAACATTTCACAAACAAACTGCATTTTTGGTGGACTCAGTGGGTAATCGGGGGGGAACACCAGCTTCGCAGGGAATATGCCACCTTCAAAACAGGTTCCTTCGGGGCCACTGAAATAGAATCATTCACCATAAAATAGCTTCCACAGTGGTGGACAAGTCCAAAAATGAATGACTAAGCTCTGGTTTCATAGGATAGTATTGCCGTCATATAGCAGCCATAATACTATGATGAAATAAGATTTTATATGTAAAAAACTACATACAACTCTCTAGGATACTGCCATTTTGTTCAAGGAAATAGAAAGCATGATATTTAGACAAACAATTAACACTTACATTTAGAGACATTTGTGAAATTGGACATGGAATTTAATATTATAGTAAATAGTGTCAAGAATGAAAACTGTGATTAATAGTATATAAATAGTAGATGAAACTTACGTTATTAAGGCTTCCCATTCAAAGAAATTTTCTTCAATAACCGGCCCAGCTATGATTCCCTCTGGCGGATTTATTGTGAGCTCTGTAACACATTATAAGTCTATAGTATAATAGTAAAACCCACCAAGTTGGGTTGTACAGCATGGATTCTATTTTTTAATGAAATGTGATAGGTGACGAGCAGTCAAATTGCCTGATGGTAAGTGATTACCACCCTATTGGACACTCGCAACACCAGAGGTAACCAGAGGAGTTACAAGTGTAACTACACTTGAAACTCCGCTGGTGTTGTGTTGTGCATTTGAGCTCCTTGTCCTCAAAACACACAACCCTGTTGGGTAAGGGCGTTGTGTATTTTGAGGACTCCTGAGGACTCAAAACACAATGCAAGCCTTATTTCCCGCCGGTTTTCTGTGAGGCCGTGGTATAAAATTAATTATTTTGATAGACCTGCATTCAATATGGTTTGGAAGTAATGATATTATCAACATACTTCTCATAATCTTATTACCTTATATTATAAAAACATGTAGGTATTAATAAACATAATGCAACCATAAGTTTTATGACTGTGATTGAAACAAATGATTATGAATTATTTACTTATGTACCTATTTAGTAGTAGTACTATTAAATAATCAGTGTTTCAAAATGTACTATATCAAGATTAAAATAGTCTTAATATTGCTATATGTTTCATCCATGAAACGTGAGCGCCATATTGATCGATACAGAAATGTGTAGATGTGAATCTGTACCTACGCAATAAAATTTAGAATTGTTTTAATCTAATTAATGGATCGCTATTTAAATATGTACTAGGAATGTGAGCAAGATATTACGTTTGTATTCTGCCATGAGGCGCCGTAATGCCGATCCCGCCATCATCTGGACTGATTGTTCGATTAAAACTTTTTGAAAATAAATTAATTTATAACATTATATTGTATTCTTGCAGCTTTTAACTGGATAAATCGAGGTAAAATAGCAAAAATTTGAATTATTGCAATCTCAGTGACGTCAACAAAACAGTATCAAGTGTCCTGCATAACATCAATGTCAAATGTCAAGCCTCACTGTCATATTATGTGACGTAAGGTTTTTTTAAGTAAATGCAAGTATTGACTGCGTAAAGAGGGCTATACTGACCATTCAGCCTGCAAATCTAGCGCCAGATACCTGTCAATCGTGTCAAATAATACAGAACGCCAATAAATAATGATAGGACTTTTGTAGGGAGTAGGGACACGAAATTTTGATATGAAATCGTCGGTCTGTCAGTTCTAAGCTTGGCAAAATTTTTATTGAGTTCTTCTTGACCTATTTCAACGTTAAACTCTGCTCTAAGAAGCTTTCCATTATTATATTATATTGATGCTGAACCAATTAAAATGTTTACAAAACATGATATTTTACTGTAGGTACATACTTGTAAGCACAATAAATCTGAATACAGAAGTGGTTTGGCTTAAAATATTTTGTACGGTATCGTGTTAAACTGACTTATCTCGATCCGAACTATATTTTGTAAAGGGTTTAATTTTATTTTTAATTTTACGATAAGTACACAATATGTGTATTATGTATTTTTATTATGGCAATCCTAAAATATTATATAATGCGGCTATTTTTGAAATCAGTCGAGAGTATTATTTCAATAAAAAAATCAAATTACGTAAAATAAAGATGATTTGAACAAATTTATTCTTATTGTACGACTGATTTATACGAAAATAAACAACTGACTTATCTCAATCCGAACTTATTTTGTAAAGGGTTTAATTTTATTTTTAATTTTACGATAAGTACACAATATGTGTATTATGTATTTTTATTATGGCAAATTAACCAAATCATCAATAATATTGCGACTGTAGTACTTTGTATCCATGGTCAAGAACAATATATAAAAAAAAAATATTACTGCAATCCTAACTATATAATGCGGCTATTTTTGAAATCAGTCGAGAGTGTTATTTCAATAAAAAAAACAAATTATGTAAAATAAAGATGATTTGAACAAATTTATTCTTATTGTACGACTGATTTATACGAAAATAAACATTTCTATGGTGATCATTATGGTAAAATAATTTTATTTTTATTTACAGTGTAAACGTACAGTCGTAACTTGTACGTTACTGCATATTAGGTAGGTAATTGCTCAGATTTATCAATAATCTATAGGTGGCAGGAAAACGGTAAATTTTTAAAAAGCATTGCCAATATTATACCTACTGTTTCTTTTAATTGGTTATAGGTAAATTAAATAAATATATATATTTTAGTTGGCCATGGAAGCAGTCCAGAATCTAATGATGTTATAGTAACAATAGGTAATCCTAAGAAAATAGCTAAAAAAATAAAAAAATTTGGACTTTTAATATCCAAAAGGTTGTATGGTTTTTTAAAGTCATTCGTGGAACAACCAGTGGCATATTTTCTAGTAGATTAAATAATATTATTATTAATTATAAACACTAGCTTTATGTTTTAGAACTTAACAAATTTGGGAGCTAATAGTGACGAATTTACCTGCAAGTTGTGTAAGAAAAGTTTTGACAATGCAACAGCGTTACTGAACCATAGAAACTCGCAACATGATGATAATTCTTCCGGCAGTGAGCTTGAAATGCTCAATAACCAAACAGATGAGGTTATATAAAATGTTGTGTAATTTTACCTATCAACTAACCAACAAAAACCAAATATTAAAACCTAAAATAGGTATGGGAGAACCCAACAACTCGTCTGTATGGGTGTTCTATTTTTGTTCAAAGATGGCGCGACATTGCGAGCTAAAACTGCTTTACGTACTCGATATAATAATAAGGATAGCTACACCGATTACGATTACGGTGGCCCGTTTCGTTGAAACCAGCCCAGCTACGCCGGAGTTATGTTATAGTAGCGAAGTATATGCGCAATACAAAAGAGCACTCTCTCTCTCTTTCTCATCTCTCATAACCCAGTAGGACGAATAACCGACACGACTGGAATATCTCTAGTCATGCGCAGGATATAAACTTTTTGTCCGTCTGTTTGTCTTTCTGTTTGTTCCAGCTAATCTCTGCAACTGTTGGACCGATCTTGACGGGACTTTCACTTGTGGAATTAGCTGATGTTATAAGGAGTAACTTAAGCTACTCTTTTTTTTTACTTTGGATTGCGTATAAAAATAGAGTTACGTTTCCATTAGTTCAACGCAAACGAAGTTGTGGGCACCTGCAAGTAACAATTTGTAATATCACTTCAGATATTGGATGGTCTGTGCGGCTTTCAATTTTACCCCCTTGAGAATCAAAGTAAAGACTATACTACTGTAGAAGACAACATTACAAGGCGCACGTTCAGTGTAGACACAAGTTACATCATTGTGAAAATTGGTGATGATCTGCACGCAAGCAAGAGGAACCGACTGGATGACAGTTTGAAAAGGATGCAACCAAAGCCACCAGTGGATTTAAGGTATATATTTTTTAATGAAATCGGAAAAAGAGTAGAAGGTCTCTACTGTTGGCAAGCGATTACAGCCACCGATAGTAATAATTATAAACATGAGAGTAAACAGTATGGCATTAAGGGTAAATATAAGTATTATTAAGCTTAGGATATTTTTTGTAGGAAATTATTTAAGCCCAAGTCTATTTCAGCATCTTGTTATAATCAAAATACCATTTATACATTTTCAATGGTAAAATACACAATTCCTCATTTGTCGTTTTTCTTTCAGTGGACCATTTACTTGTACACTGCCTTCAGCGCTGCAACCAGATGGCCAATGCAGACAGATATTCCTCAACTGCTGCGACTACTCAAAGCACTACAGGGACCAACATACCAAGAGACGGAAAGCTGCCCTAAGATGTCAAGTCTGCGAGAAACGATTGGACAGATCTTATCCCAATTATACACCTCAGGTTGAAACGTATACCTGTCGGATGTGTGGCCAAGTCTTCCTTGATAGTTCTCAACTCGATCATCACACCAAATTTAATCACACCAAAATTAAACCACACCAATGTCCATTGTGCTCGAAACGGTTCACTCAGCAAGGAGGGTTGCAACAGCATATGCGAATGCACTCAGGAATACGTCCGTTCGTATGCGTCTTCTGCAATAAGGGGTTCACCCAAAAAGCTGGTCTAGACCAGCATTTACGGACCCATACCAAGGTGAAGCCCTTCAAGTGTGTGATATGCGGTAAGTGCTTTTCACAATCCATCCATCTAAAGCAGCATATGCGAACGCATACCAACATACAGCCATTCGAGTGCCATGTCTGCGGTAGGCGATTCAAGCAAAGTAGCCATTTGAATTTTCACCTGAGATCGCATGGGGAAGTGGGCTATCGTTTACTGGATCAGTACAATCAGACGATGCAGCCACCTAGTCAACTGGACTTTCTGAATCTTTCCAACGTTCAGCCAGTCAGAGATGGGGATACTATGTATTATGCCGCCGAAATACCCGAATTTAATACAACCAATTATGCTATTGTAAAGTCCTAAAAAAATGTTATTGACTAATGTGCGAATTACTGGTATGATTTTTTACTTCATTACTTATTTTAAGGATGAGTTCATATGATTAAATGTTACAATTGACTTTGCATGCAGTTTGAATTCAACTTTCTAGCAGTTCCTAGGTTAGTTTGGTTGAAATTGTACCAGGCTACTATAAATTGAAGAAAGTGGGTGTCGATAGTTGATTGGTTCATTCAAAGTTCATGACACTGAAATCGATTTTCAATCGTTCCTTAACTTAGTTTCCAGATATACGAGTAAGTGTAGGCATGCAACGTACTGCCTATCGTCCCATCGGCATGACGCTACCGATTGGATCTGTTAGAACTGGGGGTCAAAAAGGCCACTTTAGGTGTTTCATATTATGATTCATATATTTTTTTCAACTCATATTATGTGCACCATTTTACGAATTTTTATCGAAAGCTGTCAAAATTGATGTTTTCTAATATGATGAAAGCAGAATATGAATCATGTAGCCATTTTTAAATTTCACGATTTTTGTATGTGAAAAAATGTATTCAGAAACATAATTGAAATATCTAAAGTGGCCTTTTTAGACCCCCTGGCCGTGTTAGGTGTGGATTGACTGTTTATACTGTTTACGTCGAGATGGGTGAACTGCAGATTGGATCAAATCTGCAACGTCATGCCTATTGGATGATAGGCAGAGTAGTGTGTGGCTACAGTGTGACACGAGCACTAAACATAGACATCCGCCAGTTTTTTATAAAAAAAAAAAAAATTAACAAACATAATTATATAGGTACAAATAGGTAACAAAATTAAACAAAAAATAACTGGAAAAAGGAAATTAACCTTTACCAAATAGGTGTACATAACTTACGGGTAAGACTACTAGTAATCAGCGTTGGTAAACGGTGTTTAGAATTTAGAATTTATTTATTTTATTTCCAGGATTTTTTTTAAAATATTTAAAAAAAATGCTGGGTTTTTAGTTATTAAATGTTACATTTCTAATACTGTTAATTAGAGTTTCTTTTAATAATTGTTCGTAACAAAATATTTCGTTCACAGCGCTGATTTTTTCAGGGAACACTTTACTCCGTTTCCATTTTTTGCTAATTACATACATTTGCTCGATAATCGTAGTCTTCGTAAAATTGTTTTTTTTTCAGATCTAATACAATATTTTGTAGTAGCTTTTATCCGCGGCTCCGCCCGCGTTAACACAGTATCGCACGGGAACAATGTACTTTTTCGGTATAAAATGTAGCCTATGTGTTAATACAGAGCACATACTACTACCATACCAAAATTTCATACCAAACATCCATCCATCTTCACAAACTTTCACATTTATAATAAAGTAGTATACTAGGATGCAATTTCGTACGTGGCGCATTTGTACGCGATACGTTATTAATATCTCTTGATAACAATGCAGGTACTCCGATAGTTTCCACACTGTTCTGTACCAGGACAACATAAATCGTAAGCGGTTAAAGTTGCATTTCTTGTGCATCCATAACATAATTATCAGCAGATATGAAAATATATTTATAAGGCCAGTGGCATTACAAAATTGAAAAACATTATCTAGAACTTAGTCAACTGCTGTACCTACCAGGCGGGTTGCCTATATACGCAATACAATATTATATCCTATATTGGCTACAAGTGAGTTGTGAGAAATAAATTCTGACTTGTGACCTCTATCTGTGCGTTTACCTGTGTCACCGTAGGTACCTAGTACATTACCTGATTTTGAATTTTGAAAATTGATTTTCAGATGGTGTTAAATTGAAGGTGGGAAAGATTGAAAGGGATGGTGTTATATTTAAAAAAAATAATACAATAATATTAGTCCGACCGGTACTCAAACCCGTGACACCAATTTGCCAACAACGTTAAAAATTCTCCCCATACGTAGCTGAGCCACGCGCTTTGACAAATAAGGAGCGAAATGCAAAATAACTCATATTATCATTAATTAATACGTGTCAGATTTTTAGTAAGTAATTCATATTAAAATAATATTATAATATGAATTACTTACTAAAAAATTATATTATATCTAGTATATATATATATATATATATATATATATATATATATATATATATATATATATATATATATATATATATATATATATATATATATATATATATATATATATATATATATATATATATATATATATATATATATATATATATATATATATATATATATATATATATATATATATATATATATATATATATATATAGTATATAATATATCATCATTTTTATTAGTACATGAAATTTTGTAAAATTGGCTATCCTTACTCTAACGGTAATTTGGTCTTGAAAGTTTTTAATATAAAGAAATAAAAATATATATATTTTTTCATTTGAATACAAATGATAAATTTATTAATTTATCTTCCGGTTTATATTTATCTTTGTATCCGCTTTATTTTCTAGAAATGAAATTGGAATTGCTTTTAATTAAGTAATTTATTTTGTAAGATATTACTTCCGTTTCCGAATTGTGAATATTGTTTGGTTTTGGTGGGAAGACTTGTGGTAATGCCGGGAACTGGGAAGGCGAGGGAGGGAGGTGACATTCGGCTTCCACGTAGCGAACAGATAGCAAGTCTTGAAAATTCAATAAATCATTTTGTTAAAGTATTACAAAGTGTATCTTTTACCCGTCTGATTCTTATATACGCAACGAAAGAATATATACATATATATATATATATATATATATATATATATATATATATATATATATATATATAACTCTAAAATTTGCGGTTTTCTGGGATAAGTCCTAGCCAGTTCGATTTCTCACCCCCCAAAACCCCCTGCATACTAAATTTTTTTGAAATCGATAAAGCCATTTCCGAGATTCGTCGTAGGTACACACATATTTAAATAATATCTTTAATTTTATTGACAAAAAATACGTTACCACTCAAATGACTTTGAATAAAACTAAATAAAAAAAATATTTTTGAACTACAATCATCAAAAGTGTCTAATTTTATACTTAACAATATTTTTTAATTTATTTTATAACTATCTAAAAAAACATCTAAAAATATGACACACATGACTGTACCTATACAATAATTGGGTATTTTCCTACATGTGAAAATTAGTTTTTTTTATAACATTCGCACAAAGATCGCAGGTATCAGAAATTTTGTGCATAATATGACCATACATTTCGTAGCACTTACAAGCGTGTGACGTCACCTGCAGGTACGACCATTTTCTTCACAAGTACCTACGCAAAAAATAATTTTTCGTGATTTTATTTTAGCACTTTGTCGACATGGTGCAAAAGTCACTTAACAGCCAAATATAGCAACGTTGCTGAAGTTGTCCATTGTGTAAATCTTTTTATTAGTAATGGTACATATTTACAGATCTGTATAATATATATACACATATATATATATCGCGTAGCGCGTATATATATATATATATTAGGTAGATATTGTTTACGCGCTGTGCTAACTGGGAGCATATGAGTAGTGAGAAGGTTTTTTGACTTCAATGAGCATCTATAGTATAGAGTAGGTAGGTACTGCAGACCGATGGTCAACAAAGGCTGCAGGGTGCATCAGATCAATTGATGTTGAACTTTACGCACTAGGATAACATGACTGTGAAGGATATTGTTTCAATAATTTCATGGTCAGCCACTGGTCACAATAAACATTACGTCATCAGCCATCAGTGGCGTGCACAGGATTATGACACTGGGTATGCGGCGAAGTACTCGGTCACAAAAAATTTTTCGTTTATAGATTTTTAGCATAGCTACAGCCAATACGGATCTCTAAGTCGAAACCATGCCAACAGAGCAAGTCTTAGATGTACTACTATTCATGTACATCTTCTACGGCAACGCAGACAAAACAGCGATCGATCGTCGCGGCGGAAGAAATTCTAATAAGTAAAATAATAAGCATATTTTAAAATATTATAACTACTCACCAGTCAGTCAGCTTCAATTTTCACATATTCAAGGTTCCGGTTACTTGAGATTACTATGTCCCGATGTAAATAAACGCAAGATTTTGGCCACCTCAAATATCTTATCCAAGTGAGTGAGGCCGCGGAATAGAAATTATTTAAATCTGAATATCCCGAATCAGTCCACACTGTACTAGAATTACTAAATAATATGCAAGGAAAACAATATAATTTAATCGTGTGTATACAACCACACAGCCAGTTATACGTTTCATACTTTTAACATGAAATTTTCGAGTTACATTATTTTTTTGTTGGTTTAATTGTTGTAACTCGGGTACACACCTACCTTTAGACAGAATTTGAATCTTTTCACTGAATGACAATTGTGAGAACTTGTTATTTTTCATTTTTTATAAACACACATTATCAACGCAAACCTCAAAATCAAATAACATTTAAAAATTCAACAAACGCACTAGTAAAAGCAAATCACTACAATTATTATAGAAACTCAGTAAGAAACTGTTAAATGTACACACTTTCAAATGTTAAAATGAAAAATCTTTTAAGAAAACTATGAATAAACAGGAGCGATTACATTTTAAACAATGCTTATCACATGAAATATGCAATATGGCCCCCGCGAAACACAAAACGTTTCATCTATTTAAACAAATAAAACCTTACTATACAAAAATGCATAATGTGCATACGTGAATTATTAGATTCGCGTCTATTATTTTTACTCGGAATATTGGCAACGAATAATTTCCGACAAGCCAGTTCGGCGGTTTTCGGAAGCGATCGGATAGCCGAACCAAAGCCGAGAGCCATCGCCTGCCGCTGGAGTTACCGCTATATAATCATGTCGATATTCATGGGTGTGGGTGTGCGTTTGCGAAGTATGAAAATTACACATACATGCGATGATTTGTCCTGCAGAACGCAACGGCCTGATGAGTTGCTATTTATAAAATATTAGGCTTTTTTAAGTTATTATATTTTTTAAATTAATTTATTTACTATTAATTAAAGTCATCTAAAACGTACGAACGTTTTATTAAAATACCTGTGAATAACAAGTAAAGCACTGCATTTCTGCCTACAAGGAGCGCACGCCCCTGTCAGCCATGAAGTGCTTTCTAAGGAGCTTTTTTTTAAAAATAGCAAACAATAACATTATAATATTATTATTAGTGTGTGAAAAAAAAATTAGCTCAGGGTTAAGACCCAGTGTGGCTCTAGCTAGATCAACTATTCTCCCCCAAAATTTTCATTGGAGGTTAAAATTAATTGAAGATGTTTTAATCACTTTCTAGCTTGTATAAGTGAAAACTTGTTATTGGCTTTCTTATTTCTCAGTTAAATTATTAATGTTATCAATTGTTAGCTGTAAGTTTTCAAAATAAAATAAAACTCTGTGCATACTAAAACTCATGGTACTACTTGCAGCCGTTTTCGAGAAACCAATTATATACCGGTTGTATTCGGACCAGTCCCGATAACTTAGTGGGCTTATATTAGGCCATGAGTTAGATCTATTGGTACTAGTCATTTGCTTTTGATCGATTGTTTTTGTAAAAGTTAAAATTTTCAATACGCAATGTACGACGTACATAACCACACAGGCGGTCGGAGGCGGGCACGCGCGGGGTAGGCCGCGGAAACACGTCCCCCGCGCCCGCGCAGGCGCGAATATGCGAATAGAGAAAATCAGCTGATCGTTTTCTAGCAGATGTGCCGTATGTAGTAAATAAACCACAAAAATTGCATAGTTTAATAACAATCTTATTTAAAGTTCTAATAACATTAAAGTTTTTACCGTGGGAGAGCCATGCTTCGGCACGAATGGGCCGGCTCGACCGCAGAAATACCACGGGCTCACAGAAAACCGGCATAAAACAGCGCTTGCGCTGTGTTTCGCCGAGTGAGTGAGTTTGCCGGAGGCCCAATCCCCTACCCACCTAGAAATGCCGCAGTTGAAAAGCAATTTGTCACCCCAGGAGGGTACCAACTGCGTTGGAGAATCCCTCTCAGGACGTCCATGCTCAGGAACCCCTGGAACTGAACGTGGACGTCCAGGCTGCCCCTCGTATTCTGGGGAGGGCAAAACTGCGCTCCAATCTGCTCGGGGCAAGAGAAAACGCACAAAGGCACCCCCCTCGATATTAAACATGAACTTTTGTAATATCAGGGGATTACACTCCAACCTTAATGCCGTCCATTACCACCTTGAGACGGCAAAGCCGGCTTTGCTCTTTTTAACCGAGACGCAGATATCATCTCCGAGTGACACATCATACCTTTCCCACCCAGGGTATTCTCTCGAGCACTCCTTTCTGCCCAAAGCTGGAGAATGTGTGTATGTCAGAGATGATATCAGCTCTCGCCGCCTCAGCAATCTTGAGGACAGGGACCTGTCAACGTTATGGCTCCGCATAGATTGCGACGACCACCCTCGCGTCTATGCGTGCCTATATAGGTCCCATACTGGTGACCCCGAGACGGACCGACTCTTGGAACACCTGCAAGCTGCTTCAGATTTTGTGCAGCGGCAGATCCCATCCGCAAAGATCATAATACTTGGCGACTTTAATGCCCACCACGCCGACTGGCTCAATTCCAGTAAAACTGATCATGCGGGGAGATCTGTCTGCAACTTTGCCCTTGCGAACGACTTGACACAACTGGTCACTACGCCTACGCGAATCCCAGATGTGTACAGTGAGAATCCATCCTTGTTGGACCTTCTGCTGACTTCAAATCCTGACGGCTACCAAATATCTGTAATCGCACCACTTGGTTCATCGGATCACTGCCTTGTTAGGAGTTCTGTGCCACTTACGACGGTGTTACGACAGCGTGCTGTTAAATACCGTCGTGCGTGACACTACAAGTCAGCAGACTGGGATGGGATGCGGTCGTTTTTTGTATCCTATCCTTGGGGGAACGTGTGCTTCTCGCCGGATGATCCCGACAACACTGCCAACTCTGTTGCCGATGTGGTGATGCAAGGGATGGAACTTTTCATTCCGTACTCTGTAGTGCCAACTGGTGGCAGATTTCGTCCCTGGTTTGGTTCATCCCCCAAAAAAGCTTCTCGCCGGAAGCAGGAGGCTTACCAATCCTGGGCCAATGCAGTGTCTGCTCGGGATTTAAATACCAGCACATATAAAAAGGAGTACAACCTTGCCTCTAGGTCCCTCAAGAAAGAGATCACTCGGGCAAAGAAACAGCACGTCAATAGAATTGGTAGGAGACTTGAGTGACTCCCCTCGGGAACCCGTGCATTCTGGTCTCTGGCCAAAGCTATTGAAGGAAATTTCTGCAAGCCAACCCTACCATCCTTACACGTAGGAAATGGATCGTTGGCCCAGGACGCAAAGGACAAAGCTGATCTTCTGGGAAAGCTCTTTGCGTCAAACTCGACCCTGGATGACGGGGGCCAGAAACCGCCGACCATACCGCGATGCACGAGCATCATGTCGGATATTCGGTTTCATCAGCGCTCAGTGCGAAAAGCCCTCCGTTCCCTTGATATCCAAAAGTCGAGTGGGCCTGACGGAATCCCTCCTATTGTGTTGAAAAAGTGTGCTCCAGAGTTGGCTCAGGTCTTGACGCGTCTTTTTCGGTTCTCCTACTCTTCTGGAATCGTCCCGGCTTCTTGGAAGACAGCCTTGGTGCACCCGATCCCCAAAAAAGGTGATCGCTTAAATCCTCCCAACTACAGACCAATCGCTATAACCTCTCTCTTCTCGAAGATAATGGAATCCATTATCAATAGCCAGCTTCTTCGATACTTGGACGGCCAGGGATTACTAAGCGACAAACAATACGGGTTCCGTAAGGGTCGCTCGGCTGGTGATCTCTTGGCGTACCTAACTCATCGTTGGGCTCAGGCAATTGAGTCGAAGGGAGAGGCATTGGCTGTTAGTTTGGACATTGCGAAGGCCTTTGATCGGGTTTGGCATAAAGCGCTGCTATCAAAGTTTCCATCATACGGGCTGCCCGAGAAATTATGTAAGTGGGTCACTAGTTTCTTAGCAGATAGAAGCATAAAGGTCGTAGTTGACGGCGAATGCTCGGAAACTCAGTCTGTCGATGCTGGTGTCCCTCAGGGCTGTGTGCTATCGCCTACCCTATTCATACTGCATATCAATGACATGTTACAGACCAAAGGCATTCATTGCAATGCGTATGATAGTGCAGGTGATGCTGTATATACCGGCTCCCCCAATATCTCTCGACTAAATGTCATTGAGAGTCGAAACGAACTTGTGTCTAAAATAGAGAATTCATTGGAGAAAGTCTCTGAATGGGGTAGACGTAACTTAGTCCGATTCAACCCCGCCAAGACACAAGTCTGCGCGTTCACCACTAAAAAGTCACCAATGGTCGTATATCCTCGTTTCGAGGGCACATCTTTAACAATCTCCCCTAGCATTGAGATACTTGGCGTCAACATATCGAGCTAAGTCCAGTTCCGATATCATCTAGAGGGTAAGGCCAAGTTAGCCTCGAAGAAGCTTGGTGTTCTTAACAGAGCGAGACAGTACTTCAGTCCGGACCAACGCCTACAACTCTACAAGGCGCAGGTTCGGCCTCATATGGAATATTGTTCTCATCTCTGGGCAGGGGCGCCAAAATACCAACTGCTCCCTCTGGATCGTATCGAACGAAGGGCCGCTCGAATTGTTGACTGCCATAGTGTTTCAAACAGCTTGGACCCCTTGGAATTACGCCGAGATGTAGCTTCACTCTGCATCCTCTATCGGTTGTATCACGGGGAGTGCTCTGAGGAATTGTTCGGAATCATACCACCTGCAACTTTTCGCCATCGTCCCACGCGTAAAACATACCATCCTCATCACCTTGATGAGAATGGTATGTTTTACGCCGGTCTTCCACCGTGCGCTTTTCGCGTAACTTTCTGCCGCGCACTGTTGTCACCAGCAGTATTTCCGGACCTATACGACCTGCAAACCTTCAAGAAGAGAGCGTATTCCCTCTTAAAAGGCCGGCAACGTACCTGCAGCTCTTCTGATGTTGCGAGTGTCCATGGGCGACGGTAGTTGCTTACCATCAGGTGATCCGTTTGCTCGTTTGCCCCCTTATTTAAAAAAAAAAAGTATCTATTTACTAACTTTTGTTAAGATTACACTTAATTACTTTAATTTTTTTGTTCTGATTAAGAAAAACAAATGAAAATAAAATGAGATGAGGTACATACAGTTAAATCGAACAGCAAGTGGCAACTGGCCTACCGTGCCGACATCACGGCATTTTAGCAGCACTGCGGGCTCCAAGATGAGAATTTCGGCGCACCGTCTAAAATCTGCTCCTCGATATTTACGTCCAGTTGCCGCCCACCGCCAGACGCTGGAGGCTCAATGGGCCTATTTTCTAACACTCGCATGTCTGTGTAGTGGTACGGGAGTCTGAAAGATGGCGGGCATGAGGATATCACCTCCGGTAAATCCTCAATGTATCTGCGACATTTCCAAATGCTTCAAATAAGCACATCATTGTCATACTGATCTTCATCTTCCGTCATTGTCTATACAGTAACCAGCATGCCAACCCGCAAGCGGGCTGGCACTATGGCAAACCGTTAACTTTTAACGCGACACCTTGCCACGGTCACCTGATGGTCGATGGATTCCGTGAACTTACTGCTAGGAATAGACTTATTACCTACTATCTACTACCAGTCATTCAGTACTGAATACTTCTTTCACGTAGGTGAATATATTCATATTTTACTTATTATGATCGGTGTACAGACTTACGTACGTAACTTACTATTATTAATAATAATTCACCAATGCGACTTCGGCACCCTTTTATACACCTACTGTTTCATTGTAGTAGGACGGCGCGGCGCCCGGGCCGGTGTGACGTGCCGGGCCGGGTCATTTCCCCGCGTGCGTAATGAAGTAAATTACATTGCGCAATGAAGTAAAAATAATAAAATTTTAGATTTTATTAAAAAACCTACTTCTAAACGGCTTGTTCTTATGATTAAATGGTAAAAAATGTAAAAAAAAATAAATTAAAAAAAAATACATTTTTGTAATGAGAAAAAGTAGTTTATTCATATCTCAAAGAATAAACAAGATTGTCTCTTTTAAAGTTTAAGATAAACAGCATGTTTTTACAGTCAGTGTCCAAACTTTCAGAAGTGAATATACTCTTGAATATAAGCAACTTTTACTTTGGAATCAACTTTCCTACTTCAAAAAAAAAAATCTGTTTTTCATACAAAACGCTATCTTTCTATGCCGTAGCCCTTTTGAATGAAACAGCTGTTTTTTTTTTTAAGTAGGATAGTTGATCCCATAGTAAAAGTTGCTTATATTCAACAGTATATTCATTTCTAAAGTTTGGATGCTGTCTGGAAAAAAAAACAGCCGGTATATCTGAAGTATATTCTCCATTATGCCTAAATGGCTTATCATAAACAAATATTACTTTATAATATTTACTTTACACTTAATTACCTATAACTTGGTGCAACTTGTAATACGTATCATCTATACAAACCTCTGTGGTTTCTTGATGATATTGTAATACCAATGTCTTACATGTATTTTTGTTTTAACGGTAAATAAATTAAAAAAAAAAAAACAAAAGTTGGTACTTATAAAATTATTTATTTATATATCTTGTTCGTATTTATATAGTACACTTGTTGAATAATAACATATTCGAACACACGGGACACTTGATCCCATCTTTTATTTTTTTGCTCTAAGTCCCTTCATAAAGGTCTTACTTGAAAAAAAGGTACACTGGAATACATTGAATTTATCTGGCTATAAGAAGCTGTGACAAGCAACAGAATATCAATTGAAAAAATACTTATGTACTTACTAAAACTAAACACAGGGAAGTCGTACCCCGTATCCCCATATAAGGTACTCTTGGTCCCCTATATTGTATTATATTAGGGAAAATCTTCCTTCCTTCCGTATTTGACCACTAAAAGCTTAAATTACTATTATTGTACTCGTTTATTGTGGTGTTTTAGCATTCATTTCATAATAACATTTTTCACACACTTTTTTATGGTTTGGTAAATTGGTACAGGTGGTACAGGTGAAACATACCTTTTCTCGTTTACCTACATGACCTTAGGACTATGGAAATTATAATCAATAATTGAAAAAGACTCCGTCCGCGTAAATACAGTATCCCACGGGAACACTGAACTTTATAGGGATAAAAAGTAGCCAATGTGTTAATGCAGAGTTTAAAGTATATACTACCATATAATATTTCATCAACATTTATTCAGTAGTTTTTGCGTGAATAATAATAAGAATAAGTAACAAACATTCAGTTTTATAATAGTAGTAGGATGTATGTACATTGTACATAATTGAAAGTAGTGACTAGCAGTGGCGAGGGCTGCTTTATAGGGAAGCCCTAGCCGGAAGGGGTTTGGATGAGGGTCTCCAAAAGGTTATATAGGTGGTAAGTGAAGCCGATAGGAATGGAGTTATATGAACCTCACGCCACTGGTGACTAGCAAATGAGCAGATAAATTGGCCGATGGTAAACGATTACCATTGCCCATGGCCACCCGCAAAATTGCAAATGTGATGGCGGAGACTAGGGCCCAGCCCTTGGGTTTCCAACATGGAACTTACTCGGCAAAGCAAACGGCAGTAGAAGACGTCTGTCACCGGCGATTTTTAATAGTCTCTGAAAATGTAGGTAATTTTAAGGGTTCCGTTGTTCACGTCTCGGACGGAACCCTTAAAAATTTCGTCATAACTGTCGGTCCATCCGTCTACCCCGTAGTGTGGGGTGTCATTAGAAAGGTCTTATACAATCATTAAGAGGTTACAAATTTTTTGATTTAGGTATCCATTTGCGAGATATTCAACTTTAAATCTCATTTTTAGGGTTCCGTAATACTCAAGGAAGTCTTATAGTTTCGCTCTGTCTGTCCGTCTGTCTGTCTGTCTATCTCTCCGCGTTTCTAGTTTCTGTTTTTATGAATATAAATGGATGAAATTTATTAAAGAATTAAAATTTATTATATAATTAAAATTAAAATTTATTAAAAAAAATTATTAAAGAATACGTATAGATCTCGGTTTTAACATCATAAAATAAAAATAATTTTACATTTTAGGAGTGGCTCTCCAGACATGTGAAAAATATTTTTTCATTCTACCCCATTGTGTGGGGCATCGTAAAATAAGTATTTTAAAATGAAGGCAAGGTTTCATACATAACTATTTTCAAAGTCAACCATTTTCGAGTAATCGGCTATCAAATTGGTTTATAAGTAGTTCCCCCCCTGGCATTTCTAAACTATGAGACTTAGAAACTTGCCATTTTCCGCGCTGAATGCTAATAGTAGTCTATATTAATATAATAAAATCGTAGTCTATAATAATATCTCTAAAGAGTATTTAGCATAGTTGCTTAATACTCTTTAGAGATATTATTTAATACAAAATCGGACAGTAACTTATGAAGTAATTTGAAATAATCTATTGCGCTTTAATAGTTACGGAATCCTCCTTAGACATGTCCTGACATGCTTGGTTAGATTATTTACTAAAATAGGGCATCCCCCCTTCTAAAAGGCTGGCTCCAAAAATAAATAAAAATCATGATAAACTTTTAAGGAAAACTATAACAGCTTAGATAACTCTGTTACTTTAGGAGTTATAGAGGCCTAACTTGTAAAATGCGCTTGCTTGGAACTTTCTACAATTAGACGAAATAGTAAGTTGATCACGGAACCCTATTCTATGCGTGGCCTGACACACACTTGGCCGGTTTCTCAAAGGCAAAGCTTGCCATCTAGATAGAAGATAGAGTAATCACAATAGGTTATAATTAGAGCAATAACACAATGGGGTGTGTGGCCCGAGCCGTGGTCGGTTACATTTCGGTCGGCTGTATATTTTGACAAGCCAACCCAAACAGAGGGAGGCTGACGGACGCATCCTGAGCGGCGAGCGCAGTCGTTTCATCGGATTCGGTAATGTAGTTGTTACTAGCCGTTTGTTGTATGCTATTTACTGGTCGTACTATCAGCGAATCTTATTCATAAGCGGGTAGAGTGTTCATATAATTTATTCGTATAAGGGCGTTTGTTCACTACACAGAATTTTACGGTCCGGCAGTCCGATATTTTACTCATAACGCCTTATGCATATATCAATAAGAGCGTTTAAATAAAAAATCAGCCTGCTGGACGGTAAAATTCCGTGTAGGCTGTTGTGCACAAATGCCCTTATAATTAAGACATGCACTCATAAATCATAATACAATTGTGAATGACTTGTGAGTTTGATAATAATATCTTATAATATTAAAATAATACTAATAAATTAGGACAACGGTCAACTGCTCATAAATTAGATTCCCTGATAATACAATCATTAGCATATATTTAACCTATGTTACCCGGGCCAATATTACGAATCTATTGGTACCTCATTAATTATAAACTGATCATTAGTTTAGGCGCCACCGTTGGACAAACATACATACATAGACTGCCAAATTCAATTTTTTACTAAAATAGGGCGTTTCCCCATCGGGGCCAAAATCATTAACCCTCCTTTTGGCTTCTCCGTAGTCCGGTAAAATAATGTCTATCCCGCGGTAATGCAGTTGTTATCTTTGGTACTAGCTGATTGTGTTGTCTAATGCCCGCAACACACCACAACGATGAAACTGCACTGCAATTCGGTCACAGTAGACGTAAACAGTACTTCATTTGTATAGTATGTAGACCGCCAGAATTTGCGCTCGCACACATATTAAATATGTCTATTGTGACCGAACTGTGCAGTTTTGTCGTTGTGGTCTGCAGTGGGCATTATTTGTCCGGAATCTCCCCGGCCCGAGAAAAGATAGTATAGTTCTATTTTCATAGCGCTGAAAATAGAACTATGGGCTAATGCAATATATTTGCAAATCGAACACAGCAACACACGGTAAGCGTCGTCGTCGTCAAAATCCGTTCTATAGCTTTTGCGTGAAAGAGTCACAAACCATCCATCCATCCTAACAAACCTGCACATTTATAATAGTAGTAAGATTACTCCGACTATTACTTTTTTTTAAATTTTTATTTAGAACACCCCCACAATCCTACAAAACATTGAAAGTCGTTTTGTATGTATTATATATATTATGTACAAACATTTACTTAAAAACATACCTATGGCTGGGACTATACGCTCCGGAATCCGGAACACCGGTGAAAATTTAGAGCACTGAAAATGCTGATTCCGGTTCATATAATAGTCCCAGCCTATAGGTTCATAACTAAGTTACATGCTAAGATACATAGTTTGCGGTGTATAGTATGTGAACCACTTTGGCAATAAGGTTCAAAAGGGGTACCTAGGTGTCTGCGACTGTACATTGTACATGTACACTTCACAGGAGCAGTGAACACATTTATCTCCAGTGTTCTGGTTCTGCCTCGCACTCGTTATCTCGGATGGCGTATCTAAAACATGGGTATTTTTTAACGTTTATAGGGGATGGGATACGGACACAAGCGCAGCAAGGAGCGATTAGCGTTTTACAGAGTATAGGTTAGTTGGAAGTTGACGAGTTTACTATTATTTTCCCGGTCGTCGATCAATATGTTATATAGAAAATTAACATTAGGTATTGTCCTCATTGTAGGTATGTTTATTAGTACATAACCACCAATTATTCTAAAATAAATATTCTATTAAAAATATCGGTTGTCTGTAAAGTCGGTTTACTGACGATAGTTGAACGTGACAACGTCAACAACAACAACAATAACAACAATAATAATAATAATAAAATGCGAGGTAACGCTGGTACTTGGTAACGGTAACAGGTAACGGTACTTGGTAACAGTACTAGGTAACGGTAATAACATGAGTCATGTTTTTTCGTCCGTGCAGCCGGCTCCATCGAATTATAAGACGTTATCACGTCAAAAAAAATAAATGAGATTATTCTTTTCTTATCAGTGATAAAATGTATTAGTTCCTTGGTATACTACAGACTAGATGTTGATCGAGACTTCGTGAGAGAACCTAGCAGAAACCGTTCATTTTGCCTCAATAAAAAGTAGGCTGTCCTTCCCCGTAGTCTATATCTGTGCCAAATTTAATCACAATCGGTCCTGTAGTTTCGAAACCTAACCAATGCAAACAAACATAAAAACAATCTAATCTTTCTTTTTTTAACATTAGTCTAAAGATGGATGGAGTAATTTACCCAAAACACGTTCAGAAGAAAAAAATCTCAGCGTCCAAACGCTAATCGCTGCGCGGGTCTAATATGTTCCAGTGTTTTTTATGGTCGGCACATGTGGCTGAGGCTAGGCGTGATTTTGTTTACATCCGCTGTCCGAGGGTTGACTTACCTATGATGGGGTTGAGCAGAAACATCACAAAAACATAATGTTGTTTCTTAAAAATACAATCACGAAATGTGAAAAACGTGGACCATGTTTCGGGAGTTCATAATATTACTTTTTTTATTGAATAGACTGGTAAGCGATCACAGCTGATCACTTCGACACCCGCGTCGAGGGCGTCCCTGATTCTTATAATCCCGTGCCCTCCCTAGACCGTCGGCACTCTCACTCTTTCGGAAACACAAGGCAAACATTATTTCACGCCGGATGTCTGTGAGCTTATGGTATTTCTCCAGTCGAGCCAACCCATTCGTGTCGAAGTACGGCTCTTTCAGTAATAGTAAATCATATCAGATGCTTTGCGATTATAAATTTTGTTACGAAAACGCAAAAAAAATAATAAAAAAATCGAGCTTTTTTCATTGAACATAATCTAAACATTCCGGAAATAGCAAAGACTATCGAATTTAACATCAAACGGTATTTCATCACTGCATGATCTATTTTTTAAATGGAGTAGTAGATTCATACTTTTACGTTCCTTGTAAGCCCCGACGCAAAAAGAGGAGTGTTATAAGTTGGACGTGTCTGTCTGTCTTTGCGTCTGTCCGTAGCATTGTAGCTCCCAAACGGATGAACGGATTTGGATCTAGTTCTTTTTGTTTGAAAGCTGACATGATCGAGAGTGTTCTTAGCTATTATTCATCATCATCAGCTCTCTCACTGCTTGACATTTCGGGGGCTACTTAAATTTATTTTTTTGTTTTGATAAAATACAATGTTGTGTATGGAGTATAGGTTCGAATAATTAGGTATATAATTTATTAAGATGTTATTAAGTACCTAGGCTTTGCTCGGAGTTCTAGTACCTAAAAAAAAATAAACAGATCGCCATAGGTTATAGGAGACACGAATTTGCCAACAAGCCACTCACTTTACAGAGCGAAATACTTATTATGCAACGAAAGAAAAAATGTATAAAACTGAAAAGTTCAGTAAATTAAATAAAATTAAAAGACCTTTAGTAAATTTCTTACCCGCCAAATCCCCTACATACTAAATTTCATGGAAATTGTTGAAGCCTTTTCCGAGATTCTGATACAATAAACAAAATTTGCACGTTTAACGTTTAAATTTTAATTATTACCTATTATACATTACCTCCTACCTATATTTTATAACGCAGGTATTTTAAAATTACATACCAATAAAAATACGAGTAGGAACAAATGTAGGTATAGCAATTTTAGAATTACTAATTTATCGATTTATGTATATACATAATGTCTTCGATATTTTAATTTTCAGGAACAATTACGAAGTTCTTAAAGAATGTATGGAAGTAAGCTTAGATTAAACTATAAGTAGGGATTAGGCAGTACTCACGTGGTTCGGCGACCAAATATTGTGTCAATCTTGTACATTTTTGATTTCGAATTTCGTGATTGTAATTAAAGAAGTCACCTTGACTAAGCTCAGGATGAGATATTAAAATCGCTCAATTCAAGTACTCTTATGTTTGTACAAATAATAAATTTCTAATGTTTTACTAAGGTAACATACAATCATAGACTTTCTAACTTTACTATTTCAGGAGAAGCTACGAGATTTTACGTAACATAAACATGCATATTATGCTCCATGATCCATCGCATCCGGAGATCCGGATGGGATGGCTGGTTTGCGGGTACTGAAAACCTATCGTTCCGCACTACACCAGGATCGCATAATTTCAAGGCAATTTGATTGGAGAGTCTGCTAACACTTGCTTACTTACTTAACGTTTTCCTGAAAAGGCTGAAATGTTTAGGTAAATTTATTATTTTCTATGGCTGAAATCCACAAATCATGTCACTACGTTACCTACAAGCTTTTTCATACATTCATATCGTAACCTGATTTTCTGGGTAAATTGAGCACCAGAATGTACTGAAATATGAGTTTGGAAAATTGTTATTATTTATCACAATATATGAATGTTGACGACCTCTATGGCTTAGTGGTTGAGCGCCGGGATCGCGAAGGAACAAAAAGTTTTATTGTTCCTGGGTCTGGGTCTGGTTTAATACACATCCATATGTGTATTAAATATGACGTGTTTAATATAATAAAAATCTTGTGAAAAGAAATGTATAGTGTAACAGTATTATATTATATACTTCCGGTTGTCTGGTCCTCGTAAATGAAATTCTTCGGATACTTAGCACGGGGCCAAACTGACGTGATGTGTAGGGTCCAATGTCCATAGATTTTATATTATTATAAAAACTTTTGTATCATTGTATGTAGTATTCTTCAGCAACCATCCTACTTCTGTTATAAAAGTGAAAGTTTGTGAGGATGGATGGATGTGTTTGATGTGTGTCTCTTTCACGCAGAAACTGTTGAACGTATTTTGATGTAATTTGGTATGGTAGTGCTTTAAGCTCTGAAATAACACATAAGCTACACTTTATCCCGAAAAAGTACAGATACTGATTTTGATTCTTTGTTTGATGAAACATGTAAAGTATAGGTCCTTATACTTTAGATTTTATTCATATAAAAAACTGATTTCGTCACTGACTCACTGATGATCAACAATTTTATAGGGTACTTCCGGATGTCCTAGAAAGATAAAATTTGGTATGTAAGCTAGTATTCGTACTTAAACAATATAAAAATTGTCAAACTTGCAACTTTCATCATCTAACCCCTTCAACTAGGGGATAGAAATTTGTAAGAAACTAACCTACGCAAGTTTTTACTCTAGAGGTCTGAAAATTGTTGTAGGGATCCGTGTTATAAATAGTAACAATATAATAAAAATATTGTCAAAACAACTTCCGAAAAGAAGGGAAATGTCACCATCATGCCAAGACGATACCATATTGCTATCAGATCTCATGTAAAGCCAAGCTTCTGACTCTACCGATCTTCTAACTCTACACGCCTCAACTCTACAAGCCTAACTAGACAAATTGTTGACCTTAGTCAAGTTATTCGGCTTGGCCATTTCGTTCCTACAAAAATAGTATAACAGAAAAACAGTCAGTAAATTTTTCACCATACGTCCAAGCGAATGTAGCAAAATGGCCAGGCCACATAACTTGACTAAGGTTTACAATTTGTAAAATTAGGCGTGTAGAGTCAGTAGATCTAGTAGAGAGAGAGAGTGTAATTCATATGGTCGTCGTATCGTCATCGTCTTGGTATACATTATACATGAAAATGTTTTTGGTGGGATCATTATTATTATAAAACTTTTATATCGTTGGAAATGTTCTTCAGGAACTATCATCCCGAATACGATTTTCCTATGCGATTTCGCTTGCGGGTACGGAATAGTTTTCATTCCAAACTCAACTAGGACCACAGAAACGACAGGATCTTGATTCAAAATACAGTATGCCGTACGGTAGTTGATTCAACTTTTTAAGTTAAAAGTTCGTGGTAGGGTAACCGAGCTTTGCTCGGAGCTCTAGTAGATTTTTTTTTTAAGATTCACAAAAATATTAAAACTGCCAATCGGACTGACATTATAGAGTCGAAATTATTGATATATTGTTGCACGACGAAAGAAAAATACATTCATAACTTAAAAATGTGCAGTTTTCCAGGGATTAAAACCTAGCTAGACCGATTTTTAAACGGTTTTATTTAGCTTCGCCAGTTTATTTATTTATTTGTTTGGGTCAAATTTAGTAATTGGAATTTTATCCCCTTCCTGACACCAGATCGATCTGATATTTGGTACCCACTCTTAATCTTGACGACATTATAATAATAAAAATTTTTATGTCTGTAAATCGAAAATGGCCGCCGAATCAAAATGGCGGATTACATATTACTTCATAACAACCTCTATATGGGTATTAAATGAAAGGACTTTATTGGTAGAATAGAGGTCACTATAAAAAAATATAATTCAAGATGGCCGCCGCCACAAAATGGCGGATTACATATTTTCAACAACTACCTCAATATAGGTGTCTAATGAAAGGGCTTGATTAGTAGAATAGAGCTCATTCTGAAAAAATAGAATATTTTTGACAGTGTAGGTATATTTACTTTTACAACTTAGAGTCGGTGCCAAGTCGGATCCAAGCATGGATCTCCCACCCAAGTCAAGATTTTGTATCGTGTTGAGGACTGTATGGCGTTAGGGTGGCTAAAAATGATACGTCGTTAGCGGTACACCACCCAAGTTAGGGTAAAAAGTTAAAACGTGCCGAGAACTGTGTGGCATTAGGGTGGATAAAAATGACCTCTGGGGGGGGGTCGACCATTATAACGTCCATTATTCGTGGGAACAACATGGAAACAAACAAAAAAACAGAAACAAATAAAACAGAAACTCCAAAAGGATTGTGTATATAGATTGCAACAAATTGTCAGGAAATAAACCATGTAATAGTGAGACATTAAATGAACTCAGTAGAATGAGAAGTATCATCTAGCAACAAAACTAAAAACTTGAAAATAAATAAAATAAAATAATATTTTTATGTTAAACGGTTTTATTACAATAAAAATAATGTAGGTAATGTACTAAAAGCTAAAAAATAATTCGGTCAGTCCTAGCTACCAGATCGCACCAATCTTCTCATCAATCTGGGGTATCAGATCAGACAAATAATAAAATCGTTGGGCGTTGCGTATCTAGAGTTAATATATGATAGTTTCACTCGCCCAACGATTTTATTATTTGTCTGATCAATACCCCAGATTAATGAGAAGATTGGTGCGATCTGGTAGCTAGGACTTACCGAATTATTTTTTAGCTTTTAGTACATTACCTACATTATTTTTATTGTAATAAAACCGTTTAACATAAAAATATTTTTTTATTCTCCCCTGTATACTGAATTTCACGTAAATACAAATTGCAGCCGTTGTCGATTCGATTATATATATACAAGATTGTCTCGTTTAAGATAAGATATCAAACAGCAGTATATTTTATAGACTTTTCTTCGTCGACTATTTAGTACTCATAGCTTTTCTAAGTTTTTTATGTGTTTCAATGTTCAGTTAAATTTATGAAGAAATATCAGATTGGTTTTCGTATGACAGATTTTTATTAATTAAATAAGTAAATTTAAAATAATGATAGCTTTCTGCACATCTTCTTCCACATGACATCTATATATATAGATGTCATGTTTTGAATCTCCGAGAGAAAAGTTTAAAGAAATAGGTATTCTGACCGTCGCTTCTCAATACATGTTGGACAATGTATTGTATGTCAGAAAGAATCTAAATAATTGAAAAAAAAACAAAAGCGACAATCATTGTAGGAATACTAGAAATAAGAAAAAGTTAGAAATACCGGTGATCAGATTTAGAAAAGTAAGTAAATCTTTTAAAAGTCAATGTATATGCCTTACAATAGAATCCCAGAAAACGTTCAAAATCTTTCCATTCATATATTTAAAGAAATGTACGTGTGCTAAAGCTTATTAAAAGGTAAATGATTTCAATAACGATTGCACACCTTGGGAATAAGATGACACCATGCAAGGCTGCTTCTATGTACTTAAGTATCTTGACTTTTTTTATATAGATTAAGTTACTACATTGTAAAAATATTTTTCCAATAAAATTTCCCATCTTTTTGCCAAAAGGTTTGCCCCGTGCAAGTTTCTTACGCTGGTTCTTCTCGACGGGCTAGTTTTCGAACCAGTGGTAGGCATTATACAGGACAATTTTATAAGTGTTATTTAATAATATGGAAATAAAAAAAATGAGTTTTGATTTTCCAGTATCGCTTGTTTTCAATTCTATCGGTCGCAAGGCAATTTTGTCAACAAAAATGTCAAGGCGATTAGTCAAGCGACTCGCCACATGGTGGAAATCGACGCATCATGTAAATCTAGTATAAACTAACTTTAAAATGTTGTATTTCAGTTACTAAATAACGTGTTATCAAACTATTGACGAGTGGAATAGAAATAGAAATCACTATTTTGGTAACAACTTATATTCTTTATGATTATTTTAATAATAATTTGTAAATATTAAATGTAAATAAATAAAAATGAGGCCTTGTCATTTATATACGTACCTACCATAAAAAGCCTATAAGAAGTATATATTAATATATTCACTTTTAATTAATTGTTACTACTATCCTAGTACTATAATTATAAATGTGAAAAATGTTAAAAGTACAGTTTCCCTGTGGCATACTGTATTTACGCAGAGCCGCGGGCAAAAGCTAGTTTTTAAGTACATTATTAGGTAGCTAATAAAGAAATAAATGTAGACACATACATAAATGTAGATTTATAACCTATAACTTAACTAATAGACCACAGCATAATATATTTTTCCCGTTAAATCGGGCAAAAGTTGACGAGTAGCTGGCATCACATTTTTTTGTGACAAACACTAGAATTTGTCACATGTAAGTCAATTGTCAATTTACACATTACAATAATAAGATACCGCATTCACGAAGTTGTTTTTGTAAGAGAGTGCTCTATCTTGTCGAGCGTCCAGCGAGATCAAATATTAATTTATTATTGTTACATGACGAAATAAAAAAACATATTATGTTGCTTAAAAGTACGCAGCTTAGCTCTATCCTGCATTCTAAATTTCATGGTAATACTTGCAGTTGTTTTCCAGATTACAATTATACATATACAAGATTGTCACGTTCAAAGTATAAGGTAGTATGTAAGTACGTACCATATTACATGCTATATCTCATGTAGCATTAAAATGTTAGGCATTTAATATCATCTGCGATAAAAGCTATGTGTACCGCGGCGGTACAAAGTACAGTCAATGGACTTCCTTTCAACTAGCCGTTGTTTACGTTGTGCGACTGTTCGGGTAATGTTACAAGTGTAAAGCATCGGCTTATTTCAACGTTATTTGATTACAAAAGCTCTTGATTCATGCCCACCTAGTACCTACTTAACACCTTAAAGATAGAGTCTCGGTAAAACCAAGGTAAAATTAGAATTTCTAGAACTATCTTGAAAATTGCGCGAAAAATGGGGAGAAAAGAGCAGAAGATTTAACTATAAACACAGATAAATACAATTGAAGTGTCATTACAAATTAACACCTTTGCACTAAATAGTATATCCGGTACCTACACCACAAAATCAAATTTTACAAATTTTTTCTGTCTGTCTGTTTGTCCGTCTGTCTGTCTATCTGTGAAACAGCCGAATCGATTTTTACAAATTGCGCTGTATAGATAAAGATGAGTATTAGTGTTCCGTAAACAAAGGGTAAAAACCGGGGCCCTATTACTGAGACTTTACTGTCCGTACGTCCGTCGGACTGTCTATCTGTCAGGGGTACGGCGAACATTTTTAAAATGACTACTATCAAGAAAATTTTTCGTAAGTGACTTCATATTGATGAGACGCCCAGCTTCCTCTTACAACAACTTTGGATGGTGGTAGGTAACAGAGGTAGCAACGATAAAATATATGTCGATTTAACGACTCTCAAAAAGTACTTACTAACTGGTTGTTTTTTGTTAAATAAATATATAGACAATTATCTAAAGTATTAGAAATTATATGAGTCCTACAAATAGTACGGTTTATATATATATATATATATATATATATATATATATATATATATATATATATATATATATATATATATATATTTATATATTTATATATATTTTTATATTTATATATATATATATATATATATATATATATATATATATATATATATATATATATATATATATATATATATATATATATATTGGTAAAATAAAATATTGTATTTTTTGTTTGAACTAGCTATCTAAGGACACTTGAGTTTTTGAGACAAATCTGACAATACCTTAATTGTCGAAATCCATCAATCCGTTTGGAAGATACATGGGAATAAAGGAATTTAGATACATACATACAACAATAACCCAGTCGGGTAAACAGAATAAAATTAATGTTTAAGCGCAGCTTATATATTTGTATATGCACACTTTAGAATAATTATTTTTTGACTTTACCAAACAAACGTGATTTTTACGTCTTTTGCTCGATATTAATACTAGTGTATAATAATTAGTACTAATAGTGTAAAAAAATAATAATCAGCTGTTTCCTACAAAATGCTTCTATGCCGTAGCCCTTTTGTATGAAACAGCAGGTTTTTTTTTCAAGTATAAAGTTGATCTCATAGTAAAAGTTGCTTATATTCAAGAGTATATTCACTCCTGAAGGTTTGGATACTGACTGAAAAACACCCAGTATATTAAGGTAATATGCCAACTTAGATTGGTTATTTACTTTATTAGGTAGATACTTAAAATAGGTTTATATGCCAACAAATTAGCATAGATACTTGTTACTACCTATCATATATTCAGCATGTTTTCAGTAAACGTTCAACGAAACATAGTAGAGATAAATTTAGCTTTCACAGAATTACACTTTACATATCGGTGTACTTTGTTAGCGTAACAAAGTACACCGACATGTAAAGTGTAATTCTGGTATACCTACTTTTCGTATTTTTCTTGGAGAGACGCCGAGATCGGCCATAATATATTATCGCGATGTGCGAAATTTATAGAATTCCAATAATTAATGGCATAGTACTCGCTTCCAGTAAGTTGAAAATAAGAAGTCTGGATATTTTTATTTATTACACAGGTATTTGGCACAGTTTACTTTATATTTGTTTCAAATGGTTGCAGGAAACGGCTAGGACTGTTATATGGAGGGCTTGAAGTATCAGTAAATCCTACTAATATTATAAATGTCAATGTTTGTGAGGGATGGACGGATGTATTGATGAGTGGATGTTTGTTACTCTTTCACGTAAAACTACTGAACCGTTTTCGATGAAATTTTTTATGGTAGTAGTTTAAGCTATGAATTAAAACATAGGATACTTTTATCCCAAAAATCGGTTGTCTGTAAAGTCGGTTTACTGACGATAGTTGAACGTGACAACGTCATGTTTATAGTGCGCGCGGAACTAATTGGCCGTGCCTTAGGTAGGCGTGTTGCCGCCGCGAAGTCCGGCGCCGAACTGAGTAATAACATCAAGCGCCCCCGCCTCTCCGTCCCACCGCTCACATACCTAAGGCGTGGCTAGCTGAGGTAACGGCAATGCGTCATATTTAGCGAGGTAACAGGTAACGCATGAGAGTTTTTTCGTGCGTGCAGCCAGCTCCATCAAATTAAAGGACGTTATCACGTCAAAAAGTACAGTATTCCCGCGGGTACAGTATTTACGGGGGCGGAGCCGCGGGCAACAGCTATTTAGAATATATTTCAGTATGACCTTAAACTTACTAATTGTTGCCCACATCTTCGTGCATATAAATTAGAATGTTCAAACTATCTCAATGGCCAAAGTACTTTATTCCGTGATATATTTGAATTCGAATACAAATAAATAAAAAGAAAATTCCGTAATCACAAAATATCTGATAGCGCGGGCGCGCTATCGCCAAGTCTTACGGCCCGTTTCAATAACCTATCTACCAATAGCTATTTGTTAAAAACGTCATCATTCAATAATTTTCCGGTTTCTGCGATACAAATTTGACGTTTCTAAAAAATAGTTATTGGTAGATAGGTAATTAAACGGGCCGTAAGCGGCCGTAACTGTTTTTTCATTTCGCGGCTTTTTCGTGCCCCATTATTTCGTTTGTAATGAAGTTAGCGGTCTGAATTTTTGTCGTGGAGAAGTTCGTTAGCGGCACAAGCTAATATTTTAAATTTCATAAAAATCCAGTGCATAGTTTCGGAGATATTAGCGGCAATAAACGCGATTTTGAAAGATCAGAGACGGAGAGAGAATAAGCATAATTCAAAGCACACTTCTAGCAGACTTAGAAATTTCAAATTTGCTGTCAGGCTAGGTTATGAGCTACATATAAAGCGAATATATAGGCAATATATAAAAAGTAAAAGTTCTGAAAAAAAAATAATGATTTTAGAATTTTTAATTTTACGAATTCACAGGAACAAAATGTACGAACACAAGTTCACTGATAACTTTGTAATCCTTATTTATATGACAAACCTCAAACATTGAGAAGTGGTAGGTTATTTTAGGGTCGAGGTGATGCTTCCGGACGAATGGGCCGACTTGACTGGAAAACCGATGGGAAAAAGCACTTGCATTGTGCTTCGCTGCGTCATTGGGTCTTAAAGATCGGAAACGCACTAGTAACTCCTCTGGTGTTGCGGATATCCATGAGCGGCGGTAATCGTTTTAATTATGGAATAGATCTGGAAACGAGCAAACAAACAGATCGCCCTTTGGTATAAAATTGTAATAAACTTTTACTTTGGAATTAATCTTGGAAACGAGCAAAACGATCGCCTGATGCTTAGAAATTATTATAACTTATTATTATCAGAGGTTGGTGGTTTTAAATATCGCGAACGCACTTATAACTCTTTGGTGTTGCAGATGTCCATGAGCGGCGGTAATCGCTTCAATTATGGAATAGATCTGGAAACAAGCAAACGGATCGCCTTATAGTAAGCATTTACGGCGATCTGTTGGCACACCTAGACATCTGAAACACCATAGGAGTTACAAGTACGTTTCCGAACCTTAAAACCACCAACCACCGATGGTAAGAAATTACTACAATGTCTTACCATCAGGCGATCGGTTTGTTCGTATCCAGATATATTCCATAATAATATTAAAATTATTACCACCGCTCATGGACATCCGCGTCACCAGAGTAGTTATAAGTGCGTTCACGGTTTTTCAAACCCCAAACCCTCCATGCGCCGCATGTGAAGAGTATCTGTGGCCCAAGGGGCAGTTGGTGTTAAACACCGGGAGCGCACTTGTAGCTCCTCTAGTATTGTGTTTTACAATATTGTATGTAATATGATTAACCAAAATATACCTAACCTATCTACAAAAAGAAATCATATCCAACCCATTAAATGAAAAACGGCCAAGTCTTTTTTTTTTAGTTAAACGTTTTGAGATATCGTAGAAACCAAGTCTAATTTAGGTTAGTCCCTAATTATTAGTTATTCATTAAATGTTGTGACTGTATGTGGATAATTTTATTTTTTAAATAATTATTATAGTGACTTGGCAATGACCACTTTAAATATATTTATAATATGGTTAAGAGTGACTACTTACGTCAAAATATGCTATTAAAATGTAATGAGCACAGACAAAAACAAATAACATAGACTGATGTTCATAATATTATAATGTAAAGAGGGTAGAATCGATCATCGTGCATTGTACAATAGCCAATGAGCCCAGAAAAAAATTCGATACCCTCTTACTATGAGGGTATCGAATTTTTTTCTGGGCTCAATAAAGTTCAAAAGTAGTACACCGAAAGTATGTGAGCGTACACACAACAACAAAAGTTACTAAACATTTTGCATTTACAGCAAAATGTTTAGTAAATAATAATCAAAAAGTTAAAAACTATCACCCAGCTACGCAAATTATATAGATTATATTACCGGGCCATAATCACGAACCTATTAACACATCATTAATTATAATTAGTTTGACTTCGCCGTAATCGGGTGAAAAGTTAGAAAAAGAAAAGTTTTAAATTAATGATTTACTTTTATTTATTTCACTGTTAATTAAACTTTAAACTAATGTAAAGAACACAAATAATGACTGCGATTTTCAGTTGTTATAATAAAATATGACGATCAAAATTCTACATTAATTAATAACACATTTTGACGTAAGTAGTCACTGGAAACCATATTATAGATAAATTTATAGCACTCATTGCCAAGTCACTATAATAATTATTAATAAAATAAAATTATCTATATACAATTACAAAAATTTTAATGAATAACTAATAATTAGGTACTTACCTAAATTAGACTTGGTTTCTATGACATATCAATACTTTTAACGAGAAAAAAACTTGGCCCTTTTTCATTTAATGGTTTTTGTGGGATAAGATTATCCATTCGTTGAACACTCATAGCCAAAAATTGCGACAGATCACAGAACAGTTGAAACGTGTGAAGTACGAAAATATATATATATATATATATATATATATATATATATATATATATATATATATATATATATATATATTTGGTAAAATAAAATATTGTATTTTTTGTTTGAACTAGCTATCTAAGGACACTTGAGTTTTTGAGACAAATCTGACAATACCTTAATTGTCGAAATCCATCAATCCGTTTGGAAGATACATGGGAATAAAGGAATTTAGATACATACATACAACAATAACCCAGTCGGGTAAACAGAATAAAATTAATGTTTAAGCGCAGCTTATATATTTGTATATGCACACTTTAGAATAATTATTTTTTGACTTTACCAAACAAACGTGATTTTTACGTCTTTTGCTCGATATTAATACTAGTGTATAATAATTAGTACTAATAGTGTAAAAAAATAATAATCAGCTGTTTCCTACAAAATGCTTCTATGCCGTAGCCCTTTTGTATGAAACAGCAGGTTTTTTTTTCAAGTATAAAGTTGATCTCATAGTAAAAGTTGCTTATATTCAAGAGTATATTCACTCCTGAAGGTTTGGATACTGACTGAAAAACACCCAGTATATTAAGGTAATATGCCAACTTAGATTGGTTATTTACTTTATTAGGTAGATACTTAAAATAGGTTTATATGCCAACAAATTAGCATAGATACTTGTTACTACCTATCACATATTCAGCATGTTTTCAGTAAACGTTCAACGAAACATAGTAGAGATAAATTTAGCTTTCACAGAATTACACTTTACATATCGGTGTACTTTGTTAGCGTAACAAAGTACACCGACATGTAAAGTGTAATTCTGGTATACCTACTTTTCGTATTTTTCTTGGAGAGACGCCGAGATCGGCCATAATATATTATCGCGATGTGCGAAATTTATAGAATTCCAATAATTAATGGCATAGTACTCGCTTCCAGTAAGTTGAAAATAAGAAGTCTGGATATTTTTATTTATTACACAGGTATTTGGCACAGTTTACTTTATATTTGTTTCAAATGGTTGCAGGAAACGGCTAGGACTGTTATATGGAGGGCTTGAAGTATCAGTAAATCCTACTAATATTATAAATGTCAATGTTTGTGAGGGATGGACGGATGTATTGATGAGTGGATGTTTGTTACTCTTTCACGTAAAACTACTGAACCGTTTTCGATGAAATTTTTTATGGTAGTAGTTTAAGCTATGAATTAAAACATAGGATACTTTTATCCCAAAAATCGGTTGTCTGTAAAGTCGGTTTACTGACGATAGTTGAACGTGACAACGTCATGTTTATAGTGCGCGCGGAACTAATTGGCCGTGCCTTAGGTAGGCGTGTTGCCGCCGCGAAGTCCGGCGCCGAACTGAGTAATAACATCAAGCGCCCCCGCCTCTCCGTCCCACCGCTCACATACCTAAGGCGTGGCTAGCTGAGGTAACGGCAATGCGTCATATTTAGCGAGGTAACAGGTAACGCATGAGAGTTTTTTCGTGCGTGCAGCCAGCTCCATCAAATTAAAGGACGTTATCACGTCAAAAAGTACAGTATTCCCGCGGGTACAGTATTTACGGGGGCGGAGCCGCGGGCAACAGCTATTTAGAATATATTTCAGTATGACCTTAAACTTACTAATTGTTGCCCACATCTTCGTGCATATAAATTAGAATGTTCAAACTATCTCAATGGCCAAAGTACTTTATTCCGTGATATATTTGAATTCGAATACAAATAAATAAAAAGAAAATTCCGTAATCACAAAATATCTGATAGCGCGGGCGCGCTATCGCCAAGTCTTACGGCCCGTTTCAATAACCTATCTACCAATAGCTATTTGTTAAAAACGTCATCATTCAATAATTTTCCGGTTTCTGCGATACAAATTTGACGTTTCTAAAAAATAGTTATTGGTAGATAGGTAATTAAACGGGCCGTAAGCGGCCGTAACTGTTTTTTCATTTCGCGGCTTTTTCGTGCCCCATTATTTCGTTTGTAATGAAGTTAGCGGTCTGAATTTTTGTCGTGGAGAAGTTCGTTAGCGGCACAAGCTAATATTTTAAATTTCATAAAAATCCAGTGCATAGTTTCGGAGATATTAGCGGCAATAAACGCGATTTTGAAAGATCAGAGACGGAGAGAGAATAAGCATAATTCAAAGCACACTTCTAGCAGACTTAGAAATTTCAAATTTGCTGTCAGGCTAGGTTATGAGCTACATATAAAGCGAATATATAGGCAATATATAAAAAGTAAAAGTTCTGAAAAAAAAATAATGATTTTAGAATTTTTAATTTTACGAATTCACAGGAACAAAATGTACGAACACAAGTTCACTGATAACTTTGTAATCCTTATTTATATGACAAACCTCAAACATTGAGAAGTGGTAGGTTATTTTAGGGTCGAGGTGATGCTTCCGGACGAATGGGCCGACTTGACAGGAAAACCGATGGGAAAAAGCACTTGCATTGTGCTTCGCTGCGTCATTGGGTCTTAAAGATCGGAAACGCACTAGTAACTCCTCTGGTGTTGCGGATATCCATGAGCGGCGGTAATCGTTTTAATTATGGAATAGATCTGGAAACGAGCAAACAAACAGATCGCCCTTTGGTATAAAATTGTAATAAACTTTTACTTTGGAATTAATCTTGGAAACGAGCAAAACGATCGCCTGATGCTTAGAAATTATTATAACTTATTATTATCAGAGGTTGGTGGTTTTAAATATCGCGAACGCACTTATAACTCTTTGGTGTTGCAGATGTCCATGAGCGGCGGTAATCGCTTCAATTATGGAATAGATCTGGAAACAAGCAAACGGATCGCCTTATAGTAAGCATTTACGGCGATCTGTTGGCACACCTAGACATCTGAAACACCATAGGAGTTACAAGTACGTTTCCGAACCTTAAAACCACCAACCACCGATGGTAAGAAATTACTACAATGTCTTACCATCAGGCGATCGGTTTGTTCGTATCCAGATATATTCCATAATAATATTAAAATTATTACCACCGCTCATGGACATCCGCGTCACCAGAGTAGTTATAAGTGCGTTCACGGTTTTTCAAACCCCAAACCCTCCATGCGCCGCATGTGAAGAGTATCTGTGGCCCAAGGGGCAGTTGGTGTTAAACACCGGGAGCGCACTTGTAGCTCCTCTAGTATTGTGTTTTACAATATTGTATGTAATATGATTAACCAAAATATACCTAACCTATCTACAAAAAGAAATCATATCCAACCCATTAAATGAAAAACGGCCAAGTCTTTTTTTTTTAGTTAAACGTTTTGAGATATCGTAGAAACCAAGTCTAATTTAGGTTAGTCCCTAATTATTAGTTATTCATTAAATGTTGTGACTGTATGTGGATAATTTTATTTTTTAAATAATTATTATAGTGACTTGGCAATGACCACTTTAAATATATTTATAATATGGTTAAGAGTGACTACTTACGTCAAAATATGCTATTAAAATGTAATGAGCACAGACAAAAACAAATAACATAGACTGATGTTCATAATATTATAATGTAAAGAGGGTAGAATCGATCATCGTGCATTGTACAATAGCCAATGAGCCCAGAAAAAAATTCGATACCCTCTTACTATGAGGGTATCGAATTTTTTTCTGGGCTCAATAAAGTTCAAAAGTAGTACACCGAAAGTATGTGAGCGTACACACAACAACAAAAGTTACTAAACATTTTGCATTTACAGCAAAATGTTTAGTAAATAATAATCAAAAAGTTAAAAACTATCACCCAGCTACGCAAATTATATAGATTATATTACCGGGCCATAATCACGAACCTATTAACACATCATTAATTATAATTAGTTTGACTTCGCCGTAATCGGGTGAAAAGTTAGAAAAAGAAAAGTTTTAAATTAATGATTTACTTTTATTTATTTCACTGTTAATTAAACTTTAAACTAATGTAAAGAACACAAATAATGACTGCGATTTTCAGTTGTTATAATAAAATATGACGATCAAAATTCTACATTAATTAATAACACATTTTGACGTAAGTAGTCACGATAACCATATTATAGATAAATTTATAGCACTCATTGCCAAGTCACTATAATAATTATTAATAAAATAAAATTATCTATATACAATTACAAAAATTTTAATGAATAACTAATAATTAGGTACTTACCTAAATTAGACTTGGTTTCTATGACATATCAATACTTTTAACGAGAAAAAAACTTGGCCCTTTTTCATTTAATGGTTTTTGTGGGATAAGATTATCCATTCGTTGAACACTCATAGCCAAAAATTGCGACAGATCACAGAACAGTTGAAACGTGGTCGGCCGGTTCCGTACCATTATAACAATATTTTACATGTTTACTTATTATTTCATTATTTTAGTACGAAGTTTTCCAAGTAAGCGCATTTTAAAAGTTAAGTATCTATAACTCTTGAGCTAAGAAATTTAGATAAGTCGTTATAATTTTCTTTTAAAGTTCATCACGTGGACTACCATTATGTTTTTTTTTTTAATTGGTTTATTAGTACGGAACTCTACGTGCGCGAGTCCAACTCGTATTTGCCCGGGTTTTTTCTTGTTAATGCCAAACGATCTCACTTTTGTGGTGACTGTATTTCGTCAACGGTTGATCGTATGATAAGCAATGGCAAAGACAATTTTCCCTGGCTTATTATGCACTTTTCGATAAATCAATACAAAAAAAAAACTATGCGTGTTCCCAATTACTACATGACGTGTCATGAATTACGATATATCCTAGTATTCTTCCTAGATGATGAATACGACAATTCATCAACATTCATCTGTTTCGTATCGCGAATACGACTGACGGAGCACACATGGCCTATCATAAAACTAATTTACCGTTCACTGAGAACCGTTCGCCTCACATCAAATGCTCTCAACACCTTTGCCAAGTTTTATTTAAGGATTCCACCCGCGGCGCGGGATAACTTTAGGTATTTTCAAGCTGTTAAGTAAAGACATATATAATAATAATTAATTCAACTAGCTTTGGTATAAGTATTCTGTTGTGTTTTAATTAAGATGCCTTAAAATGTGCATCGGTTACCTGCGGCTAATTGGACGCAGTTGCTGCCTGACAAGTCAATTACATTTATTTATGTAAATCACAGGCTAGAAACGCACTTGTAACGCCTCTGGTGTTGCGGATGGGTGACGATGTTCGCCTAACTTTTGGCCTCATAAAATGAGAGATTTTAAAAATTATTGCAGTGTTCGATTTTTTTTTTATTATTTAACTAAATCAATTTTTTTTACAACGCCTCACCACGTGGGTCGGGTTGTGTTTTACTGGATAGCTTAACCCCTTGTTAAATTTAACCATTGAGGCCTTCAACTAGGTTAAATTTTAGCTGAGATACTAGGAACACATGAAAATTGTGGCGATCTACAGCTATTTAAAGCGAAAGCGCATGCGTCGTCAACTTCAGCCTTGATGTAGATTAAGTGAAAAAGAAAGTAAAACAACGCTGTGTCGTATGTACTATGTAGGTACTGAAAATCCATATTGCACTAACGCATCGTGCAACGTCACACATATAACTAGATATTATACGAGTTTACATAAATAAAGGGACTGAAAAAAATTAACTTTACATATCGTATGTAGTTTGTTCTACCACTAGGCCATGGACACTGAGCACTCACCAAGCTTTACGGTTTACCTACATAATATTAATTTGGTACATAAATTGTATCTTAAAAATAGTAACTTTTTCCGTTTGCCTAATAAGTATATAATAAGTAATAAGTTTGGTAGTTTTATTTGGTATTTTTTATTTATTTGGTATGGTTTTAAACTCAAAATAAGTTTGAGTTGGCCTTTTTACGTACTATTCAACTGAGCGTTAGAAGTATTCAGTAACCGACTTCTGGCTTAACGAATCGACCCAACATTTAGCGATACCAAAAATCGTAACAGAAATAAATTAATTACAAGAATTAAGGCAAACGCATAAACTCCCTCGTAAATACAGATGAATGGAGGGTTCAAGATCGAGCCGCCATCTTGTGGGCGGGGCTTGCGCGCGCGCATCGTTCGGAATAATTTATTACATGAGTAATCAATAAAAAATATTCCTAACATTCCACGTACGGTGTGTAGGTAATTACATTTTTCTTGTTTCTTATTTCTGAGAATATTATTTCTTAGTTTTGATAAGTAAGAGTATTGTACATTTCTGGTTATTTCTACCTTACGACACATGAGAGCGTTTTCCTATTATTATCCGATCCGGTATCTGATATCGGATCGATACTAATGAGAAAATCATAAAAAGACAAACCTGAAAGCGCAGCCGCGCTATCGCCAAGTATTTTACGGCCGTACTATCGAGGCATTTCGCGGCTTTTTCGTGCCCCCATATTTTCGTTTGTAATAAAGCTAGCGGTCTGGATTTTTGTCATCATTAGAAGCACAAGCTAATGTTTTAAATTTCATAAAATCTAGTGCATATTTTAGGAGATATAGGCGGCAAAAAACGAGATTTTGAAAGATATGGATAGATGGAGGTAGGTATGGAGTTAGGGAGAATAAGCATAATTCAAAGCACATTTCTAGCAGACTTAGAAATATTACATTTGCTGTCAATCTAGGTTATTGGCTACATATAAAGGGAAAATATATAAAAAGTAAAAATCTGAAAAAAAAATGCTTAAGAATTTTAATTTTACGAAATCACAGGAACAAAATGTATGATTACAAGTTCACTGATAACTTTGTAATCCTTATTAATATAACAAACCTCAAACATTGAGAAGTGGTAGGTTATTTCAGGTTCCAGTAGATGCTTCTGGACGAATGGGCCCACTCGACTGGATAAATAAGACGGGCTCACAGAAAACCGATAGGAAACAGCACTTGCGTTGTGTTTCACTGCTTGGGGAAGGTGCCGGTATCCTAAAGTGGGTTTTAAAGCTCGCAAACGCACTTGTAACTCTTCTGGTGTTGCGGGTGTTGGATATATTAATTATTAAAAAATATTATTTATTAAAGTGCTTATTTCCAAGTTCTATTTCCAAGGTCCATCACTATTTAATATAATAAATTGTAAAAATAAAAAAAATCACTTACGGTAGCAAATTTTTATGAGTTATATCGGGTATATTAAATCGACTTCTAGAATTTCACTTGCTCTCTACGACATCTTATAACATTTTGCGTAGGAAACACTTGGCTTGGTAATGTTTTTGTAGGATTCATATATTTAGTAATTTTTAATGTCTTAATATTATTAGGCGCATTGCAAATCAAATTGCTATTCTGCATTAACAATGAATCTTAAGACTATGGTATCTACATAGAAATATATAAAGAGAAATACCTAAGCATTATAGTCATGTGATTGCAATTTGCAGTTCAGGTTAAGCTGCACTTCGAAAGCACTGCTAAGCTAGTTTTCAGCTATTGAGCTTTTCAGTTAAGCTATAGCTAAAGTTACGCGCTGAAATCACTAGGAGCACATAGCTGGCTGGAAGATATTTTGAAGTGAACAACAAAAATAGAGACCGGGAGCATTTTGCATACTCTTCATACTGAGAACGAATACTATGAACGGATATGAGTTAATAGTGTCAAATGTCAAATCCTACTACTATTATAAATGTGAAATTTTGTGAGGATAGATGGATGTATGGATGGATGGATGATTGTAACTCTTTCAAGCAAAAAATACTGAACGGATTTTGACGAAATTTGGTATGGTAGTAGTTTAAGCTAGGACACACACGGGCTACTATATATATTCAGTACTACTACTTTATACAGTGCAATGTTCCCGTGGGATAGTACTCGTGTAAATGTGGTTCCTGCCAGCCTATTTTTAAACAAAATCTTGTATCTAATATGCAGTAAATAAAATCAGAATGATAGTAATATGAAGTTGATTAGTTGACGATTAAACAAAACACTGATTGAAAATTGTGTTTAATGATCAATCACCGTTTGTATCGAAAATTTGGTTTAGAAAGTGGACGTTTGTAACTTCCTCAACTACCGCGCGATTCTTCTCATTTTCAAAATGCATATTCATTTCTATACCATTGTGTTATGGTGCAATATCGCTCAGCGGCCGAATAAATAAACTCAACTGCAAAAGTTTTGGTTTACGCTTTATGGTAAATATTTGGTATATCGTTAATGTTTTATAGTCCTAGTAAAATGTTTGCTTTAATTGTGCTAGGTCAAGAACGTCCTTGCAACGAGTAAATATTATTGTCTCGGGTTTGCCTCTGTTGTGAGTACATCGACCGGAACACTAAATATTTGGATACTTTGTAAGCTGCCGAATACGTAAATTGAGAGTTAGATGAGGTTAGCCGGCTTAGAACCGCTCGCGTAGTCCACCGTAGTAACGTGTTATGTCTACAGTAGAATAGACAAAATAATAGATTTATAGACAAATGTACACATTTTATTTAAATGTACAAATTAATATTAAGAGGGGGAATGATTTTTTTGTATGCATTGAATAGGCTCCGAAACCACTGAGCTGATTCTGATGAAATTTGCTACAGATATAGAACATACCACGGTGTAGGTCCAAGGTGTATGAAAAAATGCAGAAAAGTTCAATGTTCCCGGAATACTGTATTTACGTAGACGGAGCCGGCGGGCAAAATCTACACACTAACATTCGTTGGTGAAATCGGGACTAAGTCTATCGAATGACGGCTAAGACGTTAGTATGTTCCTTGATATTTTTACAATGTGTCATTGCTATGATGTAACTATATACCAAGCTGATCTACGGACGAATATTCATGGAATTCAGTAACTAACGCGCCGGTCACGTACGGGCGCCGACAGATACGGTGTAATACTTTTCGACCTAGTCACTTAAGCAATAAAGTTCAAAATGCGTATTAGACGTGTCCACGACTGTACATACTATGTCGTAAATACAAGGCGGTGCGATCAAAAGATCAAAGCATTTTTACGTCACATCAAAGTGTGCGCCTTAGAAGACATCTTGCATGGGTGTGCGTGTGCGTGTGTGAGTGGGGCGGGGCTGGGCGGCGCGCGCGCACGGTGGGCGGCGCACTAGCTGTCCGCACGCGCTCGCGCACGCACGCATGAAGACCGAGGAACAACAAGACGAGCGCCGGGCGCCCGCGCGCCGCCAGGAGAAGCCGCCCTTCTCCTACATAGCCCTTATCGTCATGGCCATCAGACATTCACCTAACAAGAAACTAACCCTGAGCGAAATCTACGCATTTCTGCAACAGCAGTTCCCGTTCTTCCGCAGCTCGTATCAAGGTTGGAAGAACTCCGTCCGCCATAACCTCAGCCTAAACGAGTGCTTCGTGAAACTACCCAAAGGCTTAGGAAGACCAGGCAAGGGACATTATTGGACGATCCACCCGTCTTCGGAATTTATGTTTGAAGAAGGCTCCTTTCGGCGGCGTCCGAGGGGTTACAAGCGGAAATGTCAAGCGCTGAAGCCGCAGTTCGAAGGGGGCTACTGTACGAGCAACGCAGCTCTGCCGGCGACTCAGGGGCATAGCTACGACATGAGCTCCACGGAGTACGGGGCCTGCGCGTACGGCGCGCCCCCACAGCAGCTATACGCCGCCGAGTACTGCGGATACGGGGGTGAGCGGGAGCGGGAGTGGCCCCTGTATGGAGAGCCCTACCGCCCGCCGCCATCGCCTCGTCACGATCTGCCCGACATCATACCCAACTACCAGTACCCCGTGACCAACGAACATGGTAAGACTTTATGCATATACTAGTACTGTAGTTGTAGTACATTATAAGATCCAGATATGTCTATTAACTGTATTTTACGCGTAATAAAATTGCGCCGACACATGTCCATTCTTAACGCGCTTGGCAAGCAGCTTGGCCAGCAAGCTCATTTATTTATTATTTAGTGCCCCTTCGATCATTCCCGTGGATCCCGGCATATCAAGCTGTGCGGGAGTTCTTACACTTATTCTAGAACTATCGGAAATTGAAGATAAAAGTGGCCTAAGTTCGTCTTTATAAAAACTTCAACTATCTGCCACTGAAAGTCCGGTTAGTTATATATTTAGTAGTATTTAATATAATATAATTCCGTGGTCTAGTGGTTAGAGTTTGGCTCTCGACTTGGAGGTCGTGGGTTCGAATCCCGCATTGGAACAACAAAAAATGTTCTTTCCAAGTTTGGTTAGGATAATGCAGGCTGATCACCTGATTGTCTTACAAGAAAGATGATCCATGCGTCGGATGGGCATGTAAAAAAGCCGGACCTGCGCCTGCTCTCGCCAGTCGTGTCGTTTATCCGTCCTGGGTTACGAGAGTAAAGGAGGAGAGAGTGCTCTCGTATCCACGTGTGCGCAACACACTTGGGCACTATGAAATTACTCCTGCGTTACTGGCCTGGTTTCAATGAAACCGGCCACCGTCACTGAAATCGATGTGGGGAGTTATTGTGTAGTATTTAATAGTTATTAGTCGGAACAAACAGACATACAGACAGACGAACAGACAGACAAAAAATACTTTTTTGTGTAGGTCTCGTAAATACTATCATATATGCATTTGGTGCAAAACTGTTAATTTGAAATTACAAATAGACATATCATTTTATTTATTTTAATAAGTACTAAGCTATCTCATGAGAGTCGGATTAGTTCGGCAAAAAACTACTTTTCTCCACGGCCCGACGGCGACAAGTTGTATAGGCCGTAAGAAATGCGATGGCTCGTAACATGGAACATGGAACTATTATATAGCAAGCTTTGTATACGTTATTAAATATATGTATTTATACAATATTGTATTATTGTATATTGCAACATATTAAATTATATATTATATAATATAATCTCGTTTAAAGTATAAGATTAATTAGGTATCTATTATCTGAACTGGTTGAAACGAAAACTTATCATGTATTTTTGACCAAAACGAGGTCTTTAGCTACACAATAGCATAATATTGTTTATTTATTTATGTAGCAATACAAATAATCCTACTACAATTATAAAGTAACTGTTTCCAGCGTCTCCACCCGCGTAAATATCCCAAGGAACACTGTTTTTTTTTCGGGATAAAAAGAAGCCTTTTAATCCAGAGCCTAAACTACTATCATATCAAATTTCATGGCAATCCGTTCTGTAGTTATAAACTACACTATACTACACGCATAAGCGTGAATGAGTAATAAACATCCATCCATCCATTCTCACAAACTTTCACATTTATGATATTAGTAGGATGTGAAATGATGTGATGATGTGATGAATGTGATGGATGGATTAAAACAATTAAAAGGTACTGTACAGATTTTGATAAAATTTGGTATGGTAGTAGTGTAGGCTCTGGAATATCACATAAGCTACTTTTAATTCCAAAAAATTACAGTGTTCCCATGGGGTACTGTATTTACGCAGGTGGATCCGCGGGCTATAGCTGGTATACAATAATATCCGACAGGGTTTTAAATGATATTCAAAGCTTTGTGACTTAAGAATTTGCTAGCACCATCGTTCATAACTTTTAACTACAAAACGCAAGAATTTCTAAGTTAATTCTATGAAGGTTTTCAAGCGTTACTTTTCATCACAAAATTAACTGAAATTCCTCTATTTAATAAATTGAGTATGTCTCGGACATAGGGCGTAGCACTTTCGTAGCCCCTCTACGAACTTAATATGCATTCGACGACAGTGAATTTTTATTTTAAAAATAAAAATAAATGTTTAATTTAAATAGAATATTTAAATTAAACATTTATTTTGTACTTTACATATTTTTACGACATTAGATACTTTATCATTTAATAAAAGAGAACGTTTTTCTAATAGCAGTTAGTTTCTGGTTATGGCTGTGACGTCGATTGTTGGAACCGATTGAAATTGAATAATTGTGGCAGTTTTAAGTTAAATAATAAAGTTTTAAACCATTTGATGTGTAACATCTATCCTCTCGATTTCTTGCAATTTGTGGGAGTGCTTTCGTGAAATGGGAAGGAAGTGTGTAACAGGAAGTCGCGGAAGCGCGCGCTATTTAAATTGAACAATGAGCGCGTGGTGGTAGAGTTGACCGTCAGATTCGTATAAAACATTACAGTGTTAGCTTTTTTAAATTCTGACGTTGATTTGCCACTGCTTGATGGAAAAGTTTCCTTAATTTTTTAAATATAAATCATACTAAGCATTGTTGTTTTTTTAAATATTTTTTCATAAAATGTTACACATCTTAAGCGACTATTCGCTCGTTTTTTTTTTAATATCTAATATTATATGTTGTGGCATTAAGGAATCTCTGTAATATTTTCTTTATAGGCATGTTGCCTACAAAAATTTTTTTCGTCTATTCGATGTTAGCCAATATGATAATAAGCAATCTAGAACCCATTTTCGTATATCAAAAAAAATACGAAGATACAAACAATTTAAATTTACAATATGAAACAGAGCGGCCTGTGACGTCACGAGTTGCACGCCATACATTTCTCATTACAAAATGTATGGCGGTTGCAACTTGTGACGTAACAAATCGTTTTGCGTGAATGACATGGGCTATATATATTTTTTTACTTAATCGTAATTTTAAATTTAATTATGTAGTATTTTTCTTTTCGTATTGAAATCTTATTTACATACTATTTCTTTTAGATTTATAATCAACAATTTTAAAATTTAATTTATAAAATGCGATATTCTAGACTAGGCAACATCCCTATTCTCTGCGTTGCCAAACAGAGAAAGTGAGACTTATGTCTCCTCTGCAGTTGCAACTAAACTGAGCTAGACTGCATACATTCGCGCGCACACATTGCAATTTACCAGGCTAACATAAAACTTAAAGCAGTTTACTGGTGCACCCATTTAATAGTGGGTCATGCTCTAGATAAAATATGCAAGTGCCTAGTTCACAAAAAACTAAAACTTTTAATAAACTACGAATACATTCTAACCCATAATCCATATCATAATCGTCAGCCTTCCTTTTGGCTTCGCCGTAGTCGGGTAAATATAATATAATAAAAATATATCATCTTTGTAATTGGCTGCAAAATTATTAATCATTAATTAAGTTTTCATGTATTTATTACATTGTCATTACGCATAATGTCATAAATTAAAACAAAAGTTTGACTTTTTATTTTTTAAGTTGATAATTAGGTGCCTAATGTAATAGACACTCAATTATAATTTTATCATATTAATAATAATTGTTATAAGTATTGTATTTTCGAAATAAGTTTACCGATACGAAGCAGCACTATAAAAAATATTCCACTTAATACAGGATTTTGTTATTTATTTATTGTGTTTTTTTATCACTAATAACTTTTAAACATTTGATTCTGAGAAAAATTCGGAAAAAAAAACCGTTTTTTTTTCACTATCTCGGACATAACTGTTTTCGTTTGTGACTTTCTCAAATAATTCTTTTTTCACCTTAAAGTTCTCATGAATACGCGTTTTTTGAATTCATATCATATCTTCATAACTCTCTGAGATATAAGGGGATTGCACTTTTTTGTGAAATCGGAGTTTACACTGGAGCGAAGGAAAAGACATTCTAGTCAAAATTATAGAACAAGAATAGTTTCGTTTAGCAAGTGTCATCTGTTGCTGAATAGATAAATTATTTTACAGGACGAAAGGTTGCTAGGGATGTTCCTAGAATCTCAAAATTATATAGTCCGATAGGCGCATCAATAGTTTCTGCACTGTTTTATACCAGGTATTTATGAATAGTGAGGAGTACCTGCATTTCTCTATTAAGTAAGTTCATTTTCATTTTTCAGCATCATTATTAAATTGAATATTTTTTAAATTATGATTAACGAAGTTGTATCAGAGGCTTCCTCAGGAGTTGGAATTCCATTCTTATTTGAAAACTAGCTTTTGCCCGCAGCTTCGCCCGCGTGGGAGAGTGTTCGTGGCAAAAAACTTCTATAGCAAATATATCTGCAATATAGTAGCAGCTAATAGCTGCTTAACACAGAGTACAATATATATCCCATTAGACAATCCCCCCAAGTTAGACATAATATTATATGCCGTCGCGAACTTTTTTGTAGACCTTTAGAAGAGAAACAATCCCACCATACATTGTTTTGTTATAAATTATCTCCAATGGGTTAGGTTAGGCAGCGTTTTCGATAAAAGCTCCCAGACGGCTTGATTTTTTTCGACACCTTCAACAGTTATCGTCATAAATCAAACAATTTCCCCAAAACCTTAACAATTATTATTGACCTAAACCTTCCTAAAGAACCAATCTGTCGGTAAATGTAAACTGGACATATTCGCATGAAATTTCGTATGAATTGAGTACGGATAAATAATGAGTCACGTACTTTAGCGTTTTACAATATACGATCCCTAAGAAAGTAAAATAAGGGGTCAAAGTTTTAAATTATTATAAAGATATCGTTTAAAAGAAAAATACTATTATATAATACCTTTTTCTGTTTTTGTTTATTCCGTAATATCTGTTTTGTTTTTTTTCTTGTATTATGTTAGTTTGTTTCATGTTATTGTGTCTTATAGCGTAAATCTATGTATGTAATGTAATGTCTTATTTTGTCGAATAAATGTTTTATTATTATTATTATTATTATAAAACCCAATACCACGTGGGCGAAGCCGCGGGCAAATGCTATTTTCATCTTTTGCAAGGACTATCAAACCCTAAAACATTTCTCTAGAATTCTATTGAGTTCATCACTCATCTCTCGTCGTTTCTAAGTAATGATTACGTTCGCTCGTTTTTTTTCGATTTATTTTGCAAATCCGACTACCACGGAAAATGCTTATTATTTTTCGGGTTAATATATAGCCTATGACGCTCACAAAATGAGGCTTACTATTGGTAAAATAATTTTTAAAATGGGTTGAAGTAGATCCAGAGATTAACCCTTTCAAATCTCAAAACCTCGGTAAGTCACAAACACGCAAAGAACATCTTGTTCCTCTTTAGAACATTAGTATAGTTCAGAAGCTATCACGGCTAGCTAACGTCGCCGCGACGCGGAGCTAGACGCGACAAGTCCTGGGATTTGTTCCGCGTTCGTACGCGAAAATGAAATCCCAGGACTTGTTCCTGCGATAAAAAGTAATAACCAAATAAGTAACCAAATTTCATCAAAATCCGTTCAGTAGATTCTGAGATTAGCGCGTACAAACATAACAGACAAACTGACAAAAAATCTAAAAAGCATTGTTCTGAGTTCTATACAGTTCATAAAGCATGTAATAGGTTTTTTTATTTATCTTCCATGTACAGACAGCGACCAGTTACAAATTTATTATATGTATAGATAACATCAAACATGCTAGACAAGCATTAATTTTTATCTTTAACATACCGCAGGAACTTAGTGATTGTTCTGAGCATTGCATTGGAAGAATGTCATTAAATACTTCTCTATACCTATTTGAACCTTGATCAAATTGTTAACACTTTAATAAATCTAGAACTGAAAGCTGATCTTTGTCAGAGCAAATAAAGTATTATTAAATTTAAAAATATTTGATTATATCTATTATTTGAAAAAAAAACAATTTGTGTTTTAATACTGCTATGTTTAAGCTACATGTAATTTGATTTTGTATTCGTTTATAAATTAAGTTTTAATAGACATAACCTTTAAAATATTCGTATTAAATACCTACATAATATTTGTAAATAAAATATGTAGTTATGTAAAAAAATAATAAAACTGAGAACGTAACATAACGCCATCTTGTGTCGAGACGCGGAACTGAAAATGCTCTGTAGTAAAAGTGCACTGAAATGCACCGGGACGTGGCTTCATGCTGTATTACACCAAGGCAACATGAACTTTGAGGAGTAAACTTCTTGTTACAGCTCCAACAGCTACATACCCGTTCCACGATTGGCAGTGGGTGTCCACCTCCAAGCGCATCCAAGCTGCCAAGCCCGATCGGTTAACATATTCTTAAAACCCTCAGTGGCTATTGCCAATGGCGTGGTGGTGCGTAACATAGACATGCCAACGCTAAATGATTTATTCAAAATAAATTCAATGCTTACGAGGTAAACCGTCAGCGGCTATTGCCGTGGCGGAACGTTACATAGCCAACCACGTCCTAAATTATTTGATAATAAAAAAAGGTGTGCCACACGACTAAAGTAAAACTCGCAAACGACCTACATACTGAGATGTATTTCATGCACCGGCTATGAGAGAAAGAGAGAAAGAAAATGTCCGCGCGCATGTCTCTTGCTCCTACAGTAATGCACGAAACGTAACACTCTCTCTTTTCATCTTCACCAACTTATATCTATCTCACTTTCAACTTCCGTTCGCCTCGCCCGATCACACTTTTTGTAACGCCTGTGTCACGCATTCACCAGCTTACTCCCAATTTCCAATAAAAAGTCGACCGTGCGTAAAGGAGTTTTACTTCAGAAATTCAATGTTTGTTATCTGCCAGGTGTTTCGCGAATACTCAATTGCTAATCTTAAAGGTCACAACTCCCAATATAATATTCGGATGTTTAAAAGTTTAAATCAATTAAAAAATTATAGAATACCAAGCTACCAATCGAGTCGAAATTATTGATATTATAATGTTCATTACATATGAAATTGGCGTTTTGTAAAGGAGGAACATAAATTCGATTTTTTTTTTAAACATAATATATTGATTTAATAAAAGTATTATACCATTGCTATGTATGCACTTTTGCCATCTCATAGGCAGTTCATTGATTCCTTTACTAAAAAAACATTCGGACAGGAATCAATAAAATCTTTGAAGGCGCTTTGGACTGCCCCATCGGAGTTGAATTCTTTTCCATGCAAGAAGTTATCCAAATTTCGAAAAAAATGGTAATCTGTTGGAGCAAAGTCCGGGGAGTACGGTGGATGTCTTAGATATTCCAACTGAAACTCCTAATTTCGTAGCCGTCTGTTGTGTAGTGTGTGGTCTAGCGTTGTCCTGAAGCAGCAGTGGTCTAGAGCGAATAGCCAACCTCGGTTGTTTAGCAACTAGCTTTTCCATCATAATTGTTGTGTTGCTGTTTTGCTAGAAATAGACATCTGCCGTAATCGTCTTGCCAGATTTAAAAAAGCAGTAGTGACCGACACCGGCACTAGTCTACCAAACGCTCACAAGTAACTTTTTTTAAAATATTTTTTGCTTTGGCTGGTTCGCCAGGGTTCAGCCATTGCAATGAGCGTTTCCGACTATCGCCACAGGATCCACTTTTCATCACAGGTAATGATTTGATTTCAATCCCTTCATTATTTTGCCGGTTGAGTAATGTAACGCAGCAGTCGACGCGCCTTTGTCGGTTTGCTGCACTCAATTCATGAGGTACCTTTCAAGCTTTTTCACCTTCCCAATTTGCTTCAAGTGGATTAAAACAGTTTTATCACTAACACCGCACCCAACTCGGACGTGGTTTGCGATGGATCCGCTTCCACAATAGTCTTCAATTCCTCATTATCAACTTTGGTCTCCGGCCGTCCACGGGGCTTGTTCTGCAGGTCGAAATTTCCAGAACGAAAACGTTGAAACCAAAAACGCACTGTGTTTTCTTTTGCGACACCGCCGCCATACACATCATTAATCCTTCGAGCCGTTTTTACAGCACTGGTGCCACGGTGGAACTCATACTCGAAAATAATACGATATTTCAAGTTGTCTATTTTGTAAACAGAGTGACGCAAAGAAAAAACCAAAAGAGGAAAAAACAAATGAGTTATGAGAGAATGAGGTTTTCGAAACACAAATGCATGAGTGAATAGCGGTATAAATTTGAAATTGGAATTCCTAACCAAAGAACATAATATATTTGAGATCAAAGTGGCCAGTACGGCAAAACGCCAATTTCATATGTAAGGACCTAATATATTGTTGTACGACGAAATAAAAAACATATATTGGTTAAAAATGCGTAGTTTATAAGGGATAAGACCTTGCTAGATCGATTTTTCTCTCCCAAAACTCCCTGCATACTAAATTTCATGGTAATACTTGTAGCCGCTGTCCAGATACACATTATATAATATATACAAGATCGTCTCGTTAAAACTATAAGATATTTATTAGTAGCTTTTTCCCGCGGCTACGCCCGCGTATATATAGTATCAGGTATCCCACTGTACTTTTTCGGGATAAAAAGTCTATGTTTTAATTCAGAGTCTAAACTACTACCATACAAAATTTTATCAAAATCCGTTCAGTAGTTTTCGTGTGAAAGCGTAACAAACAAACTTACATTCACATTTCGAGATGAGAAAAAAACATTGAACTCGGGACACTGCCGACACCGATGCGGTATGCAGGAGAGTCGCGCGCCTAATGCTTGCCTGTGCGCTATTGTTTTCAGTTCTGTCGGCACTACCGGAGTGTTTTGTTATAATTACTATATAATAACTAACTTAATTACGAATGCTTCCTAATGAGGGGGATATATATTTCGTAAGGTAGCTTTGATCCAAAAATTCAGTGTACTGCTAAAACTTCTGCAAGTTCATTGATACCTGCTCGCACATGCATCTGCAAGTGAATCTGCATCTGCAAGCAGATTGCAAGGATTGCATCTCTGGCTTTCATTTATTATATTAGTATTGTTTCATGATGCATTTCACTAGGAGAACAGAATACTGCAGCAGGTCATCCAGGAACTGAATACTATAAACACTGAAAACACTGAAGCGGTGATATAAAATTATAGATTAACTAAACTGCACTTCCTGCTGCAAGTGCCTAGAATTAAGGTGGGAGCAGTAGGCGGCAGCGGAACTACACGACGCAACACGGCCAAATATTTTGTGTATGAGATATAACGCTCACGCGGCAGCGGAACTACGCGACGCGGCAATTCATTTCGGTATTATTAGTAAGGACGTGTCGCGTCGCGTCGCGTCGCTCCGCTGCCGCTTATTGCGGTCTTACCTTTAACATAATAATAATATCTATGGGCCTTTCACACCACGTCAGTCTGGCCCCGTAGTACGTAGACGAAGAACTTGTGTTACGGGGACCAGAAAACGGAAAGTATATTTAATACTTTACTATACAAACATTTAAGATTTTTGTTATATTATACACTTATTTAATACACATACATGAACAAGAAACTTTTTGTTACCTCGGCGGGATTCTTACCCGCGACCTCCGGGTTGAGCACCGACAAACTCAACCATTAGCCACAGACGTTTTTGAGTCCTCTTGTTGACTATGTTAGGTACCTACCTATTTTAAATTACGTATAAATATATTTTCTTAGTAGTTAATTATATTTTTACTTAATTTTTCAAAAATATATTATAATAGTATTTTAAAATAATTTGAGAATAAAAAGATAGTCTGAGTCGAGGCACGAGATTTACTGTCATAATTTTGATTAAAGCCTGTACTCATTATTGAGGTTCATATTATTGTGTTGCATCTATATAATTATTTTACATCAATGGACAAATCAATATCATGCGGCGCACATTGAAAGTGAAAATGACGCGGCGATGACGTCACATTTCAGTAGCAGGCTACGTCAAACTGCAATCTACTATAAACACAGAGTAAATAATACTTTTTTAAAAATACGAGCTTAAATAAAGTGGGACAAATGAAGTCATCCTGCGATCCGTTAACTGATCAGATTGTAGTCTTTTCCAGGCCCCTTTTTACCCGACTACGAAGAAGCCAAAAGGAAGGGAAATGATTTTGGCAGTTTATGCACGTATGTATGTAAGTGTGTTCTATCGTAGCGCCTAAACTATTGATCCGATTTTAATTAATGAGGTAAATAGTTAATAGGTTCGTAATAACGGCCCAGGTACATGACATAGGCTACATAATTTGCGTAGTCGGGTTACAGCTATAACTGTTTACTATAGTTATGTAAACGTGTTTAAATATTCGTGTCCTCGTTATGTATGAGTCACTTTTTTTTTTGTATAACTTTACTATAATTCATGTGAAGAAAATTGTGAAACGTTCGATCTTTGCATCGAAATTATTGAATGCATCTTAACTAAACGCCCAGAATATTGTCCAATAACCGTTTACAGTAGTATTAATTGCCACGGGACCAATTTAAAATGCTATAAATCTAGATGGATTAAAAATAAATTGTCATAAATCATTTAAATTATCTTTGATTCAATCGATATTAACAATTTAAGATCGTGGCTAACTTTAGTTGCATCGAAAGCTGAGTTGTCAAAGTTTGTGTGGTGTATAGTTGTATTATGTAGGTAGTATCAACATGGCATTTGTAAAACCTCTGCGCTGTTCATGTGTTCCTACTCTACAAAGTCGAAGTTACTTCTTTTCTAAAGAGAAATGATTCCAGAAATTCCCTTCTAGGAAAAGAGGAATGAAAATTGTGGATTGTTGAGAAAATTGTTGCAAAACTAAAAATTGCTTGCTCATTGCAATTTTATTCGTACTGCATTATGCATACAGTAAAATCAGCAGTGTGTGCAGCGTATTTTCTATGCTGTGTGCAGTGTGCTCCTTTCAATTTCTGTTTCACTGGTATTCAATTCTATTGCAGCAATGGCGTACTTGCAATGGAAAATATGTGCATGGGTGGAACATTTTGGAATATGAGGTTGCAAATTGCATATACCGACATCTTTATTTAAGTATGATCACATTAACTTTATCTATAAAGCATCTAGTAATTTTGTTTTATTGAATATGGACATATTGTGTATAAACGTTTAGGTATTGGTATATCGCTCAGTTTAACGGCTTTGTATGCTGTTTGAAAACATTGTTCAAATATTTTGTGTGTGACATATCCGCCACAAATTCTCGTTAATCTCGCCACTTGAAGTATTTGTCGACAGGTATAATGGGCACCACCACTTGAAGTGGCAGACATGTTGCGATAACCACGCGTCTTCACTCTTCAGCTGCTATGTAATAAAAATATATTAGCTGTATAAACCAGTAGCTGTCACAGAAGGCTAATTTTTATCGCCGTTTCTAAATTCTTGAAGTCAAAACAAGATATTTGAACACTTCAGGGTTATGACAAATAAAAAAAAATAATAATCTAACCAAGAGCTTATAGGAACATGTCTGAGGAGTTTTCCGTAACCATCAACGCTCATTGAGGGTGTTAGATATTTTTTCTGCCGTTATGGGGCAGACCTAACGCACACAAAGCGTCATCTAGTGGCGTAAGTAGTATCAAAAACGGTCAATAAAAATTTTCGATTCTTTTTCTGTCACCAGGCGGCGCTTGGTAGCCCGATGGTCCTTGTCGTGTCAAAAAGCTGTCAGATGTCATGAATTTATAAACCGTAATTCTAGGTTTTATAAAAATTGTACCAACTACTATTTATATTTTCTGATAATGAACACATAACTTAAAAGTGTGACGTGACATCTTCGGCTAACATCGTGTGACATCGATTGTACTCCCATAGATTTTCATACCAGAGGGCTTTTATATGAAAATCGTTTAAAGTCTAAAATTATCATATTTTGTTAAACACCTACCAATTTAATACATTAAATGCACTTGCATCTTCTGGTATTGCGCGTCTCCTTGTCAATGTGCACTGCCACAATCCCGCGTTTCTTGGGGGTATTTACAGATAGTTTCGTAGTCTATTCACCCGGACATCATAAATTAAAAGACATTATAATATTGTACATTGCACACATTGTAGGAAATATCATGGTATATACAAGCTAAGATATTGTAACTATTAAGTTTTAATTTAAAATATAACTACTTCTCAATACATAGTATAAAAAAAGTATATAAATAAATAAAGTAAACTACGCAACGGATTTTGATGCGGGTTTTAGAACGTGATAACGTCTTATAAATCGATGAACGCCGGCTGCACGCACGAATTGTCACGTTCCGCCTGAGCCGAGTGTGCAAGCGAGAACGCGGAACAAGCGATAGAGAGCCACGATCGGCATAAGCGTTCAGCTTGTGATGACGTTATCACGTAAAATACTCTCTAAAGTCGGTTTACTCTCTAGCGAGAAAAATAGCAATATTTAATAAAACTAGCTGCCCGTGCCCAGTTCATTCTTATTATTATGTATGGTATTTTCAGAAGCTATTTAGATGGATACAGTATGATCCTTATCAAATTAAAATCATTTTAAGCATTTTATGCACATTTTATCCTCTCGGGGGTACTAGGGGGCGCCCTAGTGTTTATGTCATAATAGACGCCCTTTAAACCATTCTATTTCATTTATCTTCTTTCTTATACTTATTTAAAAAAAGTATGAAATAAAACTATTTTCTAAATAATTCTCCTTTTAAATTCGTCTAAAATTTTAACTAAACACACACACACACTATATTTAGCGGAACACAAAAAGGTCCATAATTAAAAAAATATGGTTTTATTTTAAAATCTACTTACTACACTTCTTTTGTTATTTAAAGTTTCATTCAGAACAGATTTTGCGAGTAAAGGCTATTTGTGAAAAATGGTACATTTTTGTACTTTTCATGTAACCGGGAAAAGTGAAAATTAATATTAAAATAACAATTAATTAAATTAGAAAAATGGTGATTAATATCGCGTATTTCCTCCACGTGCTCTTATTAAAGTTTCTACCCGTCTAGGCATACTGAGAATGATGTTATCGATGGTCTCCTGGGATAGTCTCCGCCATTCCTCAACTACGGCGATTCGCAGTTCACCCACGTTGGCAGGAGCTGGAATTCTGAACTTAACTTTTCTTTTCAGCAAGTCCCAAACGTGCTCTATTGGGTTCATATCCGGTGATCTCGCCGGCCACTCCACAACAGTGATATTCATATCATTAAGATAAGCTTGAGTTACCCGAGCGGTATGCGGCCGAGCATTATCCTGCATAAAACAAAATCCTCACCGATATATGTGGCAAACGGTACGACATTTTCTTCTAAAACTTCTCTGATATAGCGGTCTGCAGTCAGACTCCCACTGTCAATCACTACCAAGTCTGTGCGAACTCCCAAACAAATGCCCGCCCAAACCATTATTGATCCACCATTATATGCAACTGTAGTTTCAAAATTTGTCTGAATGTATCGTTCTCCTTTGCGTCTGTATATACTTTGCCTGCCGTCAATTTGATTTAAGAGAATTCTGCACTCGTCACTAAACAATACCGTACTCCAATGGTCCGCATTCCAAAGTCGATGTTCCTGAGCAAAAGTTAACCTGTTTCTACGATGATTTACCTCGAGCCTTGGAGCCTTGGCGGGCACAAATGAACCCAAACCAGCTTCTTCGAACCTTCTTCGTACCACACGCTCACTTACGGTTACACCCCGCACTGCTTCTAACTCATGTCGGGCTTGGACGGCCGTCAAACGGGGGTTCCTACGTACACGAAGCCGAATGAAACGATCATCCCTATTCGAAGTGCATCTTTTCCTGCCTTGTCCTGCTCTTCTCACATAAGTACCGGTCTCCCTGAACCGTTAGATACTGCTATGGATCGCTGAAACTGGTCGACGAAGATCTCTGGATTACTCTGTAGGTTTGACCATTTCTTCGCATTTGGAGTGCCCTGGCAATCTCCGTTGGGGCTAAGTCAGGCATAATTCAGTCCTCAACTCCAAAAAGATACGCGTTTAAAAAAAAACTAACATAAAACAGTATTTCAATGAAATTTTAAATCTAACTCAGAAAGAAGAAATACTCGAAGTTCGTTCCAGATAAGGTGTATTTGAATAAAATTAAAAAAATTGCATAAAATGTGATGTTCAGTTGTTTTCTTAATTTGAAAATATTTATTTTTAAATTAAATGACGTATAAACCAGCCAGCAACCTTATATGATACTGATATCAAACGTTTATTTTATGTTCCGCTAAATATGCCGGTGTGTGTATTTCTGTACTTAATCTCCATAATTTTGAAGTACCAGTAGCAGTCCAAACAACACCTGATAAAACAATATTTTATAAAACTCACGTTCTAGTTGGCTGGTACCGACTTCAAAATTATGCAGATTGAGTAGAGAAATAGTTAATATATTGGACGAATTTAAAAGGAGAATTATTTAGAAAATAGTTTTATTTCATACTTTTTTTATATAAGTATAAGAAAGAAGATAAATGATATAGTACTTTTTTTGCATAATAGTCCTTTTTTTGCATTTTTACTTTGGAAGACAGTTTTATTTTTTTGTTTAAAATTATATTTTTCTTTTTTTAGTTACATTATTATATTATTATTACCACATTTTAAGAAATATATAAATACAAACAAGCCTCCGCTATTCTCACTTTCTCGGCAAAACAAACTCAAGCGTTATTTTATGCCAGTTTCCTGAGAGGCCGTGGTATTTCCCCAAATAAGCATTGCCGATCTGTGGACCTACTATACTAAACAATCACCAGTGATAATATTGATTAGATACAATATTATTAAATAATTATTATTATCTATTCTAATAGTCGACGGAAAAAATGTCAGTATCAGTAAGCATAAAATAAATATATTATAGTGATGATGATGATCACGAATATAATTTTAGCAATAGCAAAACTTCATAGATATTGATATGGGTGCACAAAACTCTGAAGAGTAGTTAGTATGTATGTCATCATAATAATAATAATATGTTGGTGTTTCTTGTGAAGATGGTGGTGATGATGATGATGATGATTACTGTAAGTGGTATGATGGTATATGCTTGCAGTTCTTTAAACAACGCCGGAATCCCCAAACATGTATCTATAAGGACTCAGGAGTTCTGTACAGTACTTTTGGATCCAGGGTGTACCTTGGTACAAAATCTTACTTTTTTTGTAGCATATGCTTAGACTTCTTGAGAAAAAGTCGAAATCACCATATGTGTCCATATAAATTTCGAGGAGTTCGCTCGATTCCTCATGGATCCATGGACTTTGGTGAAAACGGGACCAACGGGACCCTTTACATCAAAAAAATAACTTTGAAATTCGGTCCACAGACGGCGGAATCATCGTTGAGCATACAAAAAAAAAAGAATAAAATAAATAAGTATTATATATAGCCGAATCCATAACCGCCACATTTTTGGATGTCGGTTAAAAATTGATTGCAATTCCAATGTCTCGAGAACGAACGAAACTATTGTGGTATTTCAGGGAAGGTTTACACGGCGAAAGACTTTGGAACAATTGCGGGGAAATACTAAAAACGACGACGACTGTGTTCAGTTTGTCACTTGACTGAAAATATCAGGTGCGTTCAGTTTACCTGTTTGGTTATTTATTTATTCCAGTTCGTAGATATGACAGAACTACGTATGTTGGGAGAGCTAGTAGAAAATAATGTACATATTTTGTAGCCTTGGTTTTAAATTTTAATCCTTTTCAATGTATGCGATCTTGGTGTATTAGATGCTATAATCTTTAATAGTAGTTTCTTTTACGGCCCATACTTTTACGACATAAACAAAACTTTCAAATTTCGTAAAAATCGTTTTTTTAATATAGTTTACCAGTTATTAGTGGCAATATACACTATTTTGTATTAATATGTATGGAGGTATGGGGGTACTCACTGTCAGCATAATTCGAAGCATATTTCTAGTAGACTATTTAACTTTGATGTCAGACTAGGTTATTGACTAGAAATAAGAGGAAAATTGAAAAAGCTCGAAAAATATATTTTTATATTTGCGGTTAGTCGAACTAATAAAATGTCTGAAAACGAGTGCATTGTCATCTTTTTAATCTATTTAGTACGAGGGCGGGTCAATAAGTCCGTGACTTTTGGAATAAAACACAGATTTTTTGATAAATAAATCATTTTATTTTTCAACGTAGTCCCCGAGCTCTATACACTTTGTCCAACGCTTCTCCAATTTTTTTATCCCTTCCAAAAAATATGATTTGTCGAGGTCCTCAAAATAGGCCTTTGTTTGCGAGATGACTTCATCATTGGAGTCAAATCTTTTTCCACCGAGCCATTTTTTCAGGTTTGGGAACAAGAAGTAGTCACTCGGAGCCAAATCTGGAGAATAGTGTGGATGTGGGAGCAATTCATAGCCCAATTCATGGATTTTTGCCATGGCAACTGCACATGTGTGCACCCTTGCATTGTCTTGGTGAAAAAGAACTTTTTTCTTGGCCAAATGAGGTCGGTTTTTTTTCTAATCCTCATTGAAGCGGTCCAATAAGTTGGCATAATATTCCCCATTAATTGTTCTTCCCTTTTGAAGATAGTCAATGTGGATTATCCCACGTGCATCCCAAAAAACAGTCGCCATAACTTTATTGGCTGACAAACCCACCTTGGCCTTCTTTGGCGCCGATTCACCCTTAGAAACCCACTGTTTTGACTGTTGTTTGGTCTCTGGTGTGTTGTGATGGATCCATGTTTCGTCCACGGTTACAAAACGGCGCAAAAACTCCTCCATATTGTGATTAAACAACGCCAAACCTTCCTGTGAAGTTGTTACACGATTGCGTTTGTGGTCGACTGTGAGCAAACGCGGCACCCATCTTGCGGAAAGCTTTCTCATGCCCAAGTGATCATTCAAAATTGAAACCACTGAGCCATGCGAGATGCCTATGGCTTCCACAATCTCTTGCACTTTCAATCTTCGGTCGGCCAACACCATATCGTGAATTTTTTCGATTGTTTCGGGTGTAGAGACCTCAACTGGGCGTCCAGGACGTTCGGCATCTTCAGTGCTTGTACGGCCACAATGAAATTCAGTAAACCACTTTTTTACCATTGAAATCGATGGTGCAGAGTCCCCATAGTATTTATCAAGTTTAGCCTTGGTCTCGGTAATGGTTTTTTTTCGCAAAAAATAATGCTTAATAAGCACACGAAATTCACTTTTGCCATTGTTTCCTTAAGTTACTGGATAGTCTGATAAAGATAGCTGTAAAACACAAACTAACTGACGCAGCAAGTTCAAATTTTGATAGGAGTCAACTGACAGATGCCTGTTGACAGGAGTAGTGTTGCTTTTTCAGTAAGGAGGTTAGAAATTCAAAAAGTCACGCACTTATTGACCCGCCTTAGTACTATCTGTCCCGAACGTTGTTCTGTCTTACTATAAAATTTTAATAAATAAATAACTATACCGTCACCTACTTACATCATTTACCTAACACCTACAACTACACTTACACCTACAATCACACCTACAACTACACTTACACCTACAACTTCACTTACACCTACAATCACACCTACAATCACACCTACAACTACACCCACATCTACAACTACACTTACACCTACAATCACAACTACACTTACACCTACAATCACACCTACAACTACACTTACACATACAATCACACCTAACACCTACACTTACACTTACAATCACACCTACAACTACACTTACACCTACAACTACACTCACACCTACAACTACACTTACACCTACAATCACACCTACAACTACACTCACACCTACAACTACACTTACACCTACAATCACACCTACAACTACACTCACACCTACAACTACACTTACACCTACAATCACACCTACAACTACACTCACATCTACAACTACACTTACACATACAATCACACCTACAACTACACTTACACCTACAATCACACCTACAACTACACTTACACATACAATCACACCTAACACCTACACTTACACCTACAATCACACCTACAACTACACTTACACCTACAACTACACTCACACCTACAACTACACTTACACCTACAATCACACCTACAACTACACTCACACCTACAACTACACTTACACCTACAATCACACCTACAACTACACTCACACCTACAACTACACTTACACCTACAATCACACCTACAACTACACTCACATCTACAACTACACTTCCACATACAATCACACCTACAACTACACTTACACTTACAATCACACCTACAACTACACTCACATCTACAACTACACTTACACCTACAATCACACCTACAACTACACTCACATCTACAACTACACTTACACCTACAATCACACCCTACCTATAGTACTTTCCCCGCAATTATTCCAATATTTCTCACCGTTTAAACCTGGACCTCAATAACCTTGAACTTCAACCCAAACCAACTGCTCCTCTCCTCCTCCAACCACAATTATTTCAAAACCAAAATTTTAGCAAAATCGATAAAACCGTTCTCGAGATTTAAGCCAGACATTGGAATTGCAATCCATTTTTATATAATATGTATAAGATGTTTGTAAAATAATAGAAGTTGTGGATTATTTTATTTAAGACCATGGGAGAACCACATCCCACAGAAAACCATCTTGAAAAATGCTTGAATTGTCTGCCCAAAGAATGTTGGTTTATAGTACACACACCCAGTATATATAGTAATCTAAAATATTGTATTTATCAGTAGTCATGTAGGTAAATGAGCGCTGCGCCATGCTGCAATGGGAAGTTTCCCAGCAAACCAAGTGCATTCCTGTGCAGCACTCGCACTAGGATCGCATAACTTTACAGGATCAGGGAAATCCAACCAGTATCATCATCATCTTTATAACATTTTGTATGGACATTAAACACAAATGATAATATTACTAAAACTTCGTCATAGTTTTAGTAAATGGTGCACAACAATGTTTAGGTATGTATTTATTGTATTGAATGCTAGAGATAATATTAAGAGCATGTATGACAAAATTGTTAGTTTATTTAAAGTTATATTTTTTTAATAAATAAAAGATTTAATTTTGACAATGCGCGAAAATAGACTAGGCACTGACAACTTAATATTAAAGTTGTTTGTAACTATCAAATATCAAGTTTTCTTAGTTACTAATAACTACGTACACTATTTAGGCACATATTAATTAACTAACTAGGAAGAGATATATTAGCTACTTCAAATTTTTAATATTTTCGTTAGTGAACTAAAACTTCTTTACGCACGCTTGACTTGAGGAGTAAGCTGGTGAATGCGTGACGAGAGCGTTACAAAAGTGTGATCGGACAAGGCGAACGGAAGTTTAGATGGAGATGTAAATAAGGGAAGATAGAAACTAGAAAAGTATTACTTCAGTCGCGTGGTTTTTAAATTTTAAATATTTTTTGGTGACTGCGACAACTGACACTCATGAGCGGAAGTTTTCGTCGGAAGTCCTGAAATTTTCGCGCGGTGCATTTCCCTGCTGCAGTCGCACCAGGCTACCATGAAAGCAGAAGAATATATCGTACTCTGGTGTAATCATCGTCATCATCACGGTAGTAATTTAAACAATTAATGACCATCTAAATAAAATATACAATCTATAAAAGGAGATGTCTCCACCCACTGACTTATTATTTATATCTATAGGTAGAAACGTGCTTGGATTTTGGACAGTTGATTTACTTTATAACGTAGACGCACAATAAGACGGGATTTTAAAAAATTCCATCCCTAAAGGGTGTAAAATTTAAGTAGTTGTTAGTACGCGGTTGAAGTTGAGTTTGCGCTTAAAATGTTTTAATTTGCACCGATTTTTCTGAAAACTCAGATTCATGCCCTTGAATTATTTCAGTAAACACGTGTCCAGGATTTTTACAATTCAGCATTTGAGGGCGTAAAAAAGGTCAACCCAACGTCCGTTGAAATCCGTTTAAAAGGGATTTTTCGATATGCATACCCCACGGGTATGAATTGGGGATCCACTTGTACGAAGTCGCGCGCAAAAGCTAGTCTAGGTTATATAGAGTAGGTTGCATGTAAATTACTAATATATATAGTATATATATATATATATATATATATATATACTAGTAGCCTGCTGGTGACGGGATACCTACTAGGGGTTATTTTAATACCGACGAAACAAATACATATTAATGGTCTGTAGATGCTAATCTTGAATTTTAAACGTTTACAAGTTTTGTTAACTTTATAGTCCATTTAGAGTTATTTTACCTTTGACAAGACCTTTATGCCGACGACATAAGGATCACTCCACATAACCTCTGAGGTAAAATAACCTTGGACGGCCTGTACCAATTGTCTAAACGGAAACGGTCAATACGACCAAAATACTAGTAATATTATTATAATCATAATGTATTTCTTTATTTATTAATTATACTAGAAGTAAGAAAAAAGAAAAAGGTTAAAAAGTTGTACACCGGATCTTTTGGTGACCGTACAGTCGCGAATAGTTCCGCTAGACAACTTTTCGGCCTTGTTACTGGTATAGAAACATTATCTGGAAGTAATGGTATACGTCAAATTTCTTCAAAATATGAGGCAGTTTATTAAAATATAACACTTTTCTGAGGTTTGTAGTATACCATTACTTCCCGAAAATGATTCCTTACCAGCAACACTATGAAATGGTACAATAATACAGGTGATTTTTTAAACGCCTTGTAACCTTTAACCCTCATTAATTTTTTTGTCCCGTTGTTTAGTGATTTTACTTATTTTTTTATTGTATAAAGTGGAACACTGTCTAAGCCCTTTCATATTTTATATGTATGGATGTTTTGCCGCTTCTTCTTTAGTTTTTTTAAATCAATTAAGCAATAATTCGGTATTACAATTTGATAATGATTAAAAAATTAGGATTTTATGTGTAGTTTTGTACTTCATTATATGCATTTTGAAGTGATGAAAAAGTTACTTATTAAGAAATATTTTTTTTACAACGATAGTGAAAAAAAACCTACATAATAGCTTACTTATATCACATACAAAAATATTTAGTATAGTATGTATGAACTTAAACGAGTAAACTTTGGAGATATCAGAAATTTTGTTCATATGGCCATACGTTTCGTAGCAACATTAGTAGCGTGTGACGTCACCTACTTGTAAATTGCACGAGTTTTATATAAGGCGTTTTTGAAAACCACTCCGTATAAAAGTCTTCTCGAGACTCACAAAAGTGCTTCAAACAATTTGCAATATCTTTGAATGTAGTGATTTTAGTATTACTATTCCTTTAGTGGCCCCATACACTGTCCGGTTTTCCTTCAGTTCGGCCTGAACGGATGCAAAATCGTATCGTCTGTGTGCAATTTCGAGATCGCATCAGTCGGCCGTATGGACTGAAGCGATTCGTTCCAGTGTTGCCAACTCTGTTTTTGCGAAACTACTAAACTCGCGTCGGTTTCTACAAAAAACTACTAAAAGAGTACCGATAACTATAAAAAAGCTACTAAACTTAGGAATCCCTAAAAGTCTTTTTAGGGATTTTGTGTTTACAAACATAAATACATTTTCAGGTTTAATATTTAACCGTTAAATTAAAAAAAAAATAGAAGGAAATATTACATATATAGAAATTAAATCAGTAGTTTTAAGCGACTTACGGATGCGTGCTACTATGTCTATTATTATAAGGTCATATAGCACATAGAAGCAAGCTATTTTGCATGATTACTGTCTAGCTATTTTCTACAAAACCACTACTCACAACTAAATTCCTACTAAGGAGGGAATAAAATAAACAAATTAGTAATAAAACTTTGTAAAAAAACCAAGTTGGCAACATTAATTCTGACCTGTACGGATGGACTGAACGGCAATACAATTGGACTGAACGGTAATAAAATTAGAGTGTAAAATAAAACCGGTCAAGTGCGAGTCGCCAAGATGAGTTCCGTATAAAACGAAAAAAAATACGTTTGTTGTATGTGAGCCTCAAATTTTTATTTTATTCTGTTTTTAGTATTTGTTGTTATAACGGCAATAGAAATACCTACATCATACATTTGTGAAAATTTTAACTGTCGAGCTATAACAGTATAAGAAGGTTAAGATTATAAAATCTAAAGACTATAAAACAAAGAGAAATGATTTCTATAACACATTACTGGAAAAATGTATGACATTCGGTTTCGTCGATAGCGTGATTACAATTGCAGCAAAATACAATAAATAAATAAAATAATAGCCTAAACTGACCAAGAGCATGTCACGACATGTCTAAGGAGGGTTCCGTAATTATCAACGCGCAATAGGTTTTCATTAAATTACTACAAAAGTTATTGTCATAAAGTTATTACAGAAGCTAGGAGAGCGGCGGACAGACAGACAGACGGACGGGCAGAGTGAAATTATAAGGGTTCCTTAAGTATTACGGAACCCTAAAAACACGATTGAAGCTCGCGGCAATTTTCCGTGTATGTGCTCGAATCCGTTCAGGCCGATCCTTAGATTAAAACGCCTAGAAACCGGGTACGCGCATGAAAAGTGAAGTAAATCATACTGAGCTATATCGGCTCAGTTTGTTCGAAAGACCCGTCAGTTGTCAAAGTCAAGCGCTAGTTCATAGATCACCGCCTATTAAAAACATTATGACAGTTTGTGTCGTTATTGGGTGTCACAATGCATCGGAAAAGAATAAAAAAAGCTTCGGACATAACATTTCATATGTAAGTATGAAATTTATGTCCGAACAATTTGACATGTATTAAGTCAAATATTTAAAACATTTTAAAATAAAATCATATTATATCGCCATCTTGCTGCCCTATTGTGAATTGTGAGTGTTACTAGTAATAATAAATTTATTTCAAAATTTTCATGGCTAACTAAGACAAAGTTTTATAATATTTTCTGATTTTTTAAATTATGAATTTAAAGTATTGCCCGTATTATGATAATCATATGGTTTCATATTCATATCATGGTTTAAAATGAAATATAAGTTATATTTTTACATCTCACGATATTAAAAAAACAGATACAATAATCCCAATTTTAAGAGTACACACTCCACAACTTTAAATTTTTGTTTGTGTGCGTGGCGGTATGTTATGCTTACGCCTACATCTATCTGTTGCTTGCTTCACTTTGTACAATGCATTTGTTTGAAGACTATCTAGGCGTTATTAATCTAAGGGCCGAACTGACGTCAGTTCGGTCGGATGTGATTTTCTCCGTGTATGTGCTCGAATCCGTTCAGGCCGAACTGACGTCGGTTCTAACTGAAACGATCGGCCTCTCGTCTGTGGAGGCCTTTAGTAAGCTGTCTTATTTTTCAAAGCACTATTCATTTATGTAATAAAAAAATATAGGAAAATACCGTATTATATATACTTTACCTCTCTTTACATCTCTGTCAGTTCGAAGAGAGAGGATGATATTTTACTGATTGAAGTTGATTGAGATTAAAAATCCTGACAGAATGGCTGACGGTCCAACGTTTAGTACAACCGCAGGTCGTAGCGACATGAAACTCGGATATAGTGTGTTATTTGATAGTCGTAGGCAAATGATTTTCAAAAAGTCCCCTGTAGGGGTGAAAAAAGGGTGAAAAAAAAAGTTTGTATGGGCAACGTGATTCCTTGGTCCAATCTATTTCAAATTTTGCATAAATATACTTTAAGAGAATTAATGGAAGATGTGTTTTGTATTTTATTTAATTTAATCAAAGGGCTAAAAATCTTATTAGAACCCATTTTCGGCTTCTACGCGGACGAAGTCTCGGGCGAAAACTAGTCATAGCATAAGCTAATAAGACAATCTGAATCTACTTTACTGAGGATTGTGCTATGCCCCGGCACGAATACCAGCTTGACCAGAACGATGCAGCCGTCGCAAAGAAAACAGGCGCCAATTTGGAGTTGTGTTTCACCGACTTCCTAAGGATACCAGAATGATTTGATAATGCCACCTAATTTAAGCGAAGCTGAAGTCATGTGATACACGCAGGCCTCGTCAGCTGTAATTAACTTGGCGTTAACTTTTAGTAGCGTTTGAGAATCCAGCCCCTAGAAAGTGCGCCATCTATTGTTAGTTTTTATAAACATTATTCTGCATCCGAGGCATTGCATTCTACAGGTATCCACAGTGCACTTCACAAGGAAAACATAAAATTGATGTACTGTTTTTCAAAGTACAGACTGATTATAATAATTATCAGCTAAATTAGTAGATACAACCTACCAGCAAGGAACATCTTGAAATGGCAACTAAATTGAAAAGATATTCTTGCATCCTGAGACTACCAAGAACTGTCTATAGAATCTAAGCATTTGGTAATGTTACGACAAACTTCAAAATCCGCGACGCCAGTGGAGTCAGAAGTGCATTTATGGCTCACTCACTCATTCACTCACTCGGCGAAAAACAATACATACCGCCTAGCAGACGCAAAATATAAAAATGTTGCTGCGGTATAATATATATGTTGCTGTAGTGACAGTACACGGATTTAGCAATTGGAGTGGCGTCGCGTTATATCGCCATGTGCACAGCCGTTGGCTAAGTCTACGGTCTAACGCACTATATATTTCTAGAATATCACATAATATAGTGACATAAAAGCTGATTAACACATATTTTCACTACTTCTTGAGTGAGAAAACCATCTTAAAAAATGATCTAATTGTGTGCCCAAAGAATGTTGGTTTATAGTACACACACCCAGTGTATGTGTTATCTAAAATATTGTATTTATCAGTAGTCATGTAGGTAAATGAGCGCTGCGCCATGCTGCAATGGGAAGTTTCCCAGCAGTGCATTCCTGTGCAGCACTCGCACTAGGATCGCATAACTTTACATGATCAGGGAAATCCAACCAGTATCATCATCATCTTTATAACATTTTGTATGGACAAACACAAATGATAATATCACTAAAACTTCGTAATAGTTTTAGTAAATGGTGCACAACAATGTTTAGGTATGTATTGTATTGAATGCTAGAGATGATTATATTAAGAGCAGGTATGACAAAATTGTTAGTTTATTTAAAGTCATATTTTTTTAATAAATCTAAGATTTAATTTTGACAATGCGCGAAAACAGACTAGGCACTGACAACATAATATTAAAGTTGTTTGTAACTATCAAGTATCAAGTTTCCTTAGTTACTAATAACTACGTACACTATTTAGGCACATATTAATTAACTAACTAGGAATAGATAAATTAGCTACTTCAAATTTTTAATATTTTCGTTACTGAAGTAAAACTACTTACGCACGCTTGACTTGAGGAATAAGCTGGTGAATGCGTGACGAGAGCGTTACAAAAAGTGTGATCGGACAAGGCGAACGGAAGTTTAGATGGAGATGTAAGGGAAGATAGAAAGAGACAGAATTACGTTTCGTAAATATAAGACACTTAAATATTTGTAGAACATTGTACATACATATGCATACACATATAGATAGAGCTAGAAAAGTTTTACTTAAGTCGCGTGGTTTTTAATTTTTTAATATTTTTTGGTGACTGCGACAACTGACACTCATGAGCGGAAGTTTTCGTCGGAAGTCCTGAAATTTTCACGCGGTGCATTTCCCTGTTGCAGTCGCACCAGGCTATCATGAAAGCAGAATAATATATCGTACTCTGGCGTAATCATCGTCATCATCACGGTAGTAATTTGAACAATTAATGACCATCTAAATAAAATATACAATCTATAAAAGGAGATTTCTCCACCCACTGACTTATTATTTATATCTATAGGTAGAAACGTGCTTGGATTTTGGACAGTTGATTTACTTCATAACGTAGACGCAAAATAAGACGGGATTTTGAATAATTCCATGCCTAAAGGGCGTAAAATTTAAGTAGTTGTTAGTACGCGGTTGAAAGTTTGCTTATTAAAATCTTTTAATTTGCAGTGATTTTTCTGAAAACTGAGATTCATGCTCTTGAATTATTTTAGTAAACACGTGTCCAGAATTTTTAGCATTTGAGGGCGTAAAATAAGGGTTGAACGTCCGTTGAAAATCCGTTTAAAATGGATTTTTCGATATGCATACACCACGGGGATGAAATGGGGAATCCACTCGTACGAAGTCGCGCGCAAAAGCTAGTCTAGGTTATATAGAGTAGGTTGCATGTAAATTACTAATATATATATATATATATATATATATATATATATATATATATATATATATATATATATATATATATATATATATATATATATATATATATATATATATATATATATATATATATATATATACTAGTAGCATGCAGGTGACGGGATACCTACTAGGGGTTATTTTTATACCGACGAAACAAATACATATTAATGGTCTGTAGATGCTAATCTTGTTTTAAACGTTTACAAGTTATGTTAACTTTAAAGTCCATTTAAAGTTATTTTACCTTTGACAAGACCTTTATGCCGACGATATAAGGATCACTCCATAGAACCTCTGAGGTAAAATAACCTTTAACGGCCTGTACCAATTGTCTAAACGGAAACGGTCAATACGACCAAAATACTAGTAATATTATTATAATATTATTATTATAATTCCGTTTCCGTTTATTTTCGGCTTCTACGCGGACGAAGTCTCAAGCGAAAGCTAGTCATAGTATAAGCTAATAAGACAATCTGACTCTACTTTACTGAGGATTGTGCTATGCTCCGGCACGAATACCAGCTCGATCAGAACGATGCAGCCGTCGCAAAGAAAACAGGCGCCAATTTGGAGTTGTGTTTCACCGACTTCCTAAGGATACCAGAATGATTTGATAACGCTACCTAAATTAAGCATTAAGCTGTAGTCACATCATACATGCAGGCCTCGTCAGCTGTAATTAACGGGCCGTTAACTTTTAGTGGCGTTTGAGAATCCACCCGTTTGAAAGTGCGCCATCTATTGTTAGTTTTTATAAACATTATTCTGCATCCGAGGCCATCCTACAGGTATCCACAGTGCACTTCACAAGGAAAACATAAAAATGAAGTACTGTTTTTCACAGTATAGAATATAATAATTATCAGCTAAATTAGTAGATACAGGTACCAACCAGCAAGGATAAATCCGGATTTATCCTAGCTGGTTGGAAGAAACATACATATTATATTTTCATTGTGTATGCGTTACAGTAATATCATTATATTGTACAAATTAGTATTTTTTACTAGGGATGTTGATGTCTACTACCGTACAAGAAACATTTGACATGGCAACTAAATTGAAAAGATATTCTTGCTTCCTGAGACTACCAAGAACTGTCTATAAAATCTAAGCATTTGGTAATGTTACGACAAACTTCAAAATCCGCGACGCCAGAGGAGTCAGAAGTGCATTTATGGCTCACTCACTCATTCACTCACTCGGCGAAAAACAATACATACCGCCTAGCAGACGCAAAATATAAAAATGTTGCTGCGGTATAATATATATGTTGCTGTAGTGACAGTACACGGATTTAGCAATTGGAGTGGCGTCGCGTTATATCGCCATGCGCACAGCCGTTGGCTAAGTCTACGGTCTAACGCACTATATATTTCTAGAATATCACATAATTTAGTGACATTTAAAGCTGACTAATTCAACTTCAATGCAACTTAACAGTTAACTTTAAAATGCATCGAGTGCAGTTATCTAGTTGCAATTCACCAGGACAACATAAAGTTGATGTAGAATAGTAGTGTATATTCATTCATTGTCCAGTGTGTACTCCGTAACTCCGTACCCGTACATTGATCGGCGGCGTAGAGTGCAGTAGCAACGTGTGCATTAAACACGATTCACCCCGGCTAGGGCTTTACGTTAATTTAAAAGTTCCTCGGTAAACGAGCTTTGGTCGCAATTCTGATAAATAAAAAATAATCACAAAAATATTTATCCGACCGAAAAAAAACAATTATCTGACCGGAAGAAAAAACATAATATTTATAAAACACTTTGAAAAGTAGTATTCAATTATAATACTTTCAGCTCTTAGAGAAACCGATAGTATATATACGTACAAGATTGTCTCGTTTAAAGTATAATATACTATAACATAAGTACATTTGAGTGTCTATTTTCGAGGCCAATCTCCATAGAAATACCAGCCAGGTACCAGCCCAAACAATATCCTGTTAAATCATTATCTTATAGAGTTCACGTTTAAGTTGGCTCGTACCGACTTAAAAATTATGATGACAGTTTAAACAAATAGTTAAAATTTTAAAAGGGGAAATATTTAGAAAATATATTAAGGTATTTCATACCTTTTCGGGTATTTTATTTCGGAGGTTTCGGAATTATTAACACATTTTGCGAACGTTTAAAATTATGTTTTACGCGCGTACCTTGTGTGTATGTATGTTTTGTAAATTCCTTTACTCCCACGTATCTTCCATACGGCTAGCGGCCGTTTTCAATAACATATCTAAGATTAAAGAAAAATAGCTATCCCCGTTAAACAGTACACTGTTGTTTATTTTTAACTTGCGTTTCACAAATCAATAATAGGACCTATTTATTCTTGTCCAACGAAGGATAGCATACTTCCCTCTCACCTATCCAAGCATCTCGAAACGTTTCATTCTTAGCTAACTAATAATAAAATTATTTACTATTTAAACCGCTCAGATTTTATTGTTTATGATCTAAACTGATAATGATGTATGTTACAAGTGTTTTGCCATGTCCTTTAATTCATGCTGTCCTGGTGGACAGCATGAATGAAAGGAATTGTCCAGTGCACGAGTGCATTTGCGTACTTTGATTGCAAATTTGTAAATATCGTGAAATTTTAAATGAAGTAAGAAACTAAGACAAAGCATACGTGTGATTGATTGACGGTATCAATAAGTAGACTCTTTCTTAACAGGCATTTCATTTGATTCTTGATAACTCAATTATAAAGCTCTAAACTTCATCTTCACATTTAGTTAGTTATCTTTACCAAAGAAGTTAAATTTATTTGTAAATAAATAAATTCCCTTTTGAATTCGGCTAAAATTTTAACTATTTCTCTACTCAATCTTAATAATTTTGAAGTCGGTACCAGCCCAAACAATATCATATAATATTTTGTAGTACTCACATTTGAATTTGCTGGTACCTACTTCAAAATTAAGAGGATTGAGTAGAGAAATAGTTACAATTTTAGCCGAATTTTAAAGGTGAATTATTTAGAAAATAAGTTTTCATTCATACTTTTTTGTGCATTTTCACTTTGGAAGTCAGTTTTAATTTTTTGTTTAAAAATAATATGTTTTCTCCTTTTAGTTAAATTTAGTATCTATCTATATTATAATATCGATGAAATTGAACGAAAATATCAGTGCACAAAACTGATGAGTAGTGAGTACCTACGTCATCATAATATTCATCATCACCACCATCTTACAGTAATCATCAGATTACTGTAAGTGGTATGATGGCATATGCTTGCAGTTCTTTAAACAACGCCGGAATCCCCAAACATGCATCTAAAAGGAGTCAGGAGTTCTGTTCAGTACTTTTGGATCCAGGGTATATATTGGTGCAAAATCTTACTTTTTGGTAGTATATGCTTGGACTCCTTCAGAAAAAGTGTAAACCATCATATTTGTCCATATAAATTTCGAGGAGTTCCCTCGATTCCTCATGGATACCATCATCAGGTCACCACTTTAATGTCAAAAGAACCAATTTGGGACTATACCATTTATATACAGCCGAACGTATAACCGCCTCCTTTTTTGGAAGTCGGTTTAATAAACGGCTACGATTGTTTTTCGCATGGCACATAATTTGGTGACTTAATATTTAAACCGCTCAGATTTTATTGTTTATGATCTAAACTGATAATGATGATGATGTATGTTACTAGTGTTTTGCCATGTCCTTTAATTCATGTTGTCCTGGTGGAGTCCAGTGCGCGAGTGCATTGCGTACTTTGATCGCAACGTATCGTGAAATTTTAAATGAAGTGAGAAACTAGAGCATACGTGTGAATCGATTGACGTATCATAAATAAGTAGACTCTTTCTTTTGATTCTTGATAACTTAATTATGAAGCTCTAAACTTTATCATATTCACATTTTGTTATCTTTACCTAAACAAGTTAAATTTATTTTAAATAAATAAATATTCCCTTTTGAATTCGGCTAAAATTTTAACAATTTCTCTACACTATCATCCTAATTTTGAAGTTACGAGTGTAAGTTATAAGGTACCAGCAAATTTGAATGTGAGTAAATTCAAATTTGCTGGTACCTATTTCAAAATTAGGAAGAATGAGCAGAGAAATAGTTAAAATTTTAGCCGAATTTAAAAGGTGTTCATTATTTAGAAAATAAGTTTTAATTCATACTTTTTTGTGCATTTTTACTTTGGTTAAAATTTTTTGTTTAAAAATAATAATTTTTCTCTTTTTAGTAATTTTTTTTACTTTTAAGCCTTATTTCCATAGCAATAAGGTCGATAAGTGACACCGGATCTGTCGGCGACCGGGACCGTACTCACAAAAAAATTGTTGTAATGAAAGTAAGAAATACGAGTGTACAATGTAACTCGTTTCCTTTTGTTTGTTTAGTTATCTTACATGTTTTTTATTCGTAATTAAATGAACAATTCATAAACAATGATTGATCTACTATTATTTATGTAAATCTACTACAAGAGCGGTCCTATAAACTTCTCCGTTGCAACTGCATACGTACCCCGCATCTTTTCGGCCTCAATGAAAGTTAACGGCAGCGTGTAATGAATAACTTTTATAATAATATTATCACCTACTTTGATCTATATTATCCTGGTGCAAGTGCGGCCCAACAGTCTGTTGAATGGTATCCTCCGATGCAAAGCTCAAGGCATCCTGTGTCGACTGCAGTCGCGAGGGTCATGATGATAAATTTAATAGCTTATGTTTACTATCATGTACTTCGATCTATGTAATCTTAGTGCGCGAGCGTTGCACATGTCTGTTGAATACCCTCCGTTGCAATTTGTAAATTGCTCGCGGCCTCCATTGCAAATGAAAATGCAGCCCAACAGTCAGATTCACCCTCCGTGCATCTTGTACAGGGTCACTTCGCTGCTCGCAATCTGGAAGTTTTGTAAGTAGTCGTCGGGGTAATGATGAAGATTATTATTTATATTCTTAATATCCTTTACTTAAGTTACAATGATAATCGGTTATTTCCAGTTTTCGGCTATATTAGGTATCCACTAATTCAGGATAAAAAAAAAAAAATGAATAGAATATGATTCCCGGGAGCTACATTAATTTGAATACGTGTCTTTTGGATCAGCCCTATTGTGTAAACTTGCGCGAGCGTTGCAACTGTCAGTTTAATATCCTCCAATGCACCTAGTAATGTTTCACCCCCTTACCTTATTGTGATTTTTAGGGTAGCGTAATACTCAAGAAACTCTTATAGTTTCGCTATGTCCGTCCGTATGTCAGTCTGTCCATGCTTATAGCTTCTGTAATTTATAGATCTTAGTTTTGACATAAAGTAATAATAATAATTTTATATTTTAGAGGTGGCTCTCCATACATGTGAAGTGAGGATTAAAAATATTTTTTATTCTACCGCATCGTGTATCGTCCATAGGTATTTTAAAATGAAGGTAAGGTTCTATACATGACTTTATTACCATTTTTGAGTAATCGGCCTTTAACGTGGTTTATAAGTTGGTCCCCCTGGCATTTATAAACTATAACAGATAGAAACTTGTGAGTTTTTACGCTGATAGATCATGCTAAAAACTCTTTAGGAAAATTAATTTAAGCGAAATCGGACAATAACTTCTGAAGTAAGTCATAGAAAACCTATTGCGCGTGGATAGTTATGGATCCCTCTTTAGACATGCCGGGACATGCTCTTGGTTAGGTTAGATTATTATAATCAACCAATCAAGGGTCAACAGGCATATTTCCATGTTATCCCGATGACGGTGAACCCAACTAATGACGAATGATGAAATCAGTTGCTGTGTAGTATAATTACATACCTGACAGAATCATCGAATGATGGTTTTTAAATTCGTACATCTGACAGCTTTTTGACACGACAAGGATCGTCGGGCTACCAAGCGCCGCCTGGTGACAGAAAAAGAATCGAAAATTCTTATAGACCGTTTTTGATACTGACATATATTATCTGTGAGACTATGACACGGTTACCATGGTAGCAACATTGTTAGTTTATAAATGGGAAAATTAATAAAGATTACACATTATAATACTACATTTATTACTTTACAATATCTGGCGACGAGGATGACTACGGATCTACAGAAATGGAAGAGGATTCACGCCTCTCTCAACTTATAAGGTTAGAAAATTACTTGAATACCAACAAAATTCCATCATATGCAGAAACTCATACAAGACTACAATGCTTACGTGAAAACTGACAAACATTTCCAGAGTTACAACATAAAACATAGAATTCGAAATATCAGACGAAGAATTAGAGAACGAAATAGATGATAAGATAATATAAGATACGACATGGAAGAAAAATTTACATTAATCAAAATTAAACTCTTAAAATTAAATATGCAAGACCAAACCGAACATAATTTTACATCAGCACAAATTTCAAAATCCTATCTACATACAGTTGATAAAGTTAATTATACACAGAGAGAGGACAGAAGTACATACTGCGATACGAGCGAGCAATACATACATACACTACATAGAAAAGATAACAACAGAAAAATAGATTCAACGTACAGAACGGAGGACACATTCAAAAATGAACGGAATATACAGTCCACAAAAAATATTAAAGAAGCACTTACAGATTTCACTGGGAATAATACAATTAGTGGCATTATATAAAAGGGTCCATCTACATCTACACCTTTAGAACAGAACACAGTAATATATTGTATTCCACTAGGAGAAATAATGAGAGAGTATACACTACACGAGATGTACATCAGAAATTTACACCAACAATAGATTTTACAGATACTAGAGACAGAGAGTTAAAATGTTAATATGTACTGCTAATATACATTAAGGAAAACGAAAATAATATGTAAAAATATAAGCACAAGTGGAAAGAAAAAAAAAGAAGCTAATAGAAACACGAGTCGTAGAATTTATTTACCATATCGCATATTTTGGAAGGTTAGGAGAGATAATTACATCACATGTAGTAAAAGGAGAGTTGTTGCAACATGTATATAGAGATAGAGAAAAGGGGGAGGAAGGCGGCCTCATGAACTAGGACTATTGCATGTCGCCTGCTACATTAGGTACGAAGTGCAAAGAGATGCTGGCGCAGTCTACCGTCGGCACTTTTAGCAGCTCCTACTTGCTCCAGGCGAATAGCGGCGGAGGACTGATATATATTATCTGTGAGACTATAACACGGTTGTCATGGTAGCAACATTGTTAGTTTACAAATGGGAAAATGAATAAAGATTACACATTATAATACTACATTTATTACTTTACAATAGATACTATTTACGCCATCAGATGACGCTTTGTGTGCGTTGGGCCTGCCCCCTAACAGCAGAAAAAATATCAAACACCCTCATTGCGCTGATTGATTCAGGACATACATCTCTTACAACTTCTGTTAACCTAATGACGTTGGACCTGGGAAATAGGTTCGACGTAATTTGAAATCAGTATGGTTGCACCAAAAAGCGTTGAAGTCGTTTTCTAGGCCATTATTTTGTACATAATTGATAGTATAGGCACATAATAAAAATATATATACGAGCTTTCTTTAATCTGTGGTATAGGTACGTATTCAAACAATTTATAGATTGAACTTATTGTAAACCTTTCTTTTACATAAGAGTACAGGATTTATTCAAAATTTGTGCAAATATTTGTGTTATTATGGTTTCCAATGTTAAAGTGGACATTTGTTTATTATACCTGTGAAGTAGTTTATGAAGTATTAGTAAAATTACGATATTTTTTAAATAATAATCGTTATTGAATAACCTAATGCGTCACTCATTTCATTTTAAATATATAATAATATTTTTTAACTGACTGTTAACTAATAGTAATAATATTTTTGTGAGCTAACCGTTAGGTGTCTTACTCATTTTGTAAAATTCTTTTTAATTTTATAGTATCTTAGTGAATCGGGTGCGTAAATAATATATTATTTAATCACCCTTGCAGATTACAAATAATAATTATTAAAGTATTAAACCTAGTTATTAAATAATCTAAATCTTAATATATAAAATTCTCGTGTCATAGTGTTCGGGGACACAGTCCTCCGGAACGGCTTGAACCGATTCCAATGAAATGTTTTTTGCATTTGCATTTCAGTAGGTCTGAGAATCGGTCGTAATCTATTTTTTCAACTAAGGTAAGGGTGAATTAAATATTTTTTAAAATTCTTTCGACATCATTTTTATTTTTATATGATGTGGCATTAAAATACATACAATGGCAGCTAGTATTATTATAATTAATTAATAGATATACATATATATATATACATATTTGTCTAATTTGACTTCTATGAAATTGTCTATGTAATGTAATAAAAATATATAAAAAAAATTGGTTTGAATAAGAAAGATGATTGAATGATAGAATATTCTTAATCTTACATTCAATCATCTTTCTAACCTACCAAAGATATTTTGTATCTTTAACTATGTATCTATAAACTTATTACGTTTTACCGATACTAGTCCGACATAAAGTGAAATACGTGCCTACTATTGATATTATCACAACACATTTGAATAGTTTATTCAGTACATTTGCACTGTACCACGTTAACACATTCAAACGAGTAAGATCACTAACAGCTAAATAATAAACTGTTTACCTCTCGTTTAGCTACATAAAATTGTTAAGTCGAGTGCTGTTAAGAATCTGCATTCTTGATTTAACCATATATTTTGATAATAAAAAGACCATTATATTTATGTTCTCTAAAAAGAATATTAAAATACAATATTAATAATATTTAAAAGTTCAAGTATGGGTACCTTTTGAACTTTATTTATAATTAATCAATAAATTATGTAATTAAGATGAAAATTCATGCTATAAATTTTACTACAAGATTCTTGTAACAAGATGACAATGCTTGGAAAATGCAGGCATTAGTTCCTATTTTCACTACCGACAGTGCTGCAGTAGCGTTGCAACTTACACGCAATGCTTTCCCGCACTGCACTTCACTAGGATAACATGAACTGCAGGATTGCATATGCAATATGTACACTTTCAGTAACTATCTTCACTATCACTTTCACGAGGCATGCTTGTCCGTGGAAGGACTGTATTAGCACAGTACAAGAACAGTAGTTCATCTTCATACAAACGTGCCGGGGTCGGTTTGTCGCCTATCCGCACGTAGGCATACACTCTGTATAAGGAATGATAAGGCGCTCTCAGTGCGGGCTGTGCCGTGACCGATCGCTCACGTAACGTGATCACGCGCATTGAAGTACGACCGCTCGCGTTCGCCTGAATAATTTTTGCACTAATTTTTATGATTTCGAACAGCAAAAAATTTTTCTGAAGCAAAAAATATTGTAGTGTATAATTAAGCGCTTTTTACTAAATAAAGACGTTTTTTACCTAAGGATAATAAATTACTTAACTTCATCTGCTAATCATATAGCGTTTCGAATATGCATAAACGAAGGGAATTTTTTCAATATTAAATTATTTTTAATAAATGGAATTTTATAATCTAAAAATTTCAAAAGTTTTTTATTTGCAAATCATATTTTATGAATTGGTAAAACATTTCATTATATTATAGAAATAAAAACCAAGTGATGTTCTATGATACGGATACAAAAATATATAGCTAAGAATATAAAAGTAACGACTGACAACGCCCTTAGCCCTTGCGCCAACGCGAGAGTAGGCAAGTAACTCGCCAGGCGGCCTTAGATGTCCTACTGTTTTCTGTTTACTGTGGTATTAGTCAGGGCTCGGGGGTTTTGAATAACGAATTAATTAATAAGTGTAATATTATATTATATACCTATGTGTATCTTTAATCACAGAAGTCCCACTGAAAGTACGATCTTAAAAATTTGATTCTAAGATCGTTTTATAACTTATAAAGGGTATGTGTTTTATGAAAAACTCATATCACAAAATTCAGTACATTGCAGTTGCAAAGCTGTTGCATCGGAATGTATTCTAGCGACGCAGGTGCACCAGGTTCACATATACTGCATAAGCGAAAATCTGGAAGGAATATTCCTAGCTGTCATATTATCTATACTATCGAGACACATAAGAGAATTCTTTTTCGAGAAGTTCTTTAGATACGAGTATTATTTTGTGTTTCGGAAATAAAAGGTTTTGAAGTGCGTTGGTGCGTACTTCAGCGGCGTTGGGAATGAAGTTTTTTTTATTATATTACTAGCTGTCCCAGCAAACGTTGCTTTGCCATATTAAGTATTTCGCCCATATTATTTTATTGAAGTGACTAAATAAGTATGTCACCATGGCAACGTCGATCGCTATCCCGTCACACAAACAATATGGTCGCCGTCAGTCTCGAGTTGTAATAATTTACTATTTTTCATTCAACAAATGCACTTCAACAATCACTCATCACTGCAATCAATATATAAAATACCCAGTAGCCGACTCGCAGACCTACTGAATATGCATATAAAATTTGGTAAAAATCGGTAAAGCCGTTTCGGAGGAGTACGGTAACTAACATTGTTACATGGAAATTTTATATTATATTATATATTATAATAATCCTTATGGCACGATTGGAGTATTTTTGGATTTCAAATGACGAATGAAGTTTCACTTCTACCACGTCACACGTGTACTCTTTACGCATCATGTTTTTAGGGTTTCGTAATACATAAGGAACCTGTTCGAGCTTCCGATCGAACAGCTCAGCATTTTTAAATTACATGGTCCTTCGAGTAGAGTTTGAATCGGGACGCGAATTACTGGACTATAAAGTATTTCGTGTTTTCGGAAACTAACCAAAAACCAGTGACCAGTGACCAGACCATTAGTGCTCCGTGCAAGCAATTGGATTGCAGTAAGGATATATTATAATACCTGTGTATGGAGATACTCAGGTGAGATCGTGCCATTTATTGTTTATTTGACCTTATACTATCGAAATGGAAAACATATACACTAACCAAATTGAAATACGCGACTACTTATCAAAACTTTTAACCAACTTTAAGAAAGATGGATCTGAACGAAAAACTATGGATTATTGTAAGCGAAAATTGAGTATATTAGAGGAATATTGGGCAGAGTTTCAGCGTAACCATAGGAAGCTCTTGGAATTTGCTATTCTTGACCATGTGTATTTTACCAGTAATTGTTTCCAAACCACGGAGGAAATCTATTTACCCATTAAAGATTTAATTACAAAAACCATTGACCAGTTAGTAATCAATCAGACAGTAGGTAGGGTGGAAAAGCAGATTTATCAGGAGATTCTTCCTACCCCAACCGCACCAGAAGGAAGTTAACCACGTCATCCTGTGCTGAGGCTGTATACCGGTCGTCGGGGGGCTACAGCAAGCTAGATGAATTGATTAAAAAACAAACTATTAACTTTAGGGCTTTTATGCGCACGGTAAACACCGTAGAAGTAGATCAGCTAGAAAATAAGTGGGAGTTTGATGACACTTTAAGGTCTCTTCAAGCTCGGTGGGATGCAGTTGACAGTTTACATTGGCAGATAGAGGGTGAGTGTGATGAAGAAGACGGGTGGTACCAGTCGCAGTTTAACAAGCATGAGAAGATCTACATATATTTAAAGAAAGCCATTAATATTAATATGTGGTCGGTATCTCATCGCAAAAAGTCCACGCCGCAAATGGATATCCCGGTATTGATCCAATCGTGATAATTACCACTATTGGCTCTCTTTTAAAGATATATATTCAGCGAGGCCATCCACAAGAATCCATCCTTGAGTAACGCGCAGATGCAATTTTTAAAAAGTAAAGTGACGGGCGATGCCAACCGTCTCATACACCATCTTCAGATTAGCTCCGATAACTATGAAGTATGTTGGGAAATACTTAACCATCGTTACGGTAATTGAAAACTAATTTTTACTTCACACATCAACACCTTGCTGCTTGCACCTTTTATAATGAATAATTTAATCAACAAACAAAACTTTTACTAAACCATTGTGGTCTCATATAAATAATATTAATTTAGCGGATCCTAAGTTTAATGAGAGTCGGCCAATAGATTTACTGTTAGGAGACGATTTGTATAGCAGGATTATCTTAGGAGGTATATTACGAGGGGACGATGAGGATCAGCCGATAGCTCAGCAGACGCAATTCGGGTGGCTGCTCTGTGGATCAATGAAACCATATTATAGGTGTAATGTCGTTATTTATAACACTGATGACTTACGTAGGTTTTGGGAGACCGAAGAAATTAACCAGCCAGTCGAGATGTCGAATGAGGACGATGAGTGTTTAAAATATTTTTTATCAACCACCAAGAGATTTGAAGACGGGAGGTATGAAGTAAGGTTACCATTGAAACCAGAAGCCAAGGGCCAGTTGAGTGCTACGAAACCAACAGTCCTGGCACAGTTCCGTAGTTTAGAAAGAAAGCTGGAGAATAATAGTGAGTTAAAAGTTAAATACAAACAATTTATTAAAGAATATCTTGACTTAAACTATATGACTATTTCTACCTCCGACACCACACTCAACTGTTATTTACCTCATCACGCCGTCACCAAAGAGGGAACCATAGTAGATAAGTTTATTGTTTTTAATGCGTCCGCGAAGTCGACTACGGGAACGACTCTTAACGATATTTTGTATACCGGACCTAAATTGCAACAGCGATTTGCAGCAATTGATTTTGGAGACAGTACCCGTATGCTTATATTTCGGATATTGAGGAGATGTTTAGGCAAATTATGGTACATAAAGATGACTAAATTTATCAGACAATTATTTGGCGAGACTCTCCGAATCAATCAATTCAATCATTTCAATAAACTACCGTAACTTACGGAACCAAACCAGCTCCGTTCCTTGCTATGATGTGTTTAAAGCAATTAGCAAGAGATGAGCAACATAGTTTTCCTGACGCAGCTAAAGCATTAGAAAATAACTTTTATTGCTATTATTGTGGGGATAGTTTTTCGGTAGAAAAGGCATTGTTACTAAAGTTTAATTAAGTTACTAAAATCAGGGGGATTTAATTCGCGTAAATGGATGTCGAATGAACCACAGTTATTATTAGAGTAGTTATATGTAGAGCTAGGGGAATACAATCAACATACATATGAATTTAAACAACCAGATACTGCTAAAACCTTAGGATTAGGCTGGGACCCTCATAAAGAACATTTTATATTTTCGAAATTACAAATTGATTTAGAACCCGGACCTAAAACTAAAAGGTCACTACTGTCAGATATATCAAAACTATTAGATCCCTCGGGGTGGCTTACACCCCTAAGTACTACCCTGAAACTATTATTTAGAGATGTATATAATAGGTCTTTACCTATTAAATTGCAGTTCTGTAGTACTGGCCATTTCAAATTAAAATAATTTTTGTTTGGCTATGAATTCTAATTTCAAATTAATTTATTTTAAAAACATGGAATTCTTTTTCCAAAATTAGTCATTTGTTTATTGATTAGTGTTACATTTTCATCGCATTTCAAACTTTTTGTCATCATGGATACGTTAAAAATTCGAGTAGTTATGGAATATGAGTACCGTCGTGGCAGCAACGCGGCACAAGCGGCACGCAACATCAACGACGTTTACGGAGCTAACACTACAAACCAACGCACCACTTGTTATTGGTTTGCTCGCTTCCGTTCTAGAAATTTCGACCTGAAAAATGAACCTCGCGGTCGTCCGAAGACTTTTGTCGACAATGACGAATTAAAGACGATTGTGGAAGCTGATGATACACAATCTACGGCTGAATTAGCAGCAGCTTTCGACGTTAGCGTCAAAACAATATTGGTCCATTTGCGTCAAATTGGCAAGGTAAAAAAGCTTGACAAATGGGTATCCCACGAACACAATGATCGCTAGCGCGAAGTACGCGTCGAGACGTGCCTTGCACTGCTCAACAGACACACAAATGAAGGAATTTTGAACCGCATTGTTACTTGCGATGGAAAATGGATTCTGTTTGATAACCGCAAGCGCTCAACAAGTTGGTAGGATCCTGGTTCAGCACCTAAACAATGCCCTAAACGAAAACTTACCCCTAGAAAAGTTATGGTCACTGTTTGGTGGTCTAGCGCCGGTGTGATTCATCACAGCTTCTTACCAAACGGGGTGAGCATTACTGCAGATGTGTACTATGAAGAACTGAACACGATGGAGAAGCTGGCACATCTCCAACCAGCATTGGTCAATCGCTCGTCTCCGCTGCTCCTGCATGACAACGCGCGACCTCATACTGCACAGCAGCCGGTCTCCAAGTTGCAAGAACTGGGTTTGGAAGCTCTCCGTCATCTGCCCTACTCACCAGACCTTGCGCCTACAGACTACTACTTTTTCCAGAATTTGGATATTTTTTTTGGCGGGAAAAAAATTCAATACCCGAGAGGCAGTACAAAATGCCTTTGAAGAATTTGTTGCCTCCCGTCCAGCTGATTTCTTTAAGAAGGGCATCAACAAACTGCCACTGCGTTGGCAAAGATTGCATGGGTGATTACTTCGATTAATACAAATAAAAAATACATGAAAAAATTCGTTTAAATTTTTTCATACAAAACGGCATTATCAAATTCAAGTGTACTTCTGGATTGACCCTACAGCAGTACTCGGGTGGTTGCAAGGCGAGCCAGCCCGGTGGAAGCCGTTTGTAGCTAACCGTATTAAATTAATTACATCCATAATACCATCGACAAATTGGGGATACGTAAAGAGTAAGGAGAACCCGGCTAATTGCGCTAGTCGCGGATTAACAACAAAACAGCTCATATAATGGCATATGCTTGCAGTTCTTTAAACAACGCTGGAATCCCCAAACATTTATCTATAAGGACTCAGGAGTTCAGTTCAGTACTTTATCTTTACATTATCCAGGGTATATATACCTTGGTATAAAAGCTTACTTTTTAGTAGCATATGCGTGGAATACTTCGGAAAAAATCTAAATCAGTATATGTGTCCATATTAAATTTGAAGAGTTCCCTCGATTTACCATGGATCATCATCAAGTCTCCACTTTGGTAACTAAGGGACGAATTTCGAATTATAACCTTTATGAAGCCGAATGAATAACCGTCTCCTTTTTTGGAAGTAGGTTAAAAATAAGTTTATGCGGCTGCGGCTTGAAAAAAAAAACTACTATTATATTACTACTATATACTACTATATTTCGAAAAAGTTTGATATGGTAGTAATTCAGGCTCTGGATAAAAACATAGGCTAATTTCATCCCGAAAAAGTACAGTATTCCCGAGAGATACCCAACACTATACTTACACGGGCGGAGCCGCGGGAAAAGGCTAGTGATTACATAATTATGAACGTAATTTTAGAATTTAAACATATTTCTGTGTTGGCTTTAGTTTCAGGGATAATTGTGAAAGTTTAGGGAAGGTTTAGGGAAACGGCGAGGAATATTGAAAAATAGCAGGAAAATGAATAAAACGGCAATTGAATTTTCCTATACAGTAACCGTTCACTGAGTTCAATTTGTCCCTTGACTGACAAATATTTATGGGTGCATTCGGTTTACCTGTTTGGTTTATTTCAAAACAATTTTTTGGTAGGACCGATTTTTTGGTAGAAACGACCCCAGTTTTTTGGTAGGAGTAGGTGTAGATGTAGTCAATAATAGTATTGCCTACACTAGATAGTAAGTTACAGTGGGGACCACATATTGCTAAATTGGCAGATAAGCTGAGTTCTGCAGCATACGCTGTTAAAAAAATTAGAGAAATTACCGACATAGAGACCGCGCGATTAGTTTACTTTAGCTATTTTCATAGCATAATGTCGTACGGCATCCTCTTTTGGGGAAACGCTGCGGACATTAATACAATATTTGTGCTGCAGAAACGTGCTATACGTTCTATTTATAAGATGTCGACTTTTGAATCTCTAAGGGAAAAGTTTAAAGAAATAAAAGTTCTGACCGTCGCATCTCAATACATTTTGGAAAATGTGTTATACGTAAGAAAGAATCTAAACAACTTCAAAAAGAAATGTGATAATCATTGTGTAAACACTAGAAATAAGAACAAGTTAGATATGCCAGTGTTCAGACTAAGCAAAGTTAGTAAATCCTTTAAAGGCCAATGTATACGCTTATACAATATAATCCCAGAAAAGGTTCAAAACCTTCCCATTAATAAGTTTAAAAAAGTAGTTAAAGAACGTTTGTGTGCCAAAGCGTATTATAAAATTAATGACTTCATTCAAGACGGCACACCTTGGGAATAAGGTGGCTCCTTATCTTATGTTATTATTTGTTACATAGACATAAGCAAACATTGTAATAATTTTGATTTTAAAAGAATAATTTTCCATCTTTTTGGTAAAAGATGGTCCCAGACGAGTTTCTTGCCGGCTCTTCTCGCTGGGTTAGTTCCCGAACCGGTGGTAGGCATCACGTAGTAACGACGTTCAAAAAGAGTATTTAAAAATACCAATTTTGAATAAAAAATTTTTGATTTGATTTGATTTGACTAACCTATAGAGGTTAAGACGGTTTAACAGCGTGTTTCGGGAGAACTAGTCTACAATACAAGTTATCGCTTTAATAAATTGCTGTATTTCATTTTGTATATTATGGGTAAAGCGTTATTTTAAGTTAGTGAACCTGCAATAGTTCGGTGATGATAATGTTGATGATGAAATTTTATTTTATTTTTATTTTTTTTATTTTGAAAACCAACAGCTTAATACAAATAAAATTTTACAAGATTAGAATTTTACAAAGATATAGCCAATAACAGGTTTCCCATAATTAACAATAGTGCTAACGTGAAAAGATGAATGATAATTTAAAAGTAAGAAATGTAAATAGTGATTCTTAAGAAAAATAAATCTGGTTTACAATTTTATATATATATAAAAAAAAAAAGTAAACAGTAACTCTTCCTATGAATTTAATTAAAATTTTACAGCTACCATGTAGATTAAGAATTCGTAAAAACAATATACCTGTATCATTGTAGCAGTAGATACTACTCCAATAACACAGCAAACAAGCAATTAATATTTTATGAGTCATCATTTTAGGGATTTTATTGTTTTTATTATATTATTTTTAAAATTAACTTTAGAGCTAGTAAAAAGATCAACGTCATTAAAGTATTTATTATATGATCGAGCGATTCGTGTCAGGACCGAGTTATGTGCATAGTTGGTGTGATGCATTGGAACATGTAGTAGAGTGGTGTTACGGGTTCGATATTGGGGGGTTCGAAATGCGATGTTTGAGACAAGGTGAATGCAGTCTACCCTACTATTTATAATATCATACAGAAAACCCATATCGAGGACAATGCGTCTGTGTTCCAGAGTCAACATACCGTACTCGGCGCAAGCGTCTTCATATGTGTTAAAGTATTTGCGGTTACGATAGTTAAGATGGGATATGAACTTTTTTTGTATTCTTTCTAGTCTGGACTTATAAATAATGTAATGAGGAGACCAAATAGGGCAACTATATTCTAAGATACTTCTTACAAAAGCGGAATAGACAGACTTGAGAGCTGTAATGTTTGTGAATGGTTTACAACTGCGGAGAACAAAGCCAAGATTTTTGTGAGCTTTGGTTATTATTTTTTCGATATGTTCAGAAAACATCAACTTGGTATCTAAAAAAACACCTAGATCCCTAACACCTCGTTTCCTTGGAATTACGCTACCATTAAAGTTGTAATATTGAGTAATAGGTTTTTGTTTACGAGTAAAAGTTATACACTCACATTTGCTCGAGTTAACTGTAATGTTGTTCATTATATAATACGAAAATAAATTATCGAGATCTTTTTGCAGTAATAAACAGTCTTTAGCTGTGGTAATTTTACAAAAAATCTTTTTATCGTCCGCATACATTAGATATTTAGAATGTTTTATGACTGAACCTATGTCATAAAGATACGCGTTGTATAGGAGTGGACCTAAATGTGAGCCTTGAGGTACCCCAGTTGGAACATTAATGAAATCCGAGCGATAACCACCCATCACTACAGCCTGAGATCGGTTTGAGAGATATGACTCTATCCACCGTAACAGGTCACCATGAATGCCGAGTGCATGCAGTTTATGGAGGAGAATAACATGGTCCACACGATCGAAGGCTTTCTCAAAGTCCGTGTAGACCACATCAATCTGTCCACCACGATCCATATTCTCTAATATATAATTGGTAAAACAGGCCAGGTTAGTTGTCGTTGAGCGGCCTTTTAAGAAACCATGTTGCTGATTGGGTATAGAACGGTATAAAAACGGGATAGATATTGTTGTATACAATTTTTTCCAGTGCTTTAGCCGGTACATTTAGAATAGATATTCCTCTATAGTTCTTTATGTCCACGCGCGACCCCTTTTTATGTATGGGTACTATTTGCGCGGCCTTCCATTTACTTGGGAAGATACCTTCTCGTAGGGAACGATTAAATAATATTGCTAACGGTAGAGAAAGTGAGTCGGAGCATCGTGACCAGAAAATGGCAGGAAGTCCATCACAGCCAGCGCCCTTGTTGATGTCTAAAGATTTTAAAATTTTTGATACCGTCAAGGTTGTTGTTTGTACGTTCGATACAACGTCTGTGCATGAAGGCAACGATTGATATGAAGTACAGATACCAGAAGGCTTACCAAATACACTTTGGAAGAAAGAACTAAAGGCATCGCATATTTCTTTACCGTCTGTATAATCCACTCCGTTTAGGTTTAATTTTTTTGGATAAACTGAGCCACCACGCAGTGCTTTTATGTAAGTCCAAAATAGCTTCGGATGGTTTTTTAAATTGCGCTCGCAGTTTGTAGTATAGTCCCTAAGACATTTCCTTTGTATCAGACGTTCTCTCGACCTCAACAATGAAAATTCGTCGTAGTCCAATTTATTGCTATAATTTTTCCACCGTAAATGTGCTTTGGATTTTTCTTTTATAATGTTTATAAGGGCAGGAGAGTACCACCTTGGATATGAGCGCTTGCCCGAGCTACGACTGATAGGAACGTATAACTTAACGCACTCGTTGATAGTATCGTACATAAAGTCGACAGCTTCATCCAAGGTGCCCGTAGATAGTGCAGACGACCAATCTTGTTCCATGAAGTAGTCGTTAATCGAAGAGTATGGCGCCTTTCTAAAATTATACCTTTCAGTAGCGACCTCACGTAATGGTGTTACATTTAAATCCAACACGGTGAATATAAACGAAGGGTGAGCACGGTCTTCATTGAGAAGAGGTTTAGAAGCTGGGATTAAATGTACTGGAAGATTTGAGAATACTAAATCTAATGTGTTATTGGAACAATTTTTTAAGAAATTGTATTGTTGAAGGCCATAAAAAGCTAGTGAGTCTATAAATTTAGTACCGGCAGCTTGGACCTCCACCGACCCTTAAAGTGGAAAGTGGAAATGGAAAGTCGCAATGCAGTTTACTCCCGCCGTTCCATGTTTTCCTGGCGAAGTGCAGTGTGGAAATCAATAGTATGCACTTCGGATGGCAAACTTTAAAATACTAAGCTGCACCTGATAACCTGATTGGCGGAGCGACAGTGGGTTTAGGAGTCTGGAATGGGGGTAGGTGGTGTAGATCGGCCATATCCGGTTATCCTCGGAAGTGTTCGTGATTGTATCGAGCGTCTGATGATGATAATGATGGGTATATAAATGTCTTGGTTTTCATATTGTCCTGGTTATTCGCTGTCCGGAAATCAATCAATGCACCAATGTCATTGTTACGCATGCCTGCATAAAAATGCATGCGCGAGCTTCCTTTATGCATGCACCTTCAAAGAAAACTTGAGTAGACCTTTGTTCAGTTAGTTGTATATTTCAAGCTTAGCTAAAAATGTGTTTTTGTTTTATATCTAAAAGGCAATTATTCAATGTTTGTTACCTAATGCGCGTACCTCTGATATGTTATGACAAAAATTTGGCATATTTTGCATTCGATATTATTTTTCTTTTTTATATCGATTATAATAATAATATACTTTGTAAGTTCTATGTAGATGTAAGTACTTACCACCAAACAATTCAGGACCAGCTACAACGTTATTTAAACATCATACACACTACACCTGTCTTTCAAATACACAATAAAATCTTTTTAACCGAATGGAAGTCTACCTGCACATCAATTCATCATAATAAATATAAAGATTCCATTTGTCTCAGTCCCTAACTTTAAGCGTTTTATATAAAACAGATTGATCGCTGTGCCGGATCATGGTTTATGGTCGATTCTCAGAAGATCCCAGAGCTATAAACCTGTGGTAGCATCTGTACGCTTCATGCACATGATTTGCACTTCCATTCCAATTGAGACTATTTTATACGATTTAATATTCCTAAATTCTGTAGTAAGCTGTGTATTAAAGCCCTCATATTTCTGGCACAGTAAATATTACTTAAATATATTAATAGGTTTAATAAATTAATTGTGAAATATTAAAACTAGTTAAAGCTAATCAGATGGCATGATCTGCATCTATGACAGATTTTTATAAATAAACCTAACAGGTATGTAAACTAAACGCACCTATAAATGCATATTTTATCAAGTGACAAATTGAACATAGTGGACAGTAATTATGTGAAAATTAAATCGTCGTTTTAATTTATTTTTCTCGTGAATTCGCCAATATTTTTCAACGTTTAAACCTATCGTTCTGAACTTCCACAATTATTTCAAGATCAAAATAAGCCACATAGCAGCCATTCTCAAGTTTTAGCGAGCATTTTCATATACTTTTAAGAAGATGATTCTATTATTATTTATTTACCGTTTTTTTAAGCATAATTTTGATTTTCAGTATTAAAATTCGGAAAGTAATAAAAATCACTAGTATTTTTCCAGTCACAATCCGAGATGCGTTTTTATCTGAATTATTTCAAACATGTGTCAGTCGAGTTGAACTGAATTTCAAGCACCTATGAACGTAAACAATGTATCACGGGTGTCGTTTTTAAAAATCATCGTATTTTTTTTTATTAAAGCTAACACGCTTTCAGACGGGTTATTCTTAAAATACCTATTGCATTTATAAAGATCAAACGGATGAGCGAACGTTCTTGTAAACATTACTCGCAGGGAGCAGAGCCGATATCTCTTAGTAAAGCGATTGTAAACGGAACCATATTATCTTTGAAGTATTCTTCTTCAATACTGAATGACGAACGCTCATTTATGGACGATCATGATGATTACAGGACGTTGGAGTAACATCGCAAAACATCGCAAAAATTCGTCGTGAAAGCTGCACACCGTATTTTAAATTATAAAGAAGCCTCCTCCTATTTCATGATTTCCTGGTTCAAATAGTGGTATTTAGTTATATAGGTGCTTTTAGAGGGCGTGGAAATAATAAAAAGTTAAAAAACTTTCTAACCAAGGTCTGCAATTTTTTAATTGCAATTTTTTTAATCCGCAATTACTAGACCCCCATAAGTCACATTAAGTTGAGAATGCTTTTAGATATAACTGGGGGGGAAATGAGATCCTACGTAGACACCTACCTGATGTTATGCGATCACCGTCGCTATTCACCAACACTCCTTAGGCAATTCATTTTTATTTCACGCTCGTTTTCTGTGTGGTTTTTATTCTAATGGTTTTCCGCTTTATCATTGAAATTCAAGAAAAAATAACAAAGAAGTTTTTTATTGATGATGAAACTGCAATAACGGCATCCCTGATATTTCATGTCAGCCTGGTAAAAGCTAGTTGGAAAACTATGTTACAGCAGATTGATCTTGATCAGTTTTATCTTTATCAGTGAGAATTAAGCAGCGCGTACGGTTGTTTGCAGCCCCGTTCAATGGCTTTGTTGCCGTTATCAAATTAATAATAATTATTATTGGATAGGTATGTATCCTATTTCTTTTCTATTTACAATATTTCGTATGGAAATATAAATGACTGTTGACTTGACTGTATTTTATTCTCCCGATTTGCCCGCTTGTATTCAACATGAACACTACTATATAGACTAACGATATACGCCAAATGGCTTACGAAATGAAACAATATGTAAAGCATTTTATTTAATTCATATAAGTACATTATAATGTTTATAAAATGTAGAATCTAATCCATCTGATAATGCTTTCTCAACTTATTCCATATTTCTCCAGCAGGTTATAAAAAAATAACACGAACACAATATATAATAAGCTCCGTTACTCATATTAATAACATAATTTAGTATGGATTAAAATGTATTGTTATAACAATACATTTTAATCCATACTAAATTATGTTATTAATATGAGTAACGGAGCTTTGCTCGGAGTTCTGATGCTTAAATTTAAAAAAGGAAATATAATATCTGACCGAGATTCGAACCCACTACATTCCGAATTTCCGAACAAAGCAAAAAACACATACCTAACTGCCAGTCGGACTGACATAATAGTATCGAGATTGTTGATATATGGTTGCACGACGAAAAAACAAATATATATATAGCTTATAAATGCGCAGTTACCAGGAGTAAGTCTAAGCTAGATAGATTCTTCTCTCCCAAATCTCCCCGCGTACAAAATTTCATGGCAATACTTGCAGCTGCTGCCGAGAATCCGATTTTATGTATACAAGATTGTCTCGCTTAAAGTAAAATAATAATATTATAAAGAGGAATTGTTTGTTTGTTTGTTTACATTGAATAGGCTTCGAAACTACTGGACCGATTTTTATACAATTAGGCACAGACATAGAGTACGATCACGGGAGTGGACATAGGCTACTTTTTATCGCAATATGTACGGTTCCTGTGGGATGTCCTATTGCGCGCAGGAAGTTGCGGGAAACATTTTGTCCTTAAAAGTTTGCACAGATTCTTCCCTAAAATCTATCTGACGTTGCTTTTCTAAAGCTGTTTTTTCGTTTCACATTCTCCAATTCAGGTACACAACCCTATCAGTAACGCACATGGTAAAAATAACCCCAGTGATTGAAACTGCGATCGATGCATTACGCTGTGTGTGGTCCGCTGTCCATATGATTTAGTTTATATTTAGCCCCTTTTTTATAAAAAAAAACTTCACATAGAGGTGTTAATTTTATTTTGCGTCGTGTTTTTTTTTACTTTTTGCTATTTTTGTCATTTCTGTATTTCGGTATTAGTTTAGCTCTTCACATTATGGTCTTCCACTTTTTATTTTAGAAATTAATTATTTCGCTATTAACAAAGTTAACATTGATTGTTTGTAAAAAAATAATTAAACCAAATAAATAAATACTTACCTATATTTAAAAGTATTACAACTATTTTAATCAATACCTTTATACCAAATTCAATTCCAATTAATTGTAATTAGTACCTATTTTTTGTAAATAATAAAACCCTACTTTTTAAGATTTATTTCTTTATTAAAATAAACATTTATTTATTTAGGGTGGAATGAAGGCGCAATTCCGGTACTATTTTATTCCTGAACGAACGCTTGAAACTTTAGAACAGGTATAATGATCAATTTTTTTGACCTTGCGAATTGTGAAAGTTTAATGATTGTAAATAGCAAAAATTGCGTCCTCGTGAATCCTTAATGCCAACTAACAAAATACATGTTTTACGAGATAAAATAAGAAACAGAGAATTTCTACATTTCTTACTGAAAAACTTGACGACACATAATAATTATTCTTAGTTGTTGAATTGTAAAAATTACGCCTGTATTTTAATATAGGTAATAAAAAATACGCGTCCGGCATTCAGGATTCACATAAATCGCTGGCGAATTATTTTTTTTACTTTTTTTATTGCTTTGCGAATTATGCGAATTCTGTGTGTTATAAAATTTTAAATGTGTTGTCTAAAAGCGCGAAGGCGGTAGGGGGTGGAAAGACCGGCAACGTATAACGCCCCTGTTACAGGTGTATCTAGAGCAGCGTGATCGCTTATCATTAGGCGATCCTACTACTTGTTTGCTGGATAACGAGGAAAAATCCACTAGCGACGCTACATCGTACTGTATAGCTGCACATAATTTTGTACCAGGAAAATAGAATACCGAAGGTGGTTACAGAAAAGTTAGTGCACTGAACATGCATGTAAAACTTTTCCTGAACATTACGCGCTATCTACTGCCGGCGACGTAAGAACAAACTAATAAGTTTCTCTCATTGTAGGTCCCTCGGATTTTTCCTCGATAGGAAAATCATACTTGTAAATGATTTCAAAGCTAAGGATGACAGAAAAGTACATTTGACAGAATAAAACTTCATACAAGAAAAAGTAGCGCTATCTCGATTTTAGAAGATTTTGTCAATTATATGCGGACTGATTAAACTGCGGAAATCAAATGTTAAATATGAAGATAACAAATATCAAACCTCGACTGCCCCAAACAACCCTAAAAGTAGGTCAGTTTTAAGGGTGGATTCTTTTTGTCTCCACATACGTGTACATATAATAGGTTTTTGTTGTTCCATAAAGGGCATGCGCCAAACCTAAAAAGAAAAAAAGTGCCTAAAAAAATAATACACACCCCAACCCCGCCGCCCTTTAAATGTTTGTTTCCAGTGAGGTATTAAACTTTGAAAGCAACATAGGTTTGTTTAGTTTACCAACCACATGAAAATCATTACTCAAATTCTGTGCTGTGCATTGTAACTCACGCATGTGACCGTAGGTTATTAAAAGCGCAATAACGTTCCCATACGGTTGCTGGCATTCGTCTGTTGTCGCCCACATGCCCGCTCGCTTCGCCCGCCCGGCCCGCTCGCCTCGCCCGCGTCTCGCTCGCTCGCGTAAACAAACCCCACCCGATTTTTGGAATTCTAACTCCACTGTAACTATTTTGTAGCCACGTGTGAAGTTTGAACGTTTTTAAATCGTTTTACATTTTTTATTAGCAGTCGATGTGTTATACATTCTAGATATACCATAGTTATACATTATATTTCTGTCAATAACATAGTCAGCAATGTAAGTTAGCATTCATATAATATGTACTCGTCAATAATATTGCCGAATGTGAAAAATGTTTTAACGATAGCCGTAATAAAATAACCATCACGAGATATTGTTAAAAAGCGTTAAAATATTTGTGATAAAGAACTTGATACAATTTTCAAATCTGTACAATATCGTCAAAGTTTCTGCTCGACCAGTTTCCAAACATTTTCCTTTGCACTAGGTCACCTCAAAATATTTATAAAACAAAAGAAGTGACCCCATCGAAAGCATACGTGGTTGTCCTTATTTACACCTGAGTATGTCGTGCGCATCTTATGCCTGGTCGAGCGGCACGGCAACTAGTTCGATAGTATGTGTCAGTGTGAAAATCGTCTAATCTATAAATAATAGAACATCTACACAGCAAGTTGTGGCTAAAAGGATTACATCACGGTACTTGTTGCTGGGCGCTGTCAACACTAGCAATTGCTCATGCAAGAGGCCGCCGATGGCTTAATGGCCGTAGTTGAGAGACGTTGGTAATACGACCTTATATTATGTATAGGGTTATTCAATTCGAAAACGGCTGTCATAACGATCATTGTTCCCATAATGAGTCATTACTTTAAACCAGATTGGTTTGGGTTTTTAACTATGATGATTAAATGCAAGAGGGTTTTGTTTTCTTAATATGGGTTCAACATGGCCGACAACCCCCAATATCACCCAGGGAACATAGATGACGGAAGGTATTTTGTACACTGATTGTTTTGCACTAGGAAGTAGCTTTCTTGCTGTTTTACTGTGCACCGATATTGAAAGTGAACCACTAAAGAGCTAATATTTCAGTGCTTTTCGTTCGAGTTGGTTGAGCAAGAGCGAGACAAATATTGGCGAATGCCCTAGGTTGCATTCATTTCCTGGCGCTGGCTACCTGGACTCATGTAAGCTTTTCTGTATTCCTGGTGCATATCACGAAACAACTAGAACAAAGAACACTCGAAAGAAGCTGAAAAGAAAAAGAACATGACAGTAGTCCACAATTTTGTGACTATCAGTTAACGTCATCGGTTATAGTCAACGATATTTGAATTGCCATTAATAACTTAACATGACTTAAAAAGCTGTTAGTTCTGTTTAATTTGTAGTTTGTATAAATTTTACTCAAGAAAAATAAATTTTAACATAATTTAGCAAAAAATACACAAGGAACTCAAACATAAACAAAATAAACATAACTCAAATATAACATAATATTACCATTATGAAGTTAATTAATATAATTACAATATAATATAATATTACAATATATTTTTATACAATATTCATGGATTTCTTTGTTCGCAATTTTTATTGATTTCTGATCGATTTCAAAATGTTTTTTAAACATTTTTTTTGTCTATAAAATACCATTTATTGTGAAAAATCGACCAGGAAAACATGGGTTGACTAGAGTTCAATAGCGGATGAGTTCGATGCAGCCTTGATGCAGCACATAGACGTGGAGTATTCATGAAATATTTGCTTGTGTGCATATATATGTGTCCTTTTCACTTCCTGTTTATTAAAACGGGATATAGTTCATATAACATACTCGTATGTTCTACACACAGTGTACCTACTACGTAGCCCATAGTCCATCAAGTATCGAAGTCAGTCGAACACTGGGAAGCAATATCAGATCGTGCAATTTATGTATGTTAATAATATGTTTGTTTCATGTCTGATTCATCACTTCAATGTCTTATTATTTCAATTCAAAAGGAAGGGTAATAATTTAGTAGGGGGATTTTAACGAATGAGGTGTTAATAGATTCGTAATAATAGCCCGGGTAATATAATTTACGTAGTCAGGTTATAGTTTTACATAAAAATTATAGTTATTTAAATTTTATCACCGCTGCTGCCGCTATTGCAATAGCAGTCACTGTTAGCGCCTCCCTTACTACAAACAAACCCACTCACAAACCCGTCTTCTTGCAGGTTCGTCGTCAATGTTCGCTAACATGCGCGGGGTCCACGGCCAGATGCTCCCTAGTGGGTCGCTGAACTCGGTGGGCCTGGGTGGGTACATGACCCCCCTACCGGCCCTCCCGCCGGACCTCAAGCCGCCAACCCCCCTGCCAGCGCTGCCACCCGCGTCTATTGCGCCTACGCCATCGACGTCCGCTGTCCACTATTACGACCATCTTATTTGAAATCTGATTTTTGACGTGAGTATGCTAAACAGATTATGTACCATTATGTCTGCGGCATAGTACAATTTGCACATATCTATATACCGACCCGAGATAACTATGCTGCGTCGTGTCGCATCGCGTCTACGCGCAATTGTGCTAGAGGGAATGGTTAAACCAGAAATGGAAATAATACAACCGCTGGAGTCATCTGCAAAAAGTTTCAATAAATTAAGACGCTTAATGCCAGTCTAATCATAACAGCGGGTGCAGACTGTAGGCATTGACAACCTCTATGGCTCAGTGGTTAGCGCGTTGGCGCTCAAACCGGAGGTCACGAGTTTGAATCCCGCCGAACTGTTTGTTCCTAACAGTTTTCTGTGTTCCTGGGTCATGAATGAATGTCTAATAAATATGTGTATAAAATAATAAAAATCTTAAATATATGTATAGTATAAAAGTATTAAATATACTTTCCGTGGTCTGGTAGCTGTAACGCAAGTACTTCGGATACTTATTACGGGGCCAAATTGTCGAGGTGTGAAAGCGCCCATAAATATTATAATTATTCAATGAACCTCGTATTCAATAGGCTGTATTTTCCACTTACCGGCACTGGCCCGGCGCCGGCATTCGCCCAGCCTGGTTATGCAATTTGTTATCTATTTACTGTTTTGAAAAATATGTGACTTATAAAAGTAATAGTACCTATATCAAGGACTAAATCTATAAAAAATATTTCAGTTATAGCTCGAGTATTTGTAAACATTTAAATGTTTAAAAAAATCATTAATTACGTCCACACACACGTTATTTACTTACAGTTAGACCGTATTGCTAATCGATTGAAAAATACTGCAGAAATAGAGATTAGGATGGCAAATAATTTTATTTTCAATTTTGAACTGTATGAATTTTTATACATTTTAAACTGATGTTTGTTAGATGCCATGTTTGTAAAATAAAATTTTCACCATGTTAGAAAAAACAAAAGCTCATCATGAAATATAATAAAAATCACCGACCGGACTGGTATACCTTTATAGGCTGATGCCGGTAAGTGGAAAATGTCTTTGAGTGGGCTATATGGACGGGATGGGTTTGTTCAGTTAACCGACCCTAAATATAATATATTTTTTTGGCAAACAGCACCTCTAGAATTAAAACTATTGCGTATTACCAAACAAATGCTAAATACATAAATGTTTAACGATTCTGTTTGCTTTTAGTTTATTTATAATACCGTATTTCCTTACTTTTTCAGATTCAGAAGGAGATATTTTCCAAAGTTGTGTTGCATTTACAAACTTGAATATGTGAACGGATATTAATATAAGTTTATTTTGTATGGAAATTAGTGAGGCAGAAATCCTGCGGCAAAAATCAACCCGATTAAATCCCCCATTAGGTGTAATGACGATTTAAATGTATAACTTATAAGCAATACACAACATAAAAACATGTCGTTAGTTTTGATTAAATTGGTAATATATTTATTAATTAAATTTTCAAAAATTTTTATGACTATTTTTATCTATGATTCATTTGTAAGAATCTACTGATTATATTCTTAAATGTCAAATCTCGCTTCGCATAACATATCTATTGCAGTAAGCTTATCTTGTTAGTAACAACTTACATATAAAAAAACTACTTGTTTGTAAAGTGAATAAATCACGTTCTTCATAGTTTCTCTTTAGTAAATACTAAAGCAGTTCTTGAATTTAAAATTGAAATTTAGTAAATAAAAAGGCTTAGAAAGTGCTTTTAATGAAACTTCTAGCTGACACGTGTATATTCTTAACTTACTTGTTAGGTATATAAGGTTCTTCAAAATCGATTACGCATTTTTTTGGGCATACGATCATATTATTATAACTGCATAATTCAAGATGTTTAGACAGAAAAATTATCAAAATTTCAAAAACAATATTATGTACAAAATTACATTACGGTCTACGGCGTCGTTAAACCCATTGACTTCTCATAGCCAATCTTTAGATCATCTGTTTTTGTGAGGTTAATTTTATTTAGGATTATGTTTTTTTTTTTCGAAATTTTGAATTATTTTTCAGCCTAAAGCCTAAGCAGTTCATTTGCCCAAAATATCCGTAAATTAATTTTAAAATTACCTTATATTATTATGTAGCTTATCGTTCATATGCTACATTTATAACTTCTAGATATTAAACTATAAGCTAGTAAATTCACAGTGATATTATGTTAAATACATTTTATATTTATTGTTAACATAAATTTATTTTAATTGTTTTACTAAATCTTAGTGGTATCAATGTTTGCCGTATATCATTACTTTCCAAAGCAACACTTCGACTGGTGTACATACAGAATGTGTATTTTTCCGAATTGCGTCGGTTCAATGCCTGGCTAGGGAAACAGATTCATCAAAAATGTAGTGATGCAATTTTAATTCTTCCTCGCTACTCCTTTTCAGCATTTTTCTCTATTCCTATTAAAATGTATCTCTATTGCTTATAAGTAGTGGAAAAATTACCGCATACAAAAACGATAATTATTCCAGAGTGTTATGAATAAAAAAAATATAAAAAATAATTAATATTTAATAAAATAAGATTATTTTAAAACAGAAAAACACTAAATTGATACCATTGTTATTTCATTATTATTACGAAAACAAAAAATTGTTCACCAAAGATAAAAATAAAGAAAGTAGATAATAATTAGAGAAAGTACCTAATATTAGTTATTAGAATTTATGTAATACTTAATTATTATTTACATACTATCTATCTATAGTAATAGTTTAAGAACGATTTCACTCGTAGTCAGTATAAATGTCATATCGCTTGTATTTTAAATTTCCCTTCATAAAATAAACAATGTTTTTTGTCACTTGCATTTTAATGTTATTTAATTATTAGTTTGTAAAAGCCTGGCTATCTGTAACTTTGCAATTATTTTTCAAGTTTATATGATTTTTATTTCGAATCATTATTTATAATTTAATATCGATAAAAAGTAAATGTTTTAAAAATATTTTGTGTTATTTTCTAGGTCTTAAGTCTGCAAAGGCAGATACACGAATTCTGAACATACTTAGAGTTTAGCCAATCTACTGATGAGTATTTTGATAGTCTATAATTAGTATCTTAGAAACACTATAAGAATTCTATTTTAAGAATGTTACTGTAAGATATTTAATTTTAAATAAATAAATGAAGAATGATATTGTTTTATTTTATTACCTGAAAAATTGGCCATGATTATTAAGAAGAAACTAATTGATTGATTTCCTGATGAAAAGCGACAACCAAAAATTGTTGGGGACAATCGCAATACGAGATGAATCACATGTAAGTCAACGCTCGACCAGGCATAAGTTAAAAAATCGCTTAACGGCGCCGTTAAACATCTGCTCGCACACAATATACTCACATACGTAGTTCAACCACATCTGCAGTCGTTGCGTTCACTTCCTTTGTGTTTAAAAATATTTTGAGGTACCCTTTAAGAAAATGCTTAGAAACGAGCAGGAACTTTGTCAATATTGTACGTTGCCTGGTACTAGGAACTACTTTTGAAGAGCATCAATGAGATACTAATTTAGATAGAGGTCATGGTCACCTGTTATAGGTCAACTGATAAGCGTGGTCGTTATCATACAGATGTTTTGTACGATCCCAGGATGTCAGGAATCCGAGGAGTTTTCAATCCACGCAAATGCAAGGTTAGTGGTACACGTCGACGCTGTATGAAATATGCACACAAGGAGTACACGTTTGAGGAATGAAATTTAAAATCCAGTATAGGCTAGACAACTGATTTTTCTTATTGATTAAAAAAAATAAGGGCAAGTTCTCAGAAGAAACAGTATATTAAAAACCCGGCCAAATGAGAATCGGACTCGTGCATGCAGGGTTCCTTACGATTATACCAATATTTTATATGTTTTCTTATTATTTTGTTATCTATGTACGAAGTTTTCCAAGAAAGCGCATTTTACAAGTTAAGCATCTATAACTCCTAAAGTAACATAAGCCATTATAGTTTACCTTTCAAGTTGCCATGACTGGACTGCTATTACGAACTGTTTCAGATTTTCGAGCTATCCGTTTGAGTTTTAAAAGTTCCGTTTTTTTTTTTTTTTTATTTGAACAAAAAAAATTAGCTTTAAACTTGATATCCCGCAAACGGATAACTAAATCAAAATTCGTCTTAGCAACCTCTCAAATATTTTAATAGACTATTGATACTACAAATAATAAACTTTATTTGCGCAGATTTATTTATTTTTCTTCTTCTTCTTCTCTTCTTCTTCTTTAATTTTAGGTACCGGGCTCATGTCGGTGGAGCTTTCACCACTTTTCTTTATCCTATACTAGTACCTTCAGCTCTCTATAGGATATGTTGACTAATATAGTTTTTCCTTGGCCTTCCCCTACCCCTCTTTCCTTCTAATAGTGTCCTAATGAATGTGTCATGTCTTTTAGATGCCCAATCATTTTTCCTCTTCTATTTTATAGAGTTTTTAATATGTTTCTCTTTTCTCCTATTATTTGTAGCATTTTTTCGTTAGTTTTCTTTTCTTCTCGACTTATCCGCTGCATCCTTCTCCATCACCACATTTCGAACGCTTCGAATCGTGCCCTGTCCTACTTTACCTATTACTTCTCATAGTCCAGGACTCGCTACCATATAAAGCTAAACACCAGATATATTAGGTATTTATTTACCTATGAAATTGCCGTTTTGTATGAAAAACTTTAAACGATTTTTTTCATGTATTTTTTATTTGTATTAATCGAAGTAATCACCAATGCAATCAATGCATCTTTGCCAACGCAGACAGTTTATTGATGCCCTTCTTAAAGAAATTAGCTGGACGGGAGGCAACAAATTCTTCAAAGGCATTTTGTACTGCCTCTCGGGTATTGAATTTTTTTTCCGCCAAGAAGTTATCCATATTCTGGAAAAAGTAGTAGTCTGTAGGCGCAAGGTCTGGTGAGTAGGGCGGATGACGGAGAGCTCACAACCCCAGTTCTTGCAACTTGGAGACCGTCTGCTGTGCAGTATGAGGTCGCGCGTTGTCGTGCAGGAGCAGCGGAGACGAGCGATTTACCAATGCTGTTTGGAGATGTGCCAGCTTCTCCAACATTGTGTTCAGTTCTTCACAGTACACTTCTGCAGTAATGCTCACCTCGTTTGGCAAGAAGCTGTGATTAATCACAGCGGCGCTAGACCACCAAACAGTGACCATCACTTTTCTAGGGGTAAGTTTTTGTTTAGGGCATTACTTAGGTGCTGAACCAGGATCCAACCAACTTGCTGAGCGCTTGCGGTTATCAAACAGAATCTATTTTTCATCGCAGGTAACAATGCGGTTCAAAATTCCTTCATTTGTGTCTGTTGAGCAGTAGGTACAAGGCACGTCTCGACGCGTACTTCGCGCTGGCGATCATTGAGTTCGTGGGGCACCCATTTGTCAAGCTTTTTTACCTTGCCAATTTGACGCAAATGGACTAATATTGTTTTGACGCTAACGTCGAAAGCTGCTGCTAATTCAGCCGTAGATTGTGTATCATCAGCTTCCACAATCGCCTTAAATTCGTCATTGTCGACCAAAGTCTTCTGACGACCTCGAGGTTCATTTTTCAGGTCGAAATTTCCAGAACGGAAGCGAGCAAACCAATAACAGGTGGTGCGTTGGTTTGTAGTGTTAGCTCCGTAAACGTCGTTGATGTTGCGTGCCGCTTGTGCCGCGTTGCTGTCACGACGGTACTCATATTCCATAATTACTCGAATTTTTAACGTAGCCATGATGACGAAAAAGATTGAAATGCGATGAAATGTAACACTAATCAATAAACAAATGGCTACTTATGGAAAAAGAATTCCATGTTTTTAAAATAAAATTAATTTGAAATTAGAATTCTTAGCCAAACAAAAATTATTTTGATTTGAAATGACCAGTACTGCAGAACGGCAATTTCATAGGTAAATACCTATATTATAAGTAGGTACCTACCTATAGATCAAAATATATCAAAAGATAAATTACATGATATAATCTTCGTACTCTATATTTATTTTTAAATTAATTGTTATAAAGTTTTTGGAGTACAATTTCATTTAAGTACATTTTTAAACGACTAAGTACCTATATAGGTATTTACTGTCAGTAGAATAATATTAATTAAAATTATTATTATGATATTATTATACTCACCATTCAGCCTGGAAACTGTGAGGTGAGTACGAAGTAGGCGACAAAAAAGACACAATTTTGAATCGCTCTGTCTCTGAAAAATCTGAAAATTTATTTTGGATATTTACAATTTTCAGTTATTATTTTTAATGTGTTACTAAATAAAAAGTTACCAGTGCTCCCCCTAAATATTCTCACAATAAATTTTTGCATTAATTTCATCAAAGTCAAAGTCAAATTTTTTTATTCAAAATAGGTATTTTCATACACTTTCTGAACGTCGATCTACATGATGCCTACCACCGGTTCGGAAACTAGCCCAGCGAGAAGAACCGGCGTAAGAAACTCGCGCGGGGCCATCTTTTATCAAAAAGATGGAAAATTGTTCTTTTAAAATATAAAAAAGGCATATATAACAATGTTATGACTAAAACTACATAACAAGAGTACAATAATATATGTAATTTAGAAGTAGCCTTGCAGGGGGTCACCTCATTCCCATGGTGTGCTATCATTCATAAAATCATTAACTTTATAATAGACTTTAGCACATAAACGTTCTTTAACTACTTTTTTAAATTTATTGATTGAAAAATTTTGAACGCTTTCTGGGATCTTATTGTATAGGCGTATACACTGGCCTTTAAACGAGTTCTTTACTTTACTAAGTCTAGTCACTGGTACATCAAGCTTATGCTTATTTCGGGTATTTCTATTGTGGTTGTCACTTTTCTTTTTGAATAGGTTTAATTTTTTTTTAACATATAATACATTTGATAGAACATACTGAGAAGCTACAGTTAAGATTCCAGTTTCTTTAAACTTCTCTCTTAATGAAGTGTTGGGGGCCAGCTTGTAGATTGCCCGAACAGCTCGCTTCTGCAGCACAAATATAGTATTTATATCGGCAGCATTTCCCCACAGTAGAATGCCATAGGACATTATACTGTGGAAGTAACTAAAATATACAAGTCTTGCTGTGTTTTCGTCTGAACATTGTCTTATTTTACTCACTGCAAATGCTGCTGAACTGAGTCTGTCGGCCAACCCAACAATATGAGGGCCCCACTGTAGTTTTGCGTCTAAAGTTATACCTAAAAAGACAGCTGTATCTACTAGTTCCATACCTTTTCCATTCAATAGAACATTGGTTTCAGTTTGCCTTACATTTGGCAACGTGAACTTTATACATTTAGGTTTTTTGCTATTTAACAAAAGAATATTAACACTAAACCAGTGTACTATTTTTGAGAGAGCATTATTTACTTCGTCATAGCCTGAGGTTTGGCGATTAATATTAAAAGTAAGTGACGTGTCATCGGCAAATAAGACTATCCCGTTTTTTCCATTAATAAGGTATGGTAGGTCATTTATATAGACCAGAAAAAGAAAGGGTCCTAAAATGGATCCTTGTTGGACCCCCATCTCAATTTTGGTACCTGTGGATCTTTTTCCATTTATCTCAACCCTCTGAGCTCTATTTGATAAATAAAATTTTAAGAGGACGAGTGCTGGTCCCCTTACTCCATAGTGGCATAGTTTCCTGATCAATGTTGTGTGCTGCACGCAATCAAATGCCTTAGAGAGATCGCAAAAAACTCCTAAAGCATCCTGCGACCTCTCCCAAGCATCAAAAATATAACTAATCAGATCAACGCCAGCATCTGTTGTAGAGCGACCCTTCGTAAAACCAAATTGTTTATTATGTAAAATGTTATTAATATTAAAGTGTGCTAGTAACTGAGTAACTATTATTTTTTCATATATTTTACTTAGTGTTGGCAAAATAGATATAGGCCGGAAGTTAGATGGATCCGACTTACTACCAGACTTAAATAAAGGTAAAACTTTACTATGTTTCATTAGATCAGGAAATACGCCACTTTTTATACAATCATTAAAAATAGTTGCTAAGTAAGGTGCGATAATATCGATTATAGATTTAATAACTTTCATTGATAGACCCCATAAATCTGCAGTATTCTTAATATTTAATAAATTAAAATTTTTAATAATATCTTGCGGTCCTATTTCTTTAAATCTAAATTCGATTTTACATTCTTTTACATTATCTTTAAGAAGTAATTCAGCATCAGCAGGAGAGGCATACAAATTTTTGGTGGAATGTCAGCAAAGAATTTCTCAAAAGCAGTTGCAACTTCACTGTCGGATTTAATTATTTTACTATCTATATTCAATTTAAAATATGTGTTGCGGCTGGTGACTCTTCCAGTTTCATTTGCAATGATTTGCCAAGTTGTTTTAATCTTATTTTTCGAATTCTTAATTTTATTTCTAATGTGAAGAGATTTTGCTGCAGAGCAAACTTGCTTAAATGTTTTTGAATATAATCTTACATAATTTTTAAATTCTTTACTTTGATTCATTATTCTTTCATTATAAATTTCATACAATTTTAATCTACTTTTTAAAATACCTGCTGTTGCCCATTCGCTGAATTTACTTTTACTGTTTGTTCTCACTGTCTTAGGGGTGAAAATAGTATCAAATTTATGTTTTATTAATTTAAACAGTTTACCGAACGACATATCCGGGCTACTATGATACTCTAAGTGTCCAATATTAGCTATAATTTCACCTCTAAACTTCTCAATATATTTGACATTTATTGGTATACATGTGTTTCTGTCCTGGTGTAATTGTTTGCAATTATTATCTATAGGGAAAATGGCCCACTGTCCACAGTGATCAGAGCTTAGTATGTTAATGACTTCCTTATTTAATGGATCTATGTTGGTAAAAATGTTATCAATGCATGTAGCCGAGCTATCACTGATCCTTGTTGGTTCAAAGAATAAATGAGTTAAGTTATATGATTTTAACAATGAAGTAAATCTAACAGTGGTGGAATTACTTTCTAAAATAGTTATATTAAAATCACCACACAATAATATATGTTTGTTAGATACACTTATCTTAGTTAATAACGTTTCCATTATTTTTTCAAATGAATCATATAACCCTAAAGGAGGCCTGTATACGCTAACAATAATAAAGTGTCCCACCTCTATACAGGCTATTTCAGTTGTTCGTTCTGTAGAGAGGCTTACTATGTCTTTACGTTCTTTATATTTTAAATTCTTCTTAATTAATATAAGTGAGCCGCCTCTTATGGCTTTTTCTCTACAGAAAGAACTAACTAGCTGGTGCATACCAAGATTTAACATAATTTCATTTTTCTTAAACCAATGTTCGGTTATACATAAAATGTCTAAATTATTGTTTAAAAACAACTCAATTTCTAATTCCTTACTAGACATACCTTGTATGTTGATGCACCTGCAGATGCATGATTTACATAATTTATTATCTTTAATTAAATTATTATTTTCATGAGTACTTATACCTACAATGCTAGAGATTTCCTCTGTTGTCTTACAGGCTAATTTACATTATTATTATTTGGAACATTTTCCAAGGTGTTATAATAAGTCATATTATTATGACTAAACTGCTCAATAGAAGCAGTTGTCTTACTAGCCAAGTACTTGGCTGAGTTAAAATATAAATTAAGTTAATAGCGTACTTGCTATAAGTCTTGTAAAATAAGAGGATAGATAATATCTATCTAATGTCAATTTACATAATTTATAATTTACAATATTATTCATGTCGATTATATTTATTTTATTGTCATATTTATTTAATAATATACAATTATTATTAACAGCAGTAAACAATTGGCTGTTAAGCTTATATCTAATTTTGTTTTCCCATGGCAACCGTTTTATGTAAGGAAATGTGAGTAATATAATCTTACTAATATTTTGCAGTTTGTTCAATGCTTATATATAATATTCTAATTGGTTACTATTCACATTTCCCCGTCTCCCCACTAATATTATTAGTGTTGTATTGGGACAGTGAGTTGTACTTAAAATCTTTTTTATTATTTGTGAAAATGTTGCACCCGGCATACAGGTGTTGTACACTGACTGTTCCTCATACAACTTACTCAATTGCACCCCAACTCCCCGACCAAGCTCATCGCTGTATATAGTGACTATGCCCGGACCAGAGGCCAATGGTGCAATCAAATATTCACTATGGGAGGATATATCATGAGCCTCCACACCTAAATTACAATTTTTATTATTAGTTGAATTATTTACCAGATGCTGACATAGTGAGTTGTGACTCAATAAAGACTTAACTCTTTCTTCATTGTAATAGCTGTCATCCAGTAAAATATTCAATGCAGATATGTGACTAGATATTTCTGATTGGGCTAGTTCATATTTTTTTGTTATGGATTTTAAAGTGTCATGTAAATCAGTAATTTCAGTTTGGAGACTGCACACGTCTGCCTCATAGACACATGTGGTATTTTCCAACTCTTTAATACTGTCTAAGTATTTATTTTTAATAACGATTTTTTCTTTTGTTAGCTTAGACAGTTTTAACATAATTTTTTTGTTTCTTATTAACAATTTACTTGTTTGTTTAATATGTTTATTTACTTTTCTGTATTTTTTTAACTTATTTTTACTTTGAAATGTATGGGAGGGCATAGTATTGTCACCAGTTAAGTCAATTATTGGTATAGTTTTTGTGAAATTTTTTTCAAGAATACTAGGATCTCTCCCATACATTTCTTGGAACAAGTTTTGTGTTTGTGAGGAATTATGCTTCTGTATTTGACTTTTCAATATATTAATTTGTGTATAGGCTTCCTCTAGTTTCCGCTTCCAAATACTAGTATTGTTCAGAGCTTCCTCGTACTCATCCCTGCACCGGTCAAAGCTGTCTACAATCTGTCACTTCACATCTTTCACTAATCTACCTTCAAAAATTTTTTATATAATTTTTGAATACACTTCAAGTTTTAAACTATTTTTAATCCATAAACATACTAAAACCATGCGACCAATGTCAAATTCCTGTAACATATGACTAGGAATTTACGTAAATAAAGAATTGATAATATATTTAATATTGAATAAATCTTGCCAGATATAATTTCATATAAAATTATCACCAATTTATTTACAACAATTACAACAAATTATATACAACGTGTTCCTTTGGATTTCCCATATTTAAGTTAAGATAAATATAAGGACTATATTATGAAAACATTCAATGTTTACCATTAAATCTAAATCGAATTATGTATCAATATTTGAAGCACCACATAATATCATCACCATTATACTTAATAATTTAAGATATCTATTATTATCTTTAAAACTATACATTTTAGAACCCCATGGGAAATGAAGAATCACACATGTATAAAGAACATTAGTTTGACAAAAGGAAGAAGAATTTCGTTTTATTTCTCTATCTAAAATACAAATCAATACAATAATTTTACGGCCTAACCAGAAAAATAAAAACCTGCTCTCAGCGTGCTTTATTTTTATTGCAGGAAAACTACGAAAAGCTGTGATTGGCTAAATTTCGAACTTTTCTTATTTCATATACATACTAAAATCATGCAACAAATGTCACATTCATGTAAGACACTATACAAAAATATACTGAAGAACGAAAAATTTTATGTTTATATTTTACTACTATAAAACCAAAAATATAATGTGACCAAGCATTTATTTTAGGAGTTAACGATATATTTATTATTAAATAAATCCTGCCAGATATAATTTAATATAAAATTATCACCAATAATTATTATACAAAGTGTTTCTTTTGATTTCCCATAAGTTTCGAGTATTATTGTAATTTTTAAGCTGATATTTTATACACCTAATATAATTCAATCCTAAATACTTTTATTTTATTAACATATTAACAATTGACATTATGATTATTGTTATTTTTAAGCTGATATTTTTATGTAATTTAATTGAAAATAACAATCTTTCCGTAGTGCTATTTTAACTACCATTATAATATTTAAGTATTATCCTGACATTTTGATATCACTTACTATTGTAAAAATTTCAAAAAATATTATAACATGTAAGTAAATATAATTCTTAAATAAAGTACTAGTTTTATAAATTGTTCAGGTTGTATTTTTTGATGATAATTTTAAGATTTTTTTTTTAAATTGAACATTATTGAGCATGTCTGTAATATACATAAACACTGTAAAATTATTATTTATATTAACTTTAAATGTAAAATTAGGACCATATTATGAAAATATTAAATGTTTACAATAATATAATCTGAATCGAAATATGTATAAATATTCGACGCACCGCATCAGCTCACCACCGTTATACTTAATAATTTAAGATAGCTATTATCTTTGCATGCATTTTAGAACCCCATGGGAAAAGAAAAATTATAAAGAACATGAGTTTGACAAACGGAGAAGGATCTCCGTCTTGATTCTCTATCTAAAATACAAATCAATAAAATAAATTTAGGCCCTAAAACCAGGAATATAAAAAAACCTGAGCGTATTTCATTTTTTTATTGCATGAATACTACGAAAAGTTGGCATGTGTTCGTCTTAATCTCGAAGATCTGTTATTAGTAATTATATTTTTAATTTATTTAGTGCATATGGCCAAGTTTTGTATATTCCTACAAATATTTATACAAAATTCAAGCTACAAAAACAATACCTTATAGTTTATACATAACAATTATTAACAATTGTAAGCATTACTAAGTAATAGCTGTAGGCTAAACTGGTGATGATCTCTCAAACGAGATTAATATGTTTTATAAGTTTTTGTAACGGGTATCATATATTGCAAAGATAATTTAATATTTTATGTTTAAATACAATATATTTTGCTGTACAATTTGTATGAACTATCACAGATGCTGAAGATACTATGTATTTTCAACTTGGATATAACGTGCCCGCGCTATCAGATATTACAGTACATTTTATATAACCTGTGTATATCCATGTATGGTACGAGCTACGTCATAAGGAATATATTGTACCCTTATTTGTTATTTATTTACGACAAGTTTTATATGATAGATAAAAATCTAATTATCATTGCATACCTATGTATATTAATATTATCCGCACGTAATTTAAATACGCAGCCTATTTGCAATATGTTCATTTGATTTTTATCTTTAAGTCAAAGGGATAAAGTTCCCAACATTTTTTTGTATTTTCTACAAATCGAAAGATATTTTCAGAATAGCGGCATTACTAGCATTAAAAATAATAATAAAGCTTATTAGCTAGATAAAAACTATTTAAAAAATAGAGAAGAGAGAAAAAGTTATTAATTTTTATGAAAATGAAAAACTTAAAAGTAAAAAATCTCGAAAAATATTAATATATAAATAGGTTTCATTGTAGACAATATTGGAAATGATGGGAAATACAACCTTTTAAAGGATCAACATCGACTTAGCTTGTAACTCTGTATATTAATGCTTTCTTTTTCCAAGGCCCCCCCCAATGACCTCGTTCCCGTGCCATCTCCAGCCTGATTGCAGTGCATCTTGCACAACGCGATATCTCTTTCTAGGGGCGGCCACGGCGTCTTCGTCCATTCTCCTAAGCAATGCTTATTTTTGTCCCATATGATCTAATTCTTACTTTGGATTTGTTGATGCTTGTTTATTGTACGCAGAATTTCATAGATTGATTGACATGTTGAATTCATAATACTGAAAAATAAAAAGCAGTGGTTTAATGTACGAACTATTAAGTAACTTTATGGTTTTATGATGATATAATTTAAAAAATTGCATGGTGCTAAAAAGAAAAATGATACCTAAATCTTGACCCTTGTTCAGGGCTTCTCAAACTTATTTTAACTGTTTAAACCCAACCTAAACTAATATAGATATTACCTATTAAGTAGTTTTAGTAGCCATAGCCATTTAGTATACAGGTGTATGCAGAGCAGTCCCGATAACTTCGTGGGCTTATAATAGGGCATGAGATATATCCATTGGTACAAGTTAATGGTCATTCGCTTTTAATCGATTGTTATTTTAAAAAATATTTTTTTAGAATTTTGAAGCAAAAAAATATTTTTTTACATTTCTGTAATGAGAAAAGGTAGTAGTTATTATCAGAGCATAGCTTCTAAGTCAAGGTTTTAGTTTAGAAATGCTACTGTGACTCTTATCTCGAAATCGCCTCACGACGCCCCTGGATTAGCCTGCAACGTCCCAGGGCGTCGCGACGCACAGTTTAGGAAGCCCCGTCCTAGGTGATAGTTACTGCACTTGATAAAAATTAAATATGATTATTACCTTTTTATTTTATTTTCAATTTTATGCTGACTGTTCAGTCACAACTCACAAGTAAAAAGGGATATTTATTCTTTAACACTGAAAAATTAAAAATTAAACGTTAGGAAAAGATTATGTATTTAAAAGATTATTGTTTATTTTGATAATAATTTCAAAAAGTAGGGCTCCGATTGTTTTACCCAAACGAATTGCAGGCAACAGCTAATCTTCACTAGGTAACTTTCAAAGGCCAATTACAACTAATAAGTACCTCCTAATATAAAATTACACTAATATATATTGCAATAATAAATAATTAAACGTATTGTTAGGATTAGCAGAGCAGGTGTAGACTTTCGATTCCACGAAGAAAGGTTGCACCACGATGAATATATATGAATCGCCCACAATTATCCGCTCAATGCTGAAAATAATAATTATTAATTATTTTTTACTCTCTGATTATTTATTTATTATTCTCTGATTATAATCAGAAAGTTAAATTACACCAAAGTTAAAAGTCAGATAAGTTTCTTGCGCTGTCAGTCAAGACAGTCAGATAATAACTGCACAAATTTTGTTAACACAATATGTTAGAAAGAGTATTTAAATTTTATGATTTCAAAAACTCAATTTTGACAGGTTTTTTGCAGTAGAACATTCATATCGACGCTTGAAAGGCAAAAATTACCAAGCGACATGTATACAACTTTACACTAGAGCGTGTTAAAGTTTTATTTTTGCGAAAAAAAATTATAGAAAATTACCTATTAGTCGAAACTACTTCATTCTAACGAATTTGAAATATATTTCAAAGGCTTAATAAACTGTCATTTAGGGATTATGCAATTTATTTATATTCTCTGAAATAGTGTCGCTTAGTAATAATTCCTATGAAAATACAAACAGGTAAAAATTACTAATCGTCAACAAAATGTTGTCATGAAACAAGTAAAAAGAGCTAAACATCATTAAATTATAATTATGTTGGAACCAGAATTGCGCATCTAGAAGTAACACATTTTTCACATAATGGTAGAATGATCTAAATAGAAAGTAGAAAAACCTTTCTTTCAAGCAATTTTAACTACTGTACAAATTAAAAAAGGTTAGTGTGCGGTGTTATTGAACAAGTATCGAAATAATTAGATTTTAGTCGCAAAATAAAAAAAAACAAATGTATATTTCAACGGATAATCATCATCATAATCATTAAAACCCCTTTTGTGGTAATCTACAATCATCTATCAAGAATGGTGGATAAATTAGAGTATACTTCACAACATTACTCTAATGCAGGTGAGTGGAGGTTGTGGCTTAGTGACCAACCCTTTGTTATGAACGTCTAAAAATATATGTTATGAACGTCTACACAAGTATTTGTTATTGAATACTTACAAAACTTAAATTAAGTATTGGTAAGAATAAATTCAGGCAATATTTTTATAAATTCTATTAACCGTACATTTACTTATTAATATTATAATCAACTTATCATTAAAAGTCCTTAAGTTTCAAATCAGCCTTTTCACTACTACTACTTACCTATTGTTGCTTTGGAACATACATACTAGAATCTATTCAAAAGGAACTGTCTTTATAGCCACAGGTTTGTGATAAAATCTACTTATTAGATACGTATACATTTAGAATAATAACAGCAATAATTTAACATTTTAATAGCACGTAAATACTTTTTACTATTTATCACAATTAAGCTTTTCAAAACCAATTACTTATCTAAGAGCGAGGTATATTTAGAGTACTCTTATTAAATTAACTTGTGATTTATCCATTGACATAAGTTACAAAAAATGTTCTCATACCTAATCAAATAAAGTAAATCTTTAACCTCTTAGGAACTTTTATAAAAACATACCAAATGTCTCCATACAAAATAAATTATTCCAAAGCTCTTTGGAAATTAAATAAAAATCATCCCTACATATATATTTTTATATTATAAAAGCGAAAGTAACTACGTCTGTCTACCTGTCTGTTACGATTTCATGCCCAAATTAACGAACAGATTTAATCATATCAGAAGTAAGAAATGTATTCTAAACATAATAGAAATACCGCAGCATCTTAAGAAGTTGCATAAAAAACATAAAAAATGTATCTTTTCTTAAATTTTTCGTTTTGTTTTTCAGACCCTTTTCTCCAACTGTTTCTTCGCCTGCGTCATCTAAATTCGTATTTTTCTTCTCAAGTTTTTTCTTTTTTGCCTTTCTGACCTTGGTTTTTTCTGATGTTGAAATTATATCATCATCATTAGAAGAAGAAGTAAAACCTACCCATTCATCTGAATTTGCAGCATCTTCAGAATCAATAAAAATTGAAAAATCTTCATCTGGCATATAATCAATGTACACTTTATCAGTTCTGACTTTGAGTTTACGACCTTTTTGAGACTTGACAGTTTTTGATCCATTAGACTGAGGGCATTCCATAATTGTAGGATTAGTTATTGTGCATTTCTTTGAGTAGACGTTTCCGGTATAGTCGTCTCAATTGCAATATGTGTAGCTCTTGTATCCGATTCATCTTCGAGTAGGCCAATTCGATTCAAAATAATCATCTACTGGGACTGTACCCTGTTCATTATAAAGATTTGCAGGCAAATATTCCGCAGTGGGGCCAGATGGGCCACTGGCCACTTTTTCCATAACTGCTTCACTATTATTGACGTGATGCTGTTGATTGTCATTTACTGGGACAGGTATCTCCATATTATCATTTTCAGCAGTAAGAATCTCAGAAGCTTCATCTGAAAATTTCTCAACCTGAAAATAATATAATATTACGAGAAAATTGTTTTTGATACTTAAGAGCTACGTAAAAACTAGTTTTGGTACTAAAAAGATGATTTTATACTTCAGTAAGAACAACTTTTACTAGGGGGACAATCTTCTACAAATCACTACAATAAACACAAATGTAGCTATGAGCGCTTCAGTTAAAGGAGGTATTTTATTATTTATGATAAATAATTACAATAATGGTAAACACTAACACGAATGTACTTATCACAAAATGCATAACTTAACTTAACATAAACACAGTGTGTGTTTATGTTAAATTAACTATGCATAACAAATAAATTTATGAAATTAAAAACGTACCGGTTCATTAAATATCAGTCTTCTTCGAACTTTTTCCAAAAATATCCGTTGAGTACGTCGTTCACATTTTGAAACCTGAAATTCAAATGTACATTAACATTGTTTGGTTCTCAAATAATTAGGATTAATAGAAAAATAATTAACGAAACAAGTAGGTACCGAGATCAAATCTTTGCTATTCAAGCCTACTTCTAACAAAGCTTGCTTTAGTATGTAATTTCCTCTCGTATTGCGATTCATAATGTAACTAAAACAATAAATTTAAATCAATTTAAAATGCATTGTTAAAATAAACAATCAAAAATATACCAATAAGATCTTAAAATCTCAAAAACTTACCGAGTGTTAATCGAAAACTCCGCGTACTTTGTGCGATGAGCACGAGCGTACGGGTTGCCTATGCGACAATCCCGCGACGACTTATCGAAAATTTGTTACCAACAACCATTCAAAATATGTATTGCAGCACGTATAATCGACAAAGTGAAATACACGTAACAGGGATAAACTACTTTTTACACAAATTTCACATCAGAAATAGTTATCTAAGTAACAAAAACAGTTAAAAAACGGCAGGTAAAAAATTACCAAACGACAAAACATATTCTTATTCGGGAACATAAATACTACTATATTACATTTTTAAATACATTGCATTTAAGAAAAAAATACCAAACGGCTAGGACTATGTAAATGAGGTATGTCAAAACGGCTTAAATTACGAAAATTACTAAATAAGTTTCGGGCAAAATTTCTTAAGCAATACTCCTACTCTAGTTAGTGAAAGCTAAAAAATACTTTATGTTTAAGTGTATTAATTCCAATTAAGGCAAAGATTACTAAGTAAAAAATGCTAAAATCCAAAGTCGACCAAGTAAAAATAATTTGTAAATAGATAAAATTATCGTCGCTTGGACGCCGAAAACGGTGAAAATAAGAGGTTTTTTGAAATTACCAAGCGACAACCAAACTCGTCGTAGCGGTACGCCAGTAGGACCAATCGACGGAGAAAAAAATTCTGATTTCAGTGATATATATAACTCAATATCGCTCAAAATGTCGCTTGGTAATTTTTGCCTTTCAAGCGTCGATATGTTAAAAAGTAATAAATGCATTAAAATGTGATAAATATTTTTGTATGTTAAACACAACAACACAAAATAACACAATAATGAAAAAGAATACTTTATAATTACTTTGTAAATTAACACAATAATGAAAAAGAATACTTTATAATTACTTTGTAAATTTTTCCTTTTCACTAAAGTATTGACGAAACAGCTTTTGAATTTGAAGAATTCGATTTATTTTTCTGTACCAAGTGTGAATAAATAAATTTAAAGAAGTGTCAATAAAAATATCGGTATTTATTAGGTATCTAGTGTTAACAGGATTTAACGATTAAAGGAAGTTAATAAAAAGCAAAAGGAAGTGGCTCAGTGTCATGCTTAAAAAGGTTGTCTGGCAGAAATCGCTTGTAGCGATAAGACCGCCTTTTGTGCTTTTATAAGTTTAGTTTTCTATGTTCTGTGTGTCCTATTTGTTTTTGGTGCAATTGGTTTGGTGTTCATTCATTCATTCATACGAACACGACCTGAATATCTTTCACCAATCGTTGTTTTTCATACGAAATTGCCGAGGGCCATTATCAACATGGCTTTACTGTCTATTGTACGTACCTACAATACAAAGACAAAATTAATTTAACCTCTCAACGCCATCTATGGGCGGTTAGCAATATTAATTTTAAACAAAGCTTCCAAACTGCTTGGAAATTGATACTCTGGACGTGTCAGTATACACATACAACCTACGAGTTCAACGGTATGAACATAGATTGCGCTTTCACAAAACGAGGTGTAATAAATATCCTACTGATATTAAAAATGTGAATGTTTGTCCAACTAATATTATAAATTGTGAATGTACGTATGGATGTATGGATAAATGGATGGATGTTTGTTACTCTTTCACGCAAAAAGTACTGAACGGATTTTGATGAAATTTGGTATGGTAGTAGTTTAAACTCTGGATTAAAACGGGCTACTATTTATCCCGGAAAAGTACAGGAGGCCCTTATTATTTATTTTTATTTTAATCTGTTTTAGTATTTGTTGTCATAGCGGCAACAGTAATAAATCATCTGTGAAAATTTCAGCCGTCTAGCTATCACGTTTAAGGAGACACAGCCTGGTGACAGACGGACGGACGGTCAGACAAATAGACAGACAGTGAAGTCTCAGTAATAGAGTCCAGTTTTTACCCATTATGTACGGGGCACTAAAATGGATGCTTCTCGACCCAAATTTGTATAAGAGATCATGATACATTGCTTTGTAAAATAATGTACTGGATTCTGATGTACTATAGGAATGCTGCAATGAACAATTAAGGGGTGTCGATTTCATGGGTGATGTTTATAATACGTTCGCTACAAAATTGTTTATTATGAAAACACCAAGTTGGTATCTGCTGGAATTGTCATTTAACCGTGATAACTGCTGTCTAATGGCTCGTTTCAATAACCTATCTATCTATAACTATTTGTTAGAAACGTCATGCTTGTATCGCGAAAAACCGTCAAATGATGGAATGGAGACGTTTTTAACAAATAGTTACAGATATATAGGTTATTGAAACGGGACGTAAGAGTTTGGAAGTTTTTAAGAATTGAAAATTTTTAGTTTTTATTCCATTAAATATTTATTGTTCAAGATTGGACTAACAGATATAAGAGAGTGAGGCATAAACCTTTCATTATTTACCTTGGATGCCTTCATCCATAAACGTAGTGCTATGCCGTAGCACGCTACGAAACCAAATAAGAAAATTTAAATTCGCCAAGGGGTCAGTTTAAAAAAGAGGTCTAATCAGTTTCGCGAGCACGCGTTACGCACTTACATAATGAAAGGGGGAAGGGAGCCGTCCGTCCCCTCAGGGGGCGAACGGGCCGAGGGGACGTTATCTGCGTATAGGGTGTCCGGCCGCCCCGATCGATACCTACGTGTGGACTTTATGTAAAAAGCCTCCACGACCATAAGTGTCTAGAAACGGGGCCCCAGGGAGGATATCTTCAATTTTCGAGAATTTCCAACGGCGCGGGGGACGGGGGGGACGGGGGGGGGTGTCCGAAAAATGCGCGCCCCTAATTGAATCCGCAGTTTGTTTGTCGCTTGTCATCAGCGACGATTAGCATCCACACGGTGCGGTTACAACGCGCCATACATTTATGGGCGAAAATGCTATGGGTCAAATGTTTTACACGCAAACGAGCAGTTGTATTGCCTACTGAGGAGCTACTAGTGTTAGTGGAACTAGTAATAATAATTGTAATCCTTTCATAAACACCTTCTAAGGTCGGAAATCAGTGTCTAATAAAAGTTACTGTTTACCGAAGGCGTTTATCGCATTAAAATGATCACTAACGGCGTTATCAACGGTAAAGGTGTAGTAAAATAAACGGTAACAGGTCATTAACCTTTCCCGAGTGGACAATTGTTTAGGGGTTCATCTTTATTGGGGATGTTACCTACGTTTGTTGTGATCGGTTGTTTTTTTGTATTTGTTTTTGTAAATAGCATGAATGTCAAGTGGCGTTCAATATACGAGTAAATGCGAGCAGTAAGATAGATACGCGAAAATTTTCAAGGAAATGTAAACTATGATAGATATTTTATATTGTAAAAAAGGTGAAACTTTTGGTTTGTAATAATTAAGTGTTGTTCGCAATACTTTAAAAATATAGGTACGCTATATTGATACGAAATGACATAAATTTGAAAAATATACTGTATTTAGATTTTTAAAAATATTTATGTTTGTTATCTGCAATATTAATGCATTAATAGTTAATAGCATTAATAGGTTTTAACCTTTTTTAGTTTTATTGTTTTATAAAATTGAATTAATTTCTTTTCTTATGTTATAAGAGGTCTTTATTTAAATGTTAGTTTCTTTTAATTATAATAGATGGGGGGAGTTTGTTTCTAGATCGCGGTATCGAAGTACCGATAGCTATTGTATATAACGCAGGTTCCAGGCTCCAAAACCACCAACCATCGGTCGGGTAGACTATTGCAATTGGAAAATAGTAATACAAGTCTACTGGTGATACTCTTGTTTCAGTAGATATTTTTGGGGATTCTGTTCATCAAACATTAAATGCTGTAGTCTTATGTTATAATAGTCACAATTTGAAAACCACCTACTTGACTTTCAAAGAGATAAATGCTTTCATACATCTTTAATTGTCGTATAATTCGAGGCGGCCGATCGTCAAAGTGTCGTAACTTGTGAATGGCACTTATGGATGTTTGTTGTAAATGTTAAAATCGCACAAAACCCGGGCTAGGGCCGTTTCGCCGTTTGTAGCTTCATAAAAACACGGTCAAATGTGTCGGACATTCACTAAACTACGGATGAAGATGCTCGGACACTCGAACATTAGTACCATATACGACTATTTTTAAAACTAAAGATGTAACCTTACCCTTTCACGGTAACTGAGTATGTACTGATAATATTTTTTGGAAATTTCAAAAATATTTCTCAATATTTCTAAATTTAATCAATAGACGACCTCTGTGGCTAAGTGGTTAGCGAATTGTCACTCAAGCCGGAGGTCGCGGGTTCGAATTCCGCAAGGGAATAATATATAATAATGTATAATATATAAAAAAAGTATTAAATATATTTCCGTTGTCTGGTACCCGTAACACAAGTTCTTCGTCAATTATGTTTCTGTGTTTCATGGAATCAACTTATCAGTTGTTTAAAAGTCTAACAAACAAAATTACAAGTCGCTCTGACTTGACAAGTACGAGTAGCCGAGGTGATGATGAGTTATAGCTAAGAACACTCTCGAATATGTCACGTTTATATAAACACCCCTATTTTTGGATCGGGGATTAAAACATCCTCAAAACCTTTTTCAACTTTATCACACGTGTACGGTGTCCCTTATTTAATGGACATAATATTCGCTCGTACGTACGACACACGTAAAATACGTCTTGTCGTAAAATTAACGTAAAGTGGTCTGAAGGAGCGATTAGCTCACTTTGCATATTATAATACACCTGGCTTATTATATGCCAAACATCGGTAAAACTAATGAATGTCCACCCAGTTTTCTCACCTCGAAGATTTCCGTATAATTCAGCGAAAAAAAAACAACGTTTGATAAATGGGTTTCTTCTTGCCCAACAGCTGTCCTTTCAAGAAGTAAAATATATTGATTCCCTGTTTGCTAAATCTTATAAATAGCTCTCAAGTCTTAGATTGTAAATTTCTGTAATACTAATGTTTCCCCTAACTTGACAACATACTGCCCACCAAGGACATCGTGCATGTCCTTACTGTCGTGACATGACAACATACTGTCCTTCAATATGTATCTTAATGTGCAAACCTAAGGCCCAGTTAAATATTTATTTTATTCTGAATTTAGTATTTGTTGTTATAGCGGCAAAAGAAATACATCGCCGTACTGTGATAATCGCAACTATCTAGCTATCACGGTTTATGAGATACAACCTGGTGACATACAAACAGACAGACGAATAGGGTCCTGTTTTTAGGGTATCGTAGTTCACGTCTCGGAACTCTTATGATTACATCATGTCCGCCCGTCCGCCCGTCTTTGGCATACCGATTACCGCCGAAACAGTTAGTGCTGCATAAGATGGAACTTTACATCGATATGTGTATTTACTACAACGTGCTTGTGTCGACAAAGCGCTAAAATAAAATCGGGAAAAATATTTATTTTTTGAGGTACTTACCCTACATGTAAAGTGGGAATGTTTTTCTCTCTCGTCTACCCCATAGTGGGGGGTATCATTAGACACAGAGAAGTTGCTATGACGCTTTCTTGCGTTTGCGGGATATTAAACTTTAAAGCGCATATTTTTGTTAAAAAAAATTGCTTCGGTTGGCTCCATATGATGAACTTTGAAGAAAAACTATAATGAATAAAATAACTTTGTTATTTTTTACGAATTGATTAACACTTAACTTGTATAAATAACGCTTACTTGGAAAACGTAAAAAATAACGTAATAATAAGTAAACATGTATTGGTATAATGGTACCGGAACCCTACGATCGCGAGTCTGACTCGGACTTGGCCGGTTTTTTACCTTTTGGGTACGGAACCCTAAAATATAATGTTTGTTTAGAAATTTTTAAGACTGAAATATTTTCTTTCTTCGCAATATTCAATGAAATTAAAGTGCTCGATATAACATAAATATTAGACTGGAATTGATCTAGACTATATATAAAGGCTACTGATGGGGAAGTGCGTGGAATTCGTAGGTGATTCCGTCCTGAGGCTGCGTCGCCCTTGGTTACTACGAGGGCGGCTAACATGTAAAATAGACTCAGCACGATGAAGTTTTGCTCTACTTAATTATTTTATTTTATTTGCGAATCTGTAGCCTAATTATTATGTTTAGGTAACTGTGTGGAGAAGTTTATAGTTATTGACTATTGTAATGTATTGTGTTTGTGTTGATGAGCTGGGTTATAAAAGTGGTATAGTACCAGTTATTTATACCAGAAGAATAAAGTAGCCATAAATCATTAAAGAAAAAAAAATTAAAGTTCTAATGTAATTCTCATTTTTGAACTTAATTGACCGTTTGGAGATCTATAAGATCTTCTTATTTAATATACTATTCCACGGGAACACCTTTTGGTATAAAAAGTAGCCTATGTTAAAATCCGGACCTCAAACTACTACCGCTCAGTAGTTTTGCGTGAAAAAGTAACAAACATCTATCCATCCATACATCCGTTCATCCATCCTCACAAACTTTTACAATAATAATAATAGGATTTTAGGTCGTCATGTTTATTTCCAATAGAATTATTTTTAAATATAATAATATATTAATAAAAAGCATGCCTTAAATGGATCATATTAATATTAAAACAACGCTTTCATCTGCGAGCAAACTGACTTCATACCCGGATGACCTACAAATCCAGACCAAAACAACGCCAGCCTCAAACGAAAGCGAGCTCACTCTTACTCTCGTTGGACGCGGAGTGGAGCATACTGCAGTAGTTTCGGGGGCTGCTTGTATATCTGGCCAAGATACATGGCTCGCGCCGCCCACGCCCGCCCAGCGCTAGGGTTAAAACTATGCGAAATTTTAAATTTTATTACAATTTAAAAATTATTTTCCCGTATGAATTTGGAGTTTTTAATCGTTTGCATTGTGTTTGTGTTTTGATAATTTCTCTAATATAATTATTGTAATATACCTATATCTCTAATATAATTATATAATATACCAAATGATCATTTTAAGCAGATCGATTTCTAATCTGTATCGAATGTATGTACTAAAAAAATTGGCTTTAAAAACTTGGTAAATTAAAACTTTCGTATAGGAGTTGAAGATCGAGGCAATAACTAACTTTCAACATGATAATATGACTGATTCGTCCTTATAAAAGGCATACACTATACTGCCTATCCACTAATCAACTCCATACAGACATACACAGTATGAAATGTAATGGTAATTCAAGCGCATACGCGGTCAGTTCTAACTGATCCGATCGGTAGCATCAACTCGATTCGACGATAGGCAGTACCTTGTATGGCTACATCTAAGCTATATGATCCGGAATCCGGCGGTACCAGGAAAATTCAGAGCACTGAAAACAAATCTCTGTGCTAATACGATAGAGTTGAAAATCGAAGGTGTCGATCTATGAGAATGTATAAAACTATAAGAATTCTGTAATATTATGAGTATAGGGTATATATATATATATATATATATATATATATATATATATATATATATATATATATATATAAAAGAAAGTCGCGATAGTTACACTATTTATAACTCAAGAATGGCTGAACTGATTTAGCTAAAAATTGGTGAGGAGCTTGGTAGATGGACATAGGATACTTTTATCCAGTTTCCGAGGGACGTAAAAATGTATTGCAATTCCAATGTCTTGCTAAAACTCGAGAACGGCTAATTTTGATCTTGAAGTAATTGTGGAAGTTCTGGGAAGGTTTAATCGGTGAGAAATATTGGAAAAGCTGTAGGTTGTAGGAGTAGGTGTAGGACTAGTACGTAGGTTGTATTGTAAGTGTAGTTATTTATTCATTCCAGTTCATATTTAAGATAGAACAACGTGTGTCGGGACAGCTAGTTACTATATACATAGGGCGTTATAAGTTAATAATAATAATCGGATCGACGGACGGTAAAATTCCAGGTACCGCACAATCGCCCTATAGGCATGACTCATGAGTCGTTACATATATATTGTATATACATATATATTATATATCTTTTTGTATTAATATTTTAAGTCAAGTAAAGAAAGACGACAAAAAAAATATTTATTATTTTTTTTCACCAATAAATGCGACAGCCCTGCGTGTCCGGCGCAGCCCTGAATCTGTAGAGTGCGTGCCCGGCCCGTAAACACCCCTGCATGTGGGGCTGGACGTGACCCCCTAATGGGGTGCACCCCACCCCCCGCTTCCTTGTTCCTCCTTGTGCAAATTCCCCTGGCGATGGAAATGTGTTCCGTTACATTTTATACAATTTCTAGTTCAAAACTTGTCCACCGAATATTTCGACCTTCATTGAGAAAATCTTGGCAAAACGACACGCAGAGTAATCGGCATTCGGCACACCTACTCGAGTTTACGTTGAAGCTCTGCAAAATATGTAGGAGAATAGGCTATCAATTAAAAACTACACCCTCATAATTACTATTGACTAAAGATCTATTATTCTAGAGAACGCCTGTTGGTCGAAATTCGACCATCCTTACTATTAATAAAAACGCGAATGTTTGTAAGCATAGATGTTTGGATGTGTCTCTTAAACGCAATAACTTCTAAGTAGAAACTTGGTATGCTAGTTTGGGCTCTGGATTAACACATAGGCTACTTTATATTTCATCAAAATGTACTGTTCTCGGGGATTTCTTTTTGCGATTACGAAGTTGCGCTTAACATCTAGTTATTCATAATTTTAAATTTCAACTTTATCAGGGTTCTTTGACCTCTTGTAAATTTAAATAAAAATATGTAAATGTTGTGTATTTAATGTGAAAGAAATATTGATAATTGTATCTTAAATCAACACCTACTGTTAGTATACAAACGCATGGTAGAGTGAGTTATTCATCTGAGGTTGTGTGTGTAACTTTATTTTTATTAATTTTTTGTATTTCTAACCATTATTAAAAAAAATACGTTTCCGCACACCTTCTTCCACATAAACTTTAACTAGTGCCAAATTTTATACTATTCCGGTTGCATAATTTTCGTAAACGGGGGTTAGAAGTTTTCGCTTCATCTATTATTATATTATATGATGAAAAATAAGTATTTTCTATGATGATAATGCCATTAAGTTTCAACAATCTTGCCTCCATCAACGTCCAGATGCTAGATGAAGCCGATACTGTATCTTTACTTAATATATATACATAGGGTGCACTAAAAGTATCGGGAATGGAATATTTCCACTGTTCCTGTCATATTAAAATCTTTTTAATTTAAAACTCCTTGGTTTTAAAAATCGAATACCGTTTATTTATTTAAAAAAAGATTCTCGGTCTTGTCACAAGGTCTTGTCAAACTTGTTTAGTCGTTGAGAAAATGGAATTGACTCGAGAAAATTCTAGAGCGATGATTTATTATGACTTTCGATGTGGTTTAACACAAAAACAGTGTGTTGACCGGATGATTTCTGCATTTGGTGATGAAGCCCCATCCAAAACCACAATTTATCGCTGGTTTGCTGAATTTTAACGTGGACGTGTCAAGCTCAGTGATGATCCCCGTCAAGGTCGTCCAAAAACTGCAGTCACTCAAGAAAACATTGATGCTGTGCGTAAGCTGATTGAGGAAGATCGACATGTGACATACCGCGAAATTCAGGCAACTTTAGACATTGGCATGAGTCAAATACAAATAATCTTGCATGAACAATTAGGTGTAAAAAAGTTGTTTTCCCGATGGATACTGCATTTGCTCTGTGAAGAGCAAAAAGCGGCTCGCGTTACTTGGTGCATCAGAACTCTCGAAAGATTCCACGCAGGATCCTCAAATGCTGTATACAACATCGTATCAGGTGACGAATGCTGGATATATGAGTACGAACCCGAAACAAAAAACCAGTCACGAGTTTGGGTGTTCGAAAATGAGTTAAAGCCAACAAAAATTGTTCGTTCACGGAGTGTTGCAAAAAAAATGGTGGCCACGTTTGTCTCCAAAACCGGCCATGTTGCGACTATTCCTCTCGAGGGACAAAGAACGGTTAATGCAGAATAGTATGCTAACATTAGTTTGCCACAGGTCGTTTCTGAACTCCGTAAAGAGAACTGCAACCGCCGCATCATCCTCCATCACGACAATGCGAGTTCTCACACCGCGCACAGAACAAAAGAGATTTTAGAGCACGAAATCATATAATTATTAGACCATCCGCCGTGCAGCCCCGACCTAAGCCCTAATGATTTCTATTCTTTCCCTAAAATAAAGAATAAATTGCGTGGTCAGAGATTTTCATCACCTGAAGAAGCTGTGGACGCCTACAAAACGGCCATTTTGGAGACCCCAACTGCCGAATGGAATGGTTGCTTCAATGATTGGTTCCATCGTATGGAAAAATGTGTCAAATTTCGCGGAGAATACTTCGAAAAGCAATAAATACATTTTTAAATAGATATGTTGTGTCACTTCCTTGATTCCCGAAATTTTCAGTGCCGCCCTCGTATGTATGTATACGGCCGAACTTATGACCGCCTCCTTTTTCTGGAAGACGCTTAAAAATGATGTTACTTCCGCTGTATGTTCGCTTAGGCTTAGTTAATAATACATTGCACTCGTACGTAGCCAGGGCGGGCCGCTAGTTAAAATATAAATCAAATGCCATGCAATGCCTTATAAATAAGTTCTTACCACTTGCCACTGTATATTCAACTCTATTCTAATGACTAAGAGGTTGATTTTAAGTAGTCGTTCTATGTTTTCTCTGTAGTTATTAATCCTTCGATTTTACCCGACAGGTGAAATTAGTAAAAACTTATTGTTTGACTACTCTTAAGATATAATCTTTGCATGTATTTCACATTTAACCCTTTTTAACCCGCACACAAAAATGGCATCGAAGCTCCCAAACGGATGAACCGATTTTGATCTAGTTTTTATATTAAAGCTGACGTGATTGAGAGTGTTCTTAGATAGGATTCGTCATGATCAGCTTGCCCAATGCTTGACATTCGGAGGTTACCTAAAATTTTGTTTACTCTTAAACTTGTTCTTTAGAGCATGGGATAATAATTGCTTATCTACCAACTCATATTTTTAATTTACCATAGATTTGAATCGACTGTACGACTGGACCCGTCTCCTTAATACTTCTTGAGACTTCTAGTTTCTTCTAAACTAGTTTTGATAAAAGAGTTTGCTACTATACCTTAATACATCTAATTACATTTTTGAGCTAAGCATAACATAAATGCAGCCATACACTTGTGGGAACAGTGGTATGCCCGGTCACCAATGTGGGAATATTGTGGCAAGCTCCAAAGGAAAATATCCGACCGAGCGAGGTGGTATGCTCGGTCAGGCCGAAGCCCACTTGTAGTCATTTCAATTGTTCAGTTGTTCAGTTTAGTGTTGTATATATACCGCCAATCTTAGAAAACTTCGATAGCGCGATTCAGGATTGTGGCACTAATTGATCCGTCACACACCATACTGCCTATTGTCCAATCGGCCTGACCGATTAATTCAGTTAGAACTGACCGAGTATGCACGTGGATTGGCATGACACTTTATACTATAGATTATACCAGGTATGGGCAACCTTTGACATGTTGAGGGCCCAACTTTAGCGTACCAATACGTTCGCGTTCCGCGTTTAAAAGTACTTAGTGCATTTTAAAGTAGTGATAATATTTTTTGCGATAGATATATTAGACATGAAATAATACGACAATGTTACTATAGTACAATTTATTAAAATAACAAAATGAAATTCAAAAAAATGGTACATTATAATTAAATCGTTAAATTTGCAATTGTTACAAACTACGAAAGTAAATACACCCAAATCAATGAGACACTTGAGCTTGAATTTGGAAAGCTAATCCATCGATATTTGGATTAATTCCAATGATACAAAGACGTTATGACTGTTCCTAATTATCGTCAGTCAGTCTTGTACGATGTGTTGATTTATTATCTTTCATCAATGAAAAGAACTGTTCGCATTTATAAGTACTGCCAAACGCACAAATCAATCTTCTTGCGAATTTTCTAAGCTGCGGAAAATTGTCTTTTTCTAGGTATTTTTTGTAGAAATTGCACAACTCTACGTCTTCAAATTAGGATTTTAGGAGTGAGTTTTCTTGAATCTCGATCAACTCCATTTGTAAGTGTATTGGAGCATTTAGTGCATTAAATTTTGTAGGAGTAGCAAATAAACTGAAACAGTCTTCCATGTTTTTGAAGTCGCTAAATCTGTTCGAAAATTGTTCCGACAGTAACTTGAGTTCTTCAGCATATTGAGCATAAGCAATATTTTCATACACAGAGAGCGTGTTGAAATGGTAACTGTTACCAGACAGCGTCTGTGACTCCCACAAGCGTAGTTTGATCTGAAACGCTTTCAAATGGCTCTACAAATAATTTACTTGAATCTATTTGTTTATGAAGTTTCAAATTTAAATCATTCAAATAGCCTGTAAGATCGACCAGAAATGCTAAGTCACATATCCATTTTGGGTCAATTAATTCAGATAGTGGTTTTTTTTTTATTTTCATAAAGTCTGTAATGCCTCTTTATATTGAATTCTTTCATTACTGAAATGGATTCATTACGCAAGATAAAAATAATTCTTCAGTCCATTTTTCTTGAAACAAAGTCACAAAGCAAGTTGACGGCTGGAGCAGTTCGCTAGGATATCGCTTGTCCAAGTTATCACCTCGATAGCTCAAATAGAAATGAACTAACATTCATGCCATCCACCCGCTTATATAGGCAAAATGAAGGAATAATCTGGAATAAACTAAACACACCGGCATATTTAGCGGAACACAAAAAAAAGGTACATTATTAAAAAAATATGGTTTTATTTTAAAATCTACTTACTACACTTCTTTTGTTATTTAAAGTTTCATTTGTTTTACTTAAAATGAGATCACATTAAGAACAGATTTTGCGAGTAAAGGCTATTTGTGAAAAATTGTATATTTTTGAACTTTTCATGTCACCGGGAAAAGTGAAAATTAATATTAAAATAACAATTAATTAAATTAGAAAAATGGTGATTAATATCGCGTATTTCCTCCACGTGCTCTTATTAAAGTTTCTACCCGTCTAGGCATACTGAGAATGACGTTATCGACGGTCTCCTGGGATAGTCTCCGCCATTCCTCAACTACGGCGATTCGCAGTTCACCCACGTTGGCAGGAGCTGGAATTCTGGACTTAACTTTTCTTTTCAGCAAGTCCCAAACGTGCTCTATTGGGTTCATTTCCGGTGATCTCGCCGGCCACTCCATAACAGTGATATTCATATCATTAAGATAAGCTTGAGTTACCCGAGCGGTATGCGGCCGAGCATTATCCTGCATAAAAACAAAATCGTCACCGATATATGGGGCAAACGGTACGACATTTACTTATTAAACTTCTCTGATATAGCGGTATGCAGTCAGACTCCCTCTGTCAATCACTACCAAGTCTGTGCGAGCTCCCAAACAAATGCCCGCCCAAACCATTATTGATCCACCACCGTATGCAACTGTAGTTTCAAAATTTGTCTTAATGTATCGTTCTCCTTTGCGTCTGTATATTCTTTGCCTGTTTTCAATTTGATTTAAGAGAATTCTGCACTCATAACTAAACAATACCTTACTCCATTGGTCCGCGTTCCAAAGTCGATGTTCCTGAGCAAAAGTTAACCTGTTTCTACGATGATTTACCTCGAGCCTTGGAGCCTTGGTGGGCACAAATGAACCCAAACCAGTTTCTTCGAACCTTCTTCGTACCGTACGCTCACTTACGGTTACTCCCCGCACTGCTTCTAACTCATGTCGGGCTTGGACGGCCGTCAAACCGGGGTTCCTACGTACACGAAGCCGAATGAAACGATCATCCCTACTCGAATTGCGTCTTTTTCTACCTTGTCCTGCTCTTCTCACATAAGTACCGGTCTCCCTGAACCGTTGGATACTGCGATGGATCGTTGAAACTGGTCGACGAAGATCTCTGGATATCACTCTGTAGGTTTGACCATTTCTTCGCATTTCGAGTGCCCTGGCAATTTCCGTTGGGGCTAAGTCAGCGCGATTAAAAAAAAACTGACATAAAACAGTATTTCAATGAAATTTTAAATCAAACTCAGAAGGAAGAAATACTCGAAGTTCGCTCCAGATAAGGTGTATTTGAATAAAATTAAAACAATTGCATAAAATGTGATGTTCAGTTGTTTTCTTAATTTGAAAATATTTATTTTTAAATTAAATGACGTATAAACCAGCCAGCAACCTTATATGATACTGATATCAAACCTTTATTTTATGTTCCGCTAAATATGCCGGTATGTGTAGTTTAGAATAATTGAGAAGCAATAAATCTTTTGCGTAAAATGTGTCGCCCGTGAGGCGGCAAACCTAAAAGAATTTGATCGAGCAAGCCGATTGGCGGCGATTATCAAAAAATGAGGCATGATCAAAGGATTTGATGTTTGCCGCCTCACTGTCACTCTCTTGAGTATAAGTACCTAATGTAATATTTTTTTAATTGGGTTTTTTCAAAATGTCTCGCGGGCCGAATCATATCTCACAGCGGGCCGGATCCATATATGGATTATACAGATATATACTAGTATTAATGCGCAACTCTAAAATTGTAACTAGGTAAGTCTTACTATGTTTCGGGATATTGTATGTAGATGGCGTTGTACCGTTTTAACTTTTAGTTACTATTAAACCCGCTAGATGGCAGTAGTACTGCCTGATTATTTTAATGAACCGAAGTTTAAACAGAATCTAAGCTATGAACGAAAGTCATAGACAAAGACCAATGGTTCAGAATGTCCATATTCCCATGTAATAAAGATTACAGTCACCGTAAAGCAAAATATTCGCGAGCCTCTTATACCAACGCCTACAGGCCAATCGCGCTATTGTTTATCTTTTAAATTCAGGTTCAACTGTGCTTTAGTAATGATGCAGTTTCGGTTCGATTCCGATGCGGCTGAACAAATTTCAGTATCGCAATATCCTTCAAATCGTAACTCAATTTTACTTTTATTTTTATTTTATGTTACAAGTCATTTTTACCTCATATTTACCTCATATTTTTAACAATTTAACACTTCAAAACAAGAAACGTTTCAGAAACGTGCGAGAAAAGCAGCATCGTATCAATTTTTTGTTTTCACAGCGTTTGCGTTTGGGCTGCGGTGCGGCTGCGTACCAACTATCTGTCAAAACGTTAGCTCGATACCGAATCATTAAAAAAGTCGAGTAACGTTCACGGTTCGTTTACGATTCAACAGAAACAACTTAGCGCGATTGCCCTGCTGGTGACTTCGATAGTGCGATCGCTTAGTGCTTAGTGTCATCTGTTGCGGCTATCCGAAAATTTTCAAACTGTTAGTACCGGAGAGTCGTGTTAAGATGTCGCTGTTCTATGAAATATTTGAAAAGATTATGATCAAAAGATTATGCAGCTTTGTGACAACATGTGGATATACAATATATAATAATATGTAAATAACCATTTGTATTCAGAAAAATAGAAATACTACACTAGCATGCTTTAATTTAATAAAAAATATTACCGAAAATTTAAATAATAATGGCATTAAAGTCAAGATTTTTACACTACGATGACGGTGTTCCGTCAGGAAGCCTATTGGGACCGTTTCTTTTTTTAATGTACATAAATAATCTTCCTGGCGCTGTCGATCAAGAAACAATTTTGTTCTCAGATGACACAATAATGCTCATTAAATGTAAGAGCAAACAATCGTATCAAAATATAATATCTTCTACACTTGACAAAATATTTATATGGCTAAAATCTAATAATTTAAAAGTTAATCTTGACAAAACTAAATTAATCCAATTTCGTGACTACCGAACTCGTCCTATTGACATAAATATTACTTTTAATGACATTCAATTAAAGGAAGTTAAATGTACAACATTTTTAGGATTGATAGTTGACAGGCACTGTGACTGGAAGTCACACATTGATTTCGTATGCAATAAACTAGAAAAAATTGTGTTCGCAATCAAAACGCTACGGCTTGAAGTTTATGTGGAAGCAGCATTGACCGCATATCACGGCTACGTGTCCTCAGTTCTGTCCTACGGTCTGTTGTTGTGGGGGAACTCGGTTGAGTTTGAAAAGGCTTTCCGGGTGCAAAAGAAATGTAAGGGCTATTTGTGGAGCCTGGTCTATGCACAGCTGTAAACCATTTTATACTAAACTTCGCATATTGCCGCTAGTGTATCTATATATTCGTGACCTTTGTATGTTCGTTAAGCAAAATCTAAAATATTTTACAATTTACTCAGATGTAAATAATAAATGTGCCCTAGATTTATATAAAATAAATGTTTGCATTAGCGTTATAAAAGTGTATAATAAATAAACTAACCGACTGATTTAAGTATTTGAATTTAATTAATTTTGAAACTGAGATATCAAAATGGCTATTAGAAAACATTACAAACATTCTTTTTATACTCTTGACGAATACATGAGATTTGAAGAACAGATAAAAATTAAAAATAAATCGATACATAATGAAGTATACAACTAAATTGACAATATATTATCCTTTATTTATACATCGACTTCAGTAATATTTGAATTTATTTTATCTTTATAATGGCAAGTGGATTTAATTCTGCAAAATTGACATATCATGTAACTAGGTATTATTATTTATTTGTTTTTAAAATCATAATTTTTGTGTAATTTCTTTTATTGTGATTATTTTGTATTATTTGCTAATTTATCCTTAGATATCGTAATAATTTTATAAAGAATATATATATTTTAAATATATATATTTTTCATATATATATTTTTACATACTAAACAAATTGAATATTTATACGAATCTTTAACTTTATCTAATTGTTATTTGCTTTTAACTCCTTGTTCATATCATTGTTTTGATAATTAAACATTGTGATGTAATTTTAATTATCAAAACAATGATTATTTTTAATGCATTGCACTGTTATAAAAAATTTCAAACTTAAATTTTAATTTTAAAAATTGCACTGTTTGAAAATCACTTAAAAAAAATCTTTTATTATACTAAAAAGTTAATTGAATACAGAATAAAAGTTTACTGGCAAAAGGCAAATGTCGCGGGGATTACTCAAAACTGAAGAATTGTCTTAATGAGGACTGGAGATGAACTGACTGGCAGGGCTGATTACAGGGATTATATATCAGTAGGAAAGGCTGACTCTATACCTGTATAGACTAGTATATAACAGCCTCCGGGGTTGGAAATAAGCTTATGGGTTAAGTTTATGGAAGAGTAGAGCGGATTTTAGGAAGTGGACTTTCATTTATAGTTTCGAGTGGGATTTCAATATGGGATTCAGGTAGGATTTCAGAAAATTCTTCAGTTTTATTTATTTTAATATTACGTTTATTTAAAATTAATCGACATGTGCCAAGCCTTACAAGTTTACCATATATAATAATTAAAATAAAAATTATTATAAGGCAAATTGTTACAATTGTCGAATACATTAAACCAAGTATCAAGTAAACCCCATATTGTTTTATATGGGCAGTATTACTCCATACTGCCCATATAAAACAATATGGGATTTTCAATTATTTTATTTAAATTCTTTATAATATAATGATTTATTTCTATATTTTTATGTGTTTTAATTAAGTCAATATTAACATTAGTTAAGTTTAATTTGGGGACAAATGGTTTTATTTTATTTAACATTTCTGAGTTACAACAGTTATCATTTAATAAACTAAAGTCGATAATAATTGGTTGTATTTTAATTGTTTGAGAATTTTTTAGTATTAATTTAAGGTCTCTTATAAAGGCTACAACAGTTTTCCGGTAAATTGAATATGCCTGTTTCAAATAAAATTATTTCGGAAGTAACAAAATTTTTCGCAATTTATGGATGATTTTGTTGGATTTGTATTGACACATAATAATTTATTATTCGATAATCGGTGAAAGATGTCTAGAAAACCCACAAAAAACTTTTTTTCACAGATAGAGGGCACGGACTTTAAAGGTTTTACAGTGATTTCCGATTCGCAGATGGGGGATGTTGTTATAGTATGTTGATATAGTTTGAAACTTACAGCTACTTAAACTATTCAGCTTATAATAAAAAAAATCCTATTTCTACTTAGTGCTATGTATTTAGTATTTGGTACTATTGTACTATATGTATCGTTAACCACCACTACAGGATAGGGTATGTTATTATATAGATAATAGTTCCTTAAATTCACAAGCGGTATCCCTACAACAATGTTATGAGTAGTTAGCCCATGACCATATCAATGTAGATGTCATATTAATAATTATTCAACATAAAATTAGAATACTTCAGTAAACTAAATTTAATTTGCTATAAAAAATATGTTCTCTAAAAGGAGTTTTCAAGTATGCTAGCTCTCTGCGGGCCGGACAAAATCTGTCCGCGGGCCGGATGTGGCCCTCGGGCCGTAGTTTGGAGACCCCTGGTTTAGTCTAACAGACAACGGTACTAGTAAGTTATGACATTCAATATCTGCATAGAGAGTACTTTGTTTACATAACGTCATTGAGCTACCTATTACACCGTTCAAATTTTTTGTAACAGACTACGACCTCTTGATTGTAAGTGCTTCTTGCTCTCGTGTGGTGATGATAATAATACAGCAGCAATTCTTATACTCTCCTTTATTGGTGCTTACCACAGATACGTATTACAATATGTAATGAGATATGCTTGGCATAATATATACGTCTACACTATGTACTATAGCCTTTTGGCCAACTAAAATAAACAAAAAATAAACTCGATAGACTTTACTTCATGACATCTGTCAATGTCAATAATGACATTGACAGTTACATCTTACTGTTGACATATGTAACACCTCCCTTTTCGAGTATGAAAGCAAACTAATAACATAAGTACATAACTAATAACAATACATTACTTATCTACTCAAATTTCTCATGCATATACAATTTAGGACGTTGTACACTTCTACCAGACCTGGTTACGTAACCGGTATTTTCTAGACTCTCAATAGGAACACAGTTATCATCGATAATGCAATTTTGAATGGGACCGTTTCCGAGTTGTGCCGAACTCATGGTATTTATACTCTCCTGTATGGGAGGCATATTGTCAGTGCTGTCGTTGCCATAAAAAGAAGGTGAAGGATTTATTTCTTTTAAATTCTTTTTTCTAGGTCTAATGTGTCCCCTATTCCTCCTATACACAACACCGTTTGGATCCACAACATAATACGATCTACCACATCCTAATTTCTCTTTAATTATTGCCGGAGACGAATGATTGAAGTAAATGTCATCTCCCGGCTGAAACTCTTAAGATGTATGCTTCGCATTCCTGTCAAAATAAAAAGACATCTTGTCTCTGCTGTATCTATGACATCTTTCAAATGTCGAAAATTTTACAATTTTAGGTTTTAATTTTCTGCTAAAAATTGGTAAATTTACTCGCAAGTTTCTAGACATTAATAATGCGGCCGGACTGGGAAAATCTCCCTTCGCAGCGTTGCGATAGTGTAATAACGCCAAATGTATATCCGAACCATCTTCTTTGCATTTTCTTAATATGTTTTTGACAATTTTAACTCCTGTTTCAGCTTGACCATTAGACCTCGACCGGTACGGACTAGTGGTTATGTGTTCTACATCCCAATCAATAAGAAAAGACTTGAATTTGCAGGAGTTAAATGGTGGACCATTGTCAGACACCAATGCTTTTGGTATCCCATGTCGAGCAAAGAAGGATTTTAGACTCTTAACAACATTATCGACAGTGTAATTCTTATGCAAAGAAGCTAGCTCTATGTACTTGGAATAATAATCCATGCAGACAAGGAAATTTTCTCCATCAAAATATAATAAATCTATACCTACCTTTCTCCCATGGAAGATAAGATATCTCATGGCAACTCTACAACTCAACTCGATAGGCTTTACTTCATGACATTTGTCAATGTCAATAATGACATTGACAGTTACATCTTACTGTTGACATATGTAACATTTTTAATATGTGGCTGTGTTTTTAATTGTATGAAGGAAATATATATGGGTATCACAACGTTAAGATGTCCATCTATAATTCTGAGGGACCCGATAGGATCAAAATATATCCCAGAAGAATTCATTGAGCTCATTCAGATTCATTCATCATCAGAGCAGATTCATATGTCTCTTGTGCAGAGCTTTTGAAACTGTAAAGAACAAGTAATAATGTCGTAAATATCTAAATCTTATCATTTACTTAACATTTAATATAAACTTAACTAAGAATCGCCACGACGGGCTAGCTTAACTTCATCAAAATGATGAGTGACGTGTCTTCTATTTATTGATTAATTCTCTTATTAAATTAATCTTCTATTTATTAATAAAGTAAGACTATTTCTACAATTTATTTTAATTACTTTGTACGGGCCCTTCCAAATAGGCGAGAGGGCGAGTCGTAATAATTTTTTGAAGATTCGTTTGGAGCCGGTTCATAGAGGGAATTAGGAAGGACAGCTTTATATCCAAAAACTAACTCATAAGGAGTATAATTTGTTGTTGAGTGTGTAGCTGTGTTATATGCCAGCATTGCCGTGTATACATACTTAGGCCAGTTGTCTTGCGTTTCAGATATATTAAAGATAAGATTTTAAATATTCTTTTAATGTTGAATGGCTTCTTTCTAATACCCCTTGTGTTTGTGGGTGGTAGGGAGAAGACCACACAGCTGCTTAATTTTAAGGAATTTACAAGCCTCTTTAAATATATCTGATGTGAAATTGGTTCCCTGATTAGTCAATATGGTTTTTGGGATACCAAATAAAGAAATAAAATGAATGAGGCAATGACTGGTCTCTTCAGCGGTAGTACTGCAAATAGGATAAACTGTTGAATATTTTGTTAGATCATCTTGGAGGGTAAGTATGTATCTAAGTTGAGCTGTACCGGATTCACGGAGAGGACCTACTATATCCAACTAATAATTTTTTCTTTTTTTTTTTACTCACGGTTCTTATTATACATTCTATTAGAACCAAGATGTACGGCTATTGGTGGTTGGTATCATGGTTTTCACGAAGAATTTTCAGGACTTCAGAAGGACCGGGATAATATATTTTATTACAATAATGTTAATCTGGATACCGGTGTTATGAAATAGATGAGCTAGCATTATATAAATTTTTATGTATGTGTGTTTGTCAAAAGGATTCTTAAAATCCGTAATACTTATTTTGTCGATATGTTCAACCCTGGATGTTAAATGATTTCGAAGATTGCATAAGGATTCGAAAATGTCTTTATAGGAGCCTGTATCAAAAAAGATATTACGTAATTATAGCCGTCACAAGTGAGATTGAATGGTTTTGTAGAATCTGGATGTATAAGAACAGGAACAGTTAAAATATTGTTTTTTAATGTTTTAAAGGATAACTGATGTTCGTTGGTCCATTCAAATGGATTATCCTTTTTTAGAAGTGATGTAAGGGGTTATGAAGTTTTAGAAAAATCGTGAATAAAGCGTCTATAGTAGGAAATAAGTCCTAAAAAGGATTTAAAATCTTTTGGACATTTAGGAATTGGAAATTCTTGTACAGATTTCACTTTTTTAGGATTAGGTTTCAGACCATTTTTGGTGATGATATGTTCTAAATACCCGACTTGCTCAGGAATTCACACTTGTCCGGTTGTAACCTGAGGTTGAAAGAAAGAAAAAAGTTGAAGAGGTTGAGGCGGAGTCTTTCGAATATTGAGGTTAAATTTTGTATGTGAGTGGGTAGATCACGGGAATAGATGACGATGTCATCAAGATAAGCAAAACAAAGTTCTCCTTGGAGGCCAGTGAGGACGTTATTCATTAGTCTTTGGAAGGTTGCCGGTGCATTTTTTAAGCCGAATGGCATTCTGGTGAACTCGAAATGCCCTTGTGGGACACTAAAGGCTGTTTTTCACGCGTTTTAGGGCGACATATTGATTTGGTGAAAGCCAGATGGTGAAAACTAGGTCAAGGGTAGAGAAATATTTTGAGTTTCCTAGTTGGTCAAGGATTTCGACTATATTAGGGATAGGGTAAATTTCTCCTATTGTAATGTCATTAAGATTAATAAGTTAAGTAATTAATGATAAGTCACTAAGATTACAATTATCCATTTTTTCTGACCTGAAGCATCAGTTTTCTTTGAAACTATCCATATTGGTGAGGACCATGGGGAAAGTGAAGGTTGGATAATTTTCCGATCAAGCATTTTGTTGATTTGGGAATTTACTTCTTTTTTGTGCACTCCAGGAAATCTAAAGGATTTAACATTAATAGACTGGTCAGAAGAAGTTCGTATCTCATGCTGGATGGAATCGGTTGAGGACTTACCTCAACCGATTCCATCCAGCATGATTATGATGATATCATTGGGTAAGTGGAAAATATCAGAGTATTTGGAGCACGTGTCATACAGGGCGTTGTATTCTTCATGATTTAAATGTGAGACTCGGAGTAATTTTAAAATTTCATTAGTTCTATCCAAGCAAGGTTTGTTAGAATAATTAATTTGGTAGGATATATTATCAATTGGGTGTAGAGTAAGTTAGAGTTAATTTAGAGTAGCTAATTTTTCAGAGGTATTGAGTACTGTCAAATTAATTCGATTATTTTCTTTTACTTTAGCTAAACAGTTAGCGACAAATAAGTTTTCATTGTTTTCAATGTTGATAAAAGATAGCACCTTCTTTTAATTCTGGGTTTTTACAGTACATTCTATAGTGATTTCAGACCGAGGAGGGATTTCATAAATAGGTTTTGAGAATTTTAGTTTAATTTTGTTTTTACTGAGATTTAATATTTGCCTATTATAATCTATGGAAAATTGATATTTGGTGAATAGATCACTTCCTATTATGCCGTCATATGCAAGGTTGATATTTTCTACTATATGAAATGTAAAAGGTATTGATTCTTTTCGAAATATGAAGTTGATATCCAGGCTTCCTATAGTGGGAACAAAGTCTTCGGTATTATCAATGTCTTTGATACCTAATATATAACTACCTAACTTTTCAGTTTTATCTTAGAAAATGATTGAACTGCAGACTTTCGAAGAAGATAAATTGAAGATCCAGTATCAACAAGTAGTCAAAGTGGTTTATTGGAAACAGAAATTTGCAACGGGACGTGAGGTAAGGATATTTAATTAGGAGCACATTGTATTTCATATACTGCACTAATTTTTTCATTTATATTTTCATTAGGAATTGAGGATTTCTGGACTCTTCCTTGGGGCTGGTTACCCGTGTGATCCTTGGATTTGGAAGATTGGACACTTGCTTGGGGCTGGCTACCCGTGTGGTCCTTGGATTTAGAAGATTGGACACTTGGTTGGGGCTGGTTACCCGTGTGGTTGGTTTAAGATGATTTAGAAGTGGTGCCATTGTTGGATAAGGGTATTGTTGGTAATTGGTTGGGTCTCACGAGACACCTTCGTGAGCCCCTTATTCGTTTAAAGTCTCGTTTTCGTTATAATTATTCGAGCGTCAAAGCTTGTGGATGGTTGAGGTTCATCATAATTTGTGTTGTTGTTCTCAACATAATTGATACGCGGGCCTAGGTTTATAGTGGTCCTGGTTAGATCGTTGTTGTGATGGGAATGGTTGATTAATTCTATATGTGTTGTTATTAAACTCACGTTTTCTACATTGTTCAATAGTGTGTCCTTGGGTTTTGCAATATCGACAAAATAGGCCGTGTACATTTTGCTCATTAAATCTTGGTATCTGAGGCCTATAAAATGGGTTAGGATTTGAAGGTTTGGGGATGTAGCGATTCGATGAAGATTGACGCTGAGACGAAGATTTATATTTTAATTGCCTACATTCTTGTAAATCTGTCAACAAATGAGCATAATGTTTTCATTCCCCAAATTGAGTATTAAGAAAAATATTTAATTGATCCCCTGATTCAAATTCTTTGATGGAGCATGTAGACTCAGCTTTTCCTTCTAATTGTTAGAGAATAAATTTAAACAAAATATGTTTTTGGTCTTCTGACACTAATTTCAGTGCATTAACACAGTTTGCTATGAATGAGTTTAATTTTTCCCTTGTTCCATCAAAGGGTTTTATGAATTTGAACAAGATTCCTATATAGAGATCTACTCGCGATTTGGATTTGTGTTTGCGATCTTTGTGTTGGTTGTGTTTGTGGTTGCGGTTGTGGTTGCGGTGAAGCGATTTTTCAGATAGTTACTGGATAATTTGAAAAATTAAATGTTATAAATGAATGTTACGGTGTAATAGGCGGCCACAGTGCAGCGAATGCGATATGCTTCTTGGCTAATTCTAAGAATTATCTTAAAGATATAACAGCAGAGAGAGAGAGAGAGAGTAACTTAACTAAACTTAATCGTTACACGCACTTTAATGTTATATTCAGGATTTCGTATTTTAACTCACACTCGCGGTCGCCAACAAAGGATGATTATAGTTATTATTTTTTAGGACTTACAGCAACTTGCAGGATACAAACAGGAACAAGAAAAGTAACATCACTGAATCACTTATCGATGATTTTAATTATGTGTAATTTAACACAGGATATCACTGAATATTATATATATTTCCACTTAATTTGGAATTTAGAATACACATAGAAACACTGGATACGGAGACATTTTCCAAGGATACCTTTATCGGTATCCCACCGCGCTGACACCATATTGTTATAGGGGATTTTGAAAATCACTTTTAAGGCAAGAAATTTTATTACACAAAAAAGTTTATTGAATACAGAATAAAGGTTTACTGGCAAAAGGCAAATGTCGCGCGTGGATTACTCAAAACTGAGGAATTGTCATAATGAGGACTGGAGATGAACTGACTAGCAGGGCCGATTACAGGGATTATATATCAGTAGGAAAGGCTGATTCTAGGCACTATTATATACAGGACTAGTATATAACAGCACGCTATTGTAATGGCAGAATGTATCAGCAGCTCTCACAGAATACCATTGGTTTTACCATTATGTACTACATTCTAGCAATAAAGGAATTTGATTTGATTTGATTCTCTGTAAAGTTGTACATGTATGAGAGTATACTTGCTTAAGTATAGTTGCTTTATACTCTTAATGTCAAGTTCCTTCAGAGTATTAAAAGTTTAGGATGGCCACCTGCACGGCTGCTTCTATGTACTACATGTATCTGACTTTTGTTAATATTATATAGACCAGCGGATTTCAAACTTTTTTGGTGACGGAACCCTTTTGGAAAGCTAAATACCTGTCGGAACCCTACAATAAAACAATAGTTTTTAAGTGTATTGTTTATTAATAAGCATAGTAAAAATACAATGTAATAGTTACTGATTATTACTTACTTTAACATGACACATGGCAAGTACATTATTACAAGATATTAAAAAGAAAAAATCTAACTAATGGGAGGTATGAAACTGTTTTTTATTTTTCATTAATTGGTTGATGTCAGGTTTGATAGAAGACAGTTGCAGTCTCATATCAGGTTCGGCGTCCAGTCTATTGCGATATTTTGTTTTCGTGGCTGCATACGTTGAGAATCCTGTTTCGCACAAATATGTTGTTGGGAACGGGGGAAGAACATTCAGAGCCATTTTGCCAAGCATTGGATATTCATTATGAATTCTGCACCAAAAATCGTTGAGAGGCATCGTTTTGAACAGTGACTCCATACTTGTGTCTGATGACATTTTTAAAAGAGATTCATATATCTCGTTTGACATACTTTCGGGCTTTTGCAAGTTTGGTAAAAAAGGATTATGAATCCATGAACTCAGTTTTATTTTTCTATTCTGTTCTTCGGGAAAATACTTTTCAAAAGATGCGCGCATCGAAGTGAGATATTGGACCAATTCTTCAAACACATCATTTTGAAACATTTCTGAGTCGTTATCGCTAACAAACTCACTGAGTGACGTGAAGCTTTCTATTTCTCACTTATCAACGCAAACAATCCAAAAATCTAATTTTCTTTTGAAGGCAGTTATTTTGTTATAGGCCTGGAACACTGTTGTCTATTTACCTTGCAATAATAAATTCAATTCGTTTAGTTTTTGAAAGATATCTGCCATAAAAGACAATCGGAACAACCAAGTTTTATTATACAAATGGTCTTTCAAATTAAAAGAAGTATCATCTGAAAGAAACATTTGTAACTCCGCTCTATGTTCAAATAGCCTTGTTAAAGTTTTACCCCGAGACAGCCATCACACTTCTGTATAGAGCAACAGTGTTTTATGTTTGCTGCCATAATCTTCACACAATAATGAGAACAATCGGGATTGTAGTGTCGTGATTTGATAAAATTAATTATTTTTACCGCTTCATCCATAACTAATTTTAGATTTGACGGCATTTGCTTCATTGCAAGTGCTTGTCAATGCAGAATACAATGGCTGGAACTACAATTAGGTGTGTTATTTTTTATGCGTGACACTGCTCCTGCTGTTTTACCTGTCATCGCCTTGGCCCCATCTGTACAAATGTCAATTCAATCGTGCCAACTGAGATTATTTTCTTCAAAAAATATGTTTATTTTATTAAAAATTTCTTCCCCAGTAGTGTTTGTGGGTAGCGGTGAACACATAAGCATGTCTTCTTCAAAAGAACTTTCATATGGATATCTCACGATAACCAGCAAGATAGCCAGACCAGCGACATCAGTTGACTCATCCATTTGCAAGGCGAATCGTGTTTTTTGTAGACGTGTAACTAATTCTTGTTTGACGTAGCTTGCCAGATCATGGATTCGCCGTGAAACAGTATCGTTTGATAGCGGCACAGTAGAAAGATGCTTTGCAGACTTTTCATCGAGCATACATTTTGTTATGTCTAACACACATGGCTTTATTAAATTTTCAGCGATAGTGTGCGCTTCACCTGCTTGTGCAATGCGATAGCTAACTAAATATGATGCCTCCGTGGCATATTCATTGATAGTTTGTGTTACATGCATCATATTTTTTTGACTTTCCAATAACTGTTCTTTTCTGCGAACAAAAAATTCTTTAATCTTGTCTTTAGACTCGGGGTGTACAGTTTCTAAATGTCGGCGCAATTTGGCAGGTGTCATGGAACTATTAGGAAGCAGTTTACTACATAGCATGCAGAGAGGTGAGCCGTTGGAATCAACAAATCCGAAACTGATATATGGTTCATCATACTTCCTTTTTTTTGTATTTGAAACCGTGGAGCTTGTCGTCGTGGCATCATCGTCTGGATCGGTAATTGCTGCATTCTCCGCGAGTATTGCTTTTGAACATTAAGCGTTATTAGAAGATGTTGTTGCAACACGTTTAACGCCTTTAAGCCAACGTTCCTTTCTTCTTTATTAATAATGTTACACGTCAGGATTGTGGGGTCAAAATAATGCTCAATCGTTACTGCTTAGAAGAGACTAAGTTTAGTCCAAAGAAGAAATGTACAAATCTGATACAATCAGAATACAGCAGGCAGTAGAACAATAAACACTAGTTATATATCACGTTTAAACTCCGCAATTCGCTAGCCAGCTTGTAAGTAGGTAGGTAGGAACTTATCGCTCCGAACGCTAATCGTCAACTGACTGACGAGGCGCGACGCGCGATCGTCGCTTTTATACTTAGTCCTGGACTCGATCTCGAACATTCTCAAAAATACTCGAATCGGCGCCTTTGATAAACAAAAAGCGGAAATAAAAATAGAAATACAAAAAATGCGTTGTAAACAATCTCGACTTTATGTTTTGAAGTTAGAGCCGAAAGTCGCTTGTTCTCAACTATAGTGTCTAATTCAGAGGCGGCTTTTATCAAAGGGACTGCGCGCTCACAAGTATACGCGCAGCGGCGCGGCGCGGCGGCGCGGCGTGCGGAGTCAAAACGTTCGACCAGAGAAAGGTGTTTTGATTTTTTTTAATTCTTGCGGAATCCTTACAGGGGTATCGCGGAACCCTAGGGTTCCGCGGAACACACTTAGAGTATAGCTGAATTAGAGTACAAAAGCTTCAGTTAGAAACGTTTGCCAATAGATGGCGTCGTCTAGTATAATTTAGCCATTATAACTAGCAATAATAGATAATAGATGACGCTATCAGTGTGGTTATTAGCGACTTTAACTACAATAGAATGTAGCTTTGCTACATATCCCCCCCTGTTACCGATAGATTTTGACTGTTCTCAAGAAAAATCCTGAGACAGCTCCAATGAAAAACTCGATGAATCCAGATCATTGGAAAAAATTTACCACGGTGGAAGTTAAATGCTACTCATGTGTCAATACGCAAACAAACTTTCATACTACGTTCACACGATATTCATACATCCCGAACACAAATATAATGATCCGAGACGCCCTAACGTTAACTCTTTACGGAATACAATACGAGTATTGTATTCCGTAAAAACAACACAAGCCGAAGATAATATATACAGCTTTATAAACGTTATTAATATAAGATAGCGAACAGCGTCTGAATCAAATCAAAAAGTCTGACAAAGGTGGTTAGAATGCTTGCCAAAACTGTTTTCAGCGGGCAATTAGTTTAAATTCATATTAAAAAAAAAATCTATTTTAGGGCTCTTTTGCCTCTTAGATACGCAATAAAAATGTGTAAATGTTGTCTATGATATTTACAGTGCCGGACTTACACATTTTCTGACCATAGGCTATTCAGTTTTTGCTCCTCCCTCCGAACTTTCTTCTCAAAATTACTCTTCTCATACTAATCAAGCGTACAATTGTAGTTTTTTACAATTGTCCTGTTTGAAATTTGTACCAAATAGCTATTTGAATGTGTGTATTCTATGAATAAAAATAACAGCGCAAAATATGTTATAATGATAACAGGTATTATGTTTTGTACGTTGAAAGCAAGCGAGTGGAGCGAGCGATCAAAAATGTCTGTAATTTACAGGTTTCTATTTGATAAATCCCTATGGACCAAAACAAATGACACACAGTAACACACAGCCGATCTCTGCAGAGTCGCATATCTTCTCAATACCAAAAGAACCCGCCGTCCGCTACTCTCAACTAAAAAATATTGAATATAAATTGTATTTTAGAATATTGAAACGCTTTTAGAATATTTTGCATCGTATATTACCGCAAAAGTATAGTTAATAGAGCGTTTAGTATTTTTTTGTTTCCAGACGTTAGAGAGTAAAGTATAGGTATATAGTATAGGTACAGTACTAAAATATTATTTATTTTTGTTAAATTTTCGAGAATAATTTTTGTATGCATTTGCATAATGTTTTTTATATTCCTGTTAGATAAAAAAAAAGGTTTAGGCCACATTTGCCACCCCCTAAAATTTGCCGCCTATGCCATCTGGTAAGCCCGCCTGGACATTTACTGCTATTTACCTATTTACAGATAACAGATGAAAAGATAAAAACAAATTATTGTCAATAATTTGTTTGCTGCTGGATTTGCAAACTGGACCGTGCAGATGGCCCTTAAAATAGGTCCAAAACTATGAAAACGTGATTTTTGCTTCAGCGTTTTTACATTATGCGAAACGATGTCGCTTATCGCGCGCGATAATGTGAGAGGCAGCTTATTATTAGCTATTAGCAATTATACCTTCTTATTTATAATTTTGCCTCTTAGATAGAAAAAAGTTAAAAAAAATGTTGTGACAGATTGACAAACGTCCACTTGTAATAAAATTGTATCAAACGCACGGTGCGTAAAGTGAGCTGAGGTGGTGATAATAATTATTTTATACTTTAATTAATGTAATAATTAAAATGTCCGGAACATTAATAATCCTTAAAATTACGAAAAATAAAATTTCAGTCATGTTTTTCACGATGAACCGAACGTCTAAACTCATAGGCATTGACAATATTGAATCCACCATTAATCGATATAGCCTTGACAATTCAAATTCTCCTTTTTATTTGACGGCGATTCGAAAATTGATTTGGTTTCAACTAATAACTTTCTCGATGGGAAAACAATATCGATTAAACTTCTTAACACACTTACACTACTTAACAACACCACAGCGTGTCCAAACTGTCTTTAGCTTATAAATGTTTGAGTCTCTGTGAACCAAATCCATGATAGTGTGTATTGCTGATATTTTCATTAATTTCATATATTTCTAAGCATTATTTTAAGAAATTAAAGCGTTTCGCACGCCTACCTCAGCATAAACTTTAATTGTGCCAAATTTCACTCGTTATTCGATTTCGTTGTTCATTTCGTCCGTACGCACAATTCTCGTAAAACTGTACTTGAAATTTTCGCTTCATTCATTCATTCGTATTAATATATAGCTCATAACCTCAGGGGTGTCCGTGGGACATGCTAAATCTGTCTTGGGATCCGCAGCGAAAGTAATGAGAAGAATGTAGGAGGAGTGGGAAATGGTTGCTAAATGCCTAACGCTCCTCACATTGAGGGGAGACCCAAGCTTAGGCTGTAATTGTAGTGGTCGGTGATTAGGGTTCCGAGTTTTTATCCCCAATACTCAAGTCGATTGTTACTAAATGGGAATGCGATACAGTACATTCGAAATTCTCCTTCCTTTCCCCCGTTGCTTCAGGATTACCTGAGTCTCCAATATTTTTATTCATCTTATACACTGTACGTTCAGGCTTATCCAGCAAATCATGTTCTATCAAAGCTTGTATTAGGTGTTCAGACATTTTGTCCACCTGCTCACGACTAAGGCCATGGGATGCGATGGTTAAATCTTCAGTTCTTCGCACGCCAAGGTCAGGATGTCTGTCTAAAAAAGACCGTAGCCAAGCAATTCCAGCTATTCTAGATTGCGCGTCGAAGTTATGATCTATGCTGCATGCTTCAGCCAACTCGTAGGCCAGTCTTCGCATCATCTTTCGGGTAACAGGGAAATCAGCTTCTTCTAATTTTTGGACATGTGAAACAATTCGATACTCGTTTTCGAAGTTCAGTAACGGGTGTTTTCCTGAATAAAAAAAAATATGGTAAAATAAATTAATAAGTCAACGAGAATTTTTTTTTTGTTTTATAAAACCTTTGGAAGGAGAACAATGGAAGGAACACTAAAATCGAAGCTGTAAGCAGGTATGTGTGTCACAAAAGATCAATTGTAAAAACCTGTAAGAGTGAACGAGAAAGCAAATCCATGTCCCGACTTGTTGATCTTTTAGTCTTCTTTTATACAATGCTGGAATTACGACTTTATGACACTCATAATAAGTTTTAGCATGTGGGATAAGGAACGATATAACTTAATCTGAGATAAAACCTACCTAATGTTAGTTTTGTCGCGTCTTGCTTCTTGAATCTTCGTATCAAAGTCCTAGATGGAATGCCATACCGATAAGAAACTGACGCGAATGAACATTTGTTCTCTTTCAACTCTTTAAAAGCTGCTAGAAGATCTTCTTCTGACCATGTTCCCCTGGGCTTAGCGTCTGGTTTGCGAATGTACCTTCGCGGCATATCTACAAAACAAGAAATATCCATTAGTTATGCCTGGGCGTGATTGTGCCAGGCGTCTAACGGTATTTGTGTACGAAAATACCGGGATAGATGCCCCACTTTTATAAATAGTCTCCTAATTTTAAAATATTGATTTTATATGACTAACTTCTACGAGTATAGCTAGCTTCATCATTTATGCTGAATTATTATTAGTTTTTTTTTACATATCAATTACAGATTTTGCTAAATTAAGCTTTTTGTCGAATACTTTTTTGAGGATACCAATCGGTATGGACAGTTGCCCATCATGAAAATACTAGGAAGGATAAGTAGATGCCCTTTATAAGTAAATAAAACCCCAATTTTTATGAGATCATTCTATTCCTAAAACAGAAATTGTCTCCTAACATAGGATAAATAAATAAAAAACGTTTTGCATTTTTTTTTAATATTATTTTTGATAATTCTGATATGACACGAGTAGCGATAATTAAATTGTATAAGAATTTGTTCAACACAAATTAGAATAACGTTTTTTATAAATATTTTATATAATATTTTATAAAATAACCAATTTTTTGTCCATTTCATTGAAGCTTAGGTACTGCAGTTGTCCTGTAGTCCAAGAATATAGTCTTGCACTTTTACCTTTTTTTCTTTTTTCGTGGCATGATTCTGCAACAACCAGTAAAGAAAATAAGTAATTAAACATAAACATACAATAGAAAAAGAGCAATTACTATATCTAGATGGACATCTAATGAACCAGTAAGTATATATAAAAGTAATTAATTAAAAAAAATACGGAATTTACTACTAGGTACTTACGAGTACTTATTACTTATTACTTATTACAAATGTTAACCGTAAAATTTTTGACGTGTTCGTCAAGTTCGTACAAACGCGCGGAAATAACCACACACACGAACCACATCCTCACCGATAACAACCAACGGGTTCTTATCGGCAACGGCCGACTGCGACTCCTACTTACACCACAGATTACTAAATAGTTACTATGTAACTTACACTATTAATTCTTAGTCGCAAAGTTTAGAAATTAGGTTTTTTGTAAATAAGGCACCTATCCCACTGCGGCATCTATTACTATATTAACCCTCCTAAGAAAATTAAAATGAAAAAAAAATCTTTCCAAATGAAACTTATCAAGCCTTATTCGGAAAGTCAACAGAAAAAACTACCACCGGTTCAACCCTAACCCGGCGAGAAGAACCGGCGTAAGAAACTAGCACGGGGCCATCTTTTAGCAAAAAGATGGAAATTTGTTATTTTTAAAGATCGCTTACAATCGTTTAGTAACGTATAAACCGCGAGCGATGCATTTTAATTCATAAAAGGCACTCACTACAAAAATATATTTTAGAACGCAGTCGATTGTATTTTTATAATACATTTGACGTGCGCCTACCGCATTGAACGCCCCGATGGCGACTAAGGATACAGAAGGGGCGAGGAGGAGGCAGCGGGGCGAGGACTCTACAATCAAACTGGGTAGTGAGGCGTCTATACCGCATGTACCCTACGGCGCGGCCTACCCCTACGGAATTGAAAATGTGCGCTGGTTTTTATTATTTTCATTTTTAACAATGCTGTGAGTGCAGATTATTTTAATTACCTACATCGTATTAATATCCTAGTAATAGTCGTATTTACAATGATTTCAAAGGTTCGAATAAAGATGTAATTCATCGCAGCTGGGTTTATGGTAAAACTAATAACATTGTACAAAACAAAAATGAAGAAAGATCTATTTCGACTGTTAAACCTATAACTTAAATTTCTCTCTAACTCTTAAAAAAGAATGCGTTCAAATAAGACGTAAATACGCTGCCACGCTGCAATGGTCCCGTATGAAAGTAGATATTACAACAAGTTTTTTATTTTCCTTCTTTGTAGTGCCTGAAAAAGCCACTCATTTCCTGTAGTTCAAATGTTTTTTTATCAGCGCCTGTGGCTATGTAATCATACCTTTATAAAGTCATATTTGCTATTAAATAATTTACAGGCGTTTTCATGGTCGCTGGCACGCACAATCAATCACGCTGGCAATCACGCATCTCAAATCAGGATACTTTTCATACTTAGTACGAGAACTGAATGATATGGCATGAAGTTATTATTATTTCTTCAAGTATTTTATACATCTAATGAGGTATATGTGGGTCAGAAGAACGGGACAGAACGGGCCTTGAAGCAGGCCTGTTAATGTAGGTGAGATATTAATAGAAATCCTACTACTATTATGAATGTGAAAGTTTATCACAATTTATCCTGAAAGTGTGCAGTGTTCCCGTGAGATCCTGTACTTATGCGGGCGGAGCCGCGGGAAAAAACTAGTCTCATAAAGAATTTGAATTCCATTTTAAAGAAACTGTACAGTTCGTAATAATCAGATCTTTCAATTCTAATTAGCTCTTTCCTTTTACCCAACTGCGGTGAACCGAAAGGAAGGGTAATGATTTTAGTAGTCTACGTTTGTATGTATTGCTTGTTCCATCGTAGCGCCTAAACTACTGATCCGATTTTCTTGATTGAGGTGTTGAGGGTGATTCGTAATGACAGCCCAAGCCAATTGGGCTATTATATAATGAATGTAGGTAGTCAATACATTCGTAGAAATAGTCTAAGTAATATAGGGTACCTATATAATTTTACGTAGTTATGATAAAGTTATACATTAATTAATATTTTTGGAAATCAAATCACTGTCTTAGCTTCATTTATTTTTGCACATTATCTTATTCCGCAACTTAGTTTACGTAGAACTAACGGAAACGGAACCCTATTTTTTTAATCGTAACCCTACGAGAAAAGTAGCCTGAGTTACTCTTTGTAACATCAGCTATCTGCCAGTGAATGTCCCGTAAAAATAGGTCTAGCCGTTTCAGAAATTAACTGTTAGACGACAGACAGACAAACAAAAACTTCAAAACATATTTTTTATTGGAACTACCGTATATTATAAAAGTATAAACTTTCATATGCATTTATTAATTACAAACTGACACTTAAATTTCATTTTTTGTATTTGTTATTATTAGTAAAATCTTCTTTATCACACTCTCAAATTAATATAATAAATTTTTTATTAATATTTATGGACGCTTTTACACCATGTCAATCTGGTCCCGTGGTAAGTTCTCGAAGAACTTGTGTTACGGGTACCAGACAACGGAAATATATTAAAAACTTTTATACTAATTAAGTAATTACTATACATACATCCCATATATACACATAAAATCCCAAATATATATACATATAAAAAATCAGGCTTCTGACTCTACCAAACTTCTAACTCTACACGCCTCAGTCAAGTTATGTGGCCTGGTCATTTCGCTACATTCGCTTGGGCGTAAGGTGAAAAATTTACTGACTGATTTTCTGTTATAATATTCTTGTAGGAACTGCCAAGCCATGTAACTTGACTAAGGTGTAGAGTTTGTGAAGTTATGGCTTGTAAAGTTGAGGCGTGTACAGTTCGAAATTTGGTAAATTTAAAAACTTGGGTTTATATGAGATCTGACAGCTTTTTGACAGTGCGAGTCATATGGTATCGTCATGGCATCACTTTACATGAAATTGTTTTTAGTGTAATTTCACTTCTGTTTGAAAATTATTGAGAATTTTTATTTTTAATTTTTTTTTTGTTAGTATTTATAAGATGGATCCTTAAGACAATTTTGAAACCTCTAGAGTAAAAATTTGCGTAGGTAAGTCTCTTACAAATTTTCACCCCCTAGTTTAAGGGGTTGGAGAATAAAAATTCCAAGTTTGACCATGTTGTTGTTTATGTGCTAATACTAGCTTACATATGAAATTTCAGCAGCAGGATATCCGGAAGTACCCTATAATTTTGTTAATCATCAGTGAGTCAGTGACGATATCTGGGGTTTTTAGATTATCAATAAAATCTAAAGTATAATAACAATCCAATCTAAACTTTACACGTTTAATTAGTCTGCTACTGGGATCATATCCTGAAAATTTCGTTTATCTGGTATAATCAACACCCAAGTTAAAAAAATAGCCGAAACGCTTCTAGAAAAGGTGGTCTGGTAGTGCCCTTGCGCTTTGCTTAGCTCGTCTTGGCGGGGGCACTACCGTGCCTCCAGATATATTTAAAATTTTTCTTGTATAATACATATATTATATTTAATACACATCTATTACCCAGAAACACGGAAAACTTTTTTCCCTAGCGGGATTCGAACTCGCGACCTCCGGCTTGAGCACCAGCGCGCTAACCACTGAGCCACAGAGTCGTCAAATGCTTTAGACTATTGTTATCAAAAGATCGATACCCATAGTCACAGTTAGGAATACTTGTCGTGTACAGAATTACTTGGATTTTAATTAAAACTGTTGTAATTTAGGAGGGGGTAGCCACCTATATCTTCTGCATGCCTAGTACCCCCTGTGGGCCAGCAGGTTAGTTCTCCGCTACAAATAAATTAATAATATCTACTCATCTATACACATAGCACGCATGTCCGTGCGTATACAGAATGATGTTGAAATAGGCGTAATTATATTTTTACCATATTCCATACTACCAATCGGCATGACGCTGCCGACAATCTGCAGATTGTATCAAGCCAGCAGCGTCATGCCGATTAGATGATAGACAGTATGGTGTATTGCTATTGTAATAGATAATTTATATAATTTATAATATATATAAGATAATTTATAGATTTTAATTTTTAAAATGAAGTAAGAAATACTTTGCAGAAAATTTGAATATTTTTCACTATAAAATAATTTAAAAATAATTACAACACTGAACACTTTAAAAACAGCTGCAACCTAAACTCAAAAACATGAACAAAAAGTGGGAAAACAAGTAGGTGTAGGTGTAATTCGTCTCGTCTTCCTATTAATATTTGTAAATATCTCATTCAAGTATTCGTGTGTGTGGACAAGTGGATCGAACATGACAAAATTAGTAATCAATAAGGAAACAAAAGACAGTATGTGCCAAGTTCCCATACTCCTCAATATAATTTTAACTGAATTTCAACATGAAACATCCTGTATACACCAGATGCTGGATGTAAAATTTGAACGGAACACAGAGCACACCTATTCTCACACACACACGCGCTTGACCCGCAGTGGGCAGGGGTAGGGGCCACGACGTTACCCCCTCGGCTTAAATTCTCTTATTAATTATATGTATCTCCGGCGCGTTTGCGTATGTCCTCTATTTTGGACATTATTTGAATATATTAAAGAGTTGTATTCAATTTACAATATTTTCTGAGAAATTTTTATTCAGATTTAAATGCTAAGCAGAAAAAGTGCCTTTTGTAAACCTTCTGTTTTAAAATTATGCCTATGTAGTGATCATAATGATGAATCATGGTCGCCTAATAGTGGTTTGATTTTAAATACATGATAAATATGAATGTTTGTGAGTATGGATGGATGTTTGTGACTCTTACACGCACAAAGTACGGAACGGATTTTGAAGAAATTTGCTAGTGTAGTCGGCAAAGGGTAGTATGTATATGGACGCTTGAACTGAGCAGAAAAATGTTACCAGGAAACCAGCAAGTCTAGTCTTGTTTCACAATTTACTGTTAAGGTCAGAGATAGCATATGTGCATGTTTTGCTCGAGTATAGCTTCTGCTATCATATGCCCAAAATATCCGTAATTTATTTTACCAAACCTTATACAGTAAGCAGCGACAAAACTTCAGAATAAGCTATCCGACACTTATTTCGCAATATAAGTATCGGATAGCTTACTCGAAAGTTCAGTCGCTGCTTACTTTGTATCGAGCGACAGAGACAAAACATGCAAATAAGCTATCCGACACTTATTTCACAATATAAGTATCGGATAGCTTACTCGAAAGTTCAGTCGCTGCTTACTTTGTATCGAGCGACAGAGACAAAACATGCAAATAAGCTATCTGACACTTAACAGTAGATACCTACTAAGGACCTGTTTCATACTACGTACTATACCTACATGTTATAATTAAGTCAAATGGCAGTTGGTTCTGTGTCCTAGTCTTGATGACATTTTTAGAGTTCTGTGCCCAGAGGGTAAAATGGGACCATATTACTTGGACTCCGCTGTCCGTCTCTCTCATGATTCGTGATAGACAGTTGAAATTTTCACAGATGTTTCTGTTGCCGCTATAACAACAAATATAAAAAAACAGAATAAAATAAATATTTAAGGGGGCTCCCATACAACAAACGTGATTATTTTTTGACGTTATGTAAGGGAACCTTCGTGCGCGAGTCCAACTCGCACTTGACAGGTTTTTTAAGAAATGATAAGTGACAACTCTATGATGACGCTTAAGAATCATCTACCACACTTCTATTACTAAAAGTAAGAGTACTATTTAGACATACTATATTCTACTACCACTATACTATTGCTATGCTCGGGGTTTCTCTGCGTGACAGAATCCGCAATGAGGAGATTCGCAGACGAACTGGAGTAACCGACATAGCTCGCAGAATCAGCAAGTTGAAGTGGCAATGGGCAGGCCACATCGCTTGTAGAACTGATAACCGCTGGGGAGTAAAGGTTCTAGAGTGAAGACCACGAACTGGAAAGCGCAGCGTAGGACGGCCTCCCTCTAGGTGGACCGATGACCTTATGAAGGTCGCGGGCCGCCGTTGGTTGCAGGTGGCCTAGGACCGTTCGTTGTGGAAATCTTTGGGGGAGGCCTATGTCCAGCAGTGGACGTCTTATGGCTGAAAAAAAAAACTATACTATTAGACATTATATAGTCGAAATTATTGATATATTATTGCACGACGAGAGAAAAAACATATATAAGTTTAAAATGCATAAAACCTAGCCTAAAAGACCAATTTTGCTCCCCCTTAACTCCCTGTATAATACTTGCATCCGTTGCCGAGATTACGATTATATATATACAAGATTGACTCGTTTAAACTATAAGATAGAGCAGCGTTTTGTGTCTAGTGCTGATAATTAACTGCATATTAAATAATGATGGTCCGTGGAACAGCTCTTCAAGTGTGTACACTGTACTATAAGGGAATCTTATTCATAAGCAAATAGAGTGTTCTCATAATTTATTTGTTTTATAATGACGACATGCAGCCAAAATACAATTATTGTCAAAAACACGTCAGTTTCATATCATAATACGAACATTATGAATGACATAATACGAACAAGTTATGGCAACAGTCAATCTGCATATGAATTAGATTCCCTGATAGTACACCAGCGGCGTGGAGTCCCTATAACCATTTCCTATCGGCTTCACTTACCACTTACCTTTTCAAGGCCCTCAAACTGGAACTAGTATAGTAAGGGAAGTGACATTTGCCAAAAAAAAAAATTGAATTAAACGATTGTTTTTTAAGCATGAAATTTCGATAAATGAACACTCGATATTGTACTATTAAAATCGATTTTTACATTTACAAAATCGATGTTTAATCGATAATTTCCATAATCGATTTTCTTTTCACATTACACCTAAGTACAGTGTACGAGAAAGCATTCAGCACAATAGCGTGCGTGCTGCGTTTCCTATGGTGATGATTTGCGTGTACGTATACGCGCGATGGATGGATGGACGCGATGTATAAGTAAACACGTAAACAACGCGTAAACACGTTATTTATCAGGATTTTGTACGATTCTATTGGGTAGTAAAATTTGTTAGAAGGGAAAGATATTATAAGATCAAGTAATTCATTACTAGAGGAAAAGATGAATAGTTGAATTTTAATCTTGTGATGGTTCTTTAAGTCTCTTGGATAGTTAAATATTGTGACAGATTGACAAATGTCAACTTTGACATTTTGTTGTTACACGTGTAACAACATTGTATCAGTCAAACGCACGGTAGTGTGTGTTAACAATCTGAGGTAGTGTGTGTTGTTGTTATTTTGAAATTCTCGTTAAACTGCAGTGAAAGTTTTTGCTTCACGTATTAGTATAATAATTCTTTAATAATACTTACTCTTAACTGTAGCCATACACCATACTGCCAATCGTCCAATCGGAATGACGCTGCAGGCTTGATCCAATCTGCAATTCGTCCATACTGACAGTGTACAAATTGTCATGCCGATCCATGCCCAAACAGGGTCAGTCCTAATTGATCCCAGCATGGCGCTGGCGATTAACCTGCCGAAAACAATAAAAAAGCTTAAGTCAGATATAATAACTCCCCACACAGATTTCGGTGACGGTGGCCGGTTCCATTGAAACCAGGCCAGTTAAGCAGGAGTAATTTCATAGTGCCCAAGTGTGTGCGCATTACACAAGAGCACTCTCATCTTCATCATCATCATCATCTTTGTTGTCAGACAGTCAGGTGATCAGCCTGCATTGTCCTAACCAAACTTGGAAACAACATTTTTTTGTTTTTTTGTTGATCCAATACGGGAATCGAACCCACGACCTCCGAGTCGAGAGCTAAGCTCTAACCACTAGACCACAGAGGCTGTAAAGTCAGATATATATAATAAGTACAAAAATAGTCTTTTTTATTTAGTAAGGGCTTTGTAGCTTGCGTAGCAGAGCTACGAAAATACTACGCTCGTAGCAATGTCTCTACGGTATAAATACTATATACTTAACTTGTTCAGTTGCTGCTCGACAAGTTGTTGCATAAGATGAAAGTCGCTTAACAGCGCCATTGAAATGATGTAAATACGTAGTTCAACCATGTCTGCAGTCGTTGCGCTCACTTACTTTGCGTTAAAATATTCTGAGGCGTCTTAGTTCAAAGGAAAATGTTTGGAAACTAGTTGAGCAGGAACTTTGTCAATCTTGTACTTTAGCGAGTTAGATGTTTAAGTACCTGCTTTGTTCTTGTTAATGTAAGTACCTGGGTAACCGAGCTTTGCTCGAAGAAAAAGCATCACAAAAATATTTATCTGACCGGGATTGGAACCCACCACATTCCGAATTTTCGAACATAGTAAAAATTATACACACGCATACCAAACTGCCAATCGGACTGACACAATAGAATCAAAATTGTTGATATATTGTTGCACGACGAAAAAAAAACATATATAGCTTAAAAATGCGCAGTTTCTCAGGGATAAGACCTAGCTTGATCGATTATTCTGCCCCAAAACTCCTTGCATACAACATTTCATGGTAATTCTTGTAGCCGTTTTCTAGATACCGATTATATATAATATACAAGATTGTCTCGTTTAAAGTATATGATATAGCTTTGTTCTGAAGTGAAGATTTTAAAATGAGCATTTTACCATTGTGTTTTTATTATTTCTTCTTTCTCCCAATTCTAACTCAAAAGCACAAAGTTTATCAATACTTTTATCATGATGATGTATCATTATCATATAGTCGGTCATCAGTGCAAATGTTAAAATTTACCAATGACGTTTGGGCCGTGTTCACATTCATCAATTGAAGTAAGCCATTCAATCAGTGTGGACACGTCATTGGTTAATTTTGATATTTGCACTGATGGCTCACTGTATTTTTAACGCGAATGAACTCCAGCTCAGCCTGTCTGCATGCGAAAGCTGCACTGCACTAATATACTTATTAGTGTAGTGCAGGGATCTAAAAGTGGGTTCCGCGAAACTTAGGAGTTCCGTGAGATAGTCATCCGGGATCCGCTAAAATTTGAAATAGTAGCAAAAATATATGCAACTAGCTGTTTCCCGCGGCTACGCCCGCGTAAATACAGTATCCATCGGGAACACTGCCTTTTCGGGATAAAAAGTAGCCTATGTTTTAATCCAGAGTCCAAACTACTACCATACCGAATTTAATCGAAATCCGTTCAGTAGTTTTTGCGTGAAAGAGTAACAAACATCCACTCTTTCATATTTATAATATAAAGTAAGGATAAGAAGGTGTCATTTTGGTGCTGATGGAATTATACAATGCCATTCAGGAAACTGTATGTGTGTTCAACTCAAGCTAAACTTGGTACGATGCATACACAATATTATGTTTGAGCTATTAATATAGTAAAGAAAAATATTTGTTTGAATATTTGTTTGTTTGTTTATATAATTTATTGTTTTATTAACCATACCATAATATTTAATAAGCAAACAATATATTTTATGTATTGTTTGTTTATTAAATATGGTCCGAAACCACATGACCGATTTAATATAAATTTGGGACATATATAGAGGAAATAACGACTTAATTTTATCTCGGCAAAATGTAAGGATCCCTCGCAACATATTATAGGTACTAAAATTCTTGTAAAGTACACCGAAGCGTTACTCAAATGACGTTTTAAATAAATAACCTCGGGAGACGTCACCATTTTTGCCAGTCTAAATTAAGAAACGTGAATATTTTAGGGGCGCAAAAAGGTCTGTCATTCGGCCAGTCTGATTGAGAAGGGTTACGGTTAAAAATTCAATACATCACTAAACTGTACAGCAGATCCTAATTTACCCTGTGCTCTAGTTCGCGTGGCAAACTTCGGTTAGAACTCATATGTGTCAGGTATCTGCTACGTTTTCAGAGAAAAGTTTTAACTGTCATGAGCACTACGTGTCTATATAGTAGCTTTAGGGCGAGTGCTCACATTAGTCACGACTGTCATAAGACAGTATTAAAAATAGTAATAAATAAAGTATTCATTCAATCTTTAATAACTCAACGCGTTTTTAACTAAGTATGTCTTTAAACTTGATTAAAATGCTATTTAACGTAAAATCTAAATCAAGTGCACATAGTCCACAACTGGCCCTTTTCTTTCCGTGAAGTTGATCGTGTGTTTTAATGGAATACGAGATACTATGAATCGTACTTCCGTAAATATTGGACGTAGTTTGAGAATTAAAGTCAACAATTATTTATTGTAACGCAACTATTTTTGATTTAAGGTTGGTGAAAAAATTTCCTATCTATTTATACCTACGTGTGATACTAACGTTGATTTTCAGTAACGTCAAATATAGTATGATCTTGAATGTCCTTTGCAGACATGTTATTTGTAGCTTTTTGTGAGAGTTGGTGTATCTACGGTATTCTTTATGTAACTATGTAAATAATTAATGCTTTCAAATATCTTATACTTTAAACGAGACGATCTTGTGTCTCGATATCTCGACAACGGCTACAAGTATTACCATGAAATTTGAAAAATCGATATAGCTAGGTCTTATCCCTTAGAAACTGCGCATTTTTAAGCAATATATGTTTTTTATTTCGTTGTGCAACAATATATTATGAATAATTTCGACTCTCTTACGTCAGTCTGATTGGCAGCTCGGTATGCGTACCTACGTATAATTTTTGCAATTTTTGGGAATTCGGAAGGTGCTGGGTTTGAATCCCGGTAAGATAAATATTTTTGTGACCCTTATTATTTCCTTTTCTTTACTTAACTTTAAAATATTACTAAAATATAACTTACTTATAAGTTGTGAAGTTAAATTCCAAGGACATAATATTATTAAGTATCTTATTAAAGCAAAAGTCTTTTTAATCACTATAGAAACAATAATGAATACATTATTGTTTCTATAGTGCAAAACCTCCCATTATAAAACAATAAGTGCATAACTATTTAGATATTATAAGACATGATAAAAATCTTTACCTATTTTTACCCAACTACTTCGAAGCCAAAAGAAAGGGTAATGATTTTGGCAGTCTATGTATGTATGTATGTATGTAATATGTATGTATATTTTTTCCACCGTAGCTACGCATAAACTACTGGTACGATTTAATAAAAGAGGTGTCAATAGATTCGTAATAATATCACATAGACTATAGTAACATAGACTATATAATAATATAATGAACGTAGTCGGGTTAAAGTTTTTATAAAATATATTGTAGTTATAATAAAACTTATTTAAGGCCTCATTAAAAGTTGAACTTAGTTCTTGCTAGTTGAACCTCGAAGGACGTTCATCCTAACTTCTGACTCTAAATAACTGATTTTAATAAATTGTAAGGAAAAGAACAGACGAAGTGCATTTGTACTCCATTTAAAATTCAAAGTATCAAAGATATGCATTTACTCCCGACATTATTTTAAATGTAATAGCTCCCCACACCGATTTCGGTGACGGTGGCCGATTTCATTGAAACCAGGTCACCTACCTGTGCCCAAGAGTGTGCGCAGTACACAAAAGCACTCCCTCTTCCATAACTCTCGAAACCTGGTGGGAAGGATAACCGACACGACTGGTAAGAGATCAGGCGCAGGTCCCACTTTGCCCATCCAACGCATGGATCATCTTTCATGTCAGACAATCAGGTGATCAGCCTGTTAACCAAAGTTGGGAACAACTTTATTTTTGTTCCAGCGCGGGACTCGAACCCACGACATCTGGGTCGCGAGTCAAGCTCTAAACCACTGGACCACGAAGGCTGTGTTTTAAATATAACCTATATGTGATATAAGCCTATAAGTGAACCTAATAAGCTACTTAATTATTAAGTCGCTCCACTTTATTTTTTCAACTAAAGTTGATTCTAAATTCTTATGATGTCGGAGAAAAAAAATAAAGGAATTACTTTAAAATGTTGCGCTGCATGGGCCACTTATTTGAATACTTCCACGAAATTATGAACTCTATTTCGTTGTGATAAAACCTGTTTTTCGTGGAGTGTGTTTCTATTTTTTCTTTTTTTGTTCCAGGAACACAATGATATGGGCTATAAATCTTGCGTGTGCCATTATGCTATGAAACTGGAGAATCGTTTAACTTTTGTTATACACTTTAAAATAGTTTCTACCAAATCGATCACAATTCACACACCATGACAAGAATAATATACTTTAACTTCGCATTGTTAATTAGTATAAAACTACAGAGCCTTTAGCGAAGTTGCCATCGCTTATTACGACGATGTAGTTCGAAAACAAAAATGTGTGGGATTTGAGATGTACATGTATGCCGTTTTGTACGGAACCCTTAGTGCGCGAGTTCGATTTGCACTTGGCTGGTTTTAAATAAATAGTGTTTGACTAATATAATATAAGATATTTGTTAGCGTTACTTAATTTAAGGTACAGTCGCCTACAATTGAGAAACCCGTTGGACCATTTTTGTTGACTTTATTGTCATAGTAACGAGATCCAACCGTGGTACAGCGGATCTGTCGGCGATACACCTCGATGACCTCTGTGGCTCAGGGGTTAGTGCGATGGCGCTCAAGCCGGAGGTCGCCATGTTGAATCCCGGGGGAGCAAACAAGAATCTGTGTTCCTGGGTCATGGTCCATGGATGTGTATTAAATGTATTTAATATAATAAAAATCTGTATAGTATAAAAGTATTAAACGTACTTCCCATTGTCTGGTCCCCGTAACACAAGTTCTTCGGATATTTATTATAGCACGGGGCCAGTTTGTCGTGGTGTGAAGCGTCCATAGATATTAATATTATTGTACCTCTTTCTAATTTACAAAGTACAAAATAATGCGTTGATTACAATTTTTAACTTCATGTGATTTTCCTTACATATTTTATCAAACGCGCAGTCGGATCTCCTGATGGCAAGTGCAGCTCTTACATCAGTCACTATTAACCCTCGTGTCCACGGGGTATAGCCATTGGAATTTCCATTTCCTTTTGAATTTTCCGTTGCCCCTCGAAACATGTCGTAAAGGACGTATTAGATTCGAATGCGTATATTTTATTTTGTATAGATGATACCGGTAACTTTGGGTGCGCAAAATGACATCACGTGGAAACCATGCATTTTTCTGCGTTAAAAGTAGTCTTTGGCCATCAAAATCAGTCCAGTACTTTCGGACACTACTCATTGCAAACAAAAATCAATCTTTCCTACTACTATTATAAATTAATGGATGGATAGATGTTTGTTACTCTCTAACGCAAAAATTACTGAAAAGATTTTGATGAAATTTAGTAATGTAGTTGTCTTACGGCCCGTTTCATTATTCAATATTTGTATCAAGAAAGATCGGCAAATGATTGAATTACAACGTTTTTAACAAATATTTATTGATAGATAGGTTACCGGCCGTAAGTAGCTCAGTATAAAGTTAACAGCGTCAAGACTTCTGGATACGATTTCCGATAAGCCCCTGACAACAAAATTATTATATTCGCTATTAATGTCACATAATATCCAGTTAAAAGTATTATGAAGATATTATGATTATGAAAAACTTAGCCCGCTTAAACCAAACGAAGATGAACCCTATTAAAGCAATTATACATTTATTATTATTTACTATTCTCAATTTCTTAATTACTAAAGTAGTTTGAAGTATTATTAAAATATTAATTATTATTATTTATTACATATCTTATTCCATTTACACTAGTCCTTGAACTGATTGAATGATTTTGGAAATCAATTATTATGTAACGAGTGTCGTATATGTCGACAAGATTTTTACGTCTTATTTACCAGAGCCTTTTAAATACCTGTATAATAATATGTATCGAATTTGATTACAACTTAGTATCAAAAAAAATATTATTGAGCCTGCTAAAATTTTTGTGCCTTTTTTTTATAAGGCATGTCCACCAAATAAACACATACATTTTTAGTAAATAATAATATAAAATGTATGTGTTTACGTCTCACACACACATGCACAACATTATTTCATTGATAAAATAAAAACACCATTATGATAAAACATAAAATGTAAGTTTGATTAAAAGGAAGTAAATTAAATATGAAATATTTAATTTAAATATTACAAGTTATCTTAGAAACTGTCACATAATAGTAAGTGATAAAATTTTGTAATATTCAATCGCTTGTTTTGATTCAACTATTTATACCAGCTAATGTCTTACAGATAGGTATGCTGTATGGAGATTGTTCGAATCCATTTACTGCTGTAAATTATGCGTAAAACGTCCATTTCACGTCCACCCCTCTCCTCTTATCGCTTGGACAGGCGCCCCAGGCGGGGTTGCTGGACTCGGGGGGTGCACCCCCAACTTAGGGGGCAAGTCCTCACCCTTTAGCTACCCTGAAGTTCCATTTCTCACACCTATAAAGGCACACACACCCCAGGGGGGTAAATCCTTTCGCTGTGTCACATTTGCGAGACCAGTGGCGAGGTCACTACAAATTAATATTCAGAATCGTTTCCGTTGTGATCGTTAATCATTCTGTTTCTGCTACTGATCTCCACCCGCCTCAATATTGCAACCTTCCCCATTTACTATTAATACAACCATCTACGCAAAAACCACGGTGCTAATGTTCCTCGGCGATCGTCGCTTTCTATGAGAATTACGGACGTAGAAAGCAGACATTATGAACGTGGTTGAATTATACGTGTAAAACACAAATAAAATATCCATAATGCCCACTTTTGCACCTGGTTTTATGACTCAAGTTGTGACGTCATGACCATACTCACGACGCTCATTATAAGTAAGTTTAGTTGTCGGTGTCGCTTCTAACCTGTTTGACGACGTACTATACATATATACTATACATAATAAAGTGTTGTATCTTCAACAGCAATTAATTGTATTCGCCCATAATAATTGAGGTTGAACTTTTTAAGGGCAGTTTTGCTTCTTAGATAGAAAAAAAAATTAAAATATTATATATTTTTTATTTTTTGAACTTTTCACAATCCAGTACCTACAACAGTTTAAATGAAGATTCATAAAGCTTATGATCCGCTAACAGAGAGAATGGCTTTAAATACCAACCATTTCAAATTCTTTTTTCTTACGGTAACATACCAGACCTAGCATTTTAGTTTGAAACAACGTGATATAATTGAAGAGCAAAATCAAATAAAACGATCAAGTTAAGGTAATTACTGTAGGTAAGATAACAATTTAGAAATTAAATTATCTTAAACGGAATAGATTGTGTACAAGTCGGGACGTCGCACTAAATCACCGCCTATACAACTTTACGATTTTTTTTCTAAATTAAGACACCGGCTCTCAAACTTACAGGTAAATTGAATACAACGAATAATCTTCTGATACATATTATCGTGTATTTATTTGTCATTCTTTAATTTAATATACTAGTATATACCTATTGATTTACTGGAAGTTACATGCTATATTATCGTGTATTTATTTGTCATTCTTTAATTTAATATACTAGTATATACCTATTGATTTACTGGAAGTTACATGCTACATTAGAAATTGGTTTACTATTTGACATGTATATTATTATCAGTTGTTATTATCGGACTATTATTATCTGCTTGTATTTTCTGAACATTAGAACAAAATCTATGAATTATTGCAAAATAATGATGCACATTTTCGCAAGCCCAATAATTGAAAATATTTAAAAGATTTACTAAATCTCATAAGTGATATCACAAATTATTATTATATCATTAAAAGGTCTTGCGGCTAAGTTATGCAACCTTGTCCTACCGTTCATACTCTATTACTAATAATATAAGCTTAAATTGTGAAGCACTAGAATCATAACCGAAAGTAGTATTTGTTTATTTATGGGAACTGTGGAAACTTCGAGAACTATCCCCACAAAATTGGAGTGGCGCCTAAAGGGCGCTCGCAGGTACTTCAAAGCGATTTCACGTGGACACAGCCCTGTTTATTACAAAATCAACCTTATTATCAACCTGACATGGTACACCATTATTGTCTTTCCCGTATAAATCTATTTTTTTCAAGCCGATCAACTGCAGCTACACGTAGAAAATTATTTTTGCACTCTGCATTTCTTTGTTTCTTTTGTGGCATTTGTTTTTTTCTCGTATCGCCTACATCTATCTGTCAATCTGTACGTTTTGCAGAGTAGTGTCACCTTATCCCCAGATATGTTTTCGTCTAAGGTTTTCACTGTGTTGGTTTGAAGGTATTTGTCGTATATCATATTTTTGGCTCCCTTCCCTTCACTAAGCGGCATGTCTCTTGGTGTGTACTGTTTTTTCTCATCGTAATCAGATATGGTGGGGGTATTGCTATAGTTACAGATGACATCAACTCGGATTATTTGGACTGTCTCCGGGCTCTGTGCTCGAGTTATAGTTAAACTTTTCCTGCTACCGTGTTTATGAAATGATACCTTTGTATTATCTTCAATTGATTTTATATCTGTACCTTCTTGTAATTTGACCACTTGTGATTTTTTAATTTTTACTTCTTTTTTAGGTTTTTTATTGTCCTTCATATCTACTTGTACACTTTTGCTTTCTTTTTGTTTCTCGCACACAATGGAATCTTTAGACGAACGTCGTGATAGATTTTGGAAGTATTTTGCATAGTCACAGTAGCATGTAAGTTCTGATATTCTTTCTGTATCGTATAGGTCAATATCATCAACAATTTCCTTCACAAACATACGATGTTTCTGACCCAGGAAACAGTTTTTGTATTTGAAGCTTGTCCGTGGTCTTTTGCGCTGTTGAACATCCCCTTGGAACTGTATATTTTGCACGGAGAGACATAGGTCAGGTGATTCCAGTTCAGTTTGTAAACTCTCGTTCGTTTCATTTAACTCTTCTTTTTCTTCTTTCTCGCAATACCTGAAAATATTATGTTTTTACATATTTTAAACATTGTCGTGAATAATTGTACTTTGATATTTATTTATGTATAAAATAATTAAAAGTATAAAATATTTATACATATCATGCCACATATAATAATAAAATACAGAAGTCCGGTATATACTGTGGGTTGTTTATTGAGTACTGCATGTCAAATAACAGTACCTTTTCCAATAAGACAGTGATATGATAGGGTCTCAATACTCTAATATAATATCTGTGCTGACCTGAGGTATCAGATCCTACAGGCGTGTTTTCATGAATTCTCTTAACTAAGTTATATTTTTACAACTAAGTTAAGATTAGAAATCCTAGTCGAAAAGTTTTAATTTTTTTTTAATTCTTTTATCTATTCTACGTCTTCTTCTGGTAAAGTTAGGTAAAATTATTTTTAAAGAAAAAAATATAAACCGACTTCCAAAGTAAAAGCAATAACATTTTTAAAAATGCACTAAAATATGAAATAATTCTTACTCTCGATAAAGAGAAAGGAGTCATACAAACCACTAAGATCTGCTAGGACACTGGGTTTTCATCACGTGACGAGAATCAGACTGTAATCCACTACGCTAGCCTGCAGAGCTTTATTATGAAGATTTTAAAACAAATACCTGTCCAGCACATCCAGCCATCTCACACTGTCCTCATGGTCCGGATTCACCATGCGCTGCTGGCAATATCTTCTCGGCTTCTCGTCATATGTCTTCACTTTCTTCGACCGCTCCAGCAGGTTGAGTTTAGCGCATTGCATTTTTTTAGTTCTGAAATACATTAATAAATTATTGAAGATTCATTACATTAGAAAAAGTATTTTAAGAAGCCTCCCGCAGAAAAACTTAAGAACAACTCAATGACTGTCATTGAATTTTCACAAAAGTAGTGTTGTGTGAAAGTACTGCGCCTCTTTACCAAAGCATTTTACCTTAAAATTTATGGCTTTAACCGAAAATCTATGAGGAAACTACAATATACGGCAAATTCGCGAATTGATTCTAAAATAATGAACACCACAGTTAAAATTGATCGCAGCAAAGTAATCGCCGTTTGACACGATATAGATATTTCGATTTATGTTAATTATATTAGCTGCAAGTATTTAAAAGCATTGGTTTCTGGGCACAACGCAAACTTGCGTTCGTAAGGTTAGGGCAAGTTCACTCCGAAAAGAGACGATAAGCGACGCGGCGCTGCATTATCGAGCTATCATAAAGATAGCTACTCAAAATTGAACTTTATTCACTACACAAAAAGATACACGTTTCATATGACATCAGGCATACACTGCACATGCGCTGTGCGGCGCCGTGCAACTTGACATTCGAACTCTTACAATGAAACGTGTATATTCTTGTGTAAAGAATAAAATTTGAAAAGCTACTTAAAAATTGCAGCGCCGCGTCGCGTATCGTTTTTTTTTCGGTGTATATTGACCCTAAAAATACGAACAACAAAAATCTTGAGTTGGTTATTATAATCCTTAATAATACTATAAAGTAGATGACAATGAACTAAGAATGGTCGATGTATGTATGTATAAATAGTAAAACCCTTGTAACGAATTTATTGGTTATAAAGTTAAAAGCCTGGATTTAGCATACCGCACAAAAACGTAGCAATCTATAGTAAATTATTGCTGCGAAAATTTATAATTTTTCAATAGTGACGCCATTGGATAGCCTGCTCATTAGTGTAAAGACTTCTTAGCAGGATATTCCATAGCATCATTTGTCCCTGTAACAACAAGCGCGGTACACAAAACGTCTAGTTCTAGGCAAACGACCCACATATGTGGTGGTCTGGGCCCAAAATTAATACACAGACATTATTTCACCCATGTGCTGAAGGTTTTGTGGTTTGCAAACCCCTAAAATATATTTTGTGTAAGTCGAGTGAGCAGGTAGCCTATATTTTCGATAATCCTTCCCACTACGATACCGCCGTAATACTGTACAGTAAGACCACGACATCAATATATTTCGACAATCAGAATCGTCGTTTTTAGGGTTACCTAATACTTGCATTTTTAAACTATACTAGATAGAAACTTGTGAGATTCCATGCTGATAGATCATGCTAAAAACTCTTTAGAAAAATTATTTTGAGCGAATTCGGACACTAAGTTCTGAAGTACTATTAGCAATTTGGTTTTACTGTAACCATAATTAACACAGGTATATAATTACGGGTAGTAAAACTTTAAAAAATGCATGACACTGAAATTATTCATATTATAAATAGGGCGGTTAATGAAGAGAGATGCCGTGAGCCATGAGCTGTTACAGAATATTTTTTTAGCTAGCGTCTAAAACAGCCAGCGTTTTTTCAAGTCACTCGTGTGATTACTAATTCGTTTGGAAACTGCACTCTGAAATGTATTGTTTAAATCTATTCGTGTTGAAAATATTATCTCAACCTGTCTCTTTCTTACCACATTGTTTCCATTGTGTTAGAGTGAGATGGGTGTATTTTGTTTAAACATTTTCAATGCTCGACAGGATGGTGTATTTGATCTAGCAACTTAGCGGACCACATGTTCTTGGGAATTGCTTCGCTAGATGCAAAAAAATCTTTCAGTGTGTGCATCTTAACGCGTTTGAATAGTCTTGATACTTGCAACTTCGTTAGACGTACTTTTTATGCAAGTTTTTTTTAAGTACTTCAAGCGCAAGAGATAAGAGTGGACGCATTATGATGCATAATAATTTTCTTTAAATTAAATATAATTTACACTAAGCATACAATTGTTTTCTTTCTTTCTATATACTCGTATTAGAATAATTTTTAAGATTATTAAAATATAAGAGGAATAAATGTTTTTTCTAATGATCCGTATGAAAAATTGGTGTCGTGTCATTAAGGTGCCATTTCTAATATCGATTTACCTTCGCCTTAACAAAAATCGTACGAATGGCTTAATCGTGACTAGGCGAGTCTTGGTTAACTTTGCATAATTACTGGCACAGAATAAAAATACATTTCGCCGTGTTTGTCGTCCTGTGGGTTCAACGGCAACGTGTCACGCTATTGAGATTGATTTTCAGGCTTTGAATTTATGTCAAATTGTACGCACCACTAAATATATTGTTACAAAAGTCTTAGACAAAAGAAAATACAGAAAAGAATAGGTTACTCGGCGGTATACAAACATTTGGCCCGGCCTCGTACATACTGAATTTCAGATTCTTAATGAATAGTGGTCGAAACTCCATACATAACACGTATGTTCCACAGACGTAATATTATCTACGGGTTTCTTGCCCAAAGCGTAAAAACGGGCCCTATTAGGTACTGAGATTTCACTGCATGTCTCTCAGTGCGTCTGGCTATCACCAGGTTGTATCTCCTTAGCCGTGATAGCTAGACAGTTGAAATATTCACGAATAATGTATTTCTGTTGCTGCTATATAGAAACAAACAAGAAATAGAATGAAATAAATATTTAAGGGTGGCTCCCATACAAAAAACTTGATTTTTTACCGATTTTTTTACCTTTCAAAATTTTGTCCATTTTTAATTACAAATATTCTGAAATTCAATATATGGCCAGGTTTTGCAACATACCATCGCATTGCTCCCAAAAAATAAAGTCTAAAAATCACTCAATCGCAGTACATTTGCACACAAATTCGAAATAATAGGCCCAGCTGCTACACGCCTAGACGAGCACACAGACACGGATGCACCACACACAGACATCTTGGGATAGTAAAAAAAATGCATTATTATTATCCTGGAACAAGGAAATCGTGGCCACAGTACTGAAAAGCAACCTTGAGTTTAGGGTGTAGGGTACAAAATGGAGTAGGACACAATTGAAGACGATTAACTTAGATTTTATCCTACACATATTTAAATTCAGGCCATTTTATATTTTGGTTTAGAGTATTAGGGTATAAATTCGCTTGCACGGTTATAGGAATTTGAGTTTAATAATGGCTTTAGAAAAAATTGTGTATCTTACTAGGCGCCAAATGCGCGTTGCACTTCTATGCGTTCTATGGAATTTGTTAAATAATATTACGTGATGTTCCATCGTGTAGCTTATCACATTACAAACATAGGATATCAGTGGGCCCTCGTGGGCTCGATGATGATTATTTTAATACTAAATAATATTTGAGAAAATATTTCGGTAGGTATTTAGAATGAAAGTTATGTTCAGAACTTCAAACTTTGACATCTCAAGGCCTAAATCATAAATTATATTTTACGAGTACCTACCTAGTAGCTACACTGGTTTGTCCCATATTTGGTTCAGTTAATAGACACATGACAAACCGAATAAATTTTAGTATTTAAATGGTCAAAGTACCAAAATTTCAAATTACATTGATTATCACATTAGTAAGTTTCTGAGACTTGATTATAAAATGAAAAGCGTCAAAAACTTAAAAGCTTACAATGACCAACATCACTATTTAGTAAAAATAACCGAGTCATTAAAAATTGATAAATATTTTTTGTTACGCTCAAAATGGCTTAATATTACTAAAAATTTCTAGCAACTTCGAAAGGGTTTTCAACAATAGCAGCTTAGAGTATAAAACAATTGAGTGAATTATAAGAAGCGTAAAAAACGAATTTGTTTCACAGAGCTTTTGTCCGCGGCGTCTTATTCGCTTGGTTTCCCTGAAATATTTCTTTAAATATTATTTGTATAAAATTTTTCAATTTTTAAGACTCTTTTCAATGTATTTTGGAAGTAAATATAATTGATGAGTATTAGTATTCTGTATTGGTCAGGAAACCAACACTTTACAAAACATATGATGTTTAGCAGTTCTAACATTAATGTAAATTCTTGAACTATTGTGCTGGTGATGATCAATTATAGTTAAGAACACTCATTGGTCATGTCATGAACATCAATTTTGATCTAGATTTTTTTGTTTATTTACATAAGATCAAAATCGGTTCATTCGTTTGGGAACTACGATGCCAGGGACAGACACACCGACAGACACCTCAAACTTTTTACACCCCACTGTTTTGGTCGGGCGTTAAAATAGTTTACTATCCAAAACTGTGTAACTGTAAAATCTAATAAAATCGGCTCCCCCAATATTTCTCGGCTAAATGTCATTGAGAGTCGAAACGAACTTGTGTCTAAAATAGAGAATTCATTGGAGAAAGTCTCTATATGGGGTAGACGTAACTTAGTCCAATTCAACCCCGCCAAGACACAAGTCTGCGCGTTCACCACTAAAAATTCACCAATGGTCGTATATCCTCGTTTCGAGGGCACATCTTTAACAATCTCCCCTAGCATTGAGATACTTGGCGTCAACATATCGAGCTAAGTCCAGTTCCGATATCATCTAGAGGGTAAGGCCAAGTTAGCCTCGAAGAAGCTTGGTGTTCTTAACAGAGCGAGACAGTACTTCAGTCCGGACCAACGCCTACAACTCTACAAGGCGCAGGTTCGGCCTCATATGGAATATTGTTCTCATCTCTGAGCAGGGGCGCCAAAATACCAACTGCTCCCTCTGGATCGTATCCAACGAAGGGCCGCTCGAATTGTTCACTGCCATAGTGTTTCAATCAGCTTGGACCCCTTGGAATTACGCCGAGATGTAGCTTCACTCTGCATCCTCTATCGGTTGTATCACGGGGAGTGCTCTGAGGAATTGTTCGGAATCATACCACCTGCAACTTTTCGCCATCGTCCCACGCGAAAAACATACCATCCTCATCACCTTGATGAGTGGCAGTCTTCCACCGTGCACTTTTCGCGTAACTTTCTGCCGCGCACTGTAAAACTCTGGAACGAACTGTCACCAGCAGTATTTCCGGACCTATACGACCTGCAAACCTTCAAGAAGAGAGCGTATTCCCTCTTAAAAGGCCGGCAACGCACCTGCAGCTCTTCTGATGTTGCGAGTGTCCATGGGCGACGGTACTTGCTTACCATCAGGTGACCCGTTTGCTCGTTTGCCCCCTTATTTAATAAAAAAAAAATCTTCTAAAACCAAGACCCTCTAACTGATATTACAATGCAAAAATGGGCATGTCACTTGGTCAAATTACACTGCAGATTTTTTATCATGATAGGGTCAGCTATCTTATGACCATGCCAATTACATTCACAATGTCAGGTAGGCTGGGTGACGTACAATCAATTGCCACGATGGGGAAAATATCAAGTGACTTTATTAAGCAGGTGACCTATACCTGACTGATGACCACAATAGGTCAATTGTGCCCATAACCGGTTAGTGACCAGGAAGTTACTTGTCCAACCTGCGGGTCATTTGATGATTCACTATTCAATAGATGACCCCTTGTATTGTGTTTATACAAGTGATATACCTTCGCCATTTTGGATTTGGTGACTTGGGTTAATCTAGTGAAAATTATGCCAGTAACTAATAAGACTTAAAAGGCATTTTTACGGAGTTACATAGAATCACTTTTTTTTTTCTTTTGAACAACCAACTATTGCGCAATATGCTTAATTATATTACTTAAATAAAAACTTAAAAGTAATTACGACAACCAGCATCGTTATCCACAACATAACATACTACTTACTGTCTACTGATGATGAATTTTGCACTACTAATTGTCCATATTTTCGGCGAAGCAATTATTATTTGCTTGTGTATAAAACTGCTTATAAATTTAAGAACATAAGATGTTATACCTCAGAATAAATCTGAGAATTATACGTGAATATTTCAATAGGTACTGAGATGTAAAGTATAAAATATAATAACTAATTAGGCATGATGCAATCATATTTTAGACATGTCATTTCTTTATCAACTAATAAACAATAAAATAGACTGTATGCATCTCCTTTCTTCATTAAATTTTTTCCTCCCCGTGAGGTATTTTAGGAAACAAGTACCCATTTTTCGACCTAATTACCATAGAACTAACCTGATTAAAAATAGCCCCATAACTAGACTTACATGTAAATACAATGAGCTATCATCGAAGATAATCGAAGATAAAAGGATCTTGACGTAAACCATGGATCTTTTCGCAATTTCAAAACAAAGATCCTCAAGTACTATGAATTCACTGATGTTACTAAATTGTGTCATAATTCTGTAATATTTTTTATTTTATTTATTCAAATATTTTATTATTAACCTTGACATCATTAATTATATTATTATCATTGTTGACATTAATTTATCGCACCTTTGACATTTATTTTATCTGACATATTTTATTTGCTCTAATTTTAATCTGTTTAAATTTTATGACTAAATTTCATGTTTTGTATATTAAACCTATATGCTGCTGTTTTTCTGTGCAAAGCGTTTTTTCTCGACTTAAATTTTTGTGATTAATTAATTAGTTATTATTATTATTATTATTATTATTGTAAATTTAGTACTTATTATTATTTTGTATTTTGTAAACTTATTTTAGTAATTTTAATTTTAATTTTCTCTTTGTTTATGGTTTTTACTTTGCATGATGAAATAACCTATAATTTAAAGTACAATAAGCTCTTTACTTATTTTAATGTATGTTTTAATTTGTATCATTGTAACTTTTGTTGGTTATTCATAGTAAATAAATAAATAAATGTTAGTAGCATTCTTAAGTTAAGCAAAACTTAAGTTCTCACTCTCTTCTTCTTGAACTATTATTAAAACTTATTATTACTAGAGATAATTGAACTTCCCTGTGCAATTGATCTATTTCGCGGGGTGTGCAACCCCTTTGGTTAAAGTTGGACAAAGACGGGTGAGCCAATATGTTGCAGTGAGAAAATAAAGGGATGATATATTGTGAACACTGATGTGATTAAAAAAACCATTTCCTTAGTGCTGTCAAGGTGCATTTAAGCCAGGGATGTGCGAGTAAATATCGACAAATTTTAAATCAATTGATATGTTGTATCATGTTATTATTATGGCCAAGTTAGAATTTTATTAAATTGAATACCTTACCTATTTTTATCATCATTTTCATTTTAAATAACTTTTTACAAGTTACCTTAGGTTGTTGATAATCTGAATAATAGTTCCGATCTGAAATATATACTTTTAAACTAAGAATTTAACTATAAATTTAAATTCATATCACGCATAAGCAGCTTAACGATCCTAATAATTTCTCTTTATTTGTTTGGCTTAAATTCGAAATAAAAAAATAGATAAAAAATATAGAATAGAGAAAAATTAAATACATATTAATATAATGGTGAAGTCAAAAATTTATCAAAAATCATTCGTCATTCAGAATAACGTGAAGTTTTATCGTTAGAGGTTTCATCGATATTGGCATGAGCATCATCCCCCGGCGCCGCACTAGCACAGCTCAGGTGAACGTAATCATGGTGGGAACTACAACGACTGTCTCTCTCACTCTGCATCTGTCCCGCTCATCTGACAATATGCTGTTCAATGGGATACGTGATTGAATAGATTTTTTTCCAAGCACATGCAATCACATGTATTGTACCGAATTTAATTTATCAGAACGAAATATTGTGAAAAATTAAAAACTTACAGGTGTGATTTCTATATCATATTTTTAATTGTTACAGCAATTTTAGATACATATCTACGTAGGTTTGTTTTAGGTATTACTATTTTGGCTATCGTTGCTGCCATGCAGTGTGCACCGTAGACAATTCGCGTTAAGTTTGGAGTGAATCATGCGTACAAATGTCAAAATTGACCAATGACGCATAAGCCGTGTTCTCATTTGCCAACTAAAGTCAGCCATTTTGATATTCATACTGATGATTAACTTAAAAGCATAAGGCGGATAGACCAAGAATAACTAGGTAACATTTTTTAAATGTTAAATTGTTTAAATGTTAAATTTATTAACCCGACTACATAAATTATTATTTATGTTATTTCTCATTTATTAAAATTAAAAGTTTTTTTAAAATTTAGTGTCAATAGATTCGTAAAAATAGCCCGGGTAACATAGGCTATATAATTTAAGTAGTTGAGTTATAGTTTTTACTTACAAAAAAATTTGTTATCTTAATAATTTATAAGCAACTTTTTTTGTAAAATTAATTTTCACGAAGAATTTGCTCTTTTCGCCAAGTTAGTCCAATTTAGGTTCAAGCGCGTATCCAAAAAATGTTCAGTATACACAGTACTTACTTAAAAAAAAACATACTTTTAAAGAACAACAGTAATTATTGTTTTCTTGTGATTTAGCATTAAAACCTTAAACGCATTTGGTGCTGTTTAGTGCAGTAACAATAGTTCGGTTCGGCTTCTTTGTCGGCAACTTTTGCGCAGTACAAAGACGCCGACTGCACTTTTTGTAAATTTATCTATTACCTACGTACTAATTATACAAAAAAAAAACTATTCAAAGCCTTTTTTCGAATTTCACAACTAGAATATATGTCCACATATTGTGTGACGTATTCATTAAAAATGTACGGTTCCCGAAAGATTGGCTATTGGCGCGGGCAACATCTAGTTAGCTATAAATAAAAGTAATAAAGTTATAACACACAGGACTTCTTGCACTATTTCCACTTTAATAAGTATTTTACATTAATTTTAATATATTACACGACCGGTTTCGACAAAGTCACCTGATGATGACTTTGTCGAAACCGGTCGTGTAATAATTAAAATTAATGTAAAATAATAATTATTAAAGTGGAAAAAGCGTAAGAAGTCATGTGTAATTATTACTGTGAAACTGGTGAATTTCCACCAAGAACCTACAGTACAATCAATAACATATCTAAAAGTAACAAAACAAATTGTGTTCTTTTAATAAATCAACATATTTACACAATATAAAATTTTTGATGTAAGAGTAGAGTGAGGGCCCTCCCTCGGTCGAGGCGAATCTCACGATATCTCGTGGTAAAAAAAAACCTCAAAAACGTCTCACGCAATTGATGGAGCAACTCTTGAGTCGCTTTAAGTTTTTCCCGTAAGTTTTAGCCATATTACAGGGGAGGCTATACTAAAAAAAGATGAAAAAGAAGTTTTAGCCATATTTGTGTAAAAGCTTTCTTCTTGACATTAAAAGTACTTTTAAGCCGGTTCGACTCGCAAAAAGAAAAAAATTTTCTATTTCAATCAATACCGTGAATTGATGCCGAATATCTTAATGGTTTTGTTTTGTTGGTTTTTAAACTAAACTAATCGTAACCAAAGAGTAGGAACATACCAGAAATATTTCTACACAGTTTTAAAACAAATGCATAATATTCTCTTATCCAAGTCTTATAGCCAATAATGTTATGCTCAAAATACATTCGGCAAACTTTGCAATTTTTCGGAAAATTATATTATTTATTTTACTAAAGCATAATTCAGAGTAGTTATTGAGGTGCTGTGCAGCTTTTCTTGTACAGGAAGTGCTAAAATGCGGATTTTTTTTATTTCAGCCTACAAAACACCAGTAAATGTGCAGTAAGATCATTCACATACACTGTAGCGCAGCAGCAAGGCGTGTATAAAACTCGACATATCGGCTTCCCTTATGAATATTAATAGATGGCGCTAAGTGCAATCAAAATAAATTATCGTTGTTCTGTACAGCATCGCAACAAAGAGTATGATGCGGTGACAGGAGGAACTAAAAGAGGATAATAGTTGGTACAGTCGAAAATGTTTTTAGTTCCTGTAGTCACCGCGACATACTCTTTTTTGCCTAGCTGTACTACAATATATATTAGTTTACGCGGCTTACCATTCCGCTGATCTGACGCTTCGCCACTGCTGTAGCGTCGTAGCGCGTGGCGTCGCTGCCGCGTCTAGGAGCCGACTACGGCGACTCATAAACAGAAACACGTAAACCATACACAAAATATTAGATACCTATATCTGTGTAACATTGTGGATAGTCACAATATTATGTTACTCGCGATATACTATCATAAGGCCTAGAGTAATTAGAGGTATAACTTATAAGAACTAGAGGCCGGCCTGTGGTTGAAATTCGCCCATAATAATTTCTACTTCTTATTTTGCCTAATAGATAAAAAAAATGTAAATGCTGTAACAGATTGACTAACTTCAAAATGTCACAAAATTGTATCTATTAAACGTACGGTAGTGTGTGTTAATAATCTGAGGTAGTGTGTGTTTATATTATTTTTATGTATTTCTAAGTATTATTTAATAAAATATTAGCTTTCTGCATACCTTCCTCCACATAAACTTTAGTTTCGTAAAACTGTACTGAATGTTTTTTGTTTCTTGTATTAATTTTTATGATTACTAATAATAATAACTACTCAATTTACTGCCAAACATTTAAAATAATTTGTATGATATATTTTAGTGATCATAGGATTCGTAAATACTTGAGAAAAAGTAAAATAAGGTTGTGTACAGTGATTAATTTGTAAGTTATACTTTTTTACGTTTATTGTACCTTTAACATAATGCAAAACTATTCTCATCATTTTAGGATGTTTTCGTGTCGCAGAACTGTCACTATGTCAAAACCTTATCCATAAGACGCACTTACTGCAGGGTGTCCCACTTTTGTTACGATTTATCATTTAATGTCCCCGATTCACGCCAAGTCCTATATCAAACATCAACATAGACAAAGGGTTATAAAAACTTACTAACTAGGTGAGTTGGAACTTTATCGGTGTGAGGATTACTCAGATGAGCTTCGCGGTGTTTTCATTATGTGACGAAACCTTTTCTTGTAATACAATTATTCGCTAACTTTTCTCGTAGTTGTATTTCTATAAAAGTGATTTATTTTGACAATAAGTAATGATATTTACGTTTTTAAACTATACTAACTTTTCGTTGTGAGTTTGGTCGACATTAAAAAACTTTTCTACATCCCAGGAATCGTACATTTTTCAAAGTTTAAGGAGGCCTAAAAAGTATTAAAGTTTATATTAATTCAGTAATTATTAAGGCAAAAAACTTTTTGGAAAATTTCCATTCCTATCTAACATAGGTAACTAACATCCAATATCAAAGTGAAGTGAAGTGACGTGAAGTACACCGAAACGAAACGATACGCTACATGTCGCGGCATTTTTACGATACCCATTCAAAATGTAACTTTATTCATTACACAAGAACATAAACGTTTCATTGTAAGAGTCTGAATGTCAAGTTCGAATGTCGAATGTCAATGTTCAAGACCGCGCTGCACAGCGCATGTGCAGTGTGTGACTGATGTATACAAATGAAACATGTTGCTTTTTGTGTAGTGAATAAAGTACAATTTTAAACAGCTATCTTAAAAATGCAGCGGTGCATAGCGTCGCGTATCGTTGCGGTGTGAACTGATCCTTAGTCTAATATGTAAACAAATAACAGTACATGCTGATACGTTATGGTATCCTCTTTAACGGCCGGTTTGAATAACCTATCTACCAGTAACTATTTGTTAAAAACGTCGTCATTCCATCATTTGCCGGTTTTTCGCGATACAAATTTGATGTTTTTAACAAAATAGTTATTGGTAGATAGGTTATTAAAACGGGCCGTAAATCTATTTTCTAAGCATATGGTTATTAGATAAACATTTTTGTATGAAGTACTACTCACATGAACACGAATTGCGAAAAAATAACTCGACCACCCATGCTGCCTCATTCTCCTACTCACTCATACTCATAATGTTATACTATTGGCTGTCTCTTTCGTTTCTTTTATTGTTGTGGGGTGGTCTTTTTTATATTTGACATTTAATTGTTGACAAAATATATTATTGTTTTTTCAATAAATATAAAGCATTCTGACAATGCTTAATTAAAGATAAAGGATGAGAGGCAGATTAATGGAGGGGAGAAGATTTTTGTTCAGTCAGTCAGTCTACATTAATCTGCCTCTCATCCTTTATTTTTATTGTCTAACTAATGTCGTTCATCTTAATTCCTGAGGGTAGCCAATAAGCATAAAACGTACTGCCTATCATCCAATCGGTATGACTATGCCGAATCGATCGGTTAGAATTAACCGTGTATGGGGGCTGATTGGCATGACAGTTTAACGTTTGTGGTGTATATGGATCGCCTGCAGCGTCATGCCGATTGGACGATAGCTAGTATGGTCTATGGCTTATGGCCTCTGTTATTGCTCGTAGAAATAAGTACCGCCTGACAGCAACAAACACTACCTTTTAACTTTTAATGAATGTTTAAAAAAATATATCGTTAATAAACAAACCCTACATAACCATATAATATTGATGTACTCAGTGTCACTCTCACGACTAACGGCCCGTTTCAATAACCTATCTATCTATAACTATTTGTTAGAAACGTCATGCTTGTATCGCGAAAAACCGTCAAATGATGGAATGGCGACGTTTTTAACAAATAGTTACAGGTAGATAGGTTATTGGAAACGGGCCGTAAGATACGTTAGTAATATGTTATATTCTTTGACCAAGACGATTCTAATGATTCCTCTCAAGCTCAAATGTAACAAGCCTCTAGAGCGTGCCAAAGAAATATACATACTTAATATACACTCGAAAAACCTTCATCTGGCGCAGTCGGGTAAAATAAATATATGTAATGTTACATTCAAATTGTACAAGCTAGTGATAGTTCTAAGGCGACATCATTCTATTATCAAACAAAGTTCTTCTCAAAATGAAAATTCTAACTTTCGCTCTAACTCTAAACAAAACAACGAAAGTTAAATTGTACTTTGATACCAAAGTTGAAAGAACTGCGAAATTCTTTTAAATTATGCAAATAGAAAACATGTAAAGGTAAGTTATCTATTTAATATTACAATTCGACCTCTGAGGGTATAAAATCTGCCCGGATTTCTATGAAATTTAATATGCGAGGAAATAAATAGAAATTATTATTGAGTACGTACACGCAGTATAGTTTTTTGAAATTCGTCCTCCTGCAGGTGAAATGGGGACCAAAGTTTATTTAACTACATCGAAAATTAATATATATAATACCCCCGAGACGATCAAACAGTTTACACACTTAAACGTAAATTTTGGTTTGAGTCATACCAATTTGATCGTCTACACGATTTGTCAAACATTTACGCTTTTGAAGCTCGTTTCATGGAATTACATATTTTTGTTTTGTTTCACAGTGAAGTGACAATGAAAATGAACAGTGCCGTTTGACCGACCGACCGACCGATCAAACCGACGTCAAACGGTAGCATCTAATTCGTAAGGTTTGAGTCAAACCGTTTGATGGTCTCGTCTCATAATGACGTAGATCGTCATAATAGCTGTCTGCGTATCCGTTATTTCAAAGATTTTTTCTGAATTTATCCCCCACCAGGGTTCAATGGGGGGGGACAAAAGCGCAATTGACATACTGCTACTGTTGTACTAGGACTAATACACACCTGACGGTACAAAGTAAACTTTTATAGTTGGCTGCACTGAAAAGGCCGCGGCTTTTGTAATAACACTGAAAAACTAAGACTCACGTCACACTAGTAACTCGCTGCACTATATTTACAGATAGATAGATAGATTATTTGCATAGAATGAAAATAAACAATTATATGTTACAATGTTTTTAGAGCCTTATACATTCCACCTTACGGCATGCAAAAATTTCACAATTATATTAATGAAAATTAGAACTGGTACCTTACTAACCTAACTGGTAGTTTAATCATTTTAAATTACCTATTTAAATTACTTACAATAGGATTTATATTATTTTCTATTAATAAAACAAACCCTAATAATAATATACGAGCTGAGATTTTTAAATGTTCCCAAAATAATTGTTGGTTTGGTCATTGGTGTTCCGGGTTGGTGTGCCCACTGTCAATATGTCTATATATTATTTATTTTAGGTATTCAGAAAGCTAATATTTTTTTAACCGACATCATCCAAAAAAAGGGCGGTTATATATTCGGCTATATATATATATATATATATATATATATATATATATATATATATATATATATATATATATATATATATATATATATATATATATATGTATGTTAAATGTGGTGACTTCCCTATGGATCCCATCATCAGGTCACCACTTTGGTGAATCGAGGGAATTCCCCGAAATTCATATGGACACATATAGTGATTTTGACTTTTTCTGAAGTAGTCCAAGCATATGCTACGAAAAAGTTAGACTTTGCAAGGTATACCCTGGATCCAAAAGTACTCCAACAGAACTCCTTTAAACATAGGTACGAGTTTGGAAATTTCGACATAGTTTAAAAAACTGCAAGCATATGCCATAATGTAACTTACAGTAATCATCATCATCATCTTATATACAATAGCTAATGGTAGCTTGGCGCGTATTCAATTATTCGATAGTTTATTTTACAAGTTCTTAAAATTTTCATAAAATGTGTTAATAATAATATAATAGGTCTTTACCTATGAAATTGCCGTTCTGCAGTACTGGCCATTTCAAATCAAAATATTTTTTGTTTGGCTAAGAATTCTAATTTCAAATTAATTTTATTTTAAAAACATGGAATTCTTTTTCCAAAAGTAGTCATTTGTTTATTGATTAGTGTTACATTTTCATCGCATTTCATCATGGATACGTTAAAAATTCGAGTAATTATGGAATATGAGTACCGTCGTGGCAGCAACGCGGCACAAGCGGCACGCAACATCAACGACGTTTACGGAACAAACACTACAAACCAACGCAGCACCTGTTATTGGTTTGCTCGCTTCCGTTCTAGAAATTTCGACCAGAAAAATGAACCTCGCGGTCGTCCGAAGACTTTGGTCGACAATGACGAATTAAAGGCGATTGTGGAAGCTGATGATACACAATCTACGGCTGAATTAGCAGAAGCTTTCGACGTAAGCACCAAAACAATATTGGTCCATTTGCGTCAAATTGGCAAGGTAGAAAAGCTTGACAAATGGGTGCCCCACGAACTCAATGATCGCCAGCGCGAAGTACGCGTCGAGACGTGCCTTGCACTGCTCAACAGACACACAAATGAAGAAATTTGGACCGCATTGTTACCTGCGATGAAAAATGGATTCTGTTTGATAACCGCAAGCGCTCAGCAAGTTGGTTGGATCCTGGTTCAGCACCTAAACAATGCCCTAAACGAAATCCTACCCCTAGAAAAGTGATAGTCACTGTTTGGTGGTCTAGCGCTGGTGTGATTCGTCACAGCTTCTTACCAAACGGGGTTAGCATTACTGCAGATGTGTACTGTGAAGAACTGAACACAATAATGGAGAAGCTGGCACATCTCCAACCGGCATTGGTCAATCGCTCGTCACCGCTGCTCCTGCACGACAACGCGTGACCTCAAACTGCACAGCAGACGGTCTCCAAGTTGCAAGAACTGGGGTTGGAAGCTCTCCGTCATCAGCCCTACTTACCAGACCTTCCGCCTACAGACTACTACTTTTTCCAGAATTTGGATAACTTCTTGTCGGGAAAAAAATTCAATACCCGAGAGGCAGTACAAAATGCCTTTGAAGAATTCGTTGCCTCCCGTCCAGCTGATTTCTCTAAGAAGGGCATCAATAAACTGTCACTGCGTTGGCAAAGATGCATTGATTGCATGGGTGATTACTTCGATTAATACAAAAAAAAAATACATGAAAAAAATTAGTTTATTCGGCAATTTTATGAAATAAAGATAAAGAAAGACCTTATAACAAATATGACTAAAAAGAAAAAAAAAATTGTTGAACAAAAAACTAAACCGACATCCAGAGTAAAAATACACAACAAAGTATGAAATAAATCTTATTTTCTAAATGATTTCCCTTTGAAATTCGGCTACAATTTTAACTATTTCTCTACACAATCTTCATAATTTTGAAGTTAGTACCAGCCAACAGAATGATTTTTTAAATTTCTGGATATTGTTCTGTATTTTGTATTCAAAATAATGAAGATTATGTAGAGTAATAGACAAAATTTTAGCCGAATTATTTAGAAAATTTGATTTTTTTCATATTTTTTTGTGTATTTTTACTTTTGAAGCTTTTACTTAGTACTTTGGAAGTCGGTTTAATTTTATATTTAAAAATAATTGAAATAATGTCTTTTAATAAATACATTATACACACGTTAACGTTTGTTAATATGTTACAACATTTACAACTTTTTTAATCTAAGAAGCAAAAGATACATAGTTAAAATAAAGTTCAAACTTAAAAAATCTTAGAGCATTAAACCATTAAAAAATATATTAATTATTGTCGGCGAATTTCCACCAGAGAGTGACCTCTAGTATTATCTAATACGTCGTCTTTAACAAAATACTGAGCTATATTATAACTGTCATTTCTATCGGCTTATTTAGTAAGACAATTGAGTTAAATATAAAATTGTTATCAAATACAGATATATCTAAGGGTAATATTTTAAGACTAGTATTATATTAGTGGATTTGAATGTTATGGTAATATGAGAAAGCCTTATAATCTTTTTTTATTTAAATTTAAATCTTGTAGAAAGTATAGCACTGCCGATACTGTGTAACAATCCTCATGCCGTGGATGGCACGGAGTTGCGCTAGCTCACTAGCACAGCGCTAACTACTATCCGCTCATTTGTAATTATGCCGCCGTACATCATCATCAGCCCCCGACACTGTTTACAGGGAGGGAAAATAGTATGTCCATTGTTCTGACATGAACAATGGAAATACTATTTTCCCTAAATAGTTCATAAACAAAATTATACATTTTTAAGCAGTGAATTAGTAGCCGTCATCGTCAAGCAGTAAGCCAGCTGATGATGATGAATTATATCTAAGAACACTCTCGATTACGCCAGCTTTAAAAAAGCTAGATCAAATTCGGGTCATCCGTTCGGGAGCTATGATGTCACGGAAAGACACACACAGACAGACATTTCAAACTTATAACACCCCTCTGTTTTCAACTGAGCTGATGAAATCGTGTGGTTATCAGTTACTTACCATTTAGAACCGGTAACTAGCAGGTGGTCTATTCTATCTAGACAAAAACTCGTCTAGACTTATAGAGGTCAGTGTCTCAATGTCGGTACTTATTGTGATAGGTCAAGTTATGCCATAGGTAGATAATATAGCGCTTCTAAAACTTTGAAAGACACCATAAATGAATATTTTGTATACTATTCCAATATTTATATATTCTCGTTATCAATGTTTGATTTTTTTTGTGACATACCTACGGGGCAAACGAGCGAACAGATCGTCCGATGGAAAGCTATTACCGTTACCCATGGAGCCCAGTGATACTAAAAAAGTTAGAAGAGCGTTGCTGCTCTATGTAGTAGTATGCCTTGCATTCACTTAATTTAATTTGTGTATTCAACGCCAATGTTGAATGAAATCAACATCCTTATGATATTATGTGTACAATGTACATAAATGTGTGATTCTTTGCAACTAACTATTATCTTACCACATCGCCACAGATTAAAGAGAAACAGATGAACAGCTGCATAGTACATCGCGATTTGATTACACTACTACAAGCATACGGTGAATGTACGCGTGTCCACAAATCTATTATCGCGTACGCGGTAATAGTGGAAAAATCCGGTAGAGTTCCTGGACCGTTGAAGGGACGTCAAATTTTTAAATTTTAGCTTTTAGCAACTTGTCTAAAGGCTTTGATTAGTGTTGGTTATCGTAACAACAAATAAATTTTTGATATAATATTTGTGTGTAACGAATGCTTACGTGCTTAAATGTACGTGCTTGAAAAATAATAGACAAAATAAATTTTCTCTTACTGTCCTAATAAAAATATTAATATATTTACCTATAAAAATAAACTAGATAAGTAAATATTAAATTTTCTATTGTCACAAGAGCGTCCATAGTGAATAATCCCCTTGTGTCACACACGTGATGGTGCAGGTTCGATGCCGGATTGTTGAGTGTACCAATTACACTTTTTATTACTTACTTATTTAGGTAGACTTAAGTTTATTTTGCCCTATCTTCTGTGACAACCCTGACAAAATTTGGTACGATTTGAGAGTTGCACGTAAGTATTTATTATTATTATTTACTCCGTATCAGTGCCCTAGGGCGTCGCATAATGCATACATTTTAAGAAGCACTGGCTTATTAGTTTCAGTAGAAAATTTTCAGTAATGAATCATAGCCGTGTGGCGTGGCCGGTGTCTGGCACTGCCAGAAGCGTTAATTATTGCAACGATGCAATTCCACGGAATATTGCGTTTTTAATACACGCTGTGACCAGGGGTTTCGAATACCAAGGATAAGTTTCATGAAGAAGTTTGGCTTTTACTTTGATACCTCCCGCCCAAACAATAGTTTGGATGTTGTTGGATCATTTCCCGTGGTAAAATTATTATTTTAGTAGTGTATTATATAGAATGAGATGTCCTCACTGTTTGACTGACACGTAAAACACGCGCACAGACGTAACCGCTAATGGTAACGTGAAATTAGGACAATAGTTTATAAAGGGGTGAAATAGGGGTTAAAAAATTGTATGGAAAATTCATGCTCTTATATATATATATATATATATATATATATATATATATATATATATATATATATATATATATATATATATATATATATATATATATATTCCCATTTCATTATATATATATCCCCCCTTACTAATAAAACTATTTACACAACGGATAACTTAAACAACGCTGCTCTCTCTGTCTGATACGTTGGAAATGTCACACGATGGAAAAAGATAGTAACGTCGTTTAAGTTATCCGTTGTGTAAATATTTTTATTAGTAAGAGGAAATATATTTAAGGTTTTATTATTATTCACCTACCGAGGGGGTAAAATAAAGGTACGTTGTATAAAAATATATTTTAATATGTGCCCCGATCTCCATGAAATTTAATATCTAAGTTAATAAATACAAATCATTGAGTAAGTATTTTATAGTTTTTTTAAATTTGTCTCCCAAATGGGGGTCCAAAGTTTGTGTAGTGGAAAATCAATGTCATCAAGAATATAACTTACTGTAAAATGATAGTCATCAAGAAGATTTAAGTCTAAAAAGTTTAAGTCGACATTATACTCCATAACTAGGAAAGTGTGGATAGCCGAGTGTAACCTAAGATGTTACACCCACATTATGCACTGGTTGCCGAAAATGTGATCCGTGCCATTATACGGCGCAATTTGAGTGTCACACACGATTACACGCCGTCGGACAAAAAGTCGGACAGATATCGATACTCAGTACTAATCGCTAATTTGAATATGTTTCAAAATAATCTGCATCTTTAATACGCACTAATATAATAAAGAAGAAAGACTTGTAGTAGTATGTTTGCAACCAATAATAATCTAAAAAACCGAAATTAAATTCTTTAAGAAATTCCCGACACAAAAAACTGTAAAAAGTATAAAAATATTTTTTTATTTTAGCATTTCAATATTTTAAAGGTTCTATTTAATATAGTCCGGGGTTTAATAAGAGTCGGGGGACCTGGGTGTAGTAAATTAATAAAAATAACAACAGCAGCACACACTACCTCAGATTATTAACACATTGTGCCGCAAGTCACATATCATACGCATAGTATGATAGATACAATTTTGTTACACGCTGGCGTTTGTCTATCTGTCACAATAAATTAACAATAGCTAGAAACAAATACTTGTTTGTGTATACGTTAAAGATTCTATCTAAGTCAACTAGATGGAATCTATAGAGAATCTAGATTAACAAGGTCACTATTAAGGTACGCTAAAAATCGTACAGTCCACCACGCTAGTCTAAAATCCCTACTATTGGCATGTATTGCATAGAATCTTCTATCCACCACGCACCACGCTACCTCACTGCGTGATCCCAGATTTAAATTTGAATGATAATAATTGTTAATGACAAGACGTGAATTTTTCCCCCCGTCCGGCGACCCAGTGACCTACTTCCATCTCCAGCCGGACTTTATAGTAATACTGCAGAATGTCACTGTAAAATTTATATTTTCATCCGAATACGGCGATGCCCAAAGGAAGGGTAAGGATTTTGGCAGTCTATGTATGTATGTATGTATGTATGTCTGTACCCTCGTTGCGTATAAAAACTACTGGTCCGATTTTAATAAATGAGGTGTCAATAGATTCGTAATGATGCCGTGGGTAACGTAGGCTATCTATTTTTTTCAAAATTTTGCATTCCGAAAATTGTACCTCAGATTCTAACATCAACTAAAATTAAACCGAGATAATCATCACGTGTTTGGTATTAAAATAAAGGTGACATGACAAGCACACCACAAATATGTATATATATTTTACATATTTGTCGTGTGTTTGCACAAATATGTCAAAATGCGGTCATACAATTCGTACTAACCCAGTTGTCCAATTTTCGAACATTACGTAATATAATTTTACGTTACGTTATTCATGTATTTTTTATTTGTATTAATCAAAGTAATCACCCATGCAACCAATGCATCTTTGCCAACGCAGTGGCAGTTTATTGATGCCCTTCTTAAAGAAATCAGCTGGACGGGAGGCAACAAATTCTTCAAAGGTATTTTCTACTGCCTCTCGGGTATTGAATTTTTTTCCCGCCAAGAAGTTATCCAAATTCTGGAAAAAGTAGTAGTCTGTAGGCGCAAGGTCTGGTGAGTAGGGCGGATGACGGAGAGCTTCCAACCCCAGTTCTTGCAACTTGGAGACCGTCTGCTGTGCAGTATGAGGTCGCGCGTTGTCGTGCAGGAGCAGCGGAGACAAGCGATAGACCAATGCCGGTTGGAGATGTGCCAGCTTCTCCATTATTGTGTTCAGTTCTTCACAGTACACATCTGCAGTAATGCTAACCCCGTTTAGTAAGAAGCTGCGATGAATCACACCAGCGCTAGACCACCAAACAGTGACTATCACTTTTCTAGGGGTAGGATTTCGTTTAGGGCATTGTTTAGGTGCTGAACCAGGATCCTACCAACTTGTTGAGTGCTTGCGGTTATCAAACAGAATCCATTTTTCATCGCAGGTAACAATGCGGTTCAAAATTCCTTCATTTGTGTCTCTGTTGAGCAGTGCAAGGCACGTCTCGACGCGTACTTCGCGCTGGCGATCATTGAGTTCGTGGGGCACCGATTTGTCAAGCTTTTTTACCTTGCCAATTTGACGCAAATAGACCAATATTGTTTTGACGCTAACGTCGAAAGCTGCTGCTAATTCAGCCGTAGATTGTGTATCATCAGCTTCCACAATCGCCTTTAATTCGTCATTGTCGACCAAAGTCTTCAAAAAAATAAAAAAATTACTACTTTTGGAAAAAGAATTCAAAATTTTTAAAATAATTTTATTTTGAAATTAGAATTCTTAGCCAACAAAAAATATTTTTAATTGGCCAGTACTATTACTAGATTTCATAGGTAAAGACATAAATATATATATATATATATATATATATATATATATATATATATATATTGTCAACTACTAACTGTCCACGTGCCAGTCAAAACTACAGTCTAAGCTCTTGAAATAATATTTACGCAGTCTCAGATGTTCGGTCCGAACTGTACCGTATGGAGGCCGCTATTTGTATGTAATTAGAGTGAAAATCTGTTATAACGATTAGTCGCTAATAACTATATTAAAATGTTACTATTGTACCACGTCAATCCTAAGCATTACGTGGCAATATCAGATTGTTCATTATAAAAGGTTTTCTCTGTATAACAGCCTCATTCTAGAATTCTTCTTAAAGTTAAGGGCTCCTTAAAATACATGCTGTCACTGTCTCATCTTGGTAAAATGACAAGGGCAGCATGATACTTGGGAGCCTCTTTCTATAAGAAGTATTGGAGAATTCAGCCGTTGAATATGTTATACGTGTGATATTAATAATAGGTACTTCTCTTTTATTTAAGACTTAAAATCAAACAATTACAACACAATTCATAAAAAAACTTTTAATCCGATTATAACTACTAACAACCACCATACCAACAACAATAAAGTATTCTAAGAATATTTTATTATACTGTTATATAAGTTGTACTTAAGTTTTGCGCCATTACAATCGGGTAATAAAACAGCGTAGTGTTGTAACACACAGTTAAAATATAGACAGTCTCAGAGACAGTAATTACTTTCGGCAAAACTTCACATAATATATTTTTTAGCTTTTGAAAAAGTTCTAAATATTCTTATTGTTAGGGTTCCGTACCCAAAGGGTAAAAGCGGGTCAGTAATAGACTGAGACTTCGCTGCCTACCTGCCCGTCTGCTCGTTTGTCTGTATCTCCTTAACCGTGATAGCTAGACAGTTGAAATTTTCACTTTATTCCTATTGCCGCTATAACATAACTAACACAAATAGTAAAGTAGGTACTTTTTGCAAGCTAGTGAAAACAAAGAAGAAATGTTTGTTTGCTTGAATTTTATAATGTATATGCTTTGAAACTATAGCTGTACCGAAGTTTTGATGAAATTTGACACAAATACACATTACACAGTAAAACACGGGAAGGACCATTGGCTACTTTTAATCGCGGCTAAATGTATAGTTCCCACTAGATTCCTTTTCCATTTTCACGGGCAATATTTAGTTGAATATTAAAAAAAAAACAGAAAAGAATGTTCGTTCATCTCTTTAAGTAAAACCGAAAGCTTATAAAGCTAGCCCTGAACTTTGAACCACCTTGAGCGGTAACTTCTGAGTTCTGACTCATTTATAAATCTAACTTTAATGGTTTAATTCCAAAGTTTAATATCATCGAATTAATAACGAAGCGTTTAATGTGCCAAAATGTTAAAGTATATTAAAAACTAGGTGTTGCCCGCCACTTCCTGCGCGCACAATTAAATTTCTTCCCCGTGGTCTAGACTATATATGTGCAAAATTTATTTAAAATCAGACCAGTAGTTTAAAGCCTATTAATACTAATAACAATGCAAACAAACAAACTAATAAACGTTTCCTCCTTAATAATTGTATAATTGTATAATACATTACAAAATTATTGTAGACTTAGCGTGCGACCTCATAAGCACAAAAAGTAATCTCGCAGGAACCGTGCAATTCGCTGCGATAAATATTACCCTATATCACAGAGTAAAAAAAAAAAAGACGTGTGGCTCTCGGGGACTGCCGCGGTAAAGCTATTGCATAGCATTATCGCACGCACACAACGCCGTGTCGAAGACTGCTGAACTGAAACGACGTTAGACGATGCACGGCCTTCAAGCCACACCTCCGTGCCCGTCGGAGTGGGGAGCGTGAGGTTTTTACGTTACGGAATTTCTGAATTCGGTCCCCGCGCTCAAGGCCCGCGATAGAAGCTATGCAATAGCTTAATATATACATAAGTACAGAGAAACACCTTTTATAGAACGATCCAAATTTTGTCAGGGTTTGATGTCACCGATGGGGGTAAATTAATATAAATATGATGTTTTGGTAAATTAACGTTTTATACCAAAACGTCATAATTATTAACAACTTTAATATAATATCAAAACGAAAAGAATATAACATAATATAACATTAATTTTAACATAACCTTTTTTTAAATATTCCATAGAGAAACATTCACCGGGCATTTCAAATTTACATTCCGGAATAAGGTGAAAAATTTGACTGCCAACATTAACTATATTTGTTTCAAGATTAAAATATTGACGTAATTTATTTTCTAACAATTCAATAAATGCGACAAAATTCTCGGGAGGAATTATTAAAAACCCCCTTAATATGTGTTTAAATCGTATAAGTTTGCCTAGTTTTGGCATTCATAAGTGTCAGTTTAAGGTCTTCGTGCCCAACGGCTTTTAGCCAATCATGTCTCCAGAAAAAATCACATTATACAATACTTGGTACAGTGCGACCATATTGCGAATAGTAATTCTCGGCAATCGTCGATTTTGTATGAAAATTACAGGCGATGTACGAAAAATCGACGACTCCCGAAGTACAGGATCTACTATATGCAGAGTTAAGCTGAACTGCGTTCACCTTAGGCTGCAGTCCACTACTATAGCCTCCTGCGAGTTAGTAGAGCTCACACGCTTTTAAGGCAAATTTTTTAAAAGCTCGTGAAGTATTTTTAGACATGCAAGTTCCCACACAATGTTTTCTTACACCGTTCTAAGCGTCAGTAGGGTAATCGAGAAAGTCTAATTGTTAGACACCACAACCTTCAAGTGTGCGACTCAAGCAGCCTACATTTACCCTCAGGATAGGTACAATAAATACCTGATTTTTACCATTATTCATACACACAGTACAATACATGTATGTATTGTACTGTGTGTATGAATTCATATCATACAATTCATTGGACACAAATAAAATATAAAAAAAATGTTATTTGCCGTCTTGACAACCAACAGGCAACAACACACTATCACAATTTTTAATCTCACATGATATACAAACTCAAACACGAAATTTGAAAATTTACCTTCGAGAGGGTACAATCTTGACACTATTTTGACTCTATTGCCGTGTACGCGATAACAGATATGTGCGCACGTCGTATGCTTGTAGTATGTATATGTTTATTTGGTCCAGCTTTCTTGTGACAAATATGCACACATCCGTACATTCTGACAAACATTTGCGATTGTAAAATTAGTAACTAATTAGTATGTGCCAACTAAAACAAGAGCTTTTTTTCTAGCTTTCATATTGTTTCAACCTTTAGTTTAACTTGGTATGGTAGTACCTTACCATTAGCTCCTTAGATTTACATCATATTTTAACTTAAACACTTTCTTCCCGTGTATTAGCCGTGATGTCCCCTATTTTCTTTGATCAAGACTTCATTTCAGTAAAACTGGGAGAGTTAAAATATAAAATAATAATAGTAAATAAATCCCTACACCGATTTCGGTGACGGTGCCCGGTTTTATTGAAACCAGCCCAGTTACGCAGGAGTAATTTTATAGTTCCCAAGTGTGTGCGCAGTACACAAGAACACTCTCTGTTTCAACATTTAGACTTGTTATTAAATATGAAGAATATTAAAATACTATATTGTTTATTACATTAAAGAGTTGCCACATGCCGGGTAAAAGGAAAATTAAATTAGATATAGTTAAAACAGCCTTTTGTACAGCGCTGTAAATAATAATTGCCTAGTTGTAAGTAATAACCAACAGCAAAAGTATTATGTTGTTGATATTAAGAATTTTAAATTTAGTAATTTGACTATCGATAAGTATAACTTACCTTACTTTTGTAAGATACATATAGCTAAGACGCTATCAAATTTTATATTTTTATTACAAGCCAAAGACTTGGCTATACTAACCTCTTCTTCATTTGAGTAGGGTATTAGTATTAAAAACGATTTGGAACATGTTCAAAATAATTATTTAAATTAGATTTTAAGACAATAGAGGATGTCTCTAGCAAGAAGTTAAATAATAATTTACAAAACCCTACCAAAAAAGTTAATGATGCAAATTTATGTAATAATAATAAGAAAATGTAATTAATCTGGTGCATCAAAATTAACAAGGTATTGTGGGTAAACAACTTGAAGGTTGTTTTTAAAGCAATTAAATACCGACATTATATGTATTTTAGCAGATTGGTGTAGAAAACATGAACTCACTTAGTAGAGAAAAAGCAATTAGAGGAGGCTCTTTGATATTAATTAGAAAGAATTAAAAATTAAAAAAAAGTAAAGATATTTTGAGCCTCTCTACTGAACGAATAACTAAGGTAGCTTGTATAGAGTCGAGCCATCTTATTATTGTAAGCGTACACAGGCCTCCATCTAATTTATACGATTCATTTGAACAAATTATGAAACAAATATTAACAAAAATATGTGCATCTAACAAAAAAGTTATTGTAAGTGGTGATTTAACATCAATTTTATACAACCGTATAATCTTTTTAACTTATTTAATGAACCCACAAGAGTATGCGATAAAACTGATACCTGCATTGATAATATTTTTATTAATATTTATATTAAATATATATTTTACCTTATAAAAAATAAATAATTAATATGCTCAGCTCTGATCACTATGGACAGCTGGCGTCATTTAATATTAATTATGACAATAATCTGAATGAAAAGATTGTCTTTATCCCTATATATATATATATATAAGTAAAAAACGAAAAGAGACATTTAGAAGTAAATTAGCTGAAAATATTCAGTACTGGGATGAGTCCAGTAGCTCAGATGAAGTTTTTAATAGTTTATTTAAGTTAGTAAGAACGCAATTTAATTCAGTAATTACTTATAAAACGGTCAGACCCAACAGTAATAAAAGAAGATTTAATGACTGGGCAACTGCAGGAATTTAAAAAAGTAGGCAATGATTATACAAATTATACAACGAAAAGTCGATAAATAAATAACAATAAGTATGTAAAACAGCAAAAGCTCTTAAATATTAAACATAGAATCAGAAATTCTATTAACAAAATAAAAACTACTTCGAAAATAATTGCTAGTGAGACTTGAAAAGTCACCTGTCGTAGACTTTGAATTATTGTGTGTTAATAATAAGAATATTACTTCTGACTTTGAAGTTGCGACAGTCTTTGAGAAAGTTTTTTGCTGATATTCCGGTCTCAACTGAACAAAATGCTCTAAATTCTTCGCCTGTAGCTGCTGAAAATGTACTCAGAGATAACGATATAGAATGAATATGATATGACGAAATAGAATGTGATTTTAAATTTAGAGTAATTGATTTCTGAGATATTATTAATACATTTAAAAGTACTACCGATCTCTCGGGTATGTCTACAAAAGTTACCAATTCAATAATTGACATTGTAGTTCCTTATCTAGCCATAATATTTGACAATTGTATAAAAAATGGTGTATTTCCTGACTTAATGGAGCACAATAAGGTTATGCCTCTTTTCAAAGCTGGAAATAAGGCTGACCCAGAAAATTATGGACCGATAACGATACTACTACACAATTCAGTTTTACTAAAGGTCGGTCTAACACAGATGCAGGTATCGAGCTTCTTTGTAGTATATTCGAGGCTTCGGAGAAGGCTCTGGATCCATTAGGAGTTTTAGGAGTGTAGATCAGACACTAGTCAGAAAATTACACCACTATGTCATAAGAGACTCTGCTCTTAATATTTAGAGTTATTATCTTAAAAATAGGACTTAATGGGTAGAGCTAGAAACTACTTCTACTAAGTAGGTAGTAAGAAATCCACTGGAACTAAAATAGAATTAGGTGTCCCACAGGGATCTCTTTTAGGTCAATTACTTTTTCTCATGTACATGACTTGCTAATATTAAAAGTGAAGCGACAGTAATTAAATTACGACGAGGTAAACAGTGCCCTCTCAAGTATAGTAAACTGGTTTAGTGTTAATAATTTACTTTTAAATGCAAATTAAACAAAATGTGTAAAGCTTAGTTTTCCAAATGTTAGGCAAGTACAAACCAATTTACTACTTAATGATGAGAGAACGAACATGGCAGACTCCACTGTATTCCTAGATTGTAAATTACAGTGGGGTAAATTAAAAGGTAAATTACATTGCTAACCTAGCAAATAGACTCAGCTTTGCAGCATATGCAGTCAGGAAAATTACAGAAATTTTAGATGAAAAAACTGCACGCCTGGTCTATTATAGCTATTTGCATAGTAGAATATCTTATGTCATTCTTTTATAATGCTGCCGATTTAAATTCAATATTTGTGCTGCAGAAGCGAGATATTCGTGTTATTTATAAAATGTCCCCTTTTGAATCTCTGAGAGAAAAGTTTAAAGAAATAGGTGTACTGACCGTCACTTCACAGTATATTTTAGATAATTTCTTATACGTTAGAAAAAACTTAAGCAATTTCAAGAAGAAAAGTGAAAATAATTGTATAAACACTAGAAATAAGCATAAGCTAGATGTACCAGTGATATGATATGACTTAGCATAGTAAGTAAGTATTTTAAGGGTCAATGTATACGCCTATATTAGTTATTATTATTCTAAATGTGTGATGTAAACTGTATGATTTTCTGTGTTTTTCTATATTTATGTTTATTTTTGTTTTTGTTACTTAACCTCTTAAAAGTCTTGACATGTAATTATTAGTGTAAAGTAAAATGAGATAATTGGAATAGAATATTTGTATAATAATGTTAGTATTTTAGAAGCTTCATAATTTAAACTAATCTTATAAATACTTGCATGCTATCTATATGTAGCTAAAAGTGTCAGAACCTATAAATTTTGTACCAACTATTGTACTTACCACTTTTACAACAAATAAATGAATTGAATTGAATTTACAATAGGATCCCAGAACACGTTTAAAACCTTTCTATTAATAAATTAAAAGAATTAGTCAAGGAACGTTTGTGTGCTAAAGCTTATTATAAAGTAAATGATTTTGTTAACGATTGCACACCTTGGAAATAAGATGCACCCCTGCAAGGCTGTCTCTATGTACTTGTGTACTTTTGACTTTTGTTATATTTAACGTAGATTTAAGATTCTATGTAAAATATGTATTTCTTTTAAAATAACAATTTTCCATCTTTTTGCTAAAAGATGGCCCAATGCGAGTTTCTTATGCCGGTTCTTCACGGCGGGTGAGGGTTGAACCGATGGTAGCTTTTTCTGTTGACTTTCCGAAAAAAGCGTGTTAAGTTTCATTTGGAAATAAAAAAAACTTCATTTTCATTTCACAGTTGCACGGATAACCGACACGATTGGCGAGAGTTCAGGCGCAGGTCCGACTTTTACATGCCCATCCGACGCATGGTCTGCATTGTCCTAACCAAACTTGGAAATAACATTTTTTTTTTCTTGCTCCAATGCGAGAATCGAACCGAACCTACAACCTCCGAGACGAGAACCAAGCTCTTACCACTAGACCACGGAGGCTGTAAGAGTTAAAATGACAAATTTACAGTATGTCTGTGTTATAAACTAACGACCTCCTTATCTAGTCTTCAAATGTAACGAATTATGCAAAACCAAACTGGCTCATCATTTTTTCCTAGTATCGACGTTTAGTATATAATAAATTGGAAAGATGTGTTATTTATTAGGTACATATAAGTAGCGAATGATTCAAGACTAATATTAAATCATTAATTTCTTATGGGCACTTCAGCGAAGCGGTCGTTTTGATCTCGTGTGGTCTGGGAAAATGATACTTTAGAGTTCCGCGCCATACAATCACATAGATATACTAAACTGTATTATTTTCGTAAATGTCAATAAATGTCAAAGTCAACTTAATACAATTTTTTGGATATTTTTGGACTACGGCGAAGCTAAAAGGAAGGGGGCTTTTGGCAGTCTATGTCCTTTTATTTGTTCCACCGTAGCGCCTAAACTACTGATCCGATTTTAGTTATAGAAGTGTCAATAGACTCGTAATAATGGCCCGGGTAACATTTGCGTAGTCGGATTATATTTATTAACTTATTATGTATTTCACTTACACAGAAATTAGGTTTTGTGGGCAACAGACATACGTATGTATGTATTATGTACCTAAGTACAAAGTTTTGAAGACGGCACTGGATAATATAAATTAAAAGCAAGTATTAGCTTTTACACGCGGCTACGTTCGCGTAAACGGAAACACTGCACTTTTTTACTTTTTTAAAAGTAGCCTATGAATCAATTAGAGCTTAAACTACTACCATAGCAAATTTCATCAAAATCCGTTCAGTAGTTTTGCGTGAAAGAGTCAAAACACACAAGCATCCATCCATCTCAAAAACTTTCCCATTTATAATAGGACTATTTGACAGCTGCAAAATAGGATAATAATTTAAATATAGCTACCTATATCTTCAAAGAATAACTAAAAATCTGAGCTCGATCGAAAAAACCGGACAACTGCGAGTCGGACCAGCCCACGAAGGGTTCCGCAAAGAAACACGTTTGTTGTATGGGAGCCCCACTACAATATATATACTTCATGATGTTTTTAGTATTTCTTATAATATAGCGGCCTGATCTGTGTAAATTTTAATTGTCTAGCTATCACAGTTCATGAGATACAGCCTGGTGACAGACTGACAGACAGACGGGCAGATAGCGAGTGCTTAGTGTAGTAGGTGCATAGGACGCGAAAGCCATCAACCAACTTTTGGTTATATTTTTATGTCGCTGAAAAGTTTGATCACTTAGATATTTTGTACAGAAGCGGTGAAGTAATTGGATCTAATTATTATATATTAGATATTAGAATAATAATTTATGCGAACATGCGCATGATGTTAGTTGAAGTTGAGTTTGGTCGTACAGAGGCCGCGCCACCCGGAATCTCAAGAAACTACTATTGACAATACACGCGGGTTAACTTGTCTTACAGTACTGTACAGATTTTTAATAAACAGAGTAAGCTACATAAGAGCATAACAATGATCCTAAACACGACTTCTTTTTGTAAATTTTGGGTGAAGATGTCATGGAAAATTGTTTTTGCTACGGTCTATACTGAAAATAATATAATTTTAAATTTTAACCAATTTTATTGATGTTAGTTTGGTAGGATTTAGCTTTATTTGGTCGCAAAATCGACCGAAAAAAGCAAATTTATGTTAAATTTGTATGTCCTAATGAAAAACTTTGGAAGCTTGGAAGTTTTTACTTTACAAACATATTTGGTTAGAGTGTAATTTTATAGGAAAACTCAATCCTTTTTGTCTTTAAGTATATTGTCTTTCTATGAATATTACTGGAATAAGTCTAAAACTTCATTATAATTTTGAATTTTCGCGGTCAATGTTAGCAAAAAACGGAATGACCCTATTCGCAGGATCAAAGTATGTGAAAGGCGGAGAGTAACTCAGCCTTTTTTTCGTTTCATTCAATATCCACCAGGTCTGTAGACGTTCCTTAGTTTCATATAATATAAACATAGGTATTAAGTTTTATAAACTTTAAGCAATTTAAAAGCTGCGTAGGTATTGCAAAGAAAAACCGTAAAAATCAGCAATAAACAAAGAATACGAGCAGTATAATTAGCTATTAGCAATATAGTTCGTTTGTGTGCTTTATATCGTTAAATTATATATTATATATGTTAAATTATATGTCAGAACAAAGCCGACGCCAATGACCTATGAGTAACCGCGGCTTTTTATACGATCATAAACGGGTGACCACTTTCGTTAAGTTTGCAGTGTAAGTCCTGTTTTAATTATTCTCATAATATGGTAAGAAAATATCTGATAATTAAACAAGTTACGACAAATACTGAATGATAATACTGAAATAATAAATGCAGTTAAATAAACCTACAAAACGCACTAAAATGAGCTCATTAGTAATATATTTATCTACTCCTATTGCAAGTTCGCGTAAGATTTAACAATTAATAAAATAGTTGAAATATTTTATTTAATCAGCACTTAGGACTATCCGTTAATTTGCAAAAACCTGCTGAACGTTGTATCAAGAAACTCGCTTTAGCACTTGTAGATTGACCACAAAATCGGAAAAGAGCGAATACCTCCATACATCAGAGTTAATCCTCTGACTTCCTTAATGTGAATATTTATTTTTCGACACCTCCAACATTAAATTCTCTTTAATGTCTATTTTAACGTTCTCGGAATCATATATAATTTTATGTAGATTAAGTAAAATTATCTATATTAAATACATGAATTAAGAAATTTGTATCTTTTGACACTAGGCCTTTAACTGATCAGTACCAAAGCCATCGAGTTTAGGTACGGTAACTCTTATGAGTATAATTTAAGAGTCGTTTATTTATTTCCTTTGATACAATTACACAACCACACAAGAAAATAAAAATAATACAAAGAATAATAGAAAACAAAACAGAGTTAATTAAACGTAACAAAAATAACAATTCTGAACATAAAGATGAACAAGAACATCAAAGATGTAAAAAAAAATTATTTTAACACAAAAAGATAAAATAAAATTAACTCCTAATTAAAATATATATACTTCCACAATATTATGGCAGGTCAATGCCAAAAAGGGTAATACAACAGTACGGTGCTATGCGAAAAAAAGGAAAGGGGAAAATACAATGACAGGTCCTCTTACTCTAATCCAGACAAAGACAAATCCATCGACATTTACATATATGCTGGGGCCTTAGACAAAGAAATAGTTTAAAAAAGATTACGAAGTTAGAAAAGAAAAGAAGAGTAATGTATTGGGTTGATAAAGTTCGTTGCCAAATCACGTGTTCAACCTCATATACTTTTCACTTTTCAACCGTTGACGGACGACAACAACGACAGAGGGGTGTTATGACTTTATTAGTGTGTGTCTGTCATCCAAATGAATGACCCGATTTTGATCTAGTTTTTAGTTGACTCGACCGAGTGTTCTCAGCTGTAATTCATCATCATCAACTCGCTTACTTGACAATGACGACGTTTTCGTTTGACGTTCGAAAGTTCGTTATCGTTTCTTTATTGAACTTTGTCTAAGCTCTCCGTTTCCTGAACAAAGAGACGCGTGCTTTGCATCTATGAAGGAAGTAGCTAAAGGCTCACAACCCACCAAGTCTAGCGTAGTGGACAGTCTAATCCTCTTCAGTTTTCATATCACATGGCTCCAACGAAATATATTTAAAAAAAAAAATTAACTGCGTAAAAAGTAAAAAAAAAGAAAGTTCAGTAGGTAATCGACTCTATTTTTATCGAATATTATATCTACCATTGAAGTAGATTCGCGAGCGATGTATTCAAAACGATAATATTTTATCAGGGAACACAACGACTTCAACAATCGGGATTTTATGTGTCTTCTAATAGCGATTCTTTGCGTCGCGTCGCGCAGTCGGGTAAAAAATTAGATTATAAGAGTCAAGGCTATACTTTCATGCTTCTCACCTACATTTGAGTCCAGATATGTGAGTAGGTAGGTCAAGACAAGCCATAACCTTAATGTTTGAATTGAAAGTGAGAGTCTAGCTGTAGGTATACACAACACATATTATGCGTACATGGTCTGCGTAGCGTGCAGACGCTGTCCTTGACTCCAACATCTATGTCGATTTAAGATTATTTTATTATTTGAACAGTTCTAGTTATTAAGAACATTATCATATTAATGCGTAAAGCAAATTCTTTCAGTTATCGTTCAAGACAATTGTGCGAACGCAAGAGTATGAAATTTGGCGCAGTTAAAGTTTATGCGGGGGAAAGTGTGCGGAAATCTAATATTTTTTTTTTTAATAATGCTTAGAAATGAATAAAATGAATAAAAATAACAATACACACACTACCTCAGATTTCAACCACACACACCACCGTCCGATTGATATATACAACTGGCCGTTCTAACGTAACTAGTGACTATAATTTTTAATTCTGCCTATTACTGCGCTAAAAGAAAAAGATGTACCACAAGATTATTCTGCAGATTATGCTCCTCTTGACATTCTACTTGGCAGAATGTCAAGAATGAACTTGAGTGCCACCTAAATTAAGAAGCGTTTGAGTAGACGGCCGTTAGTAAACTCGACTATGTAGATAATAAAGTGTGCGCTCGTCCTAAGCTGTCGTTTCTACACGCCTAGTATCGTCGGAAGCGCTCGCGTTGCAGGCGAGTGACGTCATCACCCGTCCGACCAGTTCTCCCCAATTGGGCGGTTGTGCATAACTCGCCCTAAGGTCGTCTGTGATTCAAGGACACGCGCTAATTGCAGTTCCCAGTAAACACTGAACAATGGATAATAAATTATATTGACTCAACTATCAAAATTGGTGTATCGCTCTATAATTATGCATGTTTAGGCATTATAAATTTATTGTACCTCTGAATTTGTTTTTCAGCGTGCATTCAGAATATCTTCAATTCACTTTGTACGCTTCGCTTTAGTTCGCATTGAACCAATTTTCAAAAATTTCGTATTCATTTTAACCGACTCCCAAAGAAGAGAGATCGCTTTGAGCAAGGAATGCCTAGTTTCAATATACCTAATTAAAGGAAGAGAATTACGTCAGTTCTTTATTATTATTATAGTCGTTGAATATTGTTTAATGTTCTTAAAATACCATTGAAAACCTTAAGCTTCGCTACATTGTTTCAATATAATGCTTCATACAAAACTATAAATTACTAACTTCTGGCCTCGGCTCCGCTCGCGTTTGTAAAGTTTCCCACTGGAACACTGTAATTTTTCGGGATAAAAAGTAACCTATGTTTTAATCTAGGACATAAGATCAGTAGCTTTTACGAAGAGTAACAAACATCTATCCATCCATCCATTTATAATAGTAGATGGATTATTACTTTCTTATTTTGGAATCAAATATTTCTAGAATATGTAAATAGGTAGATATATTCTAGAGGTTTTTGATTCCAAAACTGCCTACTCAAGTTTTCCTCTGACGTCATTATTCAGTACTCAATGGAGATTTTATATTTACGTTAAATATCGAGATTCATCGGGGAAAACCCAATTTTGTTAATCATTGTACTTGGAAAATCGTTTTAAATCGTACAACATTGTAGATAATGTCTGGCTCGTATGTTCTACATACATACATACGTGCATATACACATATGAATATATTGGAATGGCAATACACTCAATAAACACTAACGATGCAATAAGAACAAACAAGGAAACCTAAGAATGCAACCAGGTACACGATGTTGTGTAAGTTATAGATGAATCGCGGTGCTTTTCCAACCTTCAAAAACCTAACCTTGCATATGCCAATAAGTTACTTACAGTAATCATCATCATCATCTGGTATTGCCGATACGTATGAAGATACAACATATACAATTATACATTTAAACTTTCTTAAAACATGTTAATAATAATATAATAAATATGACTAAGAAGGGAAAAAATATTATTTTTAAACTAAAAATGAAAACCGACTACCAAAGAAAAAATGCACAAAAAGTATGAAATAAATCTTATTTTCTAAATAATTCCCCTTTTAAATTCGAATAAAATTTTAACTATTTCTCTACTCAATCTTCATAATTTTGAAGTCGGTACCAGCCAACTTGAGTTCTATAAAATATTGTTTTATCAGTGTAGGTATTGTTTGGACCAGTACCGACATCAAAATTATTCAGCTTTAGCGTAACTCATCAACTAAAACTTTCATGAAAAAACTGTAATCCGACTAGTGACTACGTAAATTATATAGGCAATATTACCCGGGCTATTATTACGAATCTATTGACACCTCATTTATTGAAATTGGACTAGTAGTTTAGGCGCTACGGTGGAACAAAGATACATACATAGGCCACTGCTGACTGCCAAAATCATTAACCTTCCTTTTGGCCTCGCCGTAATCGTGTAAACAGCCGACAATACTTTTGGATGGGATTACCAAAACTTCCAAATGTTATAATATTTTATGCATTTTTATTTACGTCCAAACAGTGATGTTAAATGTGATAAAGTGTGTTAAATATGATAAGGAAGTGCCTCTTTCGTCGTAGCATCTAGTGATGGCGCTCTATATTCACAATTAACAATCGTTTTCTTTACGGAGACAAACAATTTTGGAAACTTGTTCCATAATAATAAAATTGAACCACTGCGTCTATACTCAAACATCGTGTTGGCGAAGTGATAAATACGCGAACAAACCAACGCTATATAGGTGAAGGAACCGTTCCCCTTGCTGCCTCCTTGAGCTTGCAAGGCCAATACTCGCGCCGCGTGTTTTTTTTCTTCCGAATCAAATCATTTTTATTTACGTATCGCCGGCCAGTATCTGGTCATCTCAACAAGGACAAAGGTATCGCGTATGTTAATTTTTTGTATGTAATTGCCACGCTGAGCGGAACGGATTAGTCCAAAATATGCAACTAACAAAAAACGGAATTATCAGTTTGACAGCTTATTAGAAGCCTGAAATCTAGGTATACTGTACATAGTTTCTTGGTAGCATTCCTAATTATGTTGCATTCCGGATTCTACTAATCCCACTTTTTTAGCATTTGGTCGATTCATTTAATGAGACTATCTGGTGTCCGTAACTTTGTTTACGTGGGACTAATGGAAACGGAAATCTATCTTATACTTTAAACGAGACAATCTTGTATGTATTATAAGTATATAATCGTAATCTCGGCAACGGCTGTAAGTATGTACATAATAATCTCAGTTTTGGCAGAGAAAATCGCTCTAGCTAGGTTTTATCCCTGCGAAGCTGCGTATTTTTAAGTTATATAATATGTTTTTTCTTTCGTCGTTTCGTATATCAATAATTTCGACTCTATAATGTCAGTCCGATTGGCAGTTTGCTTCATTTTTACGTTGTTTGGAAATTCGGAATGTGGTCGGTTCGAACCCCGTAAAATATTTTTGTGATTTTTTTTTTTTTTTTTAATCTATTAGAGGTCCGAGCAAATCTCGGTTACCCAAGGACTTGTTTTTAAATGGAACTTTTTTTTTGGAAGTCGGTTATTAAAAGTAGACTAAGTTACTCCTGACAACTCAGCTATCTGCCAGTGTCAGTCCGTTCAAAATTGGTTTGCCGTTTCAGAGATTATCAAGAACAAACAGACAGACGGACAGATAGATTACAATAACTTAAATCTGTTTTGGTGTTGGTAACGTACATACAATCATATGCATTTCATGCGAAGCTGTTAATTTTAAATTACAAACAGACAATTCGATTTTACTTATTTATATAGATAATAAATTGTATTATAATTATTTTATTTATTATTTTTTACTTTATAAATTTGCAATTTGCATATATCACGATTCACGGTCTATGATACCGTATTATAATACGTAATAATTAGTTTTAACATGCTAATTGTTCAGATATTATATTAAATTGCATTTACAGTTTTATTATTCATGTAGTAAAAATGCAAGGAATAATTTTTATAAAGCTATCATCCATTGTCATTTAAAATAATAAGGTTCGATTAATCACTGAGATTAAAATTAAGTGGACTGACGTGATCATTATTTTTGTCTGCAAGAATATCACAAGATTGAGGTGCAATTAACAACTTCCAATTAAATACAATAATGTTTATTATTCGTATTCTATACTAAATATAATTATCTTTTAAGTAGATTTAGTTAAAAGTTTTTGAACTTAACAAGTTTACTATTCCTACGTAGTTATTTCTACAGGGTTGAAGTTTAATGATTATTATTTTTATTATTACTATTATCTTCTTATAATTAATCCATTATATGTTGATTGACATTTCATTCATATTACGTAGGCTATTTATTTATTTAACGCGATTTTCTGTGCAATTTAAACTACATCGCAGGTAGATACGCAATCGGTCAGTTTACCCCTTTACCCAATTGGGTTTACCTTAACCTTATGCAACAGGTCGATGACCGGTTGCATAAGGAGTCTAGCAGGTAGACTAGGGTTTACCTTTACCTGACTCAGGTAGACTCATTGATAAGCCACGTGCCTCGTAATGGAGGTTCCCCGTACAATTGTCATTTTAATGTTTTGGTCACGGCCACTAAACCGTTAATACGTAATTTGTGCAATTTTATTAGGATTTGAACTGAATGTAAACAAGATAGGTACACAAAAAAGTTCAGCTATCGGTAGCAAGTGATCCCATCCCTAGCTATTAGCTTGTTAGCAGGTTGTTACTGTTGTTAGCCATTGTTCATTACATCTAGAACTAAGTTGCTGAAATTCTTATGCGTGATGCCTACTCCTAGTCGAAAACTGTTATGATTATGATAAAAGTGATTTTAAACATAAAATAAGCTTAAAATACTTAATTTTTCGTTTGCTTTGTTTCTTCTTTAAATATGCGAGGAATAAATTATGTATTATGCCCTTTTCTTTTCACAATTTACATTTATTTCTCATGACGAAAACAATACATCAAATCATTGCCCATATTATAAACCAGTTAACTATATTCTAATTAGAAAAATAGCACAATACCTCGTGCGGAATACCTGCGTGAGGAATCAGGTAGGTAGTATTAATACTGCAGCACGTGCCTCTACCTGATACTACGGGGAAATTATTCTTCTGTGCTATCGAATAATAGTGATAATATCTATTTAACAAAATTTTAATTGTAAAATTAAAATACTCAGTACTAACTGCTAATGTTAACTAAATGTAAATTTTGCACTTTTGGAGCGATTCTTATACTGCACAGCGCACTGTAGGTCACTTTAAAATTATATACAAAAAATAATTTCATTTCTACGAGCTTTTGCCCGTGGCTTTGCCCGCTTAAATACATTATCTTACGGTAACACTGTACTTTTCAGAATATTATATAAAACTAGCCTATGTGTTAACCCAGTACCTAAAGTACTACCACACCAAATTTAATCAAAATCCGTTCTTTAGTTTTCGCGTGAAAGTGTCACAAACACCCATCACACCCTAACAAATTTTCAACATTATTTTAGAGTAGCAGGATATAATATTCCCTTTTTTATTTATGATTTTTCATAAAATTCCATACCTACTGCTCCACAAATCCACATACCCAGTAACATATTCGTGGATAATGTGCAGTATTCTCAATGTCGATGTAATATTAATGTCAGTTCTGCGTCACGGGCTACTGAACTACTTACGCGGACCTCGTTCATGGTCGTAGGTCATACATATACCATATAACCAGGACTAGAATCTAGGTGTTAGACCTAAAAATTGAAATTTTTAGGAAAATAAAAGAGAATAATGAATAAAATAAACATAAAAAAGCAAGCTTATATAAGTATATTATAACGGGGTTCCTACCTTCCAGCTTTTTGATTAGACCCTGTCCCATATAGGGACAAATTACTCGTCAAGACTAATCCTTCGAGCCCAATCTCGATGGGGCTATATCATTTTATTACTGAGTTCCTTTGGCGACCTACGAGCTGCAGCATTAGATCAGGTTCATGCCATCATAATATTGCATTGTCACGCGATTTACATATGCGTGCAAAATTTCAGCTCAATCGGAAACCGCGAATTGGGTCATCAATCTGGTCCCGTGGTAAGTTCTCGAAGAACTTGTGTTACGGGTACCAGAAACATAATATTTAATATTGTGTACTATACACATATTTAAGATTATTTATATTATACTCGTATACATATTTATTACACATCTATGGCCCAGGAACATCTTTACTGATCCTCAGGCGGGATAAGAGCTCCCGACCTCCGCGCTCAACCACTGAGCACAGAGGTCCTTGCAGGTGCTACATCGTGGTAGCCCTAGTGTCTGCGCGTGCGCAACTGACCTCCAGCGGCTCAAGTGCGCCGGGTCGTTACCTCCCGCTAGACTGCAACGAGGAAATTTCCACTAACACCACATCAGCATTGACAAGAGGAGTTCAGTAACCATCATTATCATTGTGAAAGCACAAGGAGTTTTATGCTTCCACGCTGTAATTCTTCTAGCTAGGGGTTTTTCTAAGTAACATAGTATAGCTGCATAGTACATAAAAAATCAACGTGACATGGAAGGATGTATTTATAACCCTCGTAATCATCACGTTGTTTTTGTGTATCCATCATCGTCAGCAGCTAATGCCTTTAATTGAGGGAAGAGAGAACAAGAAAATTTACTATATTTAAATTAATAATACAGTGTAACATTAAAATCCACGTGCTTTAAAGTGCATAAAATCATAAATTCTAAATGTGGAGAAAAACTTTTTAAACTTTAGCAATGACGTGGATAACGCAGTGTTTCTGAATTTTTTTTGGTATGATTTATTTTTTTATGTTATTTGTATAACAATCTGCGAAATCAACTAAGGTCATCCTTTTTTATGAATTTCGGTTACTGGAGCAGAGGGATCAGACCCTCCTGCGTTCCGGCACCTGCATAAAAAGGTAAGTATTAACTGCACCCAAGAGGAGATGAATTAGAGGTTAATCTTAAATCCTTGGTTCAATTGTAGGACTTTACAATCGGCAGATATGTGTCAGATAGCTTCTTTGCATGTTCGGTCTCTGTACGAAAAGCAATAATCACTGTAGGAACACTAGAAATAAACACAAACTAGATACACCGGTGATCAGACTAAGTAAAGTTAGTAAATCTTTTAAAGGTCAATGTATACGCTTTCTACATCTAATGTATACCATATTATGTAAGCTATCCAAAAATTATTAAATACTTGTAAAACCTTCATGTAGGTAACTATATATTTTATACTCGTTTCATAATCACCAATCCTGTGGAATAATTATTTATTCTTAATTAGTTTTTCCCGCCTTTCTTGCCTACAAAGTAAATTGGTCACCTGTCAAAAACTCATCGTGCCTTCAAAATTTTGGAGTTGAACGCCAATTTTATTGAAGTGGACAATTAAATATATTGACGCTCATGACTAAATACGAATATACGAAAATACATACATTCGTGCAACGACCTGAACTCACCTTGGTTGAATACCAACAACCTTATAATGAGCTTAGTTCAAATGACGCTGATTGAGGACACATCGTGTATCGGTTCGCTACAATAAAAAGAAAAACTAAAATCAGCTTAGCCGCAAATAGGGGCACTAATTTAGAATCAATAATATGCATCAATCGGTAGGACAAGCTGGATTATACCTGTTACACACCACAATGATAAAACTGCACTTTTCGGTCACAGTAGACTTATCTAGTATGTGTGCGTGCGCCTATTCGGGCAGTCTAGTGTGAAGATATAATACTGTACACGTGTAACTGTGACCCAAAATACATAAGGCATAATTTTGCAATTATTTTATAAAAATTATAATCATAATCTCCCAAAAAAAATTTTTTTTTGTTAAAACTAATGCCCGCACACCACAACGATAAAACACACAGTAGACATAATAATTATTACTGTGGCTAAACTGTGTAGTTCTTATCCTCGTTATATCGTTGTGACTTGTCTTGTGGTCTGTAGCGGGCATAAAATATCCGTCTGTATTCATCACAAATTATATCCAAAATATTTGTGTTAACTTTAGCGGAACGATTTTAGCGCCTATTGTAAATAAACTATCCATCTGCGCCACCTGAAGACTACACGAAACACTTGTAGCCGATCGATATAATTTAAAATCGAATCGATAAGTGTTTTTGTGAAAGCGGCGGCCACAAAGTTGCGCCTACGCATCTGAGTTATTACGGCAGCATGTATCGTGCGACCGGACGTATGTTACATGCCGAATATGTTACTAATTCAGTCATCATCATCATCATCATCGATATCATTATCATGCGATTGGTGCAATTGAGATAGAAACAGAAGAAGATATGGAACCACTATTACTTTTTGTTACTTTACTTTTTTGAAGTCAAAGAACGCTATCTCACATTTATATTGCCTATAATAAACCATTAAATATAGCAGTGTAACTAGATCCGTGGCTGCTATAATAAACTAAATATGATTCCTTTTTGTCCATAAGGCACTATATGGTCGAAATCCGTAAGGCCCGGTAAAATTCAGAGCACTGATAATAATAGAACTTTACGAGTGTCAAGTCAATGTTAATGTCAAATCTGACATATCGATACTCATGTATTGGATACAATGGTATTGTCCAGAGTTCTATTTTCAATGCTCTGTATTTTCCTGGGCTTCCGAATTTCAGACAACATAGTCCCAGCCTTAGCCTATCTAGGCTTTATATTTATTAAGACGCGTATCCACTAGGTATCAATTGCCGCGCAACGCATGACACGCAACATGTTTTGCAACGTAACAAAACAACGCGCGAAACTTGATTAATATTATATGTTGCCTAGTGAATACGAGGCTTAAAAATATCAGGGTTTTAAATTGATAAAACAGTAATATGTTATACTACCTACAAACAACTACCTACAAACAATAATTGTCAGAGATAAGCTAGTTACTTTTCCATGCTTTCTATTTAAAGTTTTCCATAAAAGACCTACTTTATTTAGAATCTATACCACAAGTTAGATTTCTTTCAGTACGACCTACATTATAATGTTCACAATTTACGAGTTACAAATTAATAACACATACCTACTGACAAGTCACAGCATCATTCACGAAGATTTTAACCACAGGGGTTACAATTGAACGCGACAGGTTAAACCCGAAATTAATATCGCATCATTTATATTAATTAATTTAATATTGTTAATATTTGTATGCAGACTGATGATGATATTAATCATTTGATATTCAATATGCAAGTTATAATATATTATTGCAGTAAACTTACTCTCAGTAAAGTAAAGGCCAATGACTAAATGAGTATTTTTGTGGTTATATCCGTATTATTTTTATTATTAATTTATGAAATTTATTTTACAACAAATACGTAGGTGCAAGACCAGGTACCGACTTCAAAATTATGAAGATTGAGTAGAGAAATAATTAAAATTTTAGACGAATTTAAAAGGGGAATTATTTAGAAAATATGTTTTAGAGTCTCCACTTTGGTGCCTAAGGGACAAAATTCGAATTATAGCCTTTACAACAAGAAAACAATTTTCCAAATAGGTTTACATACGGCAATGGAGATACTAATATTCAAAGATATCCGTGTCGGTGTAAAATAATATGAGTAGTACCTATTATATCATCATAACGTGATGATGTATGGTGTGATGATGGTGTTGATGGTGATGATTACCGCAATTGACATAGTGGCGTAAACATAAGGGCTCAATAGTTCTGTTCAGTACTTTTTCATCCAGGGTTACCTTACTTTTTGGTAGTTTATGCTTATGCTATGCTATGTGTCCATATAAATTTCGAGGAGTTCCCTCGATTCCTCATGGATCCTATCATCAGGTCAAAAACGTGTAAATTTTGGGTGAAGACTGAAGAGGTTCTAGAAAATTGTGTAACAATTAATTTATTTATTATTTATTTAATTATTTATGTGCATACACAATAATAAATAAGGAAATCTTAAAACTAGGATACAATTTAGTACAAAGGTACTACTTATTCCAAAATTGAAATTTCTTTCAGTAGACCCGATACAGGAGAATAAAGAAAATTAACAGTATCTGGTGCGTACAATTATTAACAAGCAGAAAAATTTAATACATTTTTTTACCAATTTTAGATGAAGAAGTTCTCTGTTTGGTCGCAAAATTGAGCAATAAAAAACCAAATAGTATCAAGTTTGTAAAGGCGCCCTTAAAGCTAATATATTTACCTCTATATCCAGCTCCTTATGACTCTGCCCTACAAAGTTTTACAATCCAGTAAATCTCATGTTGTATTTCTGTTTGTCGACAAAGTGCATCGGACTTGTAGAACCGGTCCGCGCGACGACGGGTGAGAACACTATGCGAATTCCAGGCTACTCGGACGTCCGATGAAATCATCGGTCATCATCATCAACTCCCCTACGTCTTATACTAATGCAAATATAGTAAATATCAACACAAAAAACGTAAACTAAACGACAATACAAGTTTCAATTTACCAAATTGGTGCTCACTCAGCATATTATATATCACAACGCTGATTTTCAGTGAGCACCAGAACAAACAAACAAAACCGGCTAACGAGTAGGGTTCCGTACCATTATACCAACATTTTACATGTTCATTCATTATTTCGTTATTTTTATAAGAAGTTTTCAAAGTAAACGCATTTTACAAGTTAGGCGGAACCTTTAGTTTCTACTTAAGTCATAGAGATGACTCTTGAACTAATAAAGCTATAATACAAGTTGTTAGAGCTTTTATAAGTTCAGGTTGTAAAATGCGAAAAATCTCAAAAAAAAGATTGTTCGAGCCAGCCGTTTAGCTTTTAGAAGTGGGAGGAGGGGCGCTATTTTAACAAAAAATGCGCATCTAAGTTGTATATCTCGCACTGTCGCGTATTATATTATGAGATACTGTAGATAGGTAGACAACACAGAGCGTCCATGTCAAATGTAAGACATACCTCTTTAATCTTTATATTAAGTGATTTATAATTAAAAGATAAAACTTGCTAAAGTTACAGCTCCTATGCTGTGCTGCTTCTTTAAAAGTGTCTTAGAAGACGATTATCATTGACTCAGTGGTTAGGTCGTAGTCGTTCGTCCTCGTGAAGGAAATGTTTTCCTGGTTAATGGATGTGTATTAAATATGTGTATAATTAGGTAGTAAAAATATTTAGTATAATATTATATAGTTAAAAACATTATTAAATATATTTCCGTTGCCCGGTATCCGTATCAACAATTTGGTAGGTATGTGATAAATGAAATTCAAATTGAATGTACCATCACATGTGAGTAATACCTACATCGAATCTTGTATTCTCTGCTGTAGGTACGGTCGCCGACAGATCTGGTGTGACACTTTTGAACCTTACTGCCACAATAATAAGGTCAAAAAGCAGTAGACCGGATCTGTCGGCGACCGTACAATACCAGATAGAACATGTTCTGCATCACTACTGGTTGTACATCACGCCTGGTTTCGCTCGTGTCACTGCCCTTTAGAACACTATTGTCCCTATATTGATTCTCATTAAATTTTCCGATGCATGCCATTAATATGTATACATTTTTCCAAACATATGTAATTTTTCCATTTAATAGCTCCTCACACCCGTTTCTGTGATGGTAGCCGGTTTCATTGAAGCCAAGCCAGCTATGCGGGAGTTATTTTGTAGTGCCCAAGTGTGTGCTGCGCAGTACACAAGAGCACACTCTCTTCCTTTACTCTAGAAATCTAATCGGACGGATAACCTACACGACTGGCAAGAGATCAGGCGCAGTTCGGACTTTTTACATGCCCCTCCGATGCATGGTACAATTTTCTTGTCAGACAATCAGAGGATCAGCCTGCATTGTCCTAACCAAACTTGGAAACATTTTATTTTGTTCCATTGCGGTAATCAAACCCACGACCTCCAAGTCGAGAGCCAAGCTCTAAATAACTGGACCACGAGGATGTTTTTTTGAATACTTATTTTTAGAAGCCAGTGACTTTGTAGGATCAAAAAATTTCTAATCAAAAGTTCTTAAGATCAGCACGTAAATCCTACAGACTGTTAAATTCCTAACATTGGCCCTATCATCTTCACATAAAGTAGAGGATTGAGACAAAAGAAGTCTACATATATTCGTAGTAGACTCTACTTGTTCTACTCCCCTTATTTATGTGAAATTGTGAACGCGTCAAACATCTATACAAAAAAAGTAAAATTAAAGTGACTGTAATTTCAAATTAACAACAGTTCACTTAATGCATATGAAAGTATACGATTCTTACAATAAAAAATATATTTTTTATTTTTTTGTCTATACGTCAGTCTGTCTGTCTGTTTGTTACGGCTAATTTCTGGAACAGATGATTTTCACGGGACTTTTACTGGCAGATAGCTGATGTTATAAGGTATAATAATATATTAAATACTAATAATAATAAGGTCTAATCATAAGCCACTTTATCTTAGAGTTCCATTTAAAGAAATAGGGTTCCGTTGACGTTGGTTCTATGCAAACGAATTTGCGGACACCAGCTAGTTCTGTATATAATATTAAACAAGTAAAAGTGTAAACAATGGAGGCGCGACCTTCCGTCGAAACCGAAACCCGCGCGGGTCAGCGGCTGCACTAGACCTGCTTTACGGTGACACACTTACATGCTATTTATGAGACTGTCCACGTTTGGAATTTCGCAGGACTATTTCAAAGCTGCGTAATTTTAAGTACTTGTGCATGCAGCATATTCCGGATACTTTGACGGATTTTTGACTTAAATATATATTGTATAGTATAAAAGTAAATATACTTCCCTTTGTCTGGTCCCCGTAATACAAATTCTTCGAATACTAAGCACGGAGCCTCGTCAAAGTGTCTATAGGTATTATAATTATCATTAGACACTTGAATGATTGGATTAATCAGCATAAAATTTTTTCAACAAGCCAACAAGTTTATTTGACAACTTAAAACGCTTCTGCTTCTGCTCTATTTATCATACCGAACTTTTTTAGTATACTAAGGGCCTGTTTGTCAATTCGGTGATATGTGTCAGATAGCTTATTTAAATGTTTTATCTCCATCGCTCGATGTAAAATAAGCGGCGACAAAACTTCCGAATAAGCTATGTGATACTTATTAAAATATTATATAAAACAGGCAATTCATATTTTATAATAATATTTATTCAATTTGATAACAGTTTAAATCTTTACTATTTAGCCCAAACAATGAATTCTATTTTTAAATACAAACAATTTCCGGGACAATCCCCACAGTCTCTCATCGTGTAGTCACCCTACACAAACTAGTTGTTCTTGATACTATTATAGAATGCATGTTTAATTACTGACTACTATTTTAAAAACACAATCATTTTGTTCTCGTTTCACGCAGTAAAATATTCCTACGATTATATTTTACATTCAAAGCTATTAAGGATATGGAAAAGTAGTTTTAATGAATTATTAATAATATATCCAAAATAACGTACCTAACAGTTTTTGGCTGCAAACAAAAGTTAACACTAACAGATTATTATTATAAGTAGATTTGATTGTAATAGATTTAAGTGAAACTATCGAGAAGTATTTCCGAAGCTACCATTGATTTATCTTGTAATTATTTTAAACTTATGTACAGTAGAGTAAAATACAAACAAACATACATGTAATACTCATACTGAGTGATAATAATAATTATATTCATAATTCTCCACATTGCCACACGCGTACGATTAGCGATACAAAAGACATCAACGGGCTCGGACTGTTACAATTTCTAACTTATGAGAAAAAATATGTTGAATGTATAAATTCAATTCAAAACTATTTAAAAAAAAACAACTCAGCTTAGTGCTCATCAATGTCTGGGCAGTATAAAGTTATAACATTTCATCAGTTGTTGTCTTCAATCACATTGAAGATATTTCAAACGTTTTATTGCAAGTGCAAATTTAACTAGCCTTTACTGATACATATTTAATAGCTTTTCGTTATTATATGGATTTATATACTTTACGGTATTACAGCTGGATATATACTTACGATCTTTACCTTTACCATTTCAGTCACGAACGCACCTGCCCGTGTAGTCGTCCCGATAAGACGTCACCAACACGCTAGTAGAAAATATCCTAAGTACATCTACTACGGTTTATATTACCCTATTCTTTGAAATCTTACAAAAGCTTATTGTCTGCTATAAAGCTCCTACGAACTAAGAAGCTTTTTCAATAAATTCTAATACTTTTTGGAATTCCACAACTTACACTATTGTTAACTGATTTAGTGAACTGTGTCTGAAGAATATTATTGTTCTTCGTTGTCTAGCAGGAAAATAAATTCAACATTTTGTTTTGACAGGGCTTTTAATGTTCTATTAATGGATATTTAATATTAAAGTATTTTTGAAAGATAATACCTATTTTATTCATAGTAAAATTTTAGCAACTCAAAAGCAGCTAGCAAACCATCATCATAATCGTATTTAAATGTAATATTAGGGAATCTAGCTCATGAGCAGGTTGCCCGTTGTCGTAATTTGTTTATGTTATAATAATATTATGATATTAAACTGACATGTCATGAACGCGTGCCGTCATTATAATAAAAATAAATTATGAGAACACTATACCTGCTTATTAATTATATTCCCTGATAGTACATTAAATATTACTCGTTACTCGAGTATTTGTATTCTATTTCTTCACAAAAACAAAAAATATTTTGTATATATAAAAACATATAAAATATACAAAGCATAGCATTTCGCAGGCAAGAGGCACAATATAGGAAATAAAACAACAATATTCAGACATTAAATTTTATTAAGTACTGACAGATCTGCAGTGGCAAGTGGCACAACATTACACAAAATATAAACGGGCAGAAATACTTCATGCGATTTAAATGTATAAGTATCGCACAGCTTAAATTCGCACAGGGCATTGTACACTTAGCATATTCTCGCATCCACCTTTTTATGATATGGGTTGCCTGATGGAAAGCTATTACCTGCAACACCAGAGGAGTTCCAGGTGTTACCGGTACCTGCAGACGGTGAGTTCTGAAAATATAATAAGTATACAAATCGCACAGCAGTTCGCGACGGCAACACAGATCTGTCTCTAATACTAATTCTAACTAATCAAATCTTATTTAAATATGAGTCCAACCTGGTCCAAGCGATTTAAATATATTCTAGATGTTCGCTTGGAGGCGGCTAGCAACAAATTTCGCTTAATGCTAAATTAACATTAAAATAAGAGCTTGCTGGTTAGTCGCTGGGTAGAAAGGAAACACATTCTTATTGTTGACCTGTCTGGTTTTACTGAACTGAATTTAACAAATCAGATAACTTATAACACTGTCCAATGCTCTTATTGTATACCTTAGTTTATTTTCACATAACTTTCTACTTAATGAAACTTATCCGCAAGTTAGTATTACATGATGATTAAAATGAACAATTTATTATTATTTACACATTACCGTTACTAATATGACGACAAAATATTTATTTATAATTTATTCGATGGCAGAGGACTGGGGCGGGCAGGCGCCGTCGTCTTAACAAGAGAAGGTAAATAGTAATTTAAAAGGCATATGATGAGGTAATCTGCAATACCCGGCGTCGCCAGCTGCGGCCCGCGCCCTCTACGTCACAACACATTTATCATATGAGGTAGTATTCACTATATGTATTATTTTATTGCTATAGAATTCTTTATGATATAATAAATTTATTCAACATCATAGAATTGTGTCAATTGTAAATATAATATACAAAATGTAAACGGGTCCTATGTTTGTTATCAATTGTAAAATGTATTATCATTATCAATAAATATTATCTATAGTATAATAGATGTAATATCAATACTCCTAACTGTTGGTAACTATCGGTTACGTATATTATATGATATGGTAACAATATAACAGACACTGGGCTACAATAGATTCGCTATGTTCATATATCTGTAATTGTACATCAGTTACGCGGCGGCACGTCTGTATATTTGCGATAAACGCCATAACAATTATAATTTGATATGAAATTTCTTTATAGTCGATATTGAGGTAGATCGTGTTACTATAATTTGTATAAAAATATTGCATTATTATACTCAACATTAAAATTAACGGATATGATTGCACGTTTATAATATATAATTTGTGGAAATAATGAATCAACACATAAATAAGAGACGAAACAATGTTACTGTAATACTAGAGGCGATGTCAAATATATAGGTATATAAATAATGAGGATACGTCGACCCAACACAAAAATTGATTGTATGCGCCATGGCCACTGTCAAAATAAACACAAATCTCGCGTCGACAAGTTGATAAGACAATTCAGATCACAACCGATTTAGAAATAATAAACAAATAACAACAAATGAACGTAAACCATCATACAGTCAATTTTTGGGTCTATATATTTACAATCTACTAATAATTAAAAATAATATCTAACTTTTACTATACAGAAACATTTACATTTTATAATTAAATTATTGCTAAAGAATTTTATTAATTTTCAACTACGTACATACTGGGGAAAACTTACAATCGTTTTATTGTAAGTTTGCGCTTCGCGTCTTTTATTTGGCATTGTTTCGGAAGACAGCTTTGCTACTACTAACGAAACAGGAATGTAACTAAATTCGTCCAATAACAAACACAATGGTAACTCTCGTCTTAACACAAACTTCAACAGAAAGGAAGCACCTACATTATCAAAAGAATTCATAAGAAAGACATTTCAGACAACTCAATGCACCATCGAAAACGCATCCTCACATACAACATAACATTGACAAAATATATTACGTTTTACCCCACGGTAAATTATTCACTAGAAAATATATTGTCGGTAAGATATGATCATGGTAATCGCTTCAGGTTGATGCATCCACACCGGCCATCTTATGCAATTATGATACGAAATTGAATATGTATATATCCATATATTAATACCTGGCATTTGTCCCGTAATAAAATTATTTACAAAAATTATCCTACGTAAGTTTCGAAATACACACATACTTTAAAAACATTAACAATATGCAAACATTTAACTAAAACCATCCTAAGTCACAATTATATCTAATTGTAAAAGGAAAATTCAAATGATTTTATCTAAGTCTATGATAGTTTGGATAATATGAATATGTAGGAATGATATGGAGCGAGGCGCAGGCGTCTCTCGAGCCGAGTAATTGCATGTTCGACGCCCAGACACCAGACATTTAAAGTCACCTTGCTCGGAGGCAAGGTTAGATCGAATGAACAACAGAGAAAAAACAAAACCCGGCGGACTGAATGCATTTTTTCTATAAGGAAATAACATATCTATAACAAAACGCTTCGGCGCGGCGTATTCATTTAGGATTATTGCAAACTTTTCATCGTAATGATATGTCAATAAATAAAAACGCGGCTTACGTCATGGACGACGACATGGCGGACCGCATGTTTTTTTTTTTGTGCGTCTCGAAATGTTTCATCATGTGATCTTGGCGTATGAAGCCCTTGCCGCAGTGTTTGCAGGTAAAGGGCTTGGAGCCGGAGTGCAGGCACATGTGCCGGCGCAGGTCCGTCTTGTGGTTGAACGACTTCGGGCACTCCGGGCATTTGAACGGTTTGTCGTGCGCGTGCTTCAGGTAGTGGCTCTCGAAAGTCGCGCCGTCCGGGAACCGCTTGCCGCAGCGGTCGCATTTAAAGGGTTTGGCGCCCGAGTGGAAAGTTTTGTTGTGCTGCGTGAGGTAGCACGCTTTGTTAAAGAACTTGTCGCACTCGAGGCATTTGTGCACGACGTCGGTCGTGGGCTTTTTCAGGTTGCGCTCGGTGAGCGGCGCCGCGACCACCACGCTCTTGTTGTTGTTGTTCTGCTCGGAGCCCGCGCTCTCCGGCCGGCTCGGTGACGTCATCTCGTTGTCCACGTAATTCTCTTTATTAGCGTAATCTATCATGTTCTCGATTTTCTCTATTTTTATTATTTGTATTAAGCCGTTTTTAGTATTAAGAAGATTATCATTTTTTAAAGATTTATCGTCGATTGCATAGGATATGTATTGATGGCAATTTTTTACGTTATCTAAGTAGCTAGTGTATACGTTATCCTTAACCGATTTAGAAATAATATTAAAGTCGTAGCCGATGTTCTGCGTTCCTACTTCGACGCCGCTTTGAAAACCGTTAACGGAATTACTGTAGATAAAGCTGCCGATGGTGTCATCGGCGATGAATTGACCCCCCACGTTAGGCTTTATGACGTTGTCGAATCTCTGGGTGTGAAACTGAGAGAAGCTCGGCAACCTGCCACCATCAGGTTGCGCCAGAGTTTCCTGTTTCAATATTTTACCTACTTCCGGTGAGCATTCACCAGAAGTAGCCGGACTGGCTATAAGCTGGCTGTTGATAACCGTATCCGTAACGTGGGGGGCAATCGCGTTTGGGTAGCTCGGTGTTATACTCTGCTGAAAATTCTGATTTATAAATAACTGGGGCGTGGGGCTCGGCACCGTAGCTCCCAAAGGATCCGTAGACCTCGGACTGTAGGGGTTGACACCCAAATGACTGAACGGGGGCAACGGATGCGCTGTAAGCGCCGGCGTATTCTGCGTTAGCACCGGGGTTATAATATTGCTGGTTGACACTGAAAGCAGGTCCCTCATATGGTGGTTTGGGACAGAGGGACCTGCTTCCCCGTTTGGGGGATTTGAACTAATTGTGACCCCTTTCGACCCGTTGTGCCCGTCCACGGAGATTAACCCCGGCGGTTGACTACCTATATTGATCGGATGCGACCCTACCTGATGTTGTAAAGAGTGATTAGCTAAAGGATTATTGGAGAAATTATTTTCTATGTTACCCTGTGAGAGATGAGTGTACTGGGACTTGGACTGCAGGTTGCCCACGCGGTGCGAGCGCTCGAAGCTCTGCGCGGCGTAGGGCGACTGCAGCGAGCCGTCGTCGCCCCGGCTGTCGTCGGGCGCGGGGCTCTGCGTGGTGGAGTCGTTGTTCTGCTGCTGAGCGCGGTTCAGTGACTCGCGACTCGGGTGATGATGAGTCGATATAGGCATAGTCGCCGGATCCGGTTGCCCCGACGACCTCACGGCGTTCTTATGTAAAGTAGTATTGTAGTGCCTTTTCAAATGCCCGGAACTCGTGAACCACTTGTTGCAGGCTGTGCAGTTGTACGTTTTTGGTCTTCTAGCTTCGTTCGATTTCCAGTTTGCACCCTTGCTGCCGATAGAGGGCAGGGCGGACGAGGGGTTCGGGGGCTGCGTGCTCGTGATTTGAGGCGGGTTCGGCGAGTCGTAAGGTCGATAGGGTGGCTTCAGATCTGGCGTATTTGACACAACCGCGGCTCCAGGGTAGTCGGTGAGCGGAGGCATTTGCACGCCGGTATACAATTTCTGATCGACGTGCAAAAATGGTTTTTGATCTCCGTGTACTGGCATGAATTTGTCCTGTGAGTAACCGAATTTTTGTTCGCCGTGAAACATCTTTGTGTCAGTCGGATAAGTCTTTTGTTCTGCAAACATCTTTTGATCTTTGAATAGCGATATATCTCCATTGACCTGGGGGTTGTTGTACAATTTAGTTTCCCATGGCATTAGCGGCACGGTGCGCGTATTATTTTCTCGCACCTGAGAGGAGTTCTCGTCGTAAGATGTATTCGGTGCTTCTCCTTCATTGCCCTGGTAAACCACTTTATGCGAATCTAGATCTAATATATCGGAGGACTCCTCCTGTTCCTCCTTTATTTTATCATTTTGATAAGAGCCAGTGTTGTTGTATTGTTTGGGAGGAAACTGCTGGAAAGCTAGCGGCACGGAGTTGGATACGCCGCTGCCCCCGGCATGAGCCGAGTTGCAATGCTCATTGAGTTGTACAACGGAGTCGCACACGAACCCGCATTTGTCGCACTGGTTTGGCGAAGGCGATGGCGTCGGTTGGTTGAGCGGTTGCCCGTAGATGGGGCTCGACGATGTCACTTGAGATACTCGATCTTGCATATTATACGGATGAAAGCGATTCGACTGTTTGTACTCTTGATTATAGGAGGACGGTTCCCAGTTCAATTGCTCAGCATGCGCGTTGGGAAAGCCGGAGTGTGGAAAATTGTTGGCATATTGAGTACCTGGCGAGAAGGAGGTTTGGTCAGCGTTCTGGTAGGGTGAGGGCGCGCTGTGGTAGCTCTGCGGCGTGGCGGGGTGCGGGAACTGCGTGGATGTCTCCGGAGTGGCCCGCTGCTGGAACTCCGGGCTCGGCTTGGTGATCATCTCGCTGGAGTCCGCCGGCGCGGACACCGTCGTCTCGCTCCTCACTTTGGTGCTGTTATTGTTCTCGTTGTCATTCTGAATATTCTGCGTTCCCCACTTGACGTACAGGTTCTCCTTGTGATATTGAAGATGAACATCTAGCGACTCCCCGGAATCTAGGTAGAGGTTGCAAACCTTGCAGTGGTAATCCCTCGATGCTAGCGTCGACGATACCGCGTTACTGCTTGCCATTTAACCTCGACCGACCGGCGAGCACCGTCTTCTCCAGCGAAAAAAAAATGAATACAAATCGCTCTCGGTGTTGTGGGACATGGAAGTAGTTGTGTCAGTCCAAGCGGCGTAGTCTCATTATGGCCGCGGTCGCCGTCTATGGTCGCAGGCGCTGCGTGCGCGGCATGGGCGGCCACGTGCGCGCCGTAAACACAGCCCCCCGGCCTCACTGATCGTCAAAACAAACTCCACCGTATGCACCGGCGTACACCCGATACCGCACACTGTCTATATTTATTTTAAATATTATTATGTCCTTTAAAACTATCGTCACTTAATCAAGATCATTTTAAATTAATAGTCTATAAATCACAAAGGTATGGCAATGTTTACTTGGCACTTGTTTATCGAAGACGTAACGTGACGGGTCGCGGTCGAGTGGCGGGTGCCCGCTGCGAACGTTTAGTAACAACTGACAGCCTTCCCGAAGTCGCCTACGGGGGCATGACTTCAATAACAATTCGCAACGTCCCCACCACGCCGCGAGAGCGAGCGAGAACGGCGCGTGATGAAGTTATCGCTCCTTCGTCCTTTTGTAGATCCTTGGCGGGCGAGCGGGGGGGTGCGGCGCGGGCAGCGCGGCGCGCGGGGAGGGGAGCGGGGCAGCTTCTACTCTTTCTCAAAATTGAAATGCCCGGTCGAAATGTCCGGTGCGACGTGCGAGCGGGACGGCGCCATCGTCCACTCACTCGCACCCGCGATGCCCGTGCCCCCCCCCCCGCGCGCCCTCCACCCGCCACCCTGCCGACCAAATTATCTAAATTTTAAATCACATTTTATATTGTTGTAAGGAAATGCCATAAAACATTACAAATGATTTGCAACATCTTTCTAACATTTCGTGTCGGCACGACTTAAAAATATAAACTATTTTCAATGTAATACTTACTATGTAGGTACTAGTTATAAGATCATTTAACGCTAGTCATTATTAATCTTAACAAAAATAAAAATAATATTGCAATTACAAAACCAGTTTCGATGCATTTCGGACTTTGAATGTTCTGCAATGACGCGTCGACAAAAACTAAATTGTGAATACATTTTAAAATATAATAACAGTAAACTATAAATGAACGTTGCTATCTCTAAGCCTAGATATATCTAGATATGAAATAAGATTGTAGAACTGCGAGTAGGCGCGGGGTGGACACCATGCAAACTATGAGGGGAGCCATCGATTTTGTCGGACGGGCCGATCTCACGACTCACGTCCCTCTGTTTTACACTCGGACCACTATACCTATATATACTATACGCCGGAGATTTTACACTACAATCTGGTGGTTTCATGTTAAAACTGTGCAATATTATAATTGTTATAGCACATTTGAGAACTATCAGCTTTTTCAGTTATAGTATAAAATAAATAAACGAAAATCTGTAATTTCCTATTCTGTTTGTATCTATTTATTCGAAATAGTAGTGTATCAGTATATAATGGTGATAATATTATTTTTCTACAAAAACAGTTCCTAGAAATACTTCAACTATTAATATTTGATATTTTTATTAATAATGCTATTCAGTCAGTAGGTTTAAAGTATAGCCTTAATCTTTAAAATATTCAATTTACCTACTTAGAACCTATACAGAATATAAATTTGTGTCCATCCGAAAGCTGGATTTCAGAGCTAAGCCAAAGATTTCATTGGCAACATATTTACGCAAGTAATGCCCATCTACATAGCCTTAGCGAGTCAAACATCTGAACAAAGTTGCCCCAAATGAAACCTATAACCGAGTTCCTGACTGCATGCGCACGCACCCACTCGAAGTTGGGCGAACTTTTACGGTGGCTCAATGAAACGCGAATTAGGAGCGCGTAAAACTTAACGGATACAACACAATGTTATTATTACACGTTATTGTGGGCGTGGGTTTGCGTAATATCTATATAGAGTTTGTAGTGTATTAATGAAAAGAAATTTATTCCTTTGAATGATAATGTGTGTGGATTATCTGGAAAAAAGCTCTACACCGCACGGAGCGGCAGATTGTATGTAAGGTTCGACTTACTACGAGTGTGGAATAAAATTTCTATAAGACGCGCCTCCGCGCAGAGGCGCTTGGGTGTAAGATTTTGGTGTAAAATCTTAAACAGCTCTCCTAAAATGTACTTAATACGTTACACTTACGTAGTTCAGCATCTAATGTAGAAATTTATTCATAAAAATAATAAAACAGTTAACAAAATAATATGACTAGCTACTTTAAAATACGTAACTAGGTACAATTTTTATAAAAAACTATATCCCAACTACGTAAATTTTGCCCGGGCCTATATTATCCGGGCTATCATTACGAATCTATTGAAACCTTATTTATTGAAATTGGACCAGTAGTTTAGGCGCTACGGTGGAACAAACATACATACATAGACTGCCAAAATGATTGCCATTCTGGCTTTCCGTAGTCGGGTATAAACAAAAAAAAAACATTAAAAACTAAAACTACATGAGGAACTTATAACTGTTATAGTCCACGCAGTCGAAGTCATTGGAAATGAAGACTAGTTAAAGAATCTTTACTTCATATTTGTTTTGAATCGTATCTCATATGAACGCAAAATATTGCTACAGGTCGGGTCTGATTGTCGCCGAAGGGTTTATGAGCTCCCAGGGGTCATTTTACCCACGATCAGGGCCCTTAGCGTAGATGCCATCGCTAATTACGAAGATAGTCAAATCAAAATATTGACTTATCGTGCGCTAAGTGACAAAACCAATCATTTTTAACCGACTTCCATGCAAATTTCATCTAGCAATTTCCATTCCATTTATATGGACACATACGGCGATTTCGACTTTTTCAAAAGGATTCCAAGCATATGCTATCAAAAAGTATGCTTTTGTACCAAGGTATACCCTGGATCCAAAAGTACTGAACAGAACTCCTGAGTCCTTAAAGACACTAGTTTGGGGATTCCGGCGTTATTTAAAAAACTCCAAGCATATGCCATCATACCACTAACAGTAATCATCATCATCATCCCCACCATCTTCACAAGAAACACCAACATATTATTTTGTTGTCATAGGTACTTACTACTCATCAGAGTTTTGTGCACCAATACCAATGTGTTCATAATAATATAGATAACGAATTTAACTAAAAAGAGAAAAAGTGTTATTTTAAACAAAAAATTAAAACCGACTTCAAAATTAGAAAGATTGGGTAGAGAAATAGTTAAAATTTTATCTGAATTTAAAAAAAGAATTATTTAGAAAATAAGTTTTATTTCATACTTTTTTGTGCATTTTTACTTTGGAAGTCGGTTTTAATTTTTTATTTAAAAATAATAATTGTTTTCAAATTTTGACAACTATAAAATAATTGTAGGAAATGTATAAATGCCCTGAGAATCATAATTGTCTTATCTGGCCAAAAACGGAATAGGCATGAAGCCTATAGTTTGTTTCTATCAAATAAAAAAAAATCATCGTTGTACTTTACGATTACATCTTGGCTAATAATATAAACGGGCATTTAGCTCGATTGGACGATAGACTGTATGGCTCGTGACAATCGTAAGGGCCCTGGCTCTTTTCGCAAGAGACATGTCACATTACGATGACTTATGTGAAATCCCATACATTTTGGATTTCGAACTTCGCCATCGACATTATCGAATGCATCTTGACTAACGGCCCTGGTCCATCAAACTATTATTAAGTCACCGACTTCCAAAAAAAGGAGGCGATTGTACGTTCTGCTGTATATATTATATTATTTTGTTTGTTTGTTTGTTCAACGGATATTCAAAAGCACTAAACGGAACTAAACACGTTCAAAAATTTCATGCATACCGCATATGCCATTATGTAACTTACAGTAAGCATCATTATCATCATATATAACTAGCTGTTGCCCGCGGCTCCGCCCGCGTAAATACAGTATCCCACTGGAACACTGAACATAGATAAAACTATTTTTATACCCCAAAGATAAAAAAAAATGGGTTGGGTAACCCCTCTTTAGGGTTACTCAACCCAATTTTTTTTACCTTTTTTATTTTATCACTAATAATGATATAAAATCAAATTGAAAAATAAATAGTTTTAACCTAAATTTTCGTTCTTATTACACCCTTTGTTTGTGAGCGATATTAGTAGTGTAACAATCTTCAACCCTCAACGATCAAGAACTCTTTCACACACTACATGTAGGTGTAGACGTGTAGGCGTAAGTGTAGGCATACTCAGAAGATGTAGGTAGTAGGTGGAGTTATTGGTAGTTATTTATTAATTTCAGTTCATAAATAAGACAGGTCCGATATGTACAGCCAGTTGAAATGTATATCATATTAATTTAATCATTGGTCGCATGTATTTCAACTAACCAGCATAATATTATTAATATCTACGTAGTTACTCGTACGTAAGTAATGTTGCTAATATTAAATAGAAACAGTAAGTTACGGAACCCATGGTATTTTTGGCACGTTGCCCACTTCAGGTCAGACAGTATAGCTCTAGCTAGTTTCATCTGCCGAATTTGTTTTAGAAGGTCACTGTTGTGATTCTAGGAACGCTTCTGTCTTTATAAACACATGGACAGACGTACAATTAGACGGCTGTTATAGTCTGTTTTAAATATTGTTTATTATTATTATGTATATCGTAAAATGTCATAATATTTTACCATAGTATTTGATTATTCATATCATTATTATGTCGATATGATAAAAAAAATTAAGATACATCTAAAGTTTCTATGTTTCTATGTTTCTACAATGATTAATAATATAAGATAGGGTAATGCACATGATATTATAAATATCGATTAGTGTATAATAGTATAGTGTTGGTGATTTACACCTTCAATACCCAAATTACATACACTTCAGTACCAAAACTCAGGCTATGACGAAGTAAATAATGCTCTCTCAAAGATAGTACACTGGTTTAGTGTTAATAATCTTTTGTTAAATAGCAAAAAAACTAAATTTATAAGGTTCACGTTGCCAAATGTAAGGCAAACTGAAACCAATATACCGTTGAATGGAAAAGGTATGGAACTAGTAGATACAGCTGTCTTTTTAGGTATAACTTTAGACGCAAAACTACAGTGGGGCCCTCATATTGTTGGGTTGGCCGACAGACTTAGTTCAGCAGCATTTGCAGTAAGTAAGATAAGACAAATTTCAGACGAAAACACAGCAAGACTTGTATATTTTAGTTACTTCCACAGTATAATGTTCTATGGCATTCTACTGTGAGGAAATACTGCCGATATAAATACTATATTTGTGCTGCAGAAGCGAGCTGTTCGGTCAATCTATAAGCTGGCCCCTAATACGTTATTAAGAGAGAAGTTTAAAGAAATTGGAATCTTAACTGTAGCTTCTCAGTATGTTCTATCAAATGTATAACATGTTAAAAAAAATTAAACCTATTCAAAAAGAAAAGTGACAACCACAATAGAAATACCCTAAGCATAAGCTTGATGTACCAGTGACTAGACTTAGTAAAGTAAATAATTCGTTTAAAGGCCAGTGTGCCTATACAATAAGATCCCAGAAAGCGTTCAAAATTTTTCAATCAATAAATTTAAAAAAGTAGTTAAAGAACGTTTGTGTGCCTATTATAAAGCCTATTATAAAGTTAATGATTTTATGAATGATAGCACACCTTGGGAATGAGGTGACCCTCTGCAAGGCTACTTCTAAATTACATATATTATTGTACCTTTGTTATGTAGTTTTAGTCATAATATTGTTATATATGCCTTTTTATATTTTAAAAGAACAATTTTCCATCTTTTTGATAAAAGAAGGCCCCGCGCGAGTTTCTTACGCCGGTTCTTCTCGCCGGGCTAGTTCCCGAACCGGTGGTAGGCATCATGTAGATCGACGTTCAGAAAGTCTATAAAAATACCTAAAAATACCGAGAGTCTATAAAATTTTGAATAAAAAATTTCGACTTTTGACTTTTAAATAATTTTTGTGAGTGAATATGGCGAGTGGTGGGAAATCAATTCAATGAAAACATTTGATTTCATTTTGTATTTCATAAGCACACAGGATATTTTAATTTTTCTTGATTATATAAATATTTAATCCTCAAATCGAATTTATCATAACTTATGAAACTTGTGTTGAAATAATCTTGAACCTTAGCATGTATTATATTATTATTATATATTAGCAGATATTATGTATTAGCACTTAGCATGCAAATATTACTATAGATGTGAAGAAGTGTATCTTTATGATTTTTGGAAAGGCAAAGCTGTTGGAATAGTTAAGCCGACAGTCGTGACCTGTCTGTCGCACGCCAGGATGAAACTTCAGTTTGTTAAGCTACGTGGTGTCCACGTCCTGTGAATTCACTTTTTTATTCATCGAAATATATATATTTTTATTTATCCTGGTTTATGCAAACTTAGTAATTGATATTATAGATGCAAGTAAATATTGTATTTGTTACTACAGACTTCACTTCTAATCAGCTTAACTAAGACAGTAGGTATCCGTAACATATAACCTAACATAGTCCTACTTTCGGTACCACCAAAAACTAAGACTTTCTGGTAACAAAGTCTTACTTGGAATTGACACACGCAAAAATATAATATAAAACCACAAGTTAGATACAAGATAGTATTTTAATTTTAAAGGCGGACAACGCACTTGCGGATTCCCCGGTGTGTCCATAGGCGACGGTAATCGCTTTCCGTCAGGCGATCCATCTTCGTTTGTCCCCTAAATTTCATTAATATAAATCAGAAAAATATGAGTAGGTACTCTACTCAAATGTACAGTGCAGTTATAAAACTCTTTTTCCGTGTTTCTAGTGAGCTAGTCGCCGTGTTGTCCAACGCTCAATCAAGCATTTAGCTAACATCCAAAGTTCCGAACACCTGCGCGTGCGCTGTGAAAATAATAATTTTTCAGTCGTTTACTCATCCTCATCTTTATTGATAGCTTTGAAAAGATTAGATATAATAATTTCTGTCACATAAAAATAAGAGTTTTATGTTAAGAATACATATTTATAATTAAAATAATTTTCCCAAGTACACCCCTCCAGAGTTTGTGAAATTAACGATATTGAAGCCTTAACTTCTGTTCAATTCACCTTAAACTATTTTATACTACACCTATCTGGTCTTTCCATAATACCAAACCAAAATCTCAAAAGTCTCAAATTGCGCGGCGTTGTCAAATTTACCAGTGCACTGCACAAAAAATACACCGGCAACTGCGCAGGCGCATCCCACACACAGCAATCGCACACAGGTGCACAGACACACACACGCACGCATAGATGCACCATTGAAACGCTTCTAAGAATTTCTATGAGCATCTGCATAACTGCAATTAAGTATTATATTTGGTCAGCAGTCAGCGCGTTTTCTCTCTTTTTTTCATCGCTTTTATCTTACCGTCTGGCTGAAACCTTTGTTTTGCCTAATATCAACTAAATAGGTATTTTCAATTAACAATGAACAATACTACTTCTAGTAGTAAAGTGGTATTTGTGTTTCCTAAATTATTGTTCGTTCGTTGTACATGTGATTAAAATTTATAAAAACCCACTATTGCTTATCAGAAGCAATTTGAACAATTCGATAAAAAACGATTTAAACTCTAACTATTAAATTGCTAATTTGTTACATATACCTACTTATTATGTAGTAGGCAAAATAACACTTCTGATGAACGTGTATATATAATACTTAGTTCCATTTTTTTTTACCAAAAATCAAGTGATTCCCAAACAAAATATCAAACATCTAACGCATTGGTTGCGTCGTTCCAGGTTGGGGTGCAGTGGAATGCGCCTTAAAAAACCAAGAACAGTTAGCCCGCGGGGGTTGAACCGGTTTACAACCACTGTTATCCAACAACCACAACTCAAACGCTTCCCAAATGATACACCTTGGTTATTGGTTAAATGGAAGTTTTTGAGTAAATTTATAATACATTGATAGTTTTACACTTTATTAGGTTACAGAAGATTTTCTGTAACCTAATAAAGTGTAAAACTATAAGTAACCTAACCTAATAAACGACTACAAACTGCGCTTTTCTCTTAGTTTAGATTGCAGATAACTAAAAACTTTGCCGGGTCTTGCCTTAGTTTGCAGTGTTCAGTTGTTTTTTTAAGCAATATAACATAATATTATCATTCATTATAATTAATAGATATCTAGAATTTAGTACAGTAACATTCATCTTTTAGTCTTTTAAGCTACTTGATGAAACCTATACTATGAAAAAAAATATGAAAACCGACTTCCAAAGTGAAAATGCACAAAAAAGTATGGAATGAATCTTATTTTCTAAATAATTCCTCTTTTAAATTTGGCTAAAATTGTAACTATTTCTATACACTATCTTCACATATTTGAAGTCGGTAATAGGCCAAACAATATCCTGATAAAACAATATTTTATAAGACTCACGTTTAAGTTGGCTGGTACCAATTTCTTATATTATTATTAACATATTTTAAGAAAGTCTAAAATAGCGATCGAATTTATAATTGAATACGCGTCAAGCTTTCATTAGGTATAGTTTATAAGATGATGATGATGATAATAATTACTGTAAGTTACGTAATGCATAAGCTTGCAGTTCTTTCAACAGCGCAATAATTCCCAAACATGTATATATAAGGATTAAGGAGTTCTGTTCAGTACTTTTGGATCCAGGGTACAAAATCTTACGTTTTGGTAGCATATGCTTGGAACTGGACTACTTTAGAAAAATTCGAAATTATCATATTTGTCGATATAAATTTCGAGCTCCCGATTCGATTCGATCCTCATAGATTCTATCATCAAGTCACCACGTCGAAGTCAAAAGGACTAATTTGAGATTATATCCTTTACATCAAACAAAGAATTCTGAAAATCGGTCCACAGACGGCGGAGTAATCGTTTAACATACAAAAAAATATGTAACGCCTCATTTTTTGGAAGCCGGTTAAAAATAATATAGGGTTCGGAATATAATAATACATGGGTTAGAAATAATGATTTCTGAACATCGACTATTCAAGAAGTATACTTTGTTCAGATTCAATTAGATATAAACATAAACCTGAAATTCCGACCAAATCAAAATGTCATATAGCGTGTCTTTTTGTTTACGTTAAGATAAAATTGGATCTGAACACATAATAAGTACAGACTACAATATTTATATAAAATGAAATCTGAAATGAGTTTGCATCTACTTAAGGCGAGTAAACAATTGCAGGCGGTTTTCCTTGGAGGTTGCGAGTCATGATCATTAAGAGCAAACGATGAAGAATTGCGCCCCAAGACCACTTTTAAATACGATATGTGTTAAATTGGAGCCGATCTCCCTCCGGGTGGTCATCAATTGCGCGGGCAGTGGGGGCTGAGGGGCGAGCGCAGGAGGGGGGTTAACCCCTTATTTTACATTTCACACTCCGGGAAAATCGTTAGAGAAATCTGCGTAACGTGCATGTCCGAGACGTACGCACACACTCGCCGGGGGGCGGCGGACCCGCGTCCGAGCGTTCCCCCCCCACGCCCCGCACGCCCGCGCACCTCCGCCCGCAACCCCGCCCGCACCCCGTATCGACCAAACTTCAAGAAATCCTCTTACCTATACGCACATGTGGACTTACTATATTATGTAAATCGAACCGCTTAAATTTTCAATGTAAAATTCAATGGGTCCAATTTCAGATTTCGTCAAAGTAGCCAAACTAAAGATGGTGATTTTAAAGAAGTAATTGAGTAATTGTTTCTTTAAAATAAAGAAAATAAATAAATAAAATCACCATCTTTAGTTTTAGCTTAAGAATTTAAGCTAACGTTATCTAATATTAGTCGTGTCGCCACGTAATAGAATTTAAATTTGTGCTTCTAAGTCATCTGATAATAACTGCTCTAAATAATTTCTGTATTACTACATTTTTCACTCAAATTTTATATTTTTGAAAGTACTCTAAGCACAGGTTACAACAATAAGAAAAACATCAAAGGGATCATCAAACGACAACTTATTACAGTGGCAAAATAAGTTCTACGCCTCTCGCAATAAGGTGCTCAGTAAAGTGAGTGGTTTATGTTAAAAGTTGTGGAAACGAGGCCGTCGAATCCTGAAAAGGAGTAACTGATAATTTTTTTTCTTTGGGGTCATCAAACTGTTAATAACTTAGGCATATTAATAGATCTTATACAGTTTAAAAAATATCTTAGTATAGTGAAATGACCCTTTTCAGAGATTGGTCAGAGAAAATTCGTTGACTAGATTCGAACTCGCCAAGTGGCAATCTTCCGCATGACTGGGTCAGTAAGTGAAACTTATTTTTCTTACGATAGCGCTTATAATATTCCTATGAAGGAGTTTTGTAGGTTTTAACTTTTAACTACGGCTATTATTTCCTTAGACCTATGAAAAAAGCTCCAATGAAATAAGCTATAACAATTACAAAATGCAGTCGGCTTTGTTGTAATATCAAGTTAGGTCGAGACAAAATAATTAGTACTTGATTCGAACCCTGCAAGCTGCGTAGCCGCGCGTTAGTATTGCAGCAGAAGGCTATAAAACAGTAATGTGTTAGACTTGTTACATTTTGATTACCTTTCATAGAAAATTAAAACCGCGTCGGTCTTTTTAATCGCATGAAAAATGTTTAGATTGATAAATTTACATGTCTGTTTTCCAACTACCAAGGAGTTTTTTTAGGAGGAATTTATGATTCAAGGCGTCAAGGCGTGTATTTAGGCAAATTTTAATTAGAGTCAGATAGCCGCGGGCGGCGGGGGAGGGGGGTAGGTCTATTGAAAGATGTCGCCCGTAGTGGCCACGTACGATATTGTGCCTATGCAAATGTATGTAGGAAGGCGTAGGGGGTAATCCTACACCCCAAGATACACGCATGCGAGACTTCGCTCGCCACTGGCTTTAAACGGGGCGGGGGTGGTTCCGTGCGGGTGACCATTGGGCCCCCGGAATTCGCCCCCTGCCGTACACCCTGTAAGGCCTGGCAAGCACCAGCACAGCACGCAGTAAGCAACAAGTAAGTTTTTCGTTTATGTTACGAGTAATGAATGTTCCGTCAGTTTACGTGGCGTTTGCTATTTAAATACAAGTTGGAATATGAAAAAGTGTACTTTGTATAATTGAGTATACTCAGCGCCCCTCGCTAAACAACAGTCGCCTGTACCTACCGGGATACCTATAAGGGTCAGGCTCACACTGAGACGCGACGCAGCTCGCTCTTTTTAATAGTGATTCAAAATAGAATTTTATTTACTACACAAGAAAATACACGTTTCATTGCACGAGAGGCGTCGCGCAGTGCAGCTAGTAAATTAAGTTCAATTTTAAAACGCTATCTTAAAAAGTGCGCGCCGCGTCACGTCTCGATGTGAACAGACGCTAATAGATATTAATTGTGCCCGTCGACTGCGCCCGGAAAACTGCTCGTAATTAAAGATGTTTACACAACTGAAAAATAAATATTTTTTCAAGTTTTTAATATTTTTCCCTCTCGCGTAGGTCGGGTTAGTGTTTGCACGGGCTTCGAGGAAAATTCACGAAATTATACGAACACCCTTTGTAACTCGCTAAAATAGAACGATATTTACAAGATATTAATTAACTTTTTAGTTCCACAATAGTATCATTTCATCAAATGTAATACACAGAAACGATAAAGCTATGTTAACAAAATGATTTCTTTACTGAAAAGTTTTTCAAAAGCTAATAAAACTAAAAATAAATACTTTATTTATTTATCATTGTGAGGCAGTTAACCCTATGTTAACCTTTCAATCTTTTTTTGCCATCAAGCGAAAGTTAACCCGTTGGTCACTCGTTTGGCGAATCGATAGTCCACTAGTACGTGGGGTATGCACAGTCCTGAAAGTGAAATGATAAAATCGCTAGTGGGGGGGGGAGGGGGCTCGTTAGAATCGAACGCACGTCCGCTTCTCCCTTCCTCCCAGTGGGGTAAAGTGGACTCGCTCCGCTTCATATACATTTTCTACTTTACATGCAAGATTCCCGGGCTCTTGGCGAGTGCTGGACCTTACCGTGAATCCCGGTTTAATGGGCGTACGGTATCCCGAATAACTGAGTTGCAGTACTTCTGTACATCACCTGTATAACCTACCTAGTTTTGATCGACCTACCTAGTTATCCTACTACTATTATAAATGTACAACTTTATGAGAATGGATGGTAAATGGATGGTCCATCCATATTTATTGGATGTTTGTTACTCTTTCGCGCAAAAACTTCTGAAAATATTTTTATGAAATTTAGTATTGTAGTAGTTTATGCTCTGGATTAATATATAGGCTACTTTATATCCCCAAAAAGTACAGTATTCCCGTGGGATACTATATTTACGCGGGTGGCGCCGCGGGAAAAACCTAGTCTAACAATCCGAACCGTAACAATTAAAATATTATTTCTTTATCAATCCAACTTAAAAGTTAAAACTTATTTAAAACTATTTACTTCAAGGCCACTGGCCTCAATGTTAAAGTCTTACATTTTAGTTTCTAATAAAAGATCCTAGTTCCTACGAATACCTACAAGTATCTTCTAATTTGAATTAATAAATTCTACGAATTATGTCTTTTCCTTACTAAATTGAGCGAATTTAAAAAGCTAACGGAAGTACAGTACAACAAGGAATTCGACGAAAACGATCCTAATTTCTGTCAGTGTTTCATTGCGCATCCATATCTATCAAATTTCTAGTAATGCTGTTGAAGCCGGCAATGTAACTTCTTCTGGGATAGGCTCAGCATTTTCCGCAGAGAGCAGGGACCTCCAGTTATTAATTACTAAACTCGTTCCTCACACTTTATCTGTTCGCCGAGTGTTGAATTAACTGATCCACGATGACTGCCGATTTTCAACGTGTATCGCTTACGCTATTGTTATTTATTTATATTTTGTTCATCAGAGAGTAAATAATTAAAAAACAGACAAGTGTAAGTCGGACACGCACACGTAGGGTTCCGTACCGTTATACAAATATTTGTCATGTTTACTTATCATTTGGTTATTCTTGTACGAAGTTTTCCAAGTAAACGCATTTTACAAGTTAGGCATATATAGACTAACAAAGTTACTAATATTATATAAATCGTTATAGTTTTCCTTCAAAGTTCATCATAAAGAAGTCCATCTTGAATTTTTTTTTAATTTTCCAGCCAGTCGTTTAGCTTTTAGAGGTGATGGGGAGCCCTTTTTTTTTACAAAAAATACGCTTTAAAGCTGAATATCTCGCAAACGTATACATTATTAAAAAAATGTCCTAGCAAACTGAATGTTTTTAAAAGACCTAACTAATGATACCCCACACTATGGGTAGACGCGAGAAAAATATAACCTAACCGAGAACATGTCAGGACATGTCTAAGGACCAAGGAGGGTTCCGTAACTCTCTACCGGCAATTGGTTTTCTTTGATTTACTTCAAAAGTTATTATCCAATTTCGGTGAAAATAATTTTCCTAACGAGTTTTTAGTATGATCTATCAGAATGGAAAATTACAAGTTTCTATCTCCTATAGCTTAGAATTGCCAGGGGGGGCAACTTTATTGGACGCCGATTACTCGAAAATGGTTGACTTTATAAAAAAGTCATGTATGAAACCTTGCCTTTATTTTAAAATACCTACTCAATAATAGGTACACTACACGATGGAGTAGAATGAATCCTCAAAATTATTCTTATTTTATGATGCCAAACCTGTGATATATACACATTATATGACTATACATATTACACATGCTTACTATAATATTATAAATGTGAAAGCGTGGATGTTTGTTACGTTTTCACGCAAAAACTACTGAACGGATTTCGATGAAATTCAGTATGGTAGTAGTTTAGACTCTGGATTAAAACATAGGCTACTTTTTATCCCGAAAAAGTAGTGTTCCCGAGGGATACTATACTTACGCAGGCGGAGACGCGAGCAACAGCTAGTATTATATAAAGAAAATAAATTAATTAATAAAATATACCAATTTTAATTCATTTATATTCATAACTAGCTGACCCGGCGAACTTCGTACGGCCATATTTTTTTTGCCGACAATTTGCTATCAATTGTGTTATTACTTCGTAATATACTCGTCGCCAGATATTGTAAAGTAATAAATGTAGTACCTATTTAGAATGTGTAATCTTTATTCATTTTCCATTTGTAAACTAACAATGTTGCTACCATGACAACCGTGTCATAGTCTCACAGATAATATTATAATATATCACTATCCTTTACTTAAATATTGTTATTCATAAACCTTTTCTTGACAAATCTTTAAATCAATCAAAAATTTGATAAATCTTTCTATTATGTGTGTTTAAAAAAATGATGAATATTTCTTTTATGTGTTCATTACACATAAAAGAAAGAGTTAAGAGTTAGGTGCAGTCGTTTGGAAGTAAAGCATGTACAAATATTTCGGGAATTTATTTTTATTTATATAGATTACAGAGGTGAGAGGCTATAAGGGCGGTCAGACAGACAGACAGACAGACGAACGGACAGAGCGAAACTATAAGGGTTCCTTGAGTATTACGGAACCCTAAAAATCATCCCAACTTTACGTTTTTTCAGTCAGTGAGCCGAAGATGAACGGTGAGACGGACGGACATGACGAAACCATAAGGGTTTCAAGACTTAAACTACGGAACCCTGAAAATGATTAGCAGCGTGATTATTTCTCATACTTAGCTGATATTTTAAGCTGACTCGGCAAACATTGTTTTGCCGTTGTATGTATTTATTTTATGCTAAAAATGTGGTGGGTCACTTATGTCCTTAAAAAGTTTTTCTTAGCACCAGAAAACCTACAAGCTTACCTAATGGTTAGAAGTCGTCGAACGAACGTCTGTGAGAATTACTTAAATAACATAATTGAATAAATCCAGGGCCTAGCTTGAAATCCTACCAAACACACCAAATGAAAGGCCGTTAAATGGGCAACACAGGCGAAGCTCGCAGGTGTCGGGCAGTAAGGGGCACGTAGAACGGACTGAGGAGGGTATGCGGCAATAGTTCGCACGTGCGGTGCAGGGCTATAGGTACTGGGGTACTTTACCTTCTGTAAACTCGGTAATAACCATCGATAAAATGCGAACAGGGGTGTGCTTGTTGCGGAGGTGTGCTGTGAAGCGGAGGTGTGCTGAGAAGCGGAGGTGTGCTGTGAAGCGGAGGTGTGCTGTGTTATTGAAAGTTATGGGATTCTCTGTGGCACCTAAAGGAGCAGACAGTACGATAGCCTTGTTAGTAGCATCAGCCGTCAGCGTAGTTCTTCAATAATTTTTTAATCTATCCTATGTCAGCGACATCTTTTGTGTTTCAAAAAACTTAATCTTACTAAAGTTCTCCTCACACTGTGTATAACTTTCTTAAAATAAAGTAGTACAGCGTTTCTCCAATCGCTTTGTCTTGTTATTTTAACCAAACACAATTTTGTTATAAATCATCTTTTTTGATCAATAATTGAGAACAATTAACGTTAATATTTCTTTATTACTCTCTTTTGTTTTGCCCTTTCTACCGTTACCCTACGGAATACGGATGAACGCACCGCGAGATAACATCTAAAGGTCATGATACCTTTACGAATCCTGAATATATAATCAACATCAGGCCAATACAAAATCAAACTGAAACCAAACATTTTTATAACTTTACAATCTAATTAATAAATATTATGTACCTATGTCTATGTATGTATTAATACATTATATTGTAACTTTAATTTTAACATCAATAATATTTTTTCTTTGTCCATAACAGCTAAGGTATTATCCCACCTTACACCACCGTAACAGATAAGGATTGTGACCTCTGTGGTTCAGTGGTTGAGCGCGTCGGTGCTTAAGCCGGAGGTCGCGGGTTCGAATCCCGCCAAACATCAATAAAATTTGTGTTCCTGCATCATGGGTGTGTATTAAATATATATATTATAATATAATAAAAAAACGCTAATGCCGCGCCGCGTAGCGTTTTGTACTGTCTCGGGGTGAGCTGACCCTAAGGCGCAAACGCAGGCCTCCCGTTATAAACCTAAGGATTGGACTATATGGTCCAGAATCCCAGCCTAAGGAACCCTAACGACACACGAAGATAGCTAATACATAATGACATACATGTCATGGCGGTTACTCGGTTAGTTAAGCAGTGCGAGAAAAGAAAAAGTTTGTTTTAATCTTCAGTACCTACCGTCAGTGTGTCAGTTCAGTATTTAACCCACAAGAAAAACAGAGGGGTGTTTTATGTTTGACGCGTCTGTATGTCTTTGTCTGTCTGTGGCTTCGTAACTGTATGGATGAACCGATTATGAACTAGTTTTTTTTTCTTTGAGAGCTGACGTGAGCTCGCTCGCTTATCAGCTCGCTTACTGCTTGACAATGACGGGGGGGTTACTTAAAATGTTCATTTTGTTTATTGAATTAGTTTATTATTCCTAATGATTTTAGGGTCTGTTGAATTAATAATAATATATCTGTAGATATGTATTCTGTAGCAAGATTCTACCTCATTATCTGAGGATCAATGCTGCTAAATAAAACCTACAATAATACAATTCTGGTATTCTCGTAAACGTTAATCCAGCGTGAAACGCGTTCTGATTGGTCCAAACTTCAACATAAAATCAGTGTATGTTAACAAGTCGCATCACTTATAATACAATCAAATTAAAATGAGAATCTACTTTAAAGACGAGAATTGAGCTTCTAACTCAGCGAATATGAGTAGGTCAATAATCAAGTACGTCGTTTTCAGTAATGGCTTTTTATTATTCTTTCATCTATACCTAGCTATTAAGAAAGGGTTCATAATAACTCATTCTTACCCTGCCGACTTTTACTACCTCAATACTAGGTACAAGGTTTCGATATGTTGTTACGTTTAGAACATACCACAATCTGCGAACATACTGACATAAACTATTAGTTTTGTAACTATAATATTACGTCCATTTAAATCGATATCCACTTTCCCACGTCAAATATTTAAGAGCTCCCCCGGCTAACTGCATAATAGATTATATATAGAGGCATATGTAAATAACTATAGGGTACATATAGTTTAAATCTATACGTATATATCGGTTTGACAGTGGCCTCCCTGAGGGGGACCACTTTCTCTGGCCGAGACCCCTCGAGGGGGTCGTCCTCCTGCCTCCCTCTCGGACCCACCTTACATAGTACACCATACAGAACTAATTCTGCAGCCTCCATAAACTCACTTGTTTATATACATATATATACACATATATATATATATATATATATAGAGTTATTTAAATACGCAATTTGAAAGGACTAGAGGAGGTACGTACGTAAGCATTCAATTTACATTGTATTTCGTAATCAGCAACTGTGTGGAATTAGTAACTGTAACGTAAGATGTGTCATATTCCGGCGATCGGGCTGTGAAAGTTTAGCAATTATTATATAAGTCCTACCCATATTAGCGCAATAGGTACCTCAAAATCTAATATCTGTAGGTTCTTCAAAGTATTGTTGTTATTAGGTTGATATTTTGTGAAATGCTCTCGACTGCTTAGCAAGCTTTTAAGGTTTCCGTAGTTTACGTCTCGGAATCCTTATAGTGTCGTCATCTCCGTCCGTCAGTCCGTCCTCGGTTTAGCTTCTAAACGTTAGTGCTAGAAAGATGAAACTTAGAATGGATATGTGTATATACCACGCCGAAGTGTTAAAATAAAATCATGAAAAAATATTTATTTTGGGGTACCTCCACCTACAAGTGGTGATGATATTTTTTTCCAGGCATCAACCTCATAGTGTGGGGCATCATTGGATATGTCTTTTAATAATATTTAGAGGTTACTAAGGCACTTTTTTGATTTACGTATAATTTTCCGAGATATTCAGCTTTAAAGCGTGATGTGAATGCGCGTGATGGACTTTGAAGGAAAACTATAACGGCATAAATAACTTTCTAAGTTCAGGACTTATAAAATTTTCTTACTTGTTAAACTTAGTACCAAAAAAAAAAGAACTAAATAAGTATCTAAACATGTAAAATATTGGTCATATGGTGCGGACCACTTAGTGCGAGAGTCCGACTCGCACTTAACCAATTTATTAATAATTTTAATGTTATGTTAGGTTATGGACTGCAAGTGATGCGACCTTATATTTTTTTATTACTGCATAAATAAATTTAATATGTAGGTTTGGTTCGCGGTTCTTTTCGGTTTAATTTCAGTGCGAACGTTATTTATACTGTTCGTAGTGCGTAGTAAAGATTTTTTAGGACTAGCTAGCTACTTATTTCAGTTACTCATGTAGATACTAAGTGTTAGGTGTCTTGAAAGCTATAACTATAGGTGGTAATCGAGTAGGTCAATTTGTGTAACTACATAACTAGTTAGTTGATGGGTGCCTAATACCATTTATTGGTCCATGCTAATACCAAGTATTTTAGTGTTAAGTCTGCTTCTCTACAGGTTTTTGTTTATTGACCAAAAAAAGTTTATGCTGAGGAAGGCGTGCGTAAAACTTAATTTTTTTAAATAATGCTTAGAAATACATGAAATTAATGAAAATAACAGCAACACACACTACCATGGATTTGATTCATACATACAATTGTGTTTGAAATTTGTAGTGTTGTACCCTTAAGAATTGTTGTCCCATCGAGAAAGTTATTAGTTGAAACATTTTGATATAATATATAGTACTGTACAGTAGGTATACTTTACACTCTAACATCTGAATACAAAAAATACTAAACCCTCTGTAAACTATACTTTTGTGGTAATATACGATGCAAAATATTCTAAAAGTGTTTCGATATTATAAAAAATAATTAAAATTCAATATTTTTAGATGAGGGCGGCGGATCGAGAAGATATGCGACTCTGCAGAGTTTGACAGTGTGTTACTGTGTCATTTTTTGTGGTCCATAGGGATTTATCTAATAGAAACCTGCAAAATTAGAGACATTTTTGCTCGCTCGCTAGCTTGCTCTCAACGTACAGAACATAATAATGTTATTTCTAATAATTAGTAGTGGTATGGTCTATTTTGCGCTGTTGATTATTCCATAGAATTAACCCTTTCAGATAAGTATTTGTTATAAATTAAACCAGTAACATTGAAAAAAAAAATGGCATCCAATTTTATCCTGCAAAATTAGAGAAATTTTTGCTTGCTCGCTCCACTCGCTCGCTTTCAACGTACAAAACATAATAATATCATATTATATTATATTTTACGCTGTTGTTTTTATTTAAATAATTCACACTGTCAAAATTTGGTACAAATTTCAACCAGAACAATAGTAAAAAACTACAATTGTACTCTTGGTTACAAATGTAGGTACCTTATTAATTTAAAATAAAAATGTTAAATATGAATTGTGGTCGAATTTTGACCACAGGGCGATCTCTAGTTATAATAGGTCTTTATCTATGAAATTTCCGTTCTGCAGTACTGGCCATTTCAAATCAAAATAATTTTTGTTTGGCTCAAAATTCTAATTTAAAATTTATTTTATTTTAAAAACATGGAATTCTTTTTCCAAAAGTAGTCATTAGTGTTACATTTTCATGCATTTCAATCCTTTTCGTCATCATGGATACGTTAAAAATTCGAGTAATTATGGAATATGAGTACCGTCGTGGCAGCAACGCGGCACAAGCGGCACGCAACATCAACGACGTTTACGGAGCTAACACTACAAACCAACGCACCACCTGTTATTGGTTTGCTCGCTTCCGTTCTGGAAATTTCGACCTGAAAAATGAACCTCGCGGTCGTTCGAAGACTTTGGTCGACAATGACGAATTAAAGGCGATTGTGGAAGCTGATGATACACAATCTACGGCTAAATTAGCAGCAGCTTTCGACGTTAGCGTCAAAACAATATTGGCCCATTTGCGTCAAATTGGCAAGGTAAAAAAGCTTGACAAATCGGTGCCCCACGAACTCAATGATCGTCAGCGCGAAGTACGCGTCGAGACGTGCCTTGCACTGCTCAACAGACACACACATGAAGGAATTTTGAACCGCATTGTTACCTGCGATCAAAAATGGATTCTGTTTGATAACCGCAAGCGCTCAGCAAGTTGGTTTGATCCTGGTTCAGCACCTAAACAATGCCCTAAACGAAAACTTACCCCTAGAAAAGTCATGGTCACTGTTTGGTGGTCTAGCGCCGGTGTGATTCATCACAGCTTCTTACCAAACGGGGTGAGCATTACTGCAGATGTGTACTGTGAAGAACTGAACACAATGATGGAGAAGCTGGCACATCTCCAACCAGCATTGGTCAATCGCTTGTCTCCGCTGCTCCTGCACGACAACGCGCGACCTCATACTGCACAGCAGACGGTCTCCAAGTTGCAAGAACTGGGGTTGGAAGCTCTCCGTCATCCGCCCTACTCACCAGACCTTGCGCCTTCAGACTACTATTTTTTCCAGAACTTGGATAACTTCTTGGCGGGAAACAAATTCAATATTCGAGAGGCAGTACAAAATGCATTGTGCAACCGATACGTTTAATTTCATCTTTTTCATAATTTTGTTTTAAAATTAAATTGGTTATGAAGTCTGAACAGTTGTTAATCAATTCATCATAACCAGCCATTAGGTGATCCGTATGCCGGTCTCACGCCTAAATAATAATATAATAATAATATCTATGGACGCTTTTACACCATGTCCATCTGGTCCCGTGGTAAGTTCTCGAAGAACTTGTGTTACTGGTAACAGACAATGTAAATATATTTAATACTTTTATACTATACAAATATCAGATTTTCATTAATTAATACACATAGGTACTTATTTAATATTATACATCCATGACCTGGGAACACAGAAAACTTTTTGTTCCCTGGCGGGATTCGAACCCGCGACCTTTGGCTTGAGCGCCTGCAACGCGCTAACTACTAAGCCACAGAGGTCGTCGATACATAGACTAGATTCCTTAAAATATTAATATTATGTAAGTACCTAATAAGTATATATATAATAAGATTATTTAATAATATGGAAATAAAAGATAATGTGTTGCTTTACAACTAAAGAAACAACATTTAATGCTAATATTTCACAATTTAAATAATAGTTTATACTAATCATTCATAAGAAATTAAATATAAGTCTCATTCCCTTGACAGTTGACATTCATTGTCAAGTCTAAAAAACAATGAGGTTACATCTCCCCCTCCAGATCAGACTCCGACCGCTGCAGCTGTAGGAGCTGGAACCATCACCGTAATATGATAGAAATTTGATTCACACTTCTTGTGACCAGTGTCTACTCTGTATATAGAGTCAGATATCTTTTCCAAAACCTCAAAAGGCCCAATCTTTAATTCATCTAACTTTCTTCTATTAAGTTTATTTCCATTTTCAATATATACGAAATCACTAACTTTCAAATCTAGATCTCTCCTCTTTCTATAAAATTTTTGCTTATTGAATAAATGTGACTTCATAGAATTTTCAAATGCCAATTTTCTGTCCCTTTTTAAATCTTCAACTGTAGAATTATCTTTTAATTCAGCTGGTAAAAGGGTGTAATTTTTGCCTTCCAGAAGATATTGAGGTGTAAACTTTGTAACAGTATGTCCTGTCTCATTATATCTTTTAATACATTCATGAGCAATAGTTGTCCAGGCTAAGTTATTGTTATTTTCATTTATCTTACATCTTATTTTATTTACAATAGTTTGGTTTAATCTCTCATTTAAACCATTTGAAAACGGCGCATTCACGGCAGTAAAAACTATAGTTATATTTTCTGTATCTAAAAATGATTTAAATTCTTTTGAATTTATACCTGGATATTGATCAGATAAAATAATGCCAATCTTATGTTCCTGTGTCACTTTCTGCAATAACTTTATAAAATCATTTGACTTCTGTGTTTTAGAGGTCAAAATGTAAGCATATCTTGTAAAGTGATCCACTAAAATGTGTAAATATTTTTTTGTAGATCGAGATCCACCAAATCCTCCAATAGTGTCTATTGACATTATTTCATAAGGACATGAAGCTGGTCCCAACTGAGACAATAACCCATAATTATATTTACCTCTGGACTTATTTCTTATGCACACTTCACATGTGTCACACATATTCTTTATATTTCTTATCGAGTTATTTGCAGTATAAAATGAGCTTATTTTACTCCTTATCTGTTCTGCTCCAATTTGACAGTAGAGGTAATGAATATCTTTTATTAGCTTTTTTAATAAATTCTTCCGTTAGTATGATTTTTTTTTCTTTGACTTTTTATAGTATATTAAATTTTCAAATTTTAATTTATTTTTATTTTGTCTTATGTATTCATTTCTTTGCTGATCATATTGAATATCTTCTATTATAACAAAATTCACAATTTTTAAATTATCATCATGATAAAAATCTGGTTCCAATACTGGATTTCTACTAAGACTATCAGCTTCCAAGTTATATTTACCCGGCGAATAAATAACTTCAAAATTGTATTGAGATAAATAATATGTAAGATCTCCTAGTTCTTCATCTGGTCGAGATTTAATATTAATTTTTTCTAAAGGCTTATGATCTGTAAAAACTATAAACTTTTTTCCCTAATAACCAATGTTGTAAATACTTAACAGCCTCCTTTATAGCTAAACATTCTAAATAAATAGCTTTTTTCTTTTTCTGAGTATCATTCAGTTTTCTTGAAAAATATGCACACGGCTTTTCCTCTCCATTAAGCTGGGGTTGTTTCATGACAGCGCCAATACCCAGTATGCTGGCGTCAGTATAAATATGTATTGGTAAATCAGGATCAAAAATAGTTAATATAGACTTCTGGCACATTAAGTTTCTAATCAACTGAAAATATTCTTAACACTTTTTTGACCAAACAAATTGTTGCACTTTTCTCAATAAATTATGTAAAGGGTCTAAAATAATTGATATATTTGGTATGTATTTACCATAAAAATTGTTTTTTTCCTAAAAATTGACGTACGTTCTTTTGCGTCTTTGGTACAGGAAAATCTTTTATTGCAATTAAATTATTGTCTTTCAAAGGAGCAATCGTGTTGTTCTTAATTATATGATCAAGGTACTTTACTAAATCTTGTACAAAGTTACATTTTGAAAATTTTAATCTGAATCCTTCTTTTGATATTGCTTCCAGTAGTAATGAGAAATGTGTAATATGTTCTTGAAACGTCTTAGAAAAAATCAAAATGTCATCAATATAATTTACAGTAAAGTTCGATAGTTTGTGCTTCCTTTTATATTGCTTAATACTCTTTGAAAAATTGCTGGTGAAGTTTTTAATCCAAAGGGTAGACAGGTCCATTGAAAATGTCCATCTTGAGTTATAAAGGCTGTTTTATGTCTGTCTTCAATTTTGAGCGGGATTGACCAAAATGCCGAATTAACATCAAGTGTTGTAAAGTATTTACAATATCGAGTTTTCACCACTAAGTCTTCTATTAAGGGAAACGGTTGTGACTGTGGTATTACAATTTTATTTAAATCTCGGAAATCAATGCATAATCTGGATTTCCGTCCGTCTTCTTTTTTATATGCCAGAGTAACAGGTGCTGCAAAAGGACTATACGATTCTTCAATCAAATTTTCTTCCAATAATTTAGTCACCTGCATTTCTATCTCTTTTTTATCTTCTATACAACATCTATATGGTCTTTTAGCACAGTACTTATCGACCAATAAATCAATATGAGCTTCGTAATCTTTTACTCTACCAACATCGTACTTGCCTGTTGCGAAAAGTGATTTATATTTTGATATAAGGTTATCAATCTCATTCCGTTGATACACATTAAGGTGATTCACCATAATAGTAAAGTCTTTTTCCTCTAGATGTTCGTTAAAATTAATTACATATTCCTTGTTTGCTTTGTCAAAGTTTTTTGTTCTATAAAATGTCTTTGTTTTATAATATGTCTTATTCTCCATAAACGGAATACTTTGTTTTATTTCTAACGAAGGTAGTCCCGTTGCAATCAAATCAATCAATGTACAAACATCAATGTTTTTGTTCACTTCCAATAAGTCTCTACTTTTTCAAGGCATAGTCTGATAAATAACCTTGTCTGTATTGAAATAAAATTGCATACTTGACTGGTGACCAACCTTTGTCAGCATAAGTTTCACAGAAACATTCCTTTCATGTTTTCCATTCCGAATTAATTATATATTTAATCATCATAGAGGTATACCAAGTCTAGGTCCTCTAAAAATACTCTTATAATCTCAATTTTCTTTGCATCTTCAACAATTGATAATCGTGAACATCCCTCTTCAAATCTATTCATCCATTGAGATGCATTAGATGTCCTCCTGTTAAACTTTTCCAAAATAAATTTGTCTACTATATTTCTCGAAATTTGTGGTTTATTTGATTCCATGCATTTATGTAATAATTCTGTCAAATACTCTTCCGAAATTCCTGTATGTTGTGGTGCTCTTTCAATTTTTGAAGTTATTTCCTCTAAAAAATATCCGTTAAATTGAATGTTTCCATCGTCATCTATATAGGTATCATGTATTTCTTGTGTCATTTTAATCCATACTTGTCTTCTCTCATGCCTTTTCATCAATGTTTTTTTTTATATTATCATATACTTGCGTCTTGAGAATAGCATCATGTAATTTAGCCGGCTGAAGTTCTTGCGGAATCAAATATATTCTTTTATCAGTATCAGTAATCGAAGTTAAGCAGATAATATTAGATTTTGGATCATCACTTGCTTTTACTACAAATTCAAATCTCAGTATTTCCATTGTTCATAAGTTATAGCGAAAATGTTGTTTAATAATAAGATTATTTAATAATATAGAAATAAAAGATGTGTTGCTTTACAACTAAAGAAACAACATTTAATGCTAATATTTCACAATTTAAATAATATTTTATACAAATCATTCATAAGAAATTAAATATAAGTCTCATTCCCTTGACAGTTGACATTCATTGTCAAGTCTAAAAAACAATGAGGTTACATATATTACTTACCTACGCAGAAACGTATTTATGCAAGTAGGTATATTTTTCTGAATTTTTATTTTATTTTAACTGAAGTACGTTCTTTTCTTTTAATTTTGCTTAGAGCAAAGGGGCAAAGTTAGCTTTTAGAGCATTGTTACTTAGTTAAGTGTTAGAAAATCGACTAATTACCAAATTAAATAAAATGAAATATTTTTTCTTACCAGGGTACTTTTCTTGAAGGGGCACAATGCTTCGGTTTTTTCGATTGTGAAATTCTGAGTACCTATTCACAAACTGTATAACGTTCTATAAAATAAAATACTACATAAATTCGAACTACGAATTTTTATTCGAGTGTGAACTCATGAGAGTCGTGCCCCAGAAGCAAACTAAAAGTGAAATATTTTTAAGCACTTTTGTCGTTGAGAGAAAATTTCGACCGGCTTAGCGAGATAAATAGAATAGAATAGAAAACTCTTTATTTGCACAAAAAACACACACATTAACAATAATTAAATAAAGGAACTGTACAAAAAGTAGGTCTTAATGCTTTATAGAATTTTCTTCCAGAAAACCTACCAATGCCTTCGAGAAGAACAGCGAGAAAAATCGCTTGCAATGCACGTTGTTTGTTTGAGTGAAAGTAGGTAGGTACCTACCTGAGACCCAAGAGAGGTATGACCGTATGGGGACAGTGGAGACATTTTGTAACTCCTTGATGTTGTGGGAGCCAAACTGCCCATGGATGTCCGAAAACGCTTACCGTCAAGCGATTCGTCCAGGTTAAAAAAGTGATAAAGGTAAAGTAAAACCTAGTCGGTAACTACTTATAATAATAGCTAGTATCTGAGCCAGATATATACCTAATCACCAGGTATCTTACTTAGCTACCAGCTACAGTTACTTAGCTACTAAAAATATATTTAAAAGTGTGGTATTACATACTCTACTACACTACACTTTTAAATATATTTTTTTCAGAACAGAAAAAGAAAAAAATATACAAAAGGGTATCGACGTGAAATAAAACAGCACTGAGAGAAGAAAAATTTAATAAATAGATACCATAACATTATTCTAAAATAGTATTAGAACTAGGTCAACTTTAAATTAATGGATGTTAGATTATTTAAATTGACTACAGAGGATAAAATGCATCACCAATTCATACACAATCAGAAGAAACAGGGGCGTAGCCAGGCGTGGACCTGACAGTAAGCCCTTGAGCCGTAGACTCACTATCAGACACGGACTTAGGGTCAATTTATACGGGCCCAGAATCGAAGCGCAGCGAAGCAAAATTCTGAAAACGTAATATAGTAAACTTACCCTCATCTCCACAACGTAAGGCACATATTCCATCTGACATAAAAGATGACGCGAGTTTGCGCTTCCGTGTACGACAACAGAATACACATAGTACGACTGTGTGCATAAGAGAGAAATGGCTCTATTACTCTTTCGAAATTACGTTTCGGTGCGCTTCTATGCACTAGTATGGCTTGACCCTTTTTATGGCAAAACCTTAAAATTTGTTCCTGGCTACGCCCGAAACTTCAATACCAAGGTGCTATAGAGTACATAATGTTATAGTCTGGATAAGAAATAATTTCATTATGAAATCGAATTTTGCCATGAGCGTACTAGTATCGTTTAAACGACTCTGATATGTGCCGAGAGACATAATGAATATTACAACTACATACTCCCGTACGTTTTGGTCCAACGCGAACGCTCCATCGACATTCGATTCCAATATCGATTCCAACAATAATCGGAATCGTTTAAGTATGGGCCTATACATTATACACGTGTCAACTGCTGGCAGTTTCATGGCTAATACTCTAAAGCTAACATCAGAAGCCTGCACTTGAACTAAAAGAAAAACGGATTTATACAATACAAACATTAAAACATACAATTTAATATAAAGTCGTTACATATGTTAATAAAAATGTGCCGCCTTAACGAAAAATCCAAGGTCAAAGATAGAGTTATTTCTTAACATAACAATACACAAGTATACATAGAAAGATAACTGTCTACATATACAACAGTACCCGGCCTAGAAGAATGCATAACGAATTTTTATTAATGGATGACCTCAACCGAAATCCCTTTTTAAGATCGATGTGCAATCTTATTGGCCGGCCACTGCATATTAGCTTTTATAACACGTATATAATGTATATTATGTCGAGCCCTAAAAATAGCACCCTGGGAGGGTTCCAGTAAACAATAGTATTGCTAGATACGAGACGTTACTTACAAAACACTATCTGCCGAAAACTCCAACGTTTCTTAAAGCTAGAGACTGGTTACATGTTGTAGCTGTCTCTGCCTAGCAGAACGACAATGTCAACATATGACAGTCTCTGAAGTTTAAAAAGCGTTTGAGAATTGTAGCTTTTATCGCCTAACTATAGATTGTTATAGTATGCACCATTAGAAGTGAATAACGCTATAAATCGAAGTTGCGACAAGCGAGTGGAGTCCACAGATGGGCACAATTTTTTCTTTCTATTTCTACCCCTGGACATTTCTATAAAGTTATTTAGTCTATGATTAATATATTCAATAAAACTTTCAAAGTCAATAAAAGCGTCTTGCCATCTTTAAAAATAACGTAGAAAACAAATCTCAGGGGTCTTAGATGTTACCTGTAAACTTTTCGTAAACTTTTAGAGTAGCACCCAAAAGTTAGAAAAGACAGCGCTAAGTCTTAAACTAAGAATATTGCTGGAGATTAGGAAGTTATTTATTATAATTATAATAAAAGGTATGCTTATTGTTTAGTTTCTGATTGTACTGTCGCTTATAGTACTGGAAGACGACAAAGAAAGTTATAATATATTGGAGAGGACGCACACTCGTTTAAGACATTTGCGACGTTGCAGTTTATTTCAACTCAAATACAAGATATAAAAATTAGGTATGTATGAAATATTTTTTAACATAAATTATCATTTTATAAAACAAAAAAGCTGACTTTAAAAAAGTACAATTTTAATTGTAGATATTCAAATTTGCATGCTTTGAGTAACCGATAATAGTGCGTTCGACTTCATTAGCGTGGGTGGAAATATACGCTAACGCACACAACCGCAACGTCGCAACGCATCGACAGGGCTGTCATAAATATAAAAATAACTATTTCATCTCACATAAATATTCTATTTTTGTAAATACCATCTCATAAATATCATGTACTTAGTAAATATTTCGATGTATTTTACATTATTGAGATTGTAACGGCCGAATACTGACTTAGAACCCCCAAATTCGCAGTCTGTCACTGTCTTGCTCGGCAGAATAACAACGACAGAATGTGACTTGAATGCCAATTAATTTATGTAATGAGTCAACCGTAAGTCTCAGAAGAGATTTGCTTCGAAGCCGCGTAGTGTGCAACATTCCGACTTGTGTAGCCAGCCCTGTTGAATGCGAGTTTTTTCCTAGACGATCGCGCGACGTTGCCAAACCGCGTTGCACGGTTTTTTTTAAACGGTACAATAAATTACAGAGTGTCACGTGCATCAAAATGGCCAAGTTTAAACACCGAGATAAACATTTAAAACTTTGTTTAAAATCTTCTAAAATATATCTCATTCTTTCAGATTTCTGAAATACACGATACAAGCCAGAGACGGATTAGCTTGGATGCATAGGGGCCACATTGACGTGGTTAGCATTGGTTCTAGACGCAGGTGTTTAACATGCCTATTTTTTTTTATTCAGGTTAATATTTCATTAATAGTTGTATTAGGCAGAATATCAGTTTTTATAAGTGGTATAATATTATTATGTATACACCTTAGTTTTTAAAAGATCTGATAACATTCTGACTTTAAGTTTAAGTTAGATAGCTTCAATCCGTCCCTGAACAAAAGCCGTTACATTAATATTACATAAAATATTTAAGTTTAACAATATAATGTTAAAATGATCTAATAAAATAGGTATCTCTTTGTATACGTCGATTATGTTTATTGCGGTCTATTCCCTTAGGGCGTCTATACATAAGCGGAGCACAAACATATACACTACAACATATAATTATTATATTGATAATTCCAGAGCAAAAATGCCAATTTAATGAAAAATACACCTAGCAACACCAATGTTATATTATTCTTCTCGTGAATATGGAGTTCTTATTTATTATTTACAGCTGTAAGTTGTAACAGTTCTAGAAAATGTTTAGTCGATACGCCTTCTACAGTTTAAACAAAAGGTTTTTTGTTGCAAAAAAAAAAACACGCTCTACACAATGCAGCCATGTGTCGGAGACGGCCATTTTGTTAGCAAAACGTTAACAATAGTTTCACGTGTAAAACAGGTTGAGGAATTACCTTCATAGTTTAAACTTTAGAAGTTATTAATATTTTATTGAATATTAAAACTTTTGGCGGCTTGAAAAAAAATTTTGATGAACCTACTTTTATATCAATTGTTATCATCATTATTAGAAAAGAATATTATAAATTTTGATAGACAATTAAATTCATAATACATTATATTATCTAACTTTAAACAATATTTTATTGTCACTCCTGGCATCATTTACTCAGTGGTTTGTTTGTAAATGTAATTTATCATTACGTGGGAAAATTCTTATATTCGCGGAATGGGTCACCTGGATTAAAAGTAAACAAACCAGACTATATTATTTTTGCTGTAAGTATATTTATCTCGAAGACGAATGAATTTTTAAGATTTTCTGGTTAGAAAAAAACTTTGTTTTTTATAATTCAAGAATTAAGCTCTAGCTGAGCTAAGACTCAAAAGACCGTCTTCATGAGTTGAAGTTTTCGCTGTGAACATTTTTGTAGCGCTGAACTCTTTTAGCGGTGAGCCACCGAATCGAGTGTTATTTTGACTCAAGTTTATCATATGAATTTCTGAACACGAAACTTGGGTTAACTATGATAATAGTTAACCCAAGTTTCGTGTTCAGAAACAATCCAATTCAAAACACCATACTTTTCGTCACCACAGAAGTTTAAAGCCGCGCCCGTACTCATGAACGATGTCTTTTGCTCTATGTAGAATTCCCGATCGACTATGTATGAATTTACGATATGTGTATGTATGTTATCGACTATAGTTTAGGAACTAGTAGTCCGATATTCATTCTAATTCTGAGTCTACTATTCTGAGAGATTACTAATGAGCCTAATTACTGCCCCCAACCTCATTCCGGGAATATTAGAACGTCATCTCGTATGTACATAAAATGATCGTTGTATTGCAAATAAATAATCAACCAGAAGCTACAGCACATGAAAGAACTCCAAATACACTTTGTTATATGTAATATACACGTATAGAACTTTTAGATGCATAAATTGAACAATATTAACGTTTCTTTGAATATGGTGCATGTCCTAATATTATGTAACAATTTTTTTTATGTCAAACCGTCAAACTCGATGTATCATTTATTAACCTTCTGTTATTGTAATAAAATCGAAAAGTGATATTAAATATTAACATGACAGAAAAGTGGTACTCCGGGTTTGTCGGCGACCGTACATCGGCGTATAGTAATATTTTACAGCCAAGTAAGGCCATGTTCATAATTTTATTACAGCTCATTCTTTGTTTTCCGAGGCCGAATACAAGATATTTTGCAGCCCACGAAGCATATTTTACGGTATTATTCTAGGTATTAGTAACATCGTGATGTCTTTTGGTGCGTTAATATTAATGTTTTAGATTTTTTTTTTCAAAAGATAAGCATTTTGTGACCTATACGCTCGCAGGGCCGCAAAATATCATCTACGACTTCTAATTGTGTGTTGATAAAATGTGAATATATTTTATTTTCTGTATCTTTTAGAGAGTAATGTTATATTGTTTTTTATTAAAAACATTTATGACCTATATAGAATTAAAATATTAAATTTACATACTATGTCTTAGTCTTCTTTTGCACGAGTCATGTAAAGAACGACTTAACGTACGACTTAAAACTTTAACTTCGTAATAATAAAATGCAATATGATGTAAAAATTTGAACCATTGATGACGTCATTTTGCCTCGTTCGAGGCAAGGCAGTGGCGAATCCAACATATAGGTTTGTACCTCAACGAGTTTACGCCAAAATAAGTGACCCCCTCCCCAAATTTAGTGTTTCTCCCAGTTCTAGATCTATATTTAGTGGTACGAGGTTATAACACTAGCGACTCCATTGACTTTGGGCTATTTTTTTTTTGGACGATGAACCGTTATGGCTAATGACTTACAAAAAAAATTGTGCGAAAACAAACTTGTGCTAAGTATAAATAATTATAATACATGTATTATGAATAATAGGAAGCATACTAAATGAGCGTTACAATAACGTGATAAGCGAAAATAATAATTATTGTGATTATTGCATGTGACATACTATTATGACTAAATAAAAAACTGTTGTGACATTTTATGTCAATATTATTGTTAATAATAAGTGTGCCTTAAAAGAAACAACGTATTAACATAAATTGACACCGCCAACTAAAATTAGAGCTACGAAAAACGAAAAATAAGTAATACAACTTAGTTAAAACTCGTTGGTACTGGGTTGTACGTTCGGCCATAATGTTCACACGAATTTTACAATAAATACTGAGATTTCCGAACCTATTCAATATCTACTTCTTTTTACATATTGTCCGTCAGTTTCGAATACACAACATGTAATCTAACTTTGGTGTTCTGAATCTTATTAATATTATACCAAGCAAAAGCCTGTCTGAAATACGCCTTAAACACATTAGCGACCTAAACTGCATTCAAGTTATTACTTTATCCAGCTTTGCATGCAATGCAGTGTGCTTAGGGCCTTATCAGGCATTAATATTACGTCTTTTAACTTTATTCTATATAGTAAGTTGGGACTAACATACCAGTAGCTCCATCTACTATCTATAAGTAATGACGATTGCTACAAAACCACTAAATACAAAAATTTCGCGGGAAGGCATATTCTGGTTACGTGAATAAATTGTATATATTATGAAAATCAATCGTTTTGTTATTCCCAAATTACAGTTTACACACTCTAAGTACATTCGTCTCTGGGATTTCGTTTCTATGTGTTTGGAGATAAAACATTTCCTGTGTCCGTCTCGTTCTTTGTTCATGTTATCTCGCTCGGCCAGCAATTGCTAAAACCTATCTGTCTCGTTCTCATTGACAGTAACAGATTATCATGCGATTCGGAATCGTATATCAATGAACTTAGCGTTTAAATTCACTGGGCGTTAATGTAATCGTTGTGTTTTTTTAGGCATTACGATTATAACGCAACCGAGACAAAGCAGCGTAGGCGAACAATCAATAAAAATGTACAATTGTATACATAAAAAAACCCTTAACATCTATTGTTAATTATACACCTACTATATTTTTTCACAATTTTATCAATAAAATTATAGTAATACTTATGATGACTCGGGACTATAATTATAATATAATTCACGTTAGAAACTAATTCTTGTGGGCCAATTCAGAACATACGCAAAAATGCTTGAACGTTATGATATTCAAAATTCAACTTTAAATAACATTAATATAAAGATAAAAGTGTCATACAAGCCACATTTTAAACTCAAAACTATATGAATACATATGCATTAAATTAAAATTTTCATACCAATGACATAAGGTTCTCTTTTGGATTCTACTTTTGAGATATTCTCAAGCACTTTTCCCTCGTCCTAAATTGATTACCAGCTATTTAAAAACAAACATTTCATGTCAAATTAACATTAAAACATTAATTGTTGCGTAAAATATTGTGCAAACAATTAAAATAAACAATTACTATTATTTACTTGAATTAAAAATTATTAACACAAATATTAAATGAAACAGATCTCAAAATATATAATTTAGCACACAATTTCCGATCGGGTACTATATGGAAGGCATATATTTATACATTACAATATAACAGTAAATACGACGCTACTGTATATTTTAGAATATGATGACTGGCATATAAATGTCAACAGCATAAGACATCGTCAACGACTTGACCCTAAGACACTTTACATCAGCGTTAATCAGATCATTTAAATATATAGAAATGACGACAAACAACTAGGTAATAAATACATAACTAAATGGATATTCTAAACTTGACTGGATTATATCGCCACTTGAACTGTGAACACACACGATTGGACTGGATTTTACTTTAGACAATATTTATTTACTATACACTTTTATACATCGGGTCTATGAGATAGACTGTAACATTTATTATACTCTCAGTCTATTCACTATGCAACTGTCACAATCAAAAACTTGTACTTAATGCATATTAAAAATTGACATAATTACGACTAAGAATTTTCAATAAGTCCAATCGAAGTGATATCTAGTCCATTCGTTAGTGTCCACTCTGCCTTTTAACGTTAATACTGCAAAACGTATTGATTTTATGTAAACTATCTAAATATAGAGAAAAATATTCACACTGTTGTCCTGTTGTTTGGTTGGGGAGTGTAATCTAAAAGTGGCAATATGTCAAAGTCACTGGGTTTATACTCAAGCCGAAACTAGCAATACTCAAAATATATTAACTGTGTGAATTTTTATCATTTACTTGTTGAACAAAACCTGCTACTTTACGATTACAGATATGGCAACACTGACGCAATACTATACTGTATTGACTAGTGTAGAAACACGAATAAAATATTCGTATCTCGCCACGCAACCAACAAACGGGACAAAATTATATGTGCGACGTCAGCCACTAGCTCATAAAAGCATAACAACTGGTGAAATTTACAGCGGTCAAATGTGACCAACCAACCTTTTGGGGTTGCCACTTCAAACATTATGCGCGAATGAATTGGTTAGTATTATCAATAATTTGCACACATTTGTAAAATCAATTTCCATATCACATGTCTGTCTTTTCATTTGATAAATTCGCATTTAACCCGAGACGCATTCGTACCAATGAGAATAAATTTTAAGAAATCAATTAAAAACGTCACATTGCCACAGACTAGCCGCCATCCATTCTAGATTGCATTTGACAGCTAAAAACCTGACATATCACACAAACTGTCAATGCCAAATTAGATTCACGTTTTCACTGTTAACCTGTCATCGATTTGACAGTTTGGGGCGATTTAACAGTTGCCGAATATGTGCAGCTTGTTTATGGCAAAATTGAAGATTTTATGGATCTATATTAAAATTTATTCTCGCATGCCTTGCATAATAAAGGGCAACCCCGTGATTTAGTATCTGAGGTATCACTGCGACTGGGGGTCGCACTGCAGAAGCCGTACTATAGAGGGATCGCTCTTGGCGCCCTCTATGAACTCCTCAAGGGAGAGTTTGCCGTCCTTGTTGCGGTCCATCTGACGGAATATCTTGTCGGTCCGTTTCTCGGGGGTAGATTCATCTTCGGGCATCTTCATCACGGAACCCACCATTTTGTATATGGCCTGAAAAGTGATAATGACTTATGAAAAATAGGTATAGAGTTAGAAGTTGTAGGAAATGAGTTATGAACCAAAATTAATTGATAACTGACACTTGCTTGGCTTTGTTCACTCAGTTTATCTGAGTAGTTAAAGTTAAAATAGGTACTTGATTTTTTTTTAGTTATAATTTAAAACTATGATTTATGCACAAAGTTCAATGAATAACATTTTCAATTTTGATATAATATTGTACAGATATTTAGATATCTTTGTTTTTTCAGTTCATTGTGTTTGTTTTAAAGACTTGTTTAACAAGAGAGATTAATGTTTACCAGGTTAATAAGGTATTAACTTACCTGTTTCGATGCGAACCTTACAAAATGCTACAAGCCTTCTGAAAAATGTTTAACTGACTAGACAAATAAGAAACTCAAGATACATAACATAGATGGCGCTTTATTCATTAAATTTTATTCATTATTAATTCTTTTTGCACTTTATTCATTATTTATTAGTATTTGTCCCATTATTATAGTTTTGATTAGATTAGGTACCCAATGCCACAAGGTTGAGTCCTTAATAACACCAATCCTAACGCCATCTATATCTGGACAAAACACTTTTACAATATAATTATGCTTCATTAGTAGCTTATACGAAAATAAATATAAACTATCGCCAGCAATTTTGTTCACTCAGTATTATATATAATGTTAAGTCCAAAAACCAAACGGTATTTGATTTAATATGTTCAGGCTAACAGCTTTCTATCATCACTAGTCACATTTATATAATATTTACTGTTCAGAAAAGACTATTATAGAATTTAAAAATATTTTCGTACCATAACATTGGTCTTTGGATTGGTTGTCTTATGAATTACATTGAAAAAATTATATTACACAAGGGTGACCAACGCGACTAATTTTTTTTGTTATCCGTTGAGTACCAGGCTACTAGGAGTGGTCAGGAGTTGGTCTCCCTCGATTTTAGGCGAAAAACACATTTCACCGCGTTCACTCGCGTAGATTGGAACGTCGTATTTCGTTTGAATTACATTATTAAATGTTTAGCCGTTCCATCGTCTCAATATTTGTTCGTAACATCATGACGTGGTATAAATTATTATATATCAGTCGCTTACCGCTAGAATATATTATTTAACATGCCTAATTTCAGAAGTACGCCAATCAGTTAAACATTCGATTTTTTCGACTGTAATGACGTAATGAGTTTTCCCGTTTCATTAGGATATGTACGCTAAACAGCGATGCGACGTCGTATCGCAAGGATAAAGCACAGTCATACAATTTATCACACGTATGATATGTATGTGGGAGGTTATTTTTGAGATGCGACGACGCATCGCGGTTTTATGTATAAAGCCCTTACGCTCGTTTTTAGCGGCAACCCGGCGCCGGCGGTGTAGTGTGTTTTTCACCCCAATAACACATGATACATACCGTGACAATCTCCAGCATCTCCTGTCTGGAGATGTACCCGTTGCCGTCCAGGTCGTACATGGAGAACGCCCACTTGAGCTTCTGCTCCAGCTTGCCGCGTGACGTCACGCTCAGCGCGCACAGGAACTCCCGGAAGTCGATGGTGCCGTCGCCGTTCGCGTCGAACGTGCGGAACACATGCTCCGCGAACTGGGAAATAATAAATTACATTGATAAAATAACAAAATATGACCTATAATTGTTGGCATCAACCCAATTATTGTCCCCAAAGATTTAAAATACATACTCTGTGTTGGCCACCCATCATTTATACACAAATAAATAAGAAAAAACATAACAAAGTATGTAGGCGTATAAAAAGATAAACAAAACGAAAACGTAACCCGCATTTTATTTGATAAGGATGTAGGCAATAATTCTAGTATGGGACCAACAATTGGTTGTTTTACCCTAGAATATTTTTATTGAAGTTTTACCAAGAGTGTAAACATGCTTCAATCCGACTCGACCGAAGAGGTAATTAATAATCACGGATTATGTTTTAGTGAGTAAGGCTACCGGAGATCTAAGGAGCTTTGAACTAAAAGGTTCGGCAAATCAGCTCTGGTGTTGCGTGTTTCGGTCGCCGCACCGGCGGTAACCGAATCACATCAGGCGATCCGCATAATTCAACGCTTCAATGGGAACATGCATTTGTTTTATATCAGCAAAATTCTTATATATTCCGATAGGCAACATCAATATGGACCGAAAAATGCAAAAAGTACAGTAATCATTTGCTATAACCTAACCAAGAGCATGTCAGGACATGTCTAAGGAGGGTTCCGTAACTATAAACGCGTAATTATTCAAATTACTTCAAAAGTTACTAACCGATTTTCCGAAGTTATTTGTCCGAGTGACTGTCAAAATAATTTTCCTAGAGTTTTTAGCATTATCTATCAGCATGGAAACTTACAAGTTTAAATCTCATACAAACCACTTTGGAGGCCGATTTCTCGTAAAAAAGTTGTCATTTTTGTAAAAAAGTCATGTATGAAACCTTGACTTTATTTTAAAATACCTATTCAACGGTACCCCACACGATGTATGATACGGGTAGAATGAAAAAATATTTTTCATCCCCACTTCACATGTATGGAGAGCCACCCCTAAAGTGCCCTAAACTATAAAATTATTATTATTTTAATTTAAATTATTATGATGCCAAAACCGAGATCTAGACACAATCTGTAACTATACCAAATTTCACCCCTTTATATTCATAATTACAGAAGCTAGAAGCGCGGACAGACAGACAGACGGACGGACGGACAGAACGAAACTATAAGGCTTCCTTGTGTATTACGGAACGCTAAAAACTACGATTTTTTTGCTATGATTGAAAAACGAAAGTTACTGTTTAAATCCTTACCTATATTATTTCTGGCATTTTTTGTTTTGACAATGATAGAGTAAACGCTGTATTTTAGTTAATAAAAACTATTTTGTATTTATTTCATCCATTTTCAACTGCTGTGACGTCACTCGTGCATATTTTTTTTGTATAGAGCGTTTTTAATGCTCTTCAACTATCTCACTTTTGTAATGACTTTATTTTGTCAACGGTTGATCGTAGATGTGCCATTGCAGAGACAATATTTACTGGCATATTATGTACTTTTCGAAAAGCCAATAAAAAGACTAGGCATGTTCCCCATTGATGTGTGCGGACTTTGTACGATTGACCTAAAACTATTCGATACTGACTAATTATTATAAGGACAAATTTTTAGAGTACCATATTTATGAAACGTCTTTATGGTGAGTAATGGTATAGTAAAGTGCGTTGTAGGGGGAGTAGTTAAACAATATACAGTTGTAGATATAATTTAAAGTATCAATTACCTTACTGGCGTCGCCATACGGAAAGAAGTTGCCATATATTTTCTTGAACTCCTCAACAGATAGGTGGCCGCTGGGACAGTCCTTCAGGAACCCTTTGTACCACTCCTGTATTTCGGCGTCTGGAATGTTTAATTGATCGATAAGAATAGCAAAACAAAAAAGATAACGTTTGACAAATTTAAACTTTCTGTTATTAAAATCTGAAGATCTCCTAACATCTTGACGCCTACATGCACAGATCAGGCTTAAAGCTGTTAACCCTGGGTTTAAACATCAAGTTGTTTCTCGTTCTTTTATTTTGTTCTTCATTTATGAAAGAGTAAACATTATATTTTAACCCAGATCTGTGTCAGTCGGCCTGAGGGTGTCTTTTTAAAAAATAGTATACCTACCCGTAGATTTGAATTCTACAATAATAAAAAATTATATTTAGCCGTTATTGAAAAGTGAGAGATATGAAAACAATTGGATAATCATGCCAACCGTCACTAGGTGGCGCTGCATGTTCACAAAACATGAAAGTAATAAAATCTACTCCTTGAAGATTACCTGAGAATTCTGTATTCTGCTTGAGGTCCTCCAGAACCTCTGGCTTCAACTTGCTGTTTTGTTTACCCATTTTTGTATCTCTTTGAACACTCTCAAATATTCAATATTTTATACAACCTTTAACTCCTTTAGCCAATGGAGATTATTTCCCTAGAAATCAAACAATGGTGTACATGTAATGAAAAGAGTAATGAATATCACAATACAAAAATGCATGATCTTACTCAATTTTGAAATTTCTTAATCGTTGGGTCAAATGATCGAACACCGGGCAAATTATTTTTTATAATCTGTATATTATACATGAATAGGCAAAATGTGTATCATTAAAAATATGTATTCTTAGAGATACAACAGAGAGAGTACGGATAGTGGTTGTATCGAGTGCCCATCTATACTACCGACGTACACAGAGAACTACAAACAACTAAAACAACCGAGAAATTCTCAATACAGTTCTGTCAAGACAAACTTACAAACGGATTAACAAAAATTCAAGTGAAGTACAATTTCATATCATATACTATAAAAGAAATAAATTAAAAACGAATGCATAAGAATATTGAATAAAAACTGTCTAAATATAACACCCAGCGACATCTGTAGTAATATACTAAAAGTATAAAGTTAGTTCATGAAACTTACACTAGATGGCGCTAGCTGTCAGTTTCAGATCAGTTTTTTCACATTTTTTAATTAAAAATAAAATATACTATGCACGGAAATAGTGCAAGCATTGTAAAGTAAGCATAGATTTTACAATTTGTTACCGAAAGTAACATCTTTGGCGAATTTAAAAATATAAGTTTACAATTTTGTTCCAAACGCGTACATTAAATAAATACTTTGACTTGACTACTTCCTTTAATAATACATATTAAGGTACTAAATACCGTCGATTTTATAAATCACAATTTAGTATACATATAGTTTTCTTATGAATTAAATATAATACATTTTAGATTGTTTTTTAAATAAATTAATATACATATTTGGGTTAGGCTAGGTTAGGTTAGTAGTTACATAAAATTTAAAACAATACAAGGTAGGTAAAACAATACTTGACATTTAGCAATATATTTTTATGTGATGATTTAAAAATTAATACACATACATGCTTGGATTAAGCAAATATGGCACAATTTCATAATTTAATATGCAGTTTTTACTTATTAGGTAGGTACTCAATGTAATTTAAAATTAAACTGCGAAACAAAAAAACCAAGCGTCGAATGTATATAACCGCCTCCTTTTTGGAAGTCGGTAAAAATGAGTTGAATTCATTAACGCCAGTTCGAAATAGAACTTTATAACTGTGACAATCACGTACACTACATACAGTTTACTTCAATTGCCTTCTTAAATTTAACTAAAAGTACAAATGTTATCTGTAAGTTATTTATCCAGATGTCGATTTTGTTTTGCAAAATACAGAAGTAATACACAATGTCGTGCATAATTTTAATTGTCTCGTTTAGAAAACTATATCATGACTAAGAAATATTATTGCTTATAATGACATCTTTCGATATCAATAATATTTCAGTTCATTTAATTTTGGTACCCGAATTTCAGAAACGTCGTTGTTCAAAATTAAATGCATGCTTATTTTGAATATATAAATTACTATGAACACGAATAATCGAGTGTCCTTTATTTTTAGGTAAGGTAAGTTAGGGAAGGCGCGGCATGCTGTCATGAGGGTAAACTTAATGTACTTATGGCACTGTCAACCTTTAAACCTTACCGACTTGCCTCAACTGAAATTGTACCAAATTACGAGAACGGCCCCTAAACGTTAGTGTGGTCATATAGTATTATGAATGTAGACACAGTTTAGACAACTGAAAGCAAATCCTGACCATAAGCCATGATATGTAGCACACCCTGACTATCATATCGTGATGATTTGTTCCCTTCTCTGGTCGAACCTAATGGAGTTTTAATATCCTAGGATCCCCTTCAAAACTTAGCCGTAAAGAGCGTCGTTAAAATTTAATGAAATTTTATATAGTCTCAAATTACACATCGCAAAATTGCTTACATAATTCGTGTGCGGTAAAAATGTAAGCGGCACGGTATCTTGTGAACAATATATAACTCTATAAACTTCATTTGTGACTAGTGTCACTTTATAGGAAAGTGTTCTCTGCATTCCAATATCTAATATCTCAACTGATTCCTGTAGAGACGATCGAGAACAATAATAAAATTAACAATCGCTAAACATTATCTGTATGAAACGCAAACAACAAATATTTACAAATACATGACATAAATAGATCTCTCGTTTCCAAACTACAAAAACAAATGTTATATCTTTAAAAAAGTGATTTAAAACAGTAATTTGAATACATTCATCTTGAATGTTTACACATTATGACTAAATCAGTAAACGATTGTGATGCAAAACTTTAGAATAGAGTTGTTAGGTATTTTGTGCTTATGGTGACAAACGAGTGAAAAATAAAATGATCTCAAAAATGAACAAAAATGAAAAAGATTATTCTTTATATTCTTGTATACGCCAATACAAGAATACATTTCACTTAATATAATCATATGGAATGTTTACAAAAACACTTAAAGTAACATTACTTTCTTGTGCATAAAGTCAACTCAGTATTATTAAATACGACTTATATGAAATAGACAAAATAAAAGTGTTATAAAAATAGCAAGTCTTGTACAGAAGCGTTGTAAGTTCTAAGCTCTAGTTTCTTAATAAATTATAAAATAAAACTAGACACTGTCTTGCGACCGAGCACAAAATATTGGTAATGTTATAAACAAAACAAATGACTAAATGGCCTTAACCACTAACAAATATACAATCTAAAAGATATGGGACTAAGACACACTTACTTATCACTATCTATAAATTTGGAAAGTTCGTGCAACTTCGCCTTAAATGCAAACACTATAAAAGCGAATCAGCACAATAAAAGAGTTCAAATGCGAGACTGAAGAAGCTATTTACACAGTACTAGAAGGCACAGTATAGTAGGGAAATATAAAACATGAAGTGGAAACCGAACTGGGCAATGGTGATGGAGAATTATACTGAAGGTATTGAACGTAACAGGAGGGACTTGCTGGGTAAAGTAGAGGTAAGTAACGCAGCGGACGAAACACGTGAAGCTGAGAAACGAAGGAAACGAGCCGAGTCTCCTAGTTACGAAGAGTTAACACCGAGAATGATTACGACACCGATATTGAATGATAATTTATGCTAATAATGTAAAATGTAATGATTTTAAATAGTCTTACGTACTTCCACTTATCTCACGGACACGGCAAGACCGTCTCAGACCGCGATGAAGAAGTACAAACGTCCGTTAAAAATGACGACAATCTTACAGAATCCGTTCGAATACTTACACCTAATTATAATTTAATAGTAAATCAATATTGACTTTACATTGTGCATTAAGCCAGTTAAAATTTTAATTAAATTAGGATAGTGTGATTTTGATCAGGTCATCTTAAGGAATAATCGTCTAAAACTTATGGTTCGGATAAAATACTTAATCGTAAAGGACAATCCGACAGCGGAATACGAAACGGAATTTGGGTTTTATCATTGAGAGAAACGCAGTCTGAATAAGTAACGGTTGGAACATTCAATGATAATATTGGACGCGATGTTCCCAAATGAGATTGGTATCGCTGACGCGGATCTAAAATTTGCGTTACCAAATCGTCCGGGTTATTTCGATCGATGTTTATGATCACACGGTTCGCAGTTCACGCGGCGTGTGCGTAAAACCCACCGTGAGTTATCACACTGTTAAATAAACCATGGCGTGTCTATATCCGATAATGCTATCGGAGCACTAAAATATCTCCGGAGCATTAGAGGTACTGATAGAAGATGAAATATAAAAAACTGTAGCAAAATTATTGGTTTAGTTTAAAAATAGCGACGCAGTACAGTTATATCAATTAACTACGTTCGATCTTAAATTATATAACTCCGAGAGCAAAATGTCGAAGGTCATCGACAATAAGGACTTCTAAATTGACGCTTTACAGTTTACAGTATAGGGATAACGCCGTCGGGTCATCGTGAGGTATATAAAATGTATAAGGAGGATGCGACAGTGAGTGCTGGGAGGTATTTAAGGGGCGAGCATTTTGGAGAGTTCCTCGTCTTGGAGGCAGCCTTTGAGGAATTCCTCTTGAGTCAGCTGGCCGTCGTTGTTCTCGTCCATTTTCGCGAAAATATTTTTGGCGCGCTCCTCGGCCGAGTCGGCCGGCCGGTTACTCGAGCATGCACCGAGCATGTCGTAAATTGCCTGAAATTATAACCAAGTTAGCTTATGTTAGACTAATTCTCTATAGAGATGTAGAAGATAATAATATTTGTCAAGCTTAGAAGTCGAAGAGGTATCTTTTCAAAGAGCGGGCCATTTTATATCTAAGACTAATCTCATAAAGAAGCATTGCATAAACTCCATTACTAAATTAAATTTTATAATATTAAAAATAGAATCCGTGATAGTATGGTCCGGTGAAGACAAACAAGGTGAAGACATCATTTATCATCAATAAATTAATAATGGCTCTTTAATTCAATAGGTTATCTACATTATTAAATGCAGCTTTTCAGCTACAATTATGTGACATTTTAAATTGGTAGTAATTTACTGTCTTCTTCTTTTGGCATAGGCTTCCCAATTAACTTTAATTAATTTACTGTCTCAATGTTGGCAACTGAAGTACTGACAGCTAATGTCATTTGTGTAACAAGCTCTCTATTGAGATGCAAATTATGATATTATATTATTTATTTACTTACGTGATACTATATATATGATAAATACATATATAGTGATTTTGACTTCACAAAAAGTCAAAATCGTAGCGATTGTGTCCATATAAATTGTGTGGGTCACCAATTTGGTGACAACGAGACAACTTCGGAACCCTTTACATCAAAAAAATAATTTTGAAAATCGGTCGACAGACGGCGGAGTTATCGTTGAACATACAAAAAAAATATACAGCCGAACGTATAATTGCCTCCTTTTTTTGGAAGTCGGTTAATAAAGACGAGCTCCCCCAACATACTTCATTACGGCATAAATTAATAAAGTTGTAGATATTACTGCTTAAATTCGTTTTTGATCGACTTATAATTTATAAATCACTAGTGAGTAGCGACTTTCCTCTTGAATCATTATATATAATCGGCTGCAAACCGCATTAAAATCCGTTAAGTAGTTTAAAATATCTAAGCGAACAGAAAGCGGAAATTACTTAATTTTATAATAAGTAAAGATTGGCATTTTCTTCTTCATTATGTTTTTCATCGACATAAAATGCCGACTAGGGACATCGCTGGCATACGGCAATATTTACATATGAATTTGCTGTCAACTGCTTGATAGCTATAGATTGTATGATACAATTACTTGTAACCAACTTCAGACAGATCAGTGTACAAACTCGAGCCACCTACAAAAATTGTATGTTACGAACAATTAGATATCTCTTTCTTCCTTATTGGCATGTGTCGTATAGGCGGATAAAGAACGATATATAATAACAATAAATATTTAATACTTTATTGGAAAATAATTTGAATTTGAAATGATTTTCCACTTCCTAATAGTCGGGTCTCTCGGCAATAACATAGCATATGTTATTGCTCTGAGATTTGAGCAACGAAATTCAAATGTCATGTATGTATGACTCAAAAACATAGATCTACCGTATCGTAGCATACTAAGGCTAAGAACTCGCGGAGCAGTGTTCACCTGCGCCCGCCGCTGTTGCGGGACCGCAACTTCTGTAGAATGCAGATATGTATGTAAAAAATTAAAGCACAACTCACGGCGCGATTTACGCCCGCGATGCGCGCGGCTGTTCGCGGGTCCCGCAGCCCGCTGCACCGGCAGGCACCTAGTATAATCGCGCGGGCCGCGGTCATCCGCAGCCTCGGCGGGTAGCGCCCGAGCGCTCTGCGTTCGGTTTGCGGGCAAAATTCTATTGTTAATATGTATTTGCCTTTTTGCAACGGCGCGTCCTGAAATCTTCGCCCGCCACGTTTGTGGGCGATAATCTCAACCGCGGCGGCTGCGTGACCGCGCAAAACCGCGGTCTTGTGAGTTTAGAAATAAAACAGCAGTTCGACGACCGTGGCAGGCACGGGAAAAAACCGCTTCATGAGTTCTTAGCGTAAGTCGTAGTTTCTCAAATTCAAATGAGTACCTGGACAATTTTGGTCATTTCTTGTATATCAATCACCCCGTTTCCGTCCACGTCATACATGCGGAAAGCCCATTTGAGCTTCTCCTCGGGAGTGCCGCTAGATGTCACATGAATCGCTTGTAGGAACTCCTACAACAAACACCAACGTCAAACATCCGACGGGCGACAGTTGAATAGTGCGAGCTCCCGTTAGAACGCACACAAATAAGCCTTAACTAACTGTGTGAACTCGCTCTATCAGCGCAAGTATTTCACAATTCGCATAGCAAGCCAGCATGTTAATCGCAATTCGCACATAATTCGCATAGAGCATTCGCAATGAATATTACAGATACTTCAGTACCACCGTTACCTTGAAATCAATGTAGCCGTTTTTGTCCATGTCGAAAGTGCGGAAAACGTGGTCGCAGAACTCGACGGCGTTGCCCGAGGGGAAGAACATTTTGTACATGTCCACGAACTTGGCGGGTGTTAGCCTGCCGTTGGGGCAGTCTTGCTGCAAACAGATAATTCCATATTAGATCCAAAACGACCGAAGTATTATGGAGATGAAATATCTAATCCAAAGGTTTCATCAACGAATTTCATTTCGTGTTTAACGTTACAGGAAGTTGCTAACATAATTTTGGTAACGTTTAAATTTGTATTTATTATACTCTATCTGACGATAAATACCGCCACATTACGGCTAGGGTCAGACACATTTTTATTAGCAGATTAGATTGGAGTCTTTTTGGGAAATTCAATTTGACAGTGTAATTTTAATCTATTGCGAAATAATTTTGTAGTCACTTTTTATATCTACGCATTTAAAGATATTATTTCATTCTTAATTTAACATAACAAAGTTTCTGGCCCTGGACAAGAAAGACAAGAAACCTGGAAAGTCGATTTGTCTACAGTAAATCTGAATAACAAATGATCAATTGAAACCTAAAAGCTCCCAACGCTAAAGATTTAAACTTGAAGGGCCAAAGTCGTGCGAAGGAGAAACTATTTATGACGCTTTCAGCGAATTCTTTGAATGCATTCTGAGCGTCTAAGCTGAATGACATAATACCGTAGTGTCGGCGCCACAAACTTATTGTGGCGATGGATATTCTCTCCATTGTTACGTCCGTGCCAATACGTCACATAAAATATGCAAAAATTCAAATAACATTCTGCAACAACCATAATTTCACATTCCATCAAATATTTTACAGAGCATATATCTATTTCAAAAGTTATTCTCACGGAAAACGGCGTACATTTGACGAATTGTTAGAAAAAGACGACGCAGTGAATAATTTCTTCTCCAAGGATGCGTGAATATTTAAAATGATATTACTGTCTATCTGCCGAGCTGTCATTGTGTTAGGCAAATTCCCGAGTTCAGCAACACATTTACGGGACAACGTATTCGGTTGAATGTGTGTCGCAGCCGCCCTCTAATACCGTTTCGTGCCACCTGAGAATTACCCTCCCGACGGCCTTTCATTCGAGGAATTGCTCATGACACAAAATTCATACTCTCATGTTTCATTTACCCCACTCTACCGGTTTCCATTAGCTTGCCTGCAGCCAACGCATGCGTGCAATCTATTTTCTATACCCACTACATTAACTGACTTTGATTTGAATATGAGGACGACCTATATTTTTTACATTTGCAGTTACGCTACTACAAAACCCTTCAAAGTTCAAACCCAAAAATACCCTTCAAGTACAAATTCTAATTTCAATATTTTAGCCTCCTATTATTTACATCTTTTGAGTTAGTTTAATGGCCGTTTTTTTAAAATTCTATAAATTACTTTAAATTTTTTACCTTAAATCCCTTGTACCATTCCTTGATTGTGGTCTCGTCGTAGGAGGTGTGAGTCTTGAGGAAGTCCATGTCCTCTTTGGTGAGTTTGTCTTTGCTGACGAAGCAGCCCATCTTTGCGACTATAACAAAAGAAAACAAACTTGAGATAGACGCTGAGAGACCCAATCGCTTCTGAGATAAAACATTAATTAATTTGTTTTCTTTCAAATTAATTAATTAAAATTACTAGATTAAAATTTTTAAATATAGAAAAAAATTACTAATTAATTAAAAATACTAAATATGAGACGCCCTTTAGCTCTGACCACTAAATATATAATAACTAATCAGTACTTAATAAAATAATGTTTTATTTTGCGAGCCTAAGTTACCGAATTTCCTCCGCCAATATGCAGTTTCAATATCAACAACTTAATCTTTCCAATTTCCCTAGTTCGCAACATCTGTAGTTGCACTTTTGCACGTGTAAGTATAAAGTTAAGCCAACTCGATCACTTACGCGGCGGTTTGAGCTAACACACGGTAAGTTAATATTGGACGTTAACATGTTAATCTGCATCGATGCCGCTGGCAGCAATACGGTTAACTCGATCTGTATACTGAGGGCTAACATCACGAGTATTATTACACCTCTTTATTAATAAAAATATTTATATCACGGATACGCATAATCAACCATGTTTCTGTCTGTAATGGATAAGTTATAAAAGGCACTTGACAGACAACGACAAAAAATGGGGTTTTTCACGTTTAATACGTCTAGTATTACCAATTATAAGGATAAGATTAGACGTGTCAAAAGAGGCATCCTTTTTTGTTTCTGGGTAAAGAGAGACTTACTATTATCTCACTATTATATCTTACCCCATTTGACAATACCGAAGCTTTTAGTATGTCTCGTTAGTAGATCGAGTCCGTAGTCGTTACTCTATTAAGGCATTCAAATCAGAAGAAAATATAATAAAAGAAATCCACTTTCAGAGTTAATTAATGTAATTTTAAAACATTAACATAATAGTATCCACTTGATTTTAATACTCAATTTTTACACTAATTAAATATATTTCAATAATTTCAATACGCTTTTAAATACGATATTTACGATACAATAATTGCAAGGGCTTTTAATATACAGCGCGTAAATTAATTCGCAAATTAAATTAATGTCAGATGAAACTGGAAGGCTATTTAACAATAACAGGCTAAACAATTATTATAATTAAAACACACTATACTTTATAGTCATAAAATAAAGAATGTTTAATTAAACAGACAATATACATACATTATGTATAGATATTCGCTACTGTAAATTAGCCTGGAAACTTATTAATTGCAAAAGGTTTCTATTTTGCAATCAATAAACTTTCCTTGTAAAAATTACCTCGATAGAGCAACATTATTTTAACAAAATAGGTACATGAAAAAAAGTCAAAAGACATGAAAATGTAATCATAACTCATTTAAAGTGAATAACTTGACGAATAAGCTTTGTTCACACAACAAAGTAGGTCAAAAGTGTGTCGCGTTTTGTAATTGTTTTATCTTTGCGTCACCAAACTGAGTCTCGGGGGATTTATCGAGGAGTGGAGTGACGCCCCTGTCACTTTTACAAGCCAAATGGGACTACTATGTATGTAATAGTAGATATTATGCTCCACATTGTCAAGCTGGCAATATAGTAGACCCAAGAAACGCGAATGTTGACAATATTTTGCCACAAGAAGATAAACGCTTAATTGCAATAGCGGCACCGCCCTATGCAGAGTGGCCTAGTTGAATATTTGAACTCTTGCAATAAAGTATACTTGTGTAGTAAATAAAGTTCAATTTTGAATCGCTATTTTAAAAATGCAGCTTTAGTGTCGTTTTAGTGTTAACTGACGCTTGTTCTTCCTACTACTATTATAAATGTGAAAGTTTGTGAGGATAGATGGATGTATGGATGTTTGTTACTCTACTACTTTTTTTTTTTGGTTGGTACTATTTTAAGCTCTAGATTAACACTAAGTGTTCCCGTGGGATACTGTATTTACGCGGGCGGAGCCGCAGGCAGCAAAAGCTAGTACGATTATATTGTTTACTGAATGAGCTGATTCCCTAGGCTCATCAACAGGAGTCCGATATAATATGCAGCCATTAGAGCTCTTGCAATCTCAGTCCTCCCGTTCCTTCCGAGTCGTGACCTCATACGGGAGAGACAATTTCTCATCTTGAGTCTATATGCCGTCGGTCGAGCATAGGTTCATTATAGTTTGAGCATCTCAAGTTTAATTAGTGCACGTACGATACTATTGCACACCCCTACTAATACCCCCCCCCCCCCCTCCCGCCCTAATTATATCAGCACAACTGAGACGTGGAACTGTGCGCTTTAATGAGAGATAAACTAGACGAGTTAGCCAGTTACATACAATCATTTATATTAATACGTGAAGCAAAAACTTCTTACCGTTAAAGTTTATGTGGAGAAAGGTGTGCAGAAACCTTTTTTTAAATAATGCTTACATAAAATTAATAAAAATAAAGTTGTACACCAATTACATACACAATACAATACTACGAGTTACGTACAACACTAAAGACGAGTTACTTACGATACTACAAGTTACATACAAAACTAAAGACGAGTTACTTACAATACTACGAGTTACATATAAAACTAAAGACGAGTTACTTACAATACTACGAGTTACATATAAAACTAAAGACGAGTTACTTACAATACTACGAGTTACTTACAATACTACGAGTTACATACAAAACGAAAGACGAGTAACTTACAATAATACGAGTTACATATAAAACTACAGACGAGTTACGTACAATACTACGAGTTACATATAAAACTACAGATGAGTTATATATAAAACCTACAAGTTACATACAAAACTCTAACAGTCTACATCTTCAAGATCTTAGTTCGTGGTAAACGTAAATAATGGTTTTATTTCCGACGCGTTCCGAAACTAATTACAGAGCGATGAAACTTTTAGTAGATAGGGCCGTCAAATTACGGAATTACGAAAATCACTATTTTTTTTCTTCTTCTCTTTATTTGTGGGATAGTTTAGCAGACGGATCGACTGATAGTAAGCGATTACCGCCGCCCACCACCCTAAACCTAAGAAAAAGGAAGGAAATTTAAGAGTTTCCTGTTCGTGTCACGATGGTTTTACAAGAGTTTCAAGCTGGCTCCCGATCTTGAACTTAGGGCCTCCGTTACCGTAACTCACTCGGAGAAACAGGCTAAGCGTCTTCGGGCGAAGTATGGCTCTCCCACGATAAAACAAAATTTTGGTACCTACTATTTCGCTGCCAAAAACAAAATACTCGATACATAATTCATATTGCCGCACTCCTCTGACACCAGACTGACACCAGAATACTGCATTCATTACCCTTACCCCAACGACTATTAATATTAACCTGAATAATTTATTTCCACTTGCTGCATATCGATTTTGTCTTTCTGCCTCTGTATAGCAGAATGCTGACTAAAAGCATGGCACAAACATTTGCTCATTACAGGCGTTGAGGCTTCGATTTTATTACTTTGGCAATAATTAATAGAGTTCAAAATCAATACATAACGGGTGTCCCCCGACTGTACAGAGGACTTTATCTCTATTTAATCGTTAATAGTATGTAAGGTAAATTCCTCAATTATTTAATTAGTACAGTCAAAACTTCCACTTCATTTCGAAGCCGTTTAAATTAGTTTTATTGTGATTTCGTAATGAAGGTAACCGTAAAAAGTTCCCAACTTTTACCAAGTTTTTAAGTAACAAAAAACTTAAGCAACCTTGTAAATGAGAGACTTATTTTTCATTAAGCCTTTACGACTTACGACTTAAGACAAAACCTTTTTATAAGGTCAGTTGGCGCTAGAAAGGCATATTAATTTAGTTTTCTTCCCTGCTTCCCAGAAAGTACTATTTGTGTAGCCTCAGTACCCAGAACATCTTTCCTAATCTGACAATAGCTAAAACATTCATTTATCACCACGAAGGTGTTTGTTTATGCACAGGAATTATACCCTAACTAGAGCAGCTAACTAGTTATGGGCTACCGAGTACCGGCCTAGAGATATAACATATACCTTGTTTGATTAATTATAGCTAAGCTGGCCGGACAAATAAGCCAGGACCTGGAACAAAGGGCTCTGTCACCGGAGACGGACATCCGGACTGATCCGGCGCATCAAGTACTGACTGCACTGAATCGTAGAGCAAACACTGTCAGACAATTCGTGTTTGACTGACAAATCATTTAATCGGGGAAATTTAATCGAACCCATAATATAAGGGAAGCTTGTATCAAAGTTATCCTACTACTATTATAATTGTGAAAGTTTGTGAGGATATGTGGATGGGTGTTTGTGACTCTTTCACGCAAAAATTACGTAACGGATTTTGATTAAATTTTGTATGGCAGTAGTTTAAGCTCTTGATTAACACCTAGTTTAATTTTTATACCAAAAAAAAGTATAGTGTTCTCTGGTATACCCACGTGAATACTGTTCTTACGCGGGTGGAGCCGCGGGCGAAAGTTAGTACCTAATATGTCTAGTAAAGAGAAGAATAATTTGGCAATCGATAAGTCCCAAATTACTGTACAGTCATAACTATGCTTTAAAGTTATACAATAAGCAATATTAAAGGCTTTCACACCTTCACCTGGTCTCATAACATGAAGTATATGACTATCCTATTAATAGAAGCGAACGTGACAAAATAATATTAAGTAAACATGAAACGATGAAAGTTCGAGCAAATAAGGGCTGATGAAATACAATGTCCTTCGCAAACGGCTGGGTGTGTGAATGTCACGGACGCACACCGGTGGGTGCCGATAAGACCCCCTAGCACCCCTCGTCATAGATAACTCTCCGTGACCCCCTCATCCGGCTAACCCAGCTAATTTCCAATAGGGAGCGATAAGCATTCGACCGCTTGCATATTAGCAGGTTAGGCTCTGGCACTGGCGGAGCGTTTATAAATCGGGAACTAAATCTAAGCGCTTGTTGTGACTGTTATCTAAAACAACCCTCCTTTTTTCCGGAAACTCGTGAAAAGTCTAAAAATATATCCCATAGTCCACAAAATTAAACATCAAGTTCCAATCTTCTTTTACTGTAGGAAACCTTGTATTTTTTTCGAATCACTAGGTAATTTAATAGAAAATGCATGAGATAAAAGTTACGTGATGAACCGCTAATACTGAGCACAAAGTTAAACCTTAGACCTCGTTACGTTAGACCTGAAACTTTATTATAACTAGCTTTAGCTCGCAGGCTTTCTCGCGTAATTGACAAGCGTGTTCACTTCTAGTGCATTCTTTGGAAAAATCTCTAATATCATAGCGCCTGCACACGCCTGCACGTTTCAGTATTTGGCCGTAAATAGCTTAGATAAAGAAGTTATCACGACATAGTTTACGCCTGTCCAACGCTTAATACTAAGGCGGGTCAATAAGTCCGTGACTTTTTGAATTTCTAACCTCCTTACTGAAAAAGCAACACTACTCCTGTCAACAGGCATCTGTCAGTTGACTCCTATCAAAATTTGAACTTGCTGCGTCAGTTAGTTTGTGTTTTACAGCTATCTTTATCAGACTATCCAGTAACTTAAGGAAACAATGGAAAAAAGTGAATTTCGTGTGCTTATTAAGCATTATTTTTTGCGAAAAAAAACCATTACCGAGACCAAGGCTAAGGTTGATAAATACTATGGGGACTCTGCACCATCGATTTCAATGGTAAAAAAGTGGTTACTGAATTTCGTTGTGGCCGTACAAGCACTGAAGATGCCGAACGTCCTGGACGCCCAGTTGAGGTCTCTACATCCGAAACAATCGAAAAAATTCACGATATGGTGTTGGCCGACCGAAGATTAAAAGTGCAAGAGATTGTGGAAGCCATAGGCATCTCGCATGGCTCAGTGATTTCAATTTCGAATGATCACTTGGGCATGAGGAAGCTTTCCGCAAGATGGGTGCCGCGTTTGCTCACAGTCGACCACAAACGCAATCGTGTAACAACTTCACAGGAAGGTTTGGCGTTGTTTAATCACAATATGGAGGAGTTTTTTAACCGTGGACGAAACATGGATCCATCACAACACACCAGAGACCAAACAACAGTCAAAACAGTGTGTTTCTAAGGGTGAATCGGCGCCAAAGAAGGCCAAGGTGGGTTTGTCACAGCCAATAAAGTTATGGCGACTGTTTTTTGGGATGCACGTGGGATAATCCACATTGACTATCTTCAAAAGGGAAGAACAATTAATGGGGAATATTATGCCAACTTATTGGACCGCTTCAATGAGGATTTGAAAAAAAACCGACCTCATTTGGCCAAGAAAAAAGTTCTTTTTCACTAAGACAATGCAAGGGTGCACACATGTGCAGTTTCCATGGCAAAAATCCATGAATTGGGCTATGAATTGCTCCCACATCCACCCTATTCTCAAGATTTGGCTCCGAGTGACTACTTCTTGTTCCCAAACCTGAAAAAATGGCTCGGTGGAAAAAGATTTGACTCCAATGATGAAGTCATCTCGCAAACAAAGACCTATTTTGAGGACCTCGACAAATCATATTTTTTGGAAGGGATAAAAAAATTGGAGAAGCGTTGGACAAAGTGTATAGAGCTCAAGGGGGACTACGTTGAAAAATAAAATGATTTATTTATCAAAAAATCTGTGTTTTATTCCAAAAGTTACGGACTTATTGACCCGCCCTCGTACGTCGGTGTATAAGAACATATGTACGTAAAAATACAGCGGGCTACGCGATAATTTAATGAGGTTTTGCTTCAGGTTGTTCAGGAAATCCAATTTGCCCGCCCCGGCCTGCCCCAGCTCGCCCTGGCCTGCGCTTGTCTCAAACATAACGTCATCATACGCATCAATTTTCCAAAAAATATCTAACGCAATGAACGCTGAGAGCTACTTAGCGTTACATGTTTCTATATACTCGCCACTCAATTACATCATGTTAGTGGGTATCGAGATATTTTTTTTGGACAAATTCCGTTATCTACAGGGAAACGAAAAAGCTTATTGCATTTATAGAGGTGTTTTTAAAATTGAGTCATTATAATAATAGACGAAAAAAGGACTAAGAAACTCTTAATTGAATTAAGATGAAATATTCTCCTATTTTAATACTAAGGCGGGTCAATAAGTCCGTGACTTTTTGAATTTCTAACCTCCTTACTGAAAAAGCAACACTACTCCTGTCAACAGGCATCTGTCAGTTGACTCCTATCAAAATTTGAACTTGCTGCGTCACTTAGTTTGTGTTTTACAGCTATCTTTATCAGACTATCCAGTAACTTGAGGAAACAATGGAAAAAAGTGAATTTCGTGTGCTTATTAAGCATTATTTTTTGCGAAAAAAAACCATTACCGAGACCAAGGCTAAGCTTGATAAATACTATGGGGACTCTGCACCATCGATTTCAATGGTAAAAAAGTGGTTTACTGAATTTCGTTGTGGCCGTACAAGCACTGAAGATGCCGAACGTCCTGGACGCCCAGTTGAGGTCTTTACACCCGAAACAATCGAAAAAATTCACGATATGGTGTTGGCCGACCGAAGATTGAAAGTGCAAGAGATTGTGGAAGCCATAGGCATCTCGCATGGCTCAGTGGTTTCAATTTTGAATAATCACTTAGGCATGAGAAAGCTTTCCGCAAGATGGGTGCCGCGTTTGCTCACAGTCGACCACAAACGCAATCGTGTAACAACTTCACAGGAAGGTTTGGCGTTGTTTAATCACAATATGGAGGAATTTTTTAACCGTGGACGAAACATGGATCCATCACAACACACCAGAGACCAAACAACAGTCAAAACAGTGTGTTTCTAAGGTGAATCGGCGCCAAAGAAGGCCAAGGTGGGTTTGTCAGCCAATAAAGTTATGGCGACTGTTTTTTGGGATGCACGTGGGATAATCCACATTGACTATCTTCAAAAGGGAAGAACAATTAATGGGGAATATTATGCCAACTTATTGGACCGCTTCAATGAGGATTTGAAAACAAAACCGACCTCATTTGGCCAAGAAAAAAGTTCTTTTTCACCAAGACAATGCAAGGGTGCACACATGTGCAGTTGCCATGGCAAAAATCCATGAATTGGGCTATGAATTGCTCCCACATCCACCCTATTCTCAAGATTTGGCTCCGAGTGACTACTTCTTGAAGAAGAAGAAGAAGAAGAATTATTTTATTTTCCAAGAAATTGGTAATACAAGGATGTTGTTATACAATATAGGTCACAATTTCTGCCTCTAGGGCGTGGAAATATTTACAATATAAATAAAGATCACGCAAATTAAAAACTTTTAAACAATAATTGTAATAATTATATCATATCACCAAAACCTTTCATAAGTCAAAATTTAAAATCTGTCTTAATCATCATAAAATCTAAATAATATTTATAATATGTCAAAATCATCATATTTAATAACTTATATTAATTAAGTAATAATTATTATAGCAATGTCAAATCAATCATTATTATTTATGTCATTTTATTTGTAATATGTAGATATAGAAAATAAAATAAAAAGAATTTAAAACAGAATAAAATAAATATTTAAAACATATTTTTGAATTTTTTGGTAACTATAACATCATTAAAGAACTCTTGTGTTGTGTAGTAGCTTTTATCTAGTAACCAGGTGAATAGTTCGTTTTTAAATTTATTGCATGTAGTATTATTATTTTTAATTCTATTGGGTATATTATTGTATATTTTAATAGTCATGCAATATGCGTTCTTGCTATGAATTGCTAACCGCTGTGTTGGAATAGTAATATTTTTACTACTGGTTCTTTTACATCTGGCATTTTGTTTATAATTCTGATCTTCAAATAACGCAGTATATTTTTTTATAAATAGGCACGATTCTAATATATATAGACTAGCAAGAGGAAGTATTTTAAACTTTCTAAAAAGAGGTCTACAATGTGCTAGTCTATCAGCTCCTGCCATAGCTCTGATACATTTTTTTTGTATTAAGAATGCTTTGTTTAAATCTACTGAATTTCCCCACAATACTAAACCATATCTTAATGTTGAAGAAACGTATCCATGATAGGCTGTTACAGCGGCATCTAGTGAAACAATATTTTTTATCCTCCTCAGAGCAAATACAAACCTATTAAGTTTATTACAAACATTATCTATGTGATCTTTCCAATTTAAGTTACTATCTAAAATAAATCCTAGAAATTTAGTAGAAGGTACGCATTTAATAGGGCTTACTTTTATTTCTAAATGTTTGTCATTATTATTAGTCGATTTATAAAATTTTATTATTTTAGTTTTTTCTAGATTGACCTGTAAATTATTACAATACAACCATTTCGTCACATTTTTAATTTCATTTTCAATCTCGTCGTTTAAATATTGTTTGCAGGATTTTATTAGCAATGTTGTATCGTCAGCGAACATGATGCCCTCATGTTTTAAAATTTTTGGCAAATCATTTATATATATTATAAATAAGTTTGGACCCAAAATACTCCCTTGTGGTACACCGCAACTATTGATTCTGTATTCAGATCTATAAGAAATTTCTCTATTGTTTATAATATTTGTTATTTCAGTACATTGCTTTCTGTCTTTTAGATACGATTCAAACCATTTATGTGCATTCCCCCTTATACCATATCTATTTAATTTATCTAATAGGCGTTCATGATTAACAAAATCGAAAGCTTTACTCATATCAAGGAATACTACTGCTACAGATAACCTTTTGTCAATTGCCTCTGTTACTTGTTTTATTAGTGAAAAACAGGCCAGTGTTGTGGAGCTACCTTTTGTAAAGCCAAATTGTTGTTTGCTAAATAGATTTCTTGAATTTAAATATTGCACTATCTTAGATTGCATAGCCTTTTCGAAAATTTTTGAAATAACTGGTATTAATGTAACTGGTCTAAAATTACACATATTATTTTTCTCGCCTTTTTTAAAGATAGGTCTAACTACAGATACTTTTAACGCAGTTGGAAAATGACCTTGTTCAAAGGATAGATTAACTAGATGACAGAGGGGGTAACAGATATACTTTGCAGACAACTTTATAATCTTGGTGTTAATATGGTCATATCCAGTCGATTGAGTATTATTCAGAGAATTAATAATTTTGTAGATGTCATTGGGAATTAAGGGAGATAGGTATATTGAATTTGATTCAGTGTTAACTAAAATGTCATTTCTATTCTTAACAAGCACGTCAATCGGATTCTTATTATGATTATTATTTGTTATGTCAATGTAGTATTTATTAAACAATTCTACAATGTCAATTATTTCTGTGTATATTTTATCACCTACTTGTATATTGTCAATATTATTATGTGTGCTTCTGCCATCAATATCATTTTTTATTAATGTGTTATTTTGTGTAAAAAATTAATGTGGCTTTGCACTTGTTTTTTGACATTTTTAAAAACTTACTATTGTTTTTTGTTTTAGATGTATTAATACAGTGTTTTAAGATGCTAGAATATTTATTGTATTTTTTTAATAATTCGTTTTTATTCACAGCATCATGTCTATATTTAAAATATAAAATACGTTTTACGGCACAAGATTTTTTTATGCCTTTCGTAAGCCAACCCATTTTTATCGGCTTATTATTGACTTTTACATTTATCCACGGAAAGCAAAGATCATATAAAAGTACAAAAATATCAAAAAAATTATTAAAACTTTCTTCACAATCTGTTATATTAAATACATCATTAAATGTTAACGAGGCCATGTAATTCAAAAATTTTGTAATGTTGTCTGTATTAAAATCGCGCCGTTTGGTAAAGTAATAGCTAGCCTTTGATTTTTTATTTTTATTATGTACCGGAAATGTAATTGTCTGCCCAGTTTCATGGTCAGAAAGAGCCAAATGGTGAACGTCTGCTTTGTATGATTTTAAGTTGCTCACAATTAAATCTATGCTGGACCGACCCCGAGTAGGTAGGTTTATATTAACTTGTATGTTGTGATTTAGTAGTACGGACCTTAATTCTTTATGTTCGTTTGACTCTTTCATTACATCGATATTCCAGTCACCACATATAATTATCTTTTTATTATTTAGACGGCTGCACTCTATTATCAGAGAATCCAAGCTACTTATAAAAAAGTTAATGTCTTCTTTAGGTACCCTGTATATACATATTATTATTATATTATAGCAAACTAATTCTATTCCGCAACACTCAAAGACGCGTTCCTTAGCATATTTTTCACTTATGTGTAGGTATTTAAACTGTAGTCCTTTTTTAACTAGTATGCAAGATCCACCCCTTTTTTTGTTTTTCCTCGAAAAGTACGCTGCAACTTCATAATTCGGCAGTTGTAAATTTTTTTCTGAATTTTTCATCAAAAATGTTTCACTTAAGCAAATAATGTCTACAGAACCTACCTTTGACTGTAAAACTGTTTTTAACGCAATCTGTAATATGTCCAATTTATTTAAGATTCCGGCAATATTTTGATGAAATATAGTTAAGTTTTCATTATTTATAAAAAAGACTGATCTATATTTGTAACATTTTTAGGTGATATTTTTTTGAAATAGTCTGTTATTTTATTTTTTTTGCATGTACTGTTTGTTATTAAGTTGTAATTGTTTTTGTTAAACCTACTGTTAATGTTCTGACTGAAGTAGTCCGGAATTGTTTTCTTAAGCTTAAGACTTCTACTAAGGTTATTATTAATTTGTTGCTTAAATCCGGATATAAATGTTTTCTCATAATCTTTGCTATCTATTTCGAGATTTATTTTTTCACTTATTTTATTTAACAATGATTTTTGATGTAAGCTGTAGCCAATATTAATAACTTTCACACTAGGGAAATCTTGAAAAGTTGATGCTAATTTAGTTTGAATAGTATAGTCTGACATAAAGTTTTTACTATTTACACAATATGGAACTATAAGTACATTTGTTTGAGCTAATTTTGGGAGCGTATAAGTGATACCAGATATAAAAGAATTCAAGTTCCTTTTGTTAACACTCGCAGCCAGAACGACATAGTCTAATTTTGTAAACATTTTTGCTGATTCATTACTTATGTTAAACATCTGTGAGTAAGTGGCATTTTGTTTTATAATACCTATTACCGAATATTTATCGTTCCACGTATTTTGCCTATGTTTTTGTATTATGTTACTAAGACCTTTTGTATATTGATCTCCGACAATACATATCTCAGATTTTTTATTTTGTTTTAATTGTAGTACCTCATTTTTGGTTTGTTGATAATTATTAAAATATACGTTTTTAATTAATATACACTTAATTTCTGACCATATTTTACATAAGAAGTGATACTCATAATTATAATTATACATTGAATTTACAATAGGGTTTATGTCAGGATGAATATAATAACAGTTTTCATAATTCTTAACTATTGAATAAATTGTATTATTGAGAAAATGAGTATTAAGGTAACGATTATATTTTACTCCTACTATAAACACTTGCACATTTTGTAGTTTGCCAAGGATATTACAAATATCAGTAAACAGTTTATAGGGATTCTTGTCATTGCTACCAATACCAATAGTAACTATGCTATTTTTTGTTAATAAATTCGATTCACACAAGTCATTACAATATTGTAATATCTTATAACCTGTAGCATAAGGCTTAACGAATCCATGTACACTATAATAGGCATTGTAAAAGTCTTTAGAATTGCGAAGCTTGTTATGAATGCCTACTGATAAGCTGGTCATTTGTTGATCGCCTAATACATAAATCATATTATTCTGTCTTAAGTGCCCTTCAGTGTTGTCCCGTCCTTGGAACGCAATGTAGTTGTTTGTAGCGATCGGCGATTCCGTCGTTTTTTTGCGTAATAAATAATTATTTTCAGTTGAATCTTGAATATTAATATGTGACAAAGTTGAGTTTTTAGGTTTTGTTTTGAGTGGCGTTAACGATCTTGATGATTTTGTGTGTGTTTTTAATATTTTACTTGATTTCGATGTGCTGAGTGATTTCCTAGGTGTTGTTCCCAAACCTGAAAAAATGGCTCGGTGGAAAAAGATTTGACTCCAATGATGAAGTCATCTCGCAAACAAAGGCCTATTTTGAGGACCTCGACAAATCATATTTTTTGGAAGGGATAAAAAAATTGGAGAAGCGTTGGACAAAGTGTATAGAGCTCAAGGGGGACTACGTTGAAAAATAAAATGATTTATTTATCAAAAAATCTGTGTTTTATTCCAAAAGTCACGGACTTATTGACCCGCCCTCGTATTTTCTGTTATAATTTCATGTTTTATTTTCCAATTTATAAATCTACTTTAACTGTAATATATCAAAACTATATTATTATAAAAGGTCCTCCGGCTTCAAGCGCTCGTTAGTTTGAAATAAAATATTTTATGAAATAACTTTTTTATTTCAATAAGCTTTGTTATGGTTACATGTTCTTTGAAAGCCGATATGGAAATCCAGAATATTTTGGCGAAAATCGGACTACACTGCTCTAGTTTACATAACTGATTACTTTACTTACTTTTGTTTACTTTTGTTGTGGGCCAGGTGCAAATATTTTTACACTTTCACTCATAAAACAATTGGACGAGTCATCGATCCACTATTTTATTATTTCAAGTAACAATCAAAATTGTTTTAACGCATGAGTAATCATGACTCGTATAGACACAATAGAAATAAATTGCATCCGAATATTAAATATTTTCATATTTGAATTTAAATACGCACGTGTAAGAGATAGTGGAAGTTTATTTAGGCCATTGAGCGTCACGACGGCTGTAGAACTGAATAATACACACGTGGGCCGAAATAATCCAAGCATCAAAACTGGCCAATGGGTATCATGAGAACAATCTGACCTAATCATGAGTCAGTTATGAATGTGCATTCAACATAAGCCCGTGAAATATAAGGTTGTGCGTAATAATTTACGGATATTTGGGGCATATAATCTAATGCTTATGTAAAAACGTTTAGGCACAAAAATAATTTTAAATAACCCTGAATAATGTAACTACATTGCGCTTGCTCCAGTGATGAGGTCATTAGCCTCATATAAACAGCTGATTTAATGGGGAAGCAAAGATTTTGCCTAAATAACATCATTAGAATCAGACGTGTGAGGTCAATGACCTTAACAACGCCGTAAATGCGTACTGTAATTTTATTTATTATATTTTATTTTAAATTTTTAATTATTTTTCTGTCTTAACACACTTTATATAAGCAGATCAGGCATATATGGTCAAAATATCCGTGATTGATATTGAAAAACCTTATAATATACAATAGACATGTAAGAAGAGAAGTTCAGTGTACGGATTTGACTTTGTTATGTATTTTCGAATCTTCAGAACATTTTATGATGTCAATAGTAATAGATTGAGTGAATGGAAAATTTATTGTTTAAAACATTAGACCCCTTATTAATATAAAAATTTACACCACGGATACGCTAATCCATGTCGCTGTGTCTGAAACGTTTTAAAAGTTAATTGACAGACAAAGACAGCAACATGGTTTAGCGTATCCGTGGTGTAAATATTATATCGATAACATATAGGAACTGGATGGACCACTAATTGTTAAGGGATGATCGTAGTCCATGAATCCAATACAATTTTCGTCTAAGTGGAGTTAACTAACCGCCGCGGCTCGGATGTTGGGATACAAAGTTATAACAAAGTTAACGAAGCGGTTAGTAGGTATACCGTATAGCTAAATCTTATACATTTTGCCGCTAGACCGAAAAGACTGAAGGATCGGATTATATGGTTTAATAAAACTAGAAACCCTAAGTTCCTACCCTTAAGTTACACGCTGCGCTAGCCACTTAGCAAGCAAGCAAATTGTTGATAGGCATTACTTTGAGGGAATCCATAGCATATAATTTAATTAATATTATATCTAGCAATAGCCCGCGAAAAAATACCCATAATAATTTTTAAAAATCAACTGTGTGTTAATAATCACTTCACCTTCTTCACCTTCAATCTTTATCACTAACACCCCACCCTGCAGCTAACTCGGATGTGGTTTGCGATGGATCCGCTTCCACAATAGCCTTCAATTCTTCAATATCCAACTTGGTCTCTGGCCGTCCATGGGCCTTGTTCTGCATGTCGAAATTACCAGAACGAAAACGTTGGAAACAAAAACGCGTGTTTTCTTTTGCGACACCACCGCCATACACATCATTAATCCTTCGAGCCGTTTCTGCAGCACTGGTGCCACGGTGGAGTGGTGGTGGTGGTAATCTTGAGAACAAAAAATAAGTTAGCCACTGCACATGAGAATTTGGCAATTAATATGTTGGCGACTAAATTACTAAACTGGCGAAAGCACTCGGGTGACAAAAAATACAAAAAGCGGCAGATAAAAAGTGGTGAAATTTAATCCAAATTGGCACCGAAATTTATAAGTTGGCGAATTAATTTCCGAGTTGGTGACTATTATACGATGTAAGCACCTATAAAATGTAATTGGGTTGATAAATTAATGGCTGCTAAAAATTAATTTTGCAGGCTACGGAAAATAGCATTTTTGGATACTGTTGGAGTTTGTTTTCCTTTGGTGTGGGTGTCATTACCAAGGTTTTTGGGGTGCAGAGTGATTGCATACGACAATGCTCTACTTTGAGATACGAGCGATGTATAAAACTATAGAAATGTTGGAAAATTCAGGATTTTCAAATTTCTTTCTCTCCCATCGTGAAGAAAAAATGTGGTTGCGGGATTACTAAGGGAGAGGAATAATTCAATATATTTTCAGTAGGACGCACCATTTTTGAGATAGAAGAATTTTACAGCAATAAAAATATATGCACCATTTTTTTAATTTTTAAAATAAATGATTTCTTTTGTAATTTACATCCCCTAAACCTAGAAAAGGATACCTAGATTAATTTTATTAAAAATAAATGTCCACTATCTTTAAAATTGAAATAGGATAACATTCTTGTACTCAGCACCCCTAAAAACCTCGAAGACGATACCCGTGTCAATTTTACAGAAAAATAAATATTCACCATTTTGAAATTTCAAAATGGTGAATATTTATTTTTTTAATTTTTAAAATAAATGATTTCTTTTGTAATTTACATCCCCTAAACCTAGAAAAGGATACCTAGATTAATTTTATTAAAAATAAATGTCCACTATCTTTAAAATTGAAATAGGATAACATTCTTGTACTCAGCACCCCTAAAAACCTCGAAGACGATACCCGTGTCAATTTTACAGAAAAATAAATATTCACCATTTTGAAATTTCAAAATGAATGAATTTTTGTAATCAGTGACTCCAGAATGTAGAAAAGTACACCTGTATCCATTTTTTAATGTCTACTATCTTGGAAATACAAAATGGATGCCTTTTTTGCAACTAGCACCCCCAGAAACCTACAAAAGGACACCCATATTAATTTTTATAACATGAAGTATGTCCGCCATCTTGGAATTTAAAAATGAATGTCATTTTCGTACCCAGCACCCCCAAAAACCTGGTAAACGACACCGACATACAAAGATTTCAAAACTAAAGATAAAGTATGACGTTTATTACGATATTTGACAGAACAAAAACAAATCATCATACAAGAATAATTTACGCCATATTGGTTTTCACCATACCTTAAATGTCAGCCATCTTGATTTCATCATACTTTAAATGTCAAAATGGCCCCGAAAACTCCAAAAGTGGAGCCTTTTAAGTGGAGACAGTTTTTTCCTCAACATACCTCGTCAATAATATATACTATGCACAATTTTACGAAAAATAAATATCCCCCATTTTTAAATTTCAAAATGAATCTACACAATATCTACATCCCCCGAAACCGAGAAAAATTAAAAATGGAAATTTTGTACGCTCCTTAACGTATGTTTTATGTGCACTCGTTTTACTGCTAAATAATGTTTTTTGAATTACAGGGAAAATATACGTGCCTTAAATTAAATGTGTATGTACTCTCAAATTTTCGCCAAGATAATTATTTGTTCGCTAAAATTATATCTGTCTGCCAGTTTGGAATATTCAGTAAAAAAAATTGGTATTAATTAGTCACCAGATATGAAATTTTTTGTTCCTAATATTCTTTTGCCGACTTGGTAATTGAGTATTCAATATTCGGTTTTTTCACACCCAAAATTTTATTGTTTTGTCGCAAGTTTAAATACATGCCTTTGCTAAACACCTTTTAGATAGTGGTCATAATGTACCCGGTGGCCATTCCTATAAGCTGTTACATAAATGTGACAAAGTCTTTCGTTTGAGCGTGTTCGAATAATTAGAAATAATTAAAGAAAAGAACAACAATAGAGTTGCATTATTATATATTGAATTACCAATATTGCTTGACTACGTCACCGCTCATTAACCTGTTTGTTAGGGGTACTAGTAGCCAGTATGGTATTTAAGGTGGTGGTTTGGCTGGCGGCATCACTAACGAACTATGTTCGCAGGTCCACTTCCTGAGGATGCTCCGGGTTCGGGGCGAAACGCGCGTCGAGTTTTGCAACCTGCATGGTGGTGTGAGGCCTTGCACGATCTTGCTGACATTGTTGCTTGTGTGGTTTGCACAATCCTAAGGTTGTGGGTATTTTTCGCGGGATATTGCTAGATATAATATTATTTAAATCGTAAGCAATCAAATTCTTTTATTCTCCGTATTCGTCTCCATGCTTGCCATTAATCAAGGCAAGCCCTTGCGTGTGCGGGCGCCATAAGATTTGGGAGAAACAAACACAATTCCATAAAATATTCAAAATTTGCAGCACCCTCAGCTTGCATTCACATTCCTACAAAACATTCCAATTTCTGCGACGAACAATTCGAACGGAAACTACGTGCTGAATTTAGTTATATCAAAGCATACATTTAAGGGTTTAAACCCAATGCAAACACGAAGCTTTGTCTCATAACATGTATTGAAATATGGCATGTAGAGCGGCTTACCGACATTCCCAAGCGAAAATCTCACCCGGCTCAAAACTTTAATATTTGTAGCAAACTCATTTCATTATGTATGCTTATAGGTTTATTTTTAGAAGGTTTACTGATTTAGTATGGATAAAATGTTAGCTTGAGACAGTGTACAGTGACAGTTTAGGTTACCTAATAATGGTTTTATTCTTTGTTAAAATACTAGGCAGAGTGATTTGTACCTTAAGGGCTGTTACTCATTTGTACTTGGACACCGTGTTGTGGCAGATAGTCCACCTTATGTCTGCTGGTGTCGACATCAACTTAACAGTCTAATTAAATCTCTGATGACGCCATTGCCGTCAAAGCTTACGAGGGTTATAAACTACATACGACTTTACAAAGGCGGTATTGTGTATTATAAACACCAGGGTTCAGCAACGGCATTGTTCTTGTTAAGTCACATCAGAACAAGTTGGATTTAAAGTTGGTTGATTTTAAGCGACTGTAAATTCCCAAACTTACCCACATTAAATCAGGGCTTAAATGAACTAAAGCCCGCAGCCTGATCCTGTTGTTATTATAAAACTACTAGCAGCATCATTCGCGTCACGTTTTTAATGAAAAAAAATCGAGAAATGAAGACGCGTTAAAGTGCTAAGAATATTAGACCTTTTCTTGTACATAATTTAAGGGAAGTATTTGGATAGAAAGATGAAGCGCATTAAATACAGTCTTACGGTTTTAATGATATTTGCATTCTACAAACCACCCATGTTTCTTCATTTAATAGGTCGATGAATGGATGATGGATGTCCATCCATCATTCATCCATCGACCTAATACCTTGCCTCGCTAAGGTTTAGAGGGAAAGTGACAATGTAATAAAACTACTTTTTATGAATAATAATGCGGTTTATTCGTTGTTCATATTCTGCGCGTACCTACAAACAGAAAGCCTCGGCGAAGACGTTTAATATTATCTTAGACTGGGCCGTAAAACACTATCAACACAGATTACACAGAGACAGAAGATACGCTTTATACTCGCGCTCGAATAACGCACACGATGTTTTAAAACCTTAAGGTGCAAAAAATGAGGGACATACCTACATGAGTCTTGCCTTGTCTCTATTTATTCCGTACTATAACACTATTGTGAGAGCTAGGCTTGAAAAAATATGTCCGACGTTGACTCTAACCCTTGCCTCAGAAGTGAGAAATGTGTGTTTGCTTTGATTCATATCTTAAAAACTCTCGTTCTCGTTTCATCCTGGTGACGTCCACTGCAGGACACAGGCCTCCCCCATAGATGTCCAGAGCGACCGGTCGCTCGCGACCTGTATCCACCGACTCCCTGCGACTTCTCTCAGGTCGTCTGTCCACCTAGTAGTTGGTCTTAAAAACCGAAGAAAAATATTCTCAGGAGTATTCCAACGACGATTGTATTTTTGATCATTTATAAATGAAACTTTGTTAATTAACTCTGACAATTTTCACCCACAAAAATCTTCTAGCACCTAATATGGAACTGATTGAAAAAATTTCAAATTTACGTTAACTAAGCATAAATTTAGCGGAGTTCGTAAACTTTTCTTGTTAAAACTTATGAAATTTTCTGTGCACATAAAATTTAATACTCTTCTAGCGATTGAAGGCTCGAAATAGTTACCCATAAATATTTATCTTATAGCTGTATTTCATAATGAAGTTTGTATTATAGTTAGTTTATAAATAATTATTAAATAAACCATAAAGCTAGGCGCTTCTAAATTAGAAGATACTAGCTGTCCCGACACACGTTATTTTGTCGCACCTATAAATATAGTGTAAATATTTTCCCCACAATTTTTCCAAAATTTCTCACCGTTTAAACCTTTCCTGAACTGATACGATCATTTTAAGACAAAAATTAGCCAAATCGGTCCAGCCGTTCTCGAGTTTTAGCGACACATTCACACATTCATTTTGTAATTAATTTTTATATATAAGAAGATTAGCTGAATAAACAATTTAAGAAGACAGACGTGTATTGATTATAAAGGATATACATATATATAATACAGTACATGTAGATATTTACGATATGTATGTTCTCGATTACATATATATATATATATATATATATATATATATATATATATATATATATATATATATATATATATATATATATATATATATATATATATATATATAGTATCTACCTAAGTGCTCGTGATTAACCTAAAGGTAGCCTTCCGATCTACGCTACTGCAACGCGAGATCGCGACCCGCGACCGCAACCAGCAAACCAGCGAATCAGGTTCGCTGGCAACACTCACCGGTCGCATGACGCGGGTCGCGGGGATTGTTTAGTGCTCCACATAAATTCATACTAAGCAGTGGCTCCGCGACCTTATTTCGGTCTCGGGTCGCGGTCTCGCGTTGCGCGTCGCGTGCATCGGAAGGATACGGGTATGTATGTATGTATATATGTATGTATGTAACAAAAACTTCTCAAATTTCGACGTAACCCATTCAAAAACACTTTACATGAATATCAATCACTTAAAAGTAGAAACACATTTTCAAATCAACCCCTCTTAGCTTATTTTTTTATTACAATAAACCGAAAAGGCCTCTATACTATAATTTATAAATTCCTACTTCTAATCACAAGTAAAAACACCCTTACTTTGTAACCCACCTTGAATTTCAGCTGCCCTATTATGAACTTCAACTGACAAGTGGGAATGTGCTTCATTTTGACGTTTGAACTTTTAAAACACAATTTAATCAGTTCTTATGTCAACATTTTGACATTTTTGAGTTTTAAGAATGTTTATTTCACTTGTCAGTTGAATTTCATAATAGCCCGCAGCAGATCCGTTGGTATCAAATAATTATAACTGAATCATTTAACACTCGATGAAACGTAATGTTGCTTACACACGTACGTCACACAGATTTGGTCTGGAGCGGACCATTATGGCAGCACGACACTCGTGTGTTTGATTCTCAGCTCTATTGTATTAGAATAGAGTACTATTCACAGTGCATTCCGATTTGCGCAGTGTTCCAACTCTCAAAAATATTTCTCCCCAAACTCAAATAAACTGATGAATAAATAATAAAAAAATAATGTTTTGTAATATTATTCTGTCCTTTCTACATTACAATAAGTATTTTAATACTTATTTTAATGTAAAAAGTTATATAATACTGTTATAAATTAAAAATAAACAAAATATTACATATGAATTTGGAATCTGTCATTTTTATATGATTCTTCATTGTGTTTTCTCATTTTGGCGCCAATACATTGTAGAATATTTTGCAATATTAAAATGGAGTGGGGTGATAAAGAGAAACGAATCAATGTGATTGGATTACACAAAGTAGGTATGGAGCCAAATGCAATTTTAAAACCCTCCATACGCTTGGTATTAGTAAAATGTTTGTGTACTGGGCTATTAATAGGTACAATGAGACCTCCTTATTCATGACAGAATAAGATCTGGCCGTCCATGTAGTGTTCGTACGAAAAAGGTGGTCAAAGCAGTAAGGGAAAGAATTCGAAGAAATCGTGTCCGAAAGCAAAATATTTTATCTCGGGAGAATGAAGATTCCACATGACTTAGGACTTGCAGCCTATAAGAGACGTACTGGTCATTTCTTAACTGATAATTTAAAAAAGAAGAAGGTGGTAAAATCGAAACAACTACTGAAACGGTACGCAAAGGGAGATCACAGAAAATATTTGCTTACGGATGAGATTTTTTTTACAATTGAGCAACATTTTAACAAAGAAAATGACCGTATTTATGCTCAAAGCTCTAAGGAAGCTTCCCAATTAGTCGACAGAGTGTAACGTGGGCACTATCCGACTTCAGTAATGGTTTGATGGAGTATTAGCTTTGAAGAAGTGACTGAGCCATACTTTTGTGAAAAAGGTATCAAAACATCGGCACAAGTGTATCAAGATACCATTCTTGAGAAGTACCATGGTGTTGTGGGGCTTCACTAGCCCCTTTACAACACCATGTTCAATAACCAAGAATGGTCCTTCCAGCAAGACTCGACGCCGGGTCACAAAGCTCGGTCTACGCAGTCTTGGTTGGAAACGAACGTTTTGGACTTCATGAGAGCTGAAGACTGGTCGTCGTCTAGTCCTGATCATAATCCGCTGGATTATAATTTATGGTCAGTTTTAGAGAGTACGGCTTGCTCTAAACGCCATGATAATTTGGAGTCCCTAAAACAATCCATACGATTGGCAGTGAAGAATTTTCCCATGGAAAGAGTGCGTGCTTCTATTGATAACTGGCCTCATCGTTTAAAGGACTGTATTGCAGCCAATGAAGACCACTTCGAATAAGCTTTTTATATTTTAAATGGTTTTATATTTATGTATTAAACTACGAACTATTAACGGATTTTTTTTTCTTTGTTTCAGTATTTATGGCAATACTAGGTATACTTCCAAAAGATTATTTTCTACAGGTTGAGTTTTCAAATCGCTTGTTGATTATTATAACAGTTCAATAGCTTAATTTAATTTAAAACAAGAAAATACAAACTTCTAAAAATAACCCTAAAATATCCTCCCCATTAAGGATGAAAAATCCTCAATGGGGAGGAAATTTTAGGGAGAAACTCCTAAGTTTCCAACCAAATCCGTGGTTTGCTCCGGAACAAATCCTTACGTCGGTTAATACTACGAGGGCGGGTCAATAAGTCCGTGATTTTTGGAATAAAACACAGATTTTTTGATAAATAAATCATTATATTTTTCAACGTAGTCCCCCTTGAGCTCTATACACTTTGTCCAACGCTTCTCCAATTTTTTTATCCCTTCCAAAAAATATGATTTGTCGAGGTCCTCAAAATAGGCCTTTGTTTGCGAGATGACTTCATCATTGGAGTCAAATCTTTTTCCACCGAGCCATTTTTTCAGGTTTGGGAACAAGAAGTAGTCACTCGGAGCCAAATCTTGAGAATAGGGTGGATGTGGGAGCAATTCATAGCCCAATTCATGGATTTTTGCCATGGCAACTGCTCATGTGTGCACCCTTGCATTGTCTTAGTGAAAAAGAACTTTTTTATGGGCCAAATGAGGTCGGTTTTTTTTCAAACCCTCATTGAAGCGGTCCAATAAGTTGGCATAATATTCCCCATTAATTGTTCTTCCCTTTTGAAGATAGTCAATGTGGATTATCCCACGTGCATCCCAAAAAACAGTCGCCATAACTTTATTGGCTGACAAACCCACCTTGGCCTTCTTTGGCGCCGATTCACCCTTAGAAACACACTGTTTTGACTGTTGTTTGGTCTCTGGTGTATTGTGATGGATCCATGTTTCGTCCACGGTTAAAAAACTCCTCCATATTGTGATTAAACAACGCTTAACCTTCCTGTGAAGTTGTTACACGATTGCGTTTGTGGTCGACTGTGAGCAAACGCGGCACCCATCTTGCGGAAATCTTTCTCATGCCCAAGTGATCATTCAAAATTGAAACCACTGAGCCATGCGAGATGCCTATGGCTTCCACAATCTCTTGCACTTTCAATCTTCGGTCGGCCAACACCATATTGTGAATTTTTTCGATTGTTTCGGGTGTAGAGACCTCAACTGGGCGTCCAGGACGTTCGGCATCTTCAGTGCTTGTAAGGCCACAACGAAATTCAGTAAACCACTTTTTTACCATTGAAATCGATGGTGCAGAGTCCCCATAGTATTTATCAAGCTTAGCCTTGGTCTCGGTAATGGGTTTTTTTCGCAAAAAATAATGCTTAATAAGCACACGAAATTCACTTTTTTCCATTGTTTCCTTAAGTTACTGGATAGTCTGATAAAGATAGCTGTAAAACACAAACTAACTGACGCAGCAAGTTCAAATTTTGATAGGAGTCAACTGACAGATGCCTGTTGACAGGAGTAGTGTTGCTTTTTCAGTAAGGAGGTTAGAAATTCAAAAAGTCACGGACTTATTGACCCGCCTTAGTATAAATGCAACGGTAAAAAGAGATGACTTTTCATGACACACGTAAAGCTAAGATCAAAACCATCTCATTACCATAATAAACTAAAACAAAACTCATACGCTACATAAGACTCAACATTTCGCAATCGCGAGCAAGTTTTATTTTAATTAATAACATGACGCCTTACAAATGGAGCATAATATAAAACAGTCACGTTTATTTTCGTTTACTTTCTCGTAAAAACGAAAACGTTTTACCGAATTACACAATTCTACATATTACATCCATTGAATATGAATTATTATATATGTACGTTTTATGATTTCCACGATTTTTTTAAAATTATTTATTTTACACTCGTTTACATGCAGGGAGCGAAAGGGTTACATTCGGCCTAACAATTGCAAGGTAATTTCGCTGTTCATCATTCCTTTAGCAGAATTTAACGCATTTGTAACTGTGATTTATGTATTAACACATTCCGTTTCACTGTCACAAAATATTGCAGGACACATTGGGTCACTTTTGGCGTTCGTCGATGGCGTGAAACGAATGACAATTGCGAAAATTGTACGTGCTATTTCATATAGACGAATCACCTCCAGACAGGTGCACGTCATGTTCGTTGCGTTAGGCTTGGTGCAAACGGGCTACCGACAACCCGCTGCCATAGTGCGCAGTGTAGCCGGTTGCGACTAGTCGAAGTATAGCGTCTGTGACCTGCCGCGGTGTCGGTAATCCGTTTATCCCAAGCCTTGCTGCTAATTGAGACGGTGACAGGCAATATTCATGACTCGTATTCGTCCTCAAACTGAACCGAACTCCAGCTATCGTACGCGCCGAGAATACCAATTTCCTTTATCCTAACAGTTCATGTAATTGCAGATTCCAACGTTACATCACCTATGTTACGATATTCCAGTTTTAGACAAGGCTTTTTTAGTCAACAATTCATTTATACTTTTGTATTTCGCTTAAAATGACAGTTGAGACATTAAAACTAATACACAATAATTAAATTCAACACCTTTCAGTTGAAAAGTCAGTCTTATTGTTCTGTAACATTGTTTGGACGGCCGCCCATCAGATAGAGCAGCGTGAGGTAGTTTTCTCGTAATTTTTCAAAAAGTTCGCGCGCTGTATATTCACTGTAACGAATTATTGTGCTTCAGCGGGCTGGTAAAATTTGTCACAGGGGGAGATAACAATAACATCCACATTAAAATAGTTACAAAACTTACAGCTTTATAACATAATTACGGACTTGGCGACAATTTATACACTAGCGCCGACTGTTTTAATAATTGCGGACCGCTTTTGACATTATTCACTTACGCTCGAAATTAATAATCAATCTTTATCTCATTTTAGCTATCTGAGATCAAGATTTTAATACATTTCAACGATCCTAGGATTAACTTCACGTCAATTTACGTCAATTTTTGTTTGAGAATCTACTGTTAGATAACAGTTCGGGCGTTAGTCAATGTACAACTTGAGATTTGTTTGTACTATCAGGGAATCTAATTCATAAGCAGGTAGAGTGTTCTCATAATTTATTCGTATTATAATGCAGTCACAATACAATTGTCAATGACATGTCAGTTTGATATCATAATAATAACATAATACGGACAAATTATGACAGCGGTTAACCTGTTTATGAATCAGATTCCCTGATAGTAGGTACATAGAACATGCAGAATAAATTATACCACCAAAGCAATACATGTTTAGGTTTTGAATGATGAACTCGAGCAACACCAAAGCGCCACCAGTAAAATAATATATAGCTGTAGCTTACTTATGCCCATGTATTTCTGTAGTGATTTTGTCGGTAGTTTATCTATTCAAAAGCGATTCGAATTCGAAAGATTCGTTAACACAAAGCGTACGCTATAGTGATAATGTTGGAGGTTGAGCGCGACTTCCGGGCCGGCCCCATTTGATAGTAATATAAGAAGAAACTTGAAATGTTTTGTCAACCTACTGTTCAATCGGATATTCTGTGGTTACTACGTCTGTCTACCAATAATTAATTTATTATATAGTAATAGAGCCTCCGTGATTTATTTAATTACAACAGATAAACTACCGACAAATTCACCTCAGAAATAGGGCACTAGTGTCGCCGTTATCAGCCGTTATACAAACTCTGGTAGCAACACCGCACTTTGGTGTCCAGAAGTGCGCCAGCTTAAAAATTGTGTGTAATGCGTTGAATGCTGTAAACGCACTCTCTATCGACAATTTTACCGACAAGTTACCGTCTTTATAATTTGCAGCTAATGTGAACGCTTATGTCTATCATTATCGATATTATATCATTATCGAACTCCAATCGTGGTTAACCAACGTTCAACGCCGATTTTAGGCGAACATCGTCAATGTAGCCGCAGGGTAACAAAATTTTCGAATGAATGGAAACGTAATGTTTTTCCCTTAGGCGAATATAAATTCAACACACACCGTTTTGTCTAAGGTCAATTGGATTCCAACATTGCATTGCCTACGGTTAAATTCGAACACAACTTTTCATTTCACCTGCAGGTTGTGGAAACTGTAGTTACGAGCTGGATCACAACACCGAATTTCCCGATATTTGACCATGTTTTCGATACATGTATAGTGTATAATATACAACCAAATTTTACTTTATCCGAAAACGATATTTTATACAAAAATAACAATATAAACCATAACTTAACATAGTATACGAAATCAGGACAGTGTAGTAGCTTGATGGCATATTTTATTAATAAAATCGATTACTGCTAATAAAGTCGCGAATGGATAATGAAATGTCCCAATTCCTTTTTAATTTAAATATTCATTTCACATATTACAAATGGTTTTCTGGATCGACAAATAACATTTTAAAATGTGAGAAATCTGTTCAATTCAAATCATGCTTTTATGTTAAACGCGAGCGAGCAATCTTTTTTGCCTATTACTACTATAACTCTAAACTGATATCATATCTTATATCAGTTTGAAGTTTATGCTCAAAACTACAAACATTCGGGTTCAAAGTTTCTGTTTGAACAACGAATAGCCGGAGCAAGCGTGGATTTTTTTTAAACTATAAAATTTAGGTCTTACGGCAATGTCGTTTTTATACTTCGTCTATAATTTCCATAAAGTTTGTAGCGTTCACTTGTTTTTAATTTAAATGTCACTGAAAGTAAAACTTTGACAATAAATAGCGCCCAAGGAATTGGCTTCGCCGCCCCTTGCAGCTCGCCCCGGGCCATGTTCCTTGTGGCATTAGGCCCATTCACGGCCGCAAGCCGCATGCGGTCCGCGGGTCGCAGTTTGACGACCACGGCCTTAAGAGTGTCTATTAATGTACCTACACGAAAAAATTTACACCCTTTTTAACTCTTTACAAAGTATAAAAATAAAGTCGCTTTCATTCCTGTTCGCTTAGATCTTTTAAACGGCTTAACGGATTTTAATGCAGCTTTCAGTTGAAGTTAGATATAGTGATTCCAGACAAAGGTTTTAAATAAGTATTATGCATTGCACCCGTGCGAAGCCGGAGCGGGTCGCTAGTGTTCATATAAACTAAATATCCTCAAACGTTGTTTTTAGTCGATGCGGTAAACAAACTTTTCTCCGAGTCTTTTAAACTTGCGACAAAATGAATCGCAACAATAAATTTATTTTGTGCGGTGTTTCTCGAGTTGCCGCGTTCTGTAATCGTATTACACCGTCGTCACACGATTCGAAACGTCTTTCTTTACAATATAAAATATACAAATAGGTACTTGTATGAAATTCTTCGACCAAACTGTTTAAAAAGTATTTTAAGCTTCAGCGTTTCAAGTTTCACAATAAGAGTGTGGAGCACGTGCCCGCGCATAATTTCAATCTAGTTCAGATAGATGTCTCCCGTCTCCGAGACGGCCACTCCTCAATTTACATCGCCCAGTGATAAACAGACGGCACTCAGACTCAGGGCACCATTTGCAGTAGGTAAACTAACCTAACCTATACGTGCAGGCATACTTCCGTTACAAAGACTACCTCATACAATTACCCTCTTACTAATAAAAATATTTACACAACGGATAACTTAAACAATGATGCTAGCTTTTTCTCTTTTATCATGTAACATTTCCAACGTATCAGACAGAGACAGCAACGTAGTTTAAGTTATCCGTTGTGTAAATAGTTTTATTAATAAGGGGGTAAAAGTTTAAGTAAAAACGTATGATATCAGAATGTTTTTTTATCAGACTTCAAACAACTATTTTTTTTGTTGCCGATGACCGGCAATTTTTCAAGGTCATTTAAAATAAAGCATTCAAGGAACACATATCATTGCGCACTCCAGCGGGACTTAGACAGGGTCCTTAGATTGGAGTATAAAAACAAATTATACTTCAATGTAAAAAAATGTTCAGTATTATCCTTCACGCGCGCACGCACCCCGAGTATCCACGAGTACCACATGGAGCGATGATGATGGAGAGAGGACAGCCCATGCAGCGTGTTACAGAGGTAACACGCTGCACTTCACTTCGCTTCGCAATCCCTTGATTTGGGTGTCAATTTCACTGTGGATCTTAAGTTTAGAAAACACGTAACGGAGGTTTGCAGAAAAGCTTACCGTAATTTAGGATTCGTTCTACGCCAGGCTTCAGAGTTTACCAATATCAAAGCCTTAAAAGCTTTACATGAGGCACTAGTCAAGAGTCATCTAGAATGTAATTTGGAGTCCAAATGAAGCCAAGTACAAAACAATAGTGGAAAAAAATCTAAATAAATTTGTAAGAATTTTTTTTACTTTAAATTATACAAAGTACATCCGGGACATCCTTTATTATATACAACATTATTTGTGCTTGGCATGGTAGGATACCATAAACTGGAAGCTAGAAGAGAGGTAATGTTAGCGGCTTGCTTATATAAACTTCTAAGCGGAAAAGTTAATAATCCAGATATTCTTGAAGAAATTAAATTACGTATGCCCGATAAATACATGAGGCGACGGCAGCAGCCGCAGCTGTTAGCAGTGCCGGCAGCGCACACCAACCTCCTGCAGCAGGCGCCAATGACGCGCGCGCTACGCACGCTCAACGCGGTTGCCGAGCTGGTTGACGTGTTTAACTCTACATTGAACGACTACACAAAGGCAGCATACTATATTGTATGTTATAAGTTAAAAGTGTGATAATCCAAATATTTGAGTTTGTTAATAGATAATATGTAAGAAAGGTTTTCTTTTTATTATTATGTTTTTTAAGATGTAAAATGTTAGAAATTAATAATATGGATACTTGTCTATCGCATTAGGATAAGGCCTGTTATGGTAGATTTAAGGTTGAATAAATAAGCAAATAAATTTTTGCATTTTTTTAAACGTACGGTGCAATCTTAATAAAAAGCCGCTCGAATATACTAGCGATTGGCGCCGTGCCATAACCTTAGGTTTTGGGGTAGGTAACGCTAAACTTAAATTACACTTCGTAGTTTTTAGTTAAATATACATATTTTTTATTTGTTTTATAGCAGCTAACTTCGACCCGTGCCACAGTAGTGCCTGACAATTATGATGAAAAATTCTGTTGAGAAGGTATACCTTCGCGGTGAGGTCATTAACCTCACATAAACGGCTGACTTTAAAGCGAACGCAAATTCTTTACCTAAATAATATCAGTTCAATGAGCTACGTGAGGTCAATGACCTCCGTAGCGCCGTAAAGAACGTTATGGTTTTTTTTCGTAATTGTTAAACTATTTTTCTGCCTAAACGTCTTTTTACATGAGCAGCAGATCATATGCCCAAAATATCCGTAATTGATTTTACCAAACCTTATATAGGATGAACAAGTAGCACGTGACGTATTTAATTCCGTCTTAATATGATAGTTTATATCGGGTAAACTATAAGGCAGGTAAGCAACATTAACCGTGACCTAGATTTTAATTGAATCGCTCTAGGGCTCAACCGAATGCCTAACTAACCCTTGTAACGCAATCGACTTATGGGGTTTATAGGTACAGGCGGTTTCCAGAATTCTAATCCTAGTATATATTTTTAATATTGCTGAGCTTTACATTAATCTGATTAACATATTTAAGAAAGTAACAAACTTAGATCAATTACTAGACGAACAAAGATACGAACAATGAAAATGTAGTAAATATTGGAAAAATGTTGAAAAATAAGCTAAGCTTGGTTACAAGCAGTGTGGTAGTGTCAACGGTGAAGATTCTAGTTTAGCATCAGCCGACATTTAAGTGTGTGCGTTTCTGAAAGTTCCAGCTACTGAATGTCAAATGCAGTGCTTTACTTGTCATTCACAGATATTTTAATAAAACGTTCGTACGTTTCAGATGACTTTAATTGATAGTAAATAAATTAATTAAAAAAATATAATAACTTAAAAACGCCTAATATTTTATAAATAGCAACTCATCTTATGCCGTTGCGTTCTGCAGGACATATCATTGCATGTATGTGTAATTTTCATACTTCGCAAACGCACACAACCATGAATATCGACATGATTATATAGCGGTAACTCCCGCGGCAGGCGATGGCTCTCGGCTTCGGTTCGTCTATCCGATCGCTTCCGAAAACCGCGGAACTGGCTTGTCGGAAATTATTCGTTGCCTATAATTTGAGTAAAAATCATAGACGGGAATCTAATAAATCACGTATGCACATTATGCATTTTTGTTTAGTAAGGTTTTATTTGTTTAAATAGAAGAAACGTTTTGTTTTGCGCGGGGGCCATATTGCATATTTCATGTGTTTACAATTTAATCGCTCCAGTTTATTTATAGTTTTAGTATATAACAAGTTCTCACAATTGTCATTCAGTGAAAAGATTCAAATTCTGTCTAAAGGTAGGTGTGTATCCGAGTTACAACAATTAAACCAGCAAAAAAATAACTACTACTAAAAATAACTACTAACTCGAAAATTTCATGTTAAAAGTTATGAAACATATAACTCGCTGTGTGGTTGTGTACACACGATTAAATTATATTGTTTTCCTTGCATATTATTTAGTAATTTACATCGGGATATAGTAATCTCAAGTAACCGGAACATTGAGTATGTGAAAATTGAAGCTGACTGACTGGTGAGTAGTTATAATATTTTAAAATATGCTTATTATTTTACTTATTAGAATTTCTTCCGCCGCGACAATCAACCGCTGTTTTGTCTGCGTTGCCGTAGAAGATGTACATGAATAGTAGAACATCTAAGACTTGCTCTGTTGGCATGGTTTCGACTTAGAGATCCGTAGCTTGGCTGTAGCTATGCTAAAAATCTATAAACGAAAAAGTTTTTGTGACCGAGTACTTCGCCGCATACCCAGTGTCATAATCCTGTGCACGCCACTGCTGAATGTTGACAATATTACAGGGTATGTTATCACTTGAAACTTTGTTACAGTAAAACTATTATGTATACAGGATATACTGTTTAATTCAAAAATATTAAGTAGTTGTGATTTTACACGCGTTCAAAGTTCCGTATATTTTCAAATCCCGCTACACCTCAGCCATTATTATTTTTTGTTCTTTCATTTATTTTAAAGAGGCTTAAAACCTTTGGGCTATGTCAGCCTCATCGTACATTCACTTTATTAACTACATAAATATTCTATTGAGCTCTTCATTTTAAACAATTATTAACAAATTATTTAAACATTAACCCTACATCATACAAATTAACTTAAAAAAACTTAAACAATTCTAATCTACCTTCTTCTTCATGATGGACATCCCCGAGGATGTCCATCATATGTTTGTGGAGTGTGTTCGGTATGAAGAAGAAGGTAGATTAGAATTGTTTAAGTTTTTTTAAGTTAATTTGTATGATGTAGGGTTAATGTTTAAATAATTTGTTAATAATTGTTTCGTGTTACCGAAACACCAGCCCGGAGTTTGCGCCTTACTTACAGCACCGCTTAGTCGCAAGTTACTGTCTGGGCTACTTTAAAGTTAAATATCTTGAAAACCAATCGACCTATCGATATAATTCTTTAACGTATATTTTTTATTTTCCACGAAGAAAACAGAAAGCTTACATTCAAATTAGTGAACATTCTGCATTATATAAAATTCTATTAAATGGCATATTATGTACTGCATAAAACTACATAGCACCTACACAAGTCACACAGCAGCAACACGTAGCATTTTCCCACTTAAGTTACAGCAGCGTTTACAACACGCTGTATAACTACGGTCCGGTGTTTATATACTTTAACAAGCTTTTTCGCGCGACGTCGTCCGCGTGGATCCCCATTGCACCGCCTTGATATATATTTCGAAAAATTGTTTTTAACGGATTTCTACGCCATAATAACTATTCTACGTGGCAAAATTAAACTTAATCCGACCAGCTGTTGATATTTCACTATATAAACTTTGGACCCCCAAATTCACCCCTTTAGGGGACGAATTTAAAAAATATATAAAATACGTGCTCGAAATTTTTTATTTATTAGCTCGGATAATAAATAAATTTTGTGGAAATCGGGACAGATTTTAATTTTATTTTCATACAAACTTTCCAACCTTCTTTAACACCCTCAAAGGGTGAATTCTAACAAACCCTGAAATACGTATTTAATTAAATGTATTTAAGAGCATGAATATCTCAATTTGCATCGATATCGGTGCAGAATTAAAGATTTTCTATAAAAACTTTCAACCCCTATTTCACCCCTTTAATAGTGAAATTTTTCAAAATAGCTTTCAATGCGCGTTTACATAGTAAATTAAAACTACTGTCTAAATATATATGTATATATAGATAACATCTAAACACGTCACGATGTGAAACACATATATGTGTTTCACATCGTGCGTGCGTTGACGCAGAATCGTTTTTCAATGTTTTTTTATGACATGCTCCATTAATGCGTTGCGTCATCGAATGCAACGTTTTAATGGAACTACGGACAGGAGACGAAGAAGGAGGGGAGATGATGCGCTATCACCCTCTTGCATCGTGATGTCGTGCGTCGACGCAACGCAGCTGTAGCATACATTGTCTTAATCCGACGATGCGACGCACTAATGGGGCCTTAACGGGCAGTCTTATGGGAGACATCCGTCATTTCAAGTATCTGTGTACCAATAGCTAAATATCAGCGCAATCCGTCCAGTGGCTGATATTTTATTATGCAAACTTTGGGATCCCATTCCACACCTTAAGAGGATGAATTTTCGAAAATGATTTCTTAGTGGAAAGACTTTGTCGTATCAACTATCAATGTTCCAAACAACGCAATCTGTCTAGCGGTTTTAGCTGTGCCTTGATTCGAACGCGTTAATGAGTCAGTAGCGGTTGCGTTCTTTACATAAGTAGCTGTCCCGGCAAACTTCGAATTAAATTAGTTGACGTACTGACAACAGCGCCACTTATCGGGTCCAATTGCAAATCTAAACCATTCTCCAATCCGTTAGAACATGCACGAAAAATTTCATCAAAATATGTCCAGTCGTTTAGAAGGAGTTCAATTACTCACGTACAGAAGATATACATACAACGCCCAATGCGACATTTCAATTTACTCCAAGAAATTGCTCTGAATGTGAATTCAAAGTGAATTTCCACCGACAAAAGTGTCTCTCACGAGGACCGCTCTACGGTCTTGTCCGACTATTTTCATATTTCATTCAATAATCTTATTATGCCTAAATAGAATCAATTTGTTCGTTTTACTTGACATTTTTAATGTTTTAGTCGTAGAAATTCTTAAAGTTGAGAGTGTGTCTCTAGAGTACGCATTTTGCGCACTTCTGCGTCTACGTTGAACCACGCCGTGCCACGACGCCGCGGCAGCTCGCCGTTTTAACTGTGACATTATCGTGTAGACATGTGGACAGGTCGCAACTGGTTCAATCGGTAGCGTCATGCCAATTGGATGATAGGCAGTATACACCATACATGGCTACCCTTACTTGTTGTTTACATATACACATTTCACATACAACAATATCAATATACAGCGCTACGAAGGTTTCCATTAGAAGCGGTGGGAATTCTCACGAGACAGCGCCCTCGCCGCAATTAGTGAATCGTGTCGTGCGAAGATACTCGCTCCCTGCCCGCACAAACCGACGTACATAAATCTTACATTACCAGAAGATACTGCTAGGTTTATTTTAATACTTCGAAAATATTATTTATCTGTACATAAGTTCTTTTTTAGTGTTCCGTAATACATAAGGAACCCTTATATTTTCGCTCTGTCCGTCCGTCTGTCTGTATGTCTGTCTGTCTGACCGCGCCTCTAGCTTCTGTAATTATGAATATAAATTGATAACATTTGGTATAGTTATAGATTGTGTATAGATCTCGGTTTTAGTATTATGAAATAATAATAATTTTAAATTTTAGGGGGATGCTCCCCATACATGTTAAGTGGGGATGAAAAATTTTTTTTCATCCTACCCCATCGTGTGGGGTATAGTTGAATACGAGGGGCGGCTGAAAAGTTTTGAGCCTAAGTACCTTAAAGTACAACTAATTACTCGCGCATCATACCACTAATTGCGGGTATCCTTAGAAACATAAATATCAAATTAAATGTCATTTCCATCATTACGCTTTTAGTAATTGAATCGTAAACGTCACAATGTCTGAGTCTTCCGCACTTTGCACGAAATTGGAGTACAGAGCTGTGATAAAATTCTTAACAAAGAAGAATAAAACACCGACGGAAATATTTGAAGAAATGACAGCTGTTTATGGGGAGTCTGCACCTTCATTTGCTACCGTCAAACGTTGGAACCGACAGTTTAAATTTGGCAGGGAGTCACTCGAAGATGACCCCAGGTCACGTGGACGCCCAAACACCGCTGTTACCGAAGAAAACATTGAAAAAGTAAAAAAACTTGTTCTGGAAGATCGGCGAATCAAGTTGTGACAGATAGCTGAAGCCATGGGCATTAGCAAGGAACGAATCGGAAATATTTTGCATGATCACCTGCACATGAAAAAGGTCTGCGCGCGATGGGTGCCGAAAATGCTGACGCCGCTGGACAAGCAACGTCGAGTCACAACTTCACAGGAGTTTTTGGACATCTGTGGCGATAATCCAGACGACGTTTTTTCTCGCCTTATTACTGTTGATGAAACCTGGATTCGACAGTACGATCCGGAGTCAAAACAGGAGTCAATGCAGTGGATAGAAAAGGGAGAAAAGCCGCCACGGAAGTTCAAAGTGGAAAGATCGGCGTCCAAGCTCATGGCCACTGTTTTTTGGGATTGTGAAGGTATTTTGTTTATTGATTACCTTCCGAAAAATACTACAATGAACGGAGACTACTATGCCGCATTGCTGATCAAGTTACGTCAAGTGGTTGTTGAGACACGGAGAGGCAAACTGACAATAGGAGTCCTGTTTTTCCAAGACAACGCGCCCGTCCACACTGCGCGAGTTGCAAGGCGTGCCCTCGCCGAGACAGGATTTGAGGAAATCAACCACCCACCCTACAGTCCTGACCTGGCTCCTAGTGACTATTATCTTTTTTCAAATTTGAAAAAAGACCTACGGGGACGGAGATTTTCCAATGACGAAGAAATGAAGATGGCCGTAGATGAACATTTTGAAGATAAAAACGGCGAATATTTTTTCATTGGGTTAAAAGCTCTTTACAATAAATGTAAGAAGTGCATTGAAATACAGGGAGACTATATTGAAAAATAATTTTTTTGTACATTTTTATCAGCATTTTTAATACCTTAGGCTCAAAACTTTTCATTCGCCCCTCGTAGGTATTTTAAAATAAACGCAAGGTTTCATACATGATTTTTTTACAAAGTCAACCATTTACGAGTAATTGGCCTCCAAAGTGGTTTATAAGTTTAGAAATGCAAGGGGGGGGCCCCTTGCATTTCTAAACTATGATACTTAGAAACTTGCAATATTATGAATATTTTGAACGAAATCGGACAGTAACTTATGAAGTAATTTGAAAAAACGTTTTACGCGGTTATAGTTACGGAACCCTCCTTAGGCATGTCCTGATATACTCTTGATTCGGTTATTTTTAAATCTCATTAATATCGACAACCAGTGTCCCCATAACTTGGGCGCTGAATGTGAGGAGGCGTAGAAAATTGGCACTGGTTAAATTTCATGCTTGATTGTAATAAATTCTACTACAACAGAAAATAAAAAATGGCGTTGATTAAAATGTATATTTTTTATCAACGGGTATATCAATCAAAAGTACCCACTTTTAAATCAGCCTTTAGTCACGTCTGGAAAAAAAACAGGTCAGCAGTTAAACACAGCTGCCCATGCCGGTAGCAGACGGCGCGCGATAATCGCTCCAAATAATTATACAAAACGAACGAAAAATGATATTTACTTTATAAAAAATATTCCTGATTGAATAGTATTATATTAATGAAATTTAACAATATTATACTGGTTATGAACAGACGGATTCCCTGCACAAGCCTCTCCCACGCTAGAAAACGGATAAAACACCTATTTGGTAAAAATGGTGGTAATAAATGTTAGACCACTTCTTTTTTGACTGGTTTACTGCCAATAAATAAGTTTAAGAAGAAGACGAAGAGAAATTTTTATCGAAAATATAGCTAAATGCGCTGCCATTTTCTCGAATACTTGATATTTTTTATTTCCTTTAAACTTTTGGTACCCTAATTATGAAATTGAAATACACATTTTTTATATTACTTCTTTTATTTTGCTAAATAGAAATCTTGAGGTAATATAAAAAAATGTAACAAAATCATGACATGGTTAAGTTAATTATCGTTGATTATAACCACGGCTAAAATACTGTAAGTCCAACACACTTGCGACTCAAAACAAACTTTTAATAATTAAAAACAAATAAGTGTTCTCTACGCCCCTAGTTCTAGCAGAATATAAAAAAAGTATCTGTGTAACTACAATAAAAGCATATCATCCTATTTAGTAGCGAATGTAAGCGTCCACATGTCCGTATCGCACTTGTACTGATCTAAATAGCTGATCTGAATGGGTGATAGGAATTAGACCCAATTCTAATAAATAAGTAATAATATTTTCATACAGTTAATGTAACTTTTTCATTCCACAAATTAAATACAGCAAACACCTCATTTCATATTCCCGTTTTTCATTCGAATTCTCGACTTTTCTATTTTGCGTCGTTTTTTAGCGTTTTCAATAGAGCGTATCAATATGAAATAATTTTCTATCTACATAAAGGTTTAGCGTCGCGCGTCGCTGTGCTCGTGTAAACAGAGCTGGAGCTTCGATACGCGAGAGTACTTTTATAGGTATTGGCGCAGCTGCTCGTAATCCTATAATAAATACGATATAAGACGCTGAAAAGTTTACCGATGGTCGCATGTCCTCGTATTGAAAGCACCTAACCAAGGTCTAGTTCCGATGACATCTAGAAGGTGAGGCTAAGTAAGCCTCCAAGATGATTGGTGTCTTAAACAGGTCGAAACAGTATTTCACTTCGGTCCAGCGCTTATCAAGTGCCAGCTCGTCACTGGATCGCATTCAACGAAAGCAACTCGAATTGTTGACTACTTACTTGGCACTACGAAGAGATGTAGCCACGCTCTGCCTCTTCATTTGGTTATATCACGGGAAGTACTCCGAGGAATTGTTCGGAATTATACCTGCTTCAACTTTTCGCCATGGTTCCACGCGACAAAACTACTATCCTCATCTCTTGAGTGTCATTCTTCCACCGTACGCTTTTTTCGGAGTTGTCTGCTGGGCACAATAAAACTCTGGAATGAACTGTCGCCAACGATATTTCTAGCCTACTACGACCTTCAAACTTTCAAGAAAAGAGCGTACTCGTTCCTAAAAAGCCGGCAACGCACTTGTGACTCCTCTGGTGTTGCGGGTTTTCTATCAGGCGAACCGTCTACATGTTTCCCCTTTCTAATTCATAAAAAACACTAACCCCTGTATGAAAAGGACGAAAAGATCATCCTATAGGGGCACAAAAATGCGTTGTAAGCGTGAAAAAAGCGAGTCACGGAAAGTGTCCTTTTGGAAAATATATATCTCGAGCTCTTAGCAACATTACCTTTGTGCCGCCTTACATGATATACCTACGTTACACCCTCGCTTTTATATTAATACTATTTTTTGTGCACCATGATGAATTAGCTCGGCTAGAGAATTTTTCTTTTTTAATTAATTTTTCACGCTGTTGTGAAAATGGGTTACATTCAGCTCTACTTTTTTACTATCATACAACACGAAAAATTAGTTTGTGCATTTTATATTCAAGTTAAAGTTCAGGTGCATTACATGTGCATGAAAATGCTTTGTAGAACTTGACGTAGTGAATGTAACTTCTCTAATGGCATGCAGACGGTATATACACGTGAGAATATTGAGCTGAACTGAACTGAAGCTAATAAGTGTTCTACATTCCCAGCTACCAGGCGGACAGAGTACATCGTGAGCAATTTAACTCGCCATCTGAATGGTTGTCGGAAATGCGAATACAACTTTATGTCAGATTACTAGAGCTCTATAAATAGCTGTCAAATGTACATTCTTTTTCAATTTAAAAGAAATAGGAAATGGTTCTTCGTACATTCCGATTTAATGAACGCTATTATTGTTCGCCGCACACACACTGTTTCAAGGACTGTGTGGAGCTGTCACACAAGGACTATACTATGTAAAAAGGTATAAATTTAAAAAAGTAAATTTATGACGGTATAAAAATCTACATGAACATTTTTTAATTTGTGGCTCAACGTGCGGGTGTGCGGGCTTTGTTCTTACATCTCACCCTGCGACCTTGTATAAATACAAAATGTTACGTATTATTGATATTGTAGATACATAGATATAACAAGGTTTTACATTTTTCGGTATGTAGATTCGATCCCGGATCTTGGCGTGTATCAATGATTTCTAATTTGAAGTAAATTACACGGATACTCTAACTGTGAAGGAAAACAGCGATGTGTTTATTATGTGAAAGAAGACTAATAAGGCCCACGAAGTCATCAAGACTTGGTGAGCCACTCCAGCCTTGTACCGATCAATAAAGGCTTAAGCAAAAATAATAACATAAGGCAGGCCCCATTAGAGCGTTGCGTCGCGATGCCGGAACGGATCAACACAATGTTTGCCACACCTGCGTTGCGTCGACGTACGATATCACAATGCAGGAGGGTGATATCGCAGCGCATCCGCCATCCACCCTTTCTGTTCGTCTCCTGTTCGTCGTTAAATTAAAACGCTGCGTTCGACGATGTAACGAATTAATGGGGAATGCCATAAAATCTATGAAAAACTACGCAGTATCGACGCTGCGACAACGAAACGCAGCGCAACGCACATGGAGAATAGCTCTAACTCAACACAATTTACTGATTACTAGTCTAAGAGACCAGAAAGAAATTGTTTCGCGATATCTTGACACAACAAATAACAAATATATTTTAACAATCGTTCGCCAGCAGATTAAATAGCGACTGGTCACCATTGATTGATCGCTGCGCCAAAACCTTATACAACATACGAACCCAAATCCCCTTTCACTTATCATATTATTACTTACTGCATTGAGATACAGATAAATATTTAAATGTAGGATTAGTATGCACGAAAGCTCAATGTCTATTTAGAAGTAATACATAAATTAGTTTTACACACGCGTCATTTAATTAGTAAGTTATTCTTATAAGAAGTAAGAGGAAATATCTTTATAAGTCCTTAGCCAAAACTGTAAGGCCTAAAATCACAAAATTAGACTCTCTGTAACTTGACAACTTAACGATAAGGACCACTGACCGGACTGACGAGACGGCCCAAACAAAAGAATTTATGACGTGTTATAAATGCTCTCAGACCTCAATAAAATTTTCGATTCACCTTTTGCAGGACGTGGAGAGTGTGGAAATGCAGTTTATTCACGCAATCCCCATAATCGATCACAATGTGGCACTCAAGCTTGAGTGTCAATTAATTCGTATGGTTTAAAAATGATGAACTACCCACCGAATGACTTTTAAAATGGCGGGCCATTTTATTGTATTATTCATCCGCCAGTTGTGACGATGTCGGTTGGCCAGTGGCTATTGACGCACGACATAATAAACTGTGTATAGTTTGTGGTGACATATTTATATCAATATCCATTAAAATTTAGTTCTAGTAGCTGTCAATCTAATTGATTGGTCAGCTTTTGCAATCGTCGTTTATCCGATAGTTTATCCTACGTTCGCACGAGCGTTTTTTTCCGTCGGCGTTAGTAAAACAGCAGTGTAAAAAGAACTCTGGGCTAATACAACAGAGCGACTAGTTGTCAAATTGCTGCCGTGTGTTAGATTTTCAACACTAGAAAATTCAGAATGTTTCGAGTAAAAAGAAAATAAAGCAATGCACTCGTGTGTCTGTTTACATTAGTCTAAAAGCATACTTAAACAGAGCTCTGCAGTACATTTTAGTAATAAAAGAGTTTTAGATGTAATCTCGCGTGGTATCGAGCGTGTCGCAGATATGACCTTGTTTCGCGACCATCTCATTTCCTTCAGCGAGAGTGAAGTCTAAGATACCGGATCCACGGAAAGGAAAGAACTCGACACAGCTACACTCGCTAACGCACGAGTCAAGGTCTTCACTGTTTTATCTTTCCATTTTATTGTGCGACTGCCGAAGAAGGAGCGGCTACGTTTTTACTGCGTAAAAGAATCAATGGATTTTAGCTTGAGAGGTGATGACGGTTAGAGTCGTCGTAAGTTTGGACAGTCAGTTTATTATTTGATGTGACGACTTTATTTTATTATTAATACCTTTTTTAATTCGTCAATGATGAATGAGCTTTTTACTAATTACTTAAACATACACGTGACAATCGTTTAAAAATAATGAATTCATTTTAATACAATCACGCTTACAATTACTATAGTATACTTTATCACTTTTGGAAAGCCCGGCCAACGGCCGTTGTAATTATATTTTGGAATTAAACCCACGTCCAGAGCATAATGGCTCGGTGTAGGCACGTTTGCGACGTCGATTGGCATTTAACTTGTGGGGATAGTGCAGATGTAACATAATTACACGACACAACACAGCCGTCAAACTGTGGGCATCCATAACGGCTCGGACGTGACGCGATATATACGGTCATTTTTTCACACAACTATCAAAATAGAAAACGCATCTAGGGTAAAACTATCAATTGTTGGCCCCGGACAGCCAATATGCTAATTGACTCATATTTAATTCCATTACAGTGAAGGAGTATTTCCTTTAGTACTTGGCATAGGAAAACGTATTCTAGTTATATCATAAATTAAAAACTTAATATTGATAAATAAAGTTGATATAAAAATATGTATTTTATTAAATATGTTTTTTCATTATTTCTACTGATGAAAACAACTCCAAGTAACTTCCGGCAAGGATGTGACGACACAAACACACTAAACACATACGTAGTAGTGAAACGGAACGTGTTTATGTAAATAAATAGTTCATGACATGGCGAATAGTGTTTTCGGCGGTTTTTAAAAAGTGTATTTGTAATATATATTTTTTGTAGGATTTTAGGTTTCAAAATATTTTTTTTGTGTAATGAAACAATTATGAAGCGTTTAGGACATAAATAAAAACAAGGTCAAGTAGCCTATTGTTGGCTACCCCCTTATCATTTAAAATACGGGTTACGTATTCGTTTTGATTATCTTTTTATACTCCTAGATACTTAATTATGTTTTTTTTTTATTTTAAATGAAAGGTAGCCAACACAGAGCATATAGGTACGTACTATAAATCTTTGGGGGCCAATAATTGGGGGGATGCCAAAAACATCCGGGTGAACCAAACGAGTGAAAAAAACTCATAATACGCTACTCAAATGTAAAACATTTTCGTGTTTGAAATCTTTACTTGTACCGATTTTTATTTTGAATATTCAAAATGACTGATGACTTTACATTATGCAGGTGTTCGCTGTTATTGTTGTTTAATAATAACGAACTTTGTTTTCATGTAAGTTTAGTTTAACTTGAAATTGCCATAACCAAATGTGTGACACAAAAGACAATCTGAAAAAAAGAAGTACTATCAATGGTGTTTTAGTTAATGTAATAACGCAAAATGGTATATAGGTAAGCCGTATCGGCCAGCCGGAGAATGTACGGACATTTAATAAAAGCCTTCGAAATGCTCATTATCTTCAAACACTCCGCTCCAAACGAGAATGTAATGGAAATAAAATATGCAAGGAAATAAAAACTCTCACATAGAGCGTGCAGTTTTTTTACCTTGTGTAAACACTATTATACAGATTGAAACGGTTATTATAATTAAATTATATTCTATAACACGCTCATAATATCCTTAACCTTAATATCGTTTTTAAGGGTTAGTTCACGTTTCAGAACCCTTAGTTTCGTCATGTACGTCCGTCCGTCCGTTTTCGGCTTACCTTACAGTTAGTGTAATACGGTTAGTGCTAGAAAGGTGTTCGCATGGATATATGTATTATCCACGCTGACAAAGTGCTAAAATAAAATCACGAAAATTATTTTTATTTGGGGTACCAGCTGCCTTACACGTAAAATGGGGATGTTTTTTTTTTGTAGCGTCTATCCGATAGTGTGGGGTATCATTAGATATTTTAATTAAAAACATATAGGTACGGCGCGTCTCAATAACCTATCTACATAATCTAGCATACCATACTGTATATAATCTAGCTACCAATAACTATTTGTTAGAAACGTCAAATTTGTATCCCAAAAAGCCGGCAAATTATTGAATGACGACGTTTTTAATAAAATATAGTTATTGGTATATAGGTTACTGAAACCAGCCATTAGAGATTGCTAAGACGACATTTTGATTTAGGTTCTTCTAACGGCGGTTCTTCTAGGCGGGTTCTTTTAACCGACTTCCAAAGAAAGGAAGCGGTTATTTTTGTTTAGTATGTGTTTGCAATTAATTTCTGCAGAGTGTAGCAAGCCACGGGTACAAAACCTCAAGCAACGCCACTATAAAAGCTTACAAAAGCATTTTGGAACATACCTTCAAAAACCTTTAAGTCTGCTACAAGTAGGTATTTAATCAACATAGTTCAACGGACATAGTTCAGTGGACAAACATTGTATTCTTACACTCAATTAACCGTTATCTCGAGCGTGTAAGTGAAAATAAACAAACCAGCATCGCGTGCTCGTTACCCCGGTTATCCAATTATTCCGAATATTTCGCGCTCATCAATCGCCCGCTGCAAAATTTGCACAACCGGGGCGAAACAGTATGAAATCGGGGCGAAGCGGAGGGATAACGGGGCGAAACGGTACAAAATCGGGGCGAAGCGGGGTGATACCGGGGCGAAACGGGATGAAACCGGGGTGATACCGGGGCGAAGCGGGGTGAAACCGGGGCGAAACGGTATGAAATCAGGGCGAAGCTGGGTGACACTGGGGCGAAACGGTATGAAATCTGGGCGAAGCGGGGTGACACCGGGGCGAAATGTGGTGAGACACGAGAGGTGTGTTCATTTGCGTTACTTCATTTAAATAACATGAACATTTAGCTTTAATTCATATTTATTTAGTACCTCTGCAGAGGAAATAGCTACCCGATAATTTATTCACTAAACGGATTATCTATCGTAAATAGAGTTTATAATAATGATGATAATTGTGATCAATTTATAATCATATTGAACAATGTCGTGGGCTATAACGCTACCGCTAGCTGTTCACTTAGTTTAAAATTTTCGTCTTTAAGTTAGAATATTGGAATAAGTACACATTTCTCACTAGTCAGTTTCGGCAATTACCATCTCACAGCCTGTGACTGTGTTACAGTGCATTCATCATCATCATCATCATCATTAACAGCCATAGGACGTCCACTGCTGGACATAGGCTTCCCCCAAAGATTTCCACAACGAACGGTCCCGGGCCACCCGCAACCAACGGCGGCCCGCGACCTTCATAAGGTCATTGATCCACATAGAGGGAGGCCGTCCAACGCTGCGCTTTCCAGTTCGTGGTCTCCACTAAAGGTTCTAGACCTTTACTCCCCAGCGGTTATCAGTTCTACGAGCGATGTGGCCTGCCCATTACCACTTCAACTTACTGATTCTGCGAGCTATGTCGGTTACTCCAGTTCATCTGCGAATCTCCTCGTTGCGGATTCTGTCACGCAGAGAAACCCCGAGCATAGCTCTCTCCATCGCTCTTTGAGTGACTTTGAGCTTATTTAAGAGGCCAAGAGTGAGGGACCACGTTTCACATCCATAAGACATGACTGGTAATACGCTGCCCATCCGAGTTGGATTCGTCGTTGGACCTCACTATCGAAGTTTTTTTTTTTTTTTTTTCTTTTTTTCTTGTTCCCCCTACCGTAAGCAGGGACAATTGTTTTCGTTTATTTCAGTTTCTGCTTACATATTTTAAATTATTTCTAATACAATGTTTTTTAATTCTACTATCTGACATCATTTCTATATTACTTACATTTATTCGCTTTACTAATTGATTTTACATTTCTCTTTTTATCCTACTTTACATTTTATACTTTTTAACATTATTTTCAGTTACATTTATTAACAGATTTTATTTTGCTTTTGATCTATTCTTTACTTTACTTATTTATTTTACATTTCTATTACGTTCTCAACTATCTTACTTTTAACCTGCATACACTCATATAATTTCTTTTTCTTATCTAAAATCTCACTTTTCCTCTTACATTTATGTATATTTACATCTATAAATTTACATCATTGGCATTTTACATTTCTTATTTATTTCTATTTTTACATTACACTATTTTGTCTATTATATTTTACATTTCTTTTTTATACTTATTGTCATTATTTTCAGTTACATTTATTTATTTATTTATTTATTTCTATTTTACATTAATTCACATTACCTTCATTATTGGCAATTTCCATTCACTTCAATTCATTTCAATTTAATTTCACTTTACCCTTACATTTCTATATTAATTTATATTATGTTTGGCTAATATATTATTTTCCTAGCTCCATCATTCTTTTTAGTTTTACTTTCCGTTTCTTGTGCCTCTATTTCCCGCTTTTCCACTATCGAAGTTGGACTTGCCTGATCGGACTGTCTGTCCCAGGTAGACATATTCGTCAACAATTTCGATTTCGAGTTCCCAACAAATACTGGAGCGGGTACAACATGGGCATTAGACATAATTTTCGTCTTGTCCATGTTCATTTTTAGACCCACTCGTTGGGAAGCTCTTTCGAGGTCACCAAGCATGGCGCTAAGGTCTTCCAGCGATTCTGCCATTATGATTATATCGTCAGCAAACCGAAGGCGAGTGATGTATTCGCCATTTATGTTGATACCGTATCCTTCCCAGTCTAGCAGTTTAAAAACATCTTCCAATGCTGTGGTGAAGAGTTTAGGAGAGATGACATCTCCCTGCCTTACACCTCTCTGCAATTGGATAGGTTTCGTACTTCCATTCTGTACTCGGACCGACATGGTGGCATTGTTATATAAACACTTCAACACTTCTATATAGCGATAGTCAATGTGGCTATCGCTATATAGAAGTGTTGTGTACGCTGAAGAGATTGAAGCACCGCCCAGGTTTCGATCGAATCGAAGGCTTTCTCATAGTCCACATACGCCATACAGAGCGGACGATTATATTCCTCCGATTTCTCTATAATCTGGCGGAGTGTGAGGATGTGGTCTATGGTACTATAGCCTTTTCGGATTGTTTGCCAGTGGATTAAATTATCGTTATTCGGCAAGCGCGTGTTTTCCGCGCACGTGAACCCCAAAACGTGTCCAAGCCACTGTGTGACATTTTGATTTTGAAACTTAAAGGTATATTTTGGCTTTTTGACTTGATCTATATTAAAAAGCCAATGTGTGAGATAAAATCTGCAGTATGAAACTCGTTAAATCCAGTGCAATAATTCAGTTAGAAGCGCCAGTTCGCCAATATCTGGGATCAAACGCGGCCAATACTTATCGTCAGTCGCGTCCAATTCAATTTGGCTTGAGCCAATTTAAATTTACTCGATTTATGACACAACCTAGATAGCTCTAGTCACACCGAATAGTATCGACACAGTTTTACTGAACTCAAAACAAATACTTTACACACAGTGTGACTATAAAGTATCAATTTTAGATGAGCTGCCTCATATTTTATTATGAGAGATTAGAGAAGTATACTTTATTTTTTTTATATTATCTATGGAGGCTTTCACACATCGATCTGGTCCCGTGGTAAGTTCTCAAAGAACTTGTGTTACGAGATTTAAGAGTTTGATTATATAAGACACATTTAATACACACCATGACTTTCACAAAACTTTCTGTTCCCTGGCGGGATTCGAACTCCGGCTTGAGTGCCTAATACTGAGTTACAGAGGTCGTCAAGGATGGTTCTTTTAACGCTAACTTTTTGTTTAGTTCTAGCTATATATCTTCACCCAAAGCCAGTCTTCTCTCTTTTGCCTTATCTGACGTAAAAGACGCGGTTTTAATGATCAAAAGGCTGATGGAAGTACGTAGGTATTGCTATTTACGTAATTAAATGTAAGAGGATTTAATTAAATCATAAATTCAAATGAAGCCAATGCTTTGCTTCGTGGTTCACTTAACCTAATAGACACAGTCCATATCCAAGAAAGGCTACCGAGTATCGACTAGACACAATAGTTGATGACGTTGAATTTGTACAAATGTTTAAGGGTACAAATAGGTAGTATATGTACTAATCAGTAAACTAGTTGTTCAAAGTATTTGTGTTTCATTTGCGAAACTTAATCTCGAAAAAAATGTATAGGTAAGCTTGAAGTAATAAAATGTATAGGTAATTGGAACGTCTTTAAAAATACAACTTAAAATGGCAGTTTAAACCACATAGTTTATCTACGAGCATCTCGAAGTTATACTAACATATCCAGTCAGAGCTGAAATAAAGGAATATCGCTACAATGTTACCCTGAATAAAAGATGCAACTCTATATAGATGGAGATCGGAATCAAATATTCTCAAGATCCCATTCGGCGAGACGAGACTCGAAAGCGATGTATTTATACAGAACATAAAAATATAATTTTTGAACAATTGCTTCCGCGACATATTTTTCTTTACGAGTGAGCGATAGCACATTTTAAAATCAAAAGGATAAAGAAACAAACAATTTAAGTACTGCGGCAGGTAATAACAGTGCAAAACTTCCTAACGAAAAATACAATTTAAACTTTGACCATGATCAACACTTTCCATAAAATGAAATGACACGAACGAGTCTTTAAAATATAGCTGGGAAGGTGCGCCCTTATTGTGGTAGGGAGAGATTACACGAAGGCGGTAGAGTGGCTCGTAACTACCGTGAACAGATTCAATGTTAGTTAATTATCACAACCACTGGAACCACTAACGTCATCATTAACAGTGGCCGTTTCCCACCACAGCACTGCGCACATTTTGTATTTAGCACGCTTCATTTGCTGCACATTGTACTTGCCATCAAAGACCTGCATGAGGGATTTTGAAATAGTTCGACGAGTGAATAATATACAAACATAAACTTTTTTTTTTGTTAAATGACAGAGGTCTTGGTTTAAGGCTTTAATATATTCCCATAAATGGAAATTACGATAGTTTTGTAGTACCATCAGAGAATATATTTTAAATTGTATACTTACACTCAAACAGAATACTTTTAAAGTGTACCTGGCCATACACTTCCTTTGCGTCAAAATCGGGATGAATCGGGATCATGTGTAGTCTAAGCCGAAATAGCGTAGTTATTCATATGGAAATTTGATGATAAATTGAAAATAAATCACCCTTTATGTTGTTTTGCAAAGCGCAACAGACTGGGTGAATGTTGTTAGTACACACATGTGTCCTTATATCATTGGTTATGGCAATATCCATAAACCATATTTCATTCGTCCCATTCAAAAAGCAGTTAGTGATTCTAACTTATGGCCGGCGAGGTATTAATTGTAACTCTGCTGGTGTCGCAGGTGTCCAAGGGCGGCAGTTATCGCTTACCATCTAACTAATATAACTGTCTGCTCGCTTTTAATTCTTATTCCATAAAATATAAAACTTCTGCTTATCTAATATGTTATTATTGTTTCTGAAAACAAAAAATCGACGCGGATCAAGGAAGCTACTCGAAATAACTCGGAAACGACAAAACGCGTAATCGGCACATTCGAAGCTCCTCGAACGAAATGGAGCGCCTGGTTACGCTCCTCGAACGAACAAGTTGTCACAAGAGTCTGTCTCCATGTGACTAGTGATGTATCTCCAGTGTTGAAAGTACAGAGTAGAAATATATAATATACTTACGTACAGAGAAACAGCTTTTATAGAACGATCCAAATTAAATTTTTTGACAGCCCACCATTTTTCCACACAATCGTGGCGTGTGGACACACCGTATGCTTGTACTCGTAGTAGTAAACAGTTTACAATCAAATCGAAAGCTAACTATGTAGCTCTTTATCTGTTCGTCTTTCTTTAGTCTGTGGTTGATTGTGGTTGGTTGTGGTTGTGGTTTTACGCAGCCTGTGAAAAGTGAATTTGTGATAAACAACACTCCTAACACAATGTTATTCACTACAGTTTTTAAAATGTTACTGAAAGAACTTCAATCAAGCAGGTGTCTGGGATTATAATGTGTCTTCTGTGTTCTGACACAACTTATATTTACATATTTGATGCTGTAGGTACCTTAGATAATTACATTCCGGGTAGAATATAACATAGATAGCTCACAAAATACAAGTAAGCCGAGACGTTCGGGAAAAGCACGCATCGATAGAAGCCATTTGTCGTCGCTGTACAAGTTGGATATCTAAGGACCGAGATAGTTCTCTTAGCTACGTAAACTTTTAACGAACAATAATATTTGGTTAGCATAATTATAATCGTCACTGATAACTTATGTTCCTACAGTTAGAACTCAAGTCTCTCCTCATTGTGTGGAGCGTAAGGTTATAGTTTACCACACTAGCCTTACTGCCTTCTACAAAAGCTTAAGGGTCAGTTTACACCGGAACGAGACGATACCGCTCTTGCAATGAAACGTGTATCTTCTTGTGTGAATAAAGTTCAATTTTGAATCGTTATAACAAGGAAAGTCTAACCCTCGCGTATCGTCCCGTAAGAATTGACCCTAACAATATATTCAACGTAAAAAGAATCAGCAAAATTAGAAATAATATTCTATTAACGATTCATCGACCGAGTGGAGGTGCACAAAAACTTAAAGCGTTGTTGTGTTAATGACACAAGTTGAAGCTTAAATTAAACAACATAAAATAATCTAAAACACTTAAAACTTTTAACTAGTTACGTGTTAACTAGTTTAGTCTAACATTAAATTCTCTCTGGTTCGAGCATTTAATATTCAAAGTAGGGCCGGCCATATTTAATAAAACAATTTACTTCAACTTAAACAAAACTAATTTCATCGCAAACAAAATACATATCAAGCAAATCAAATACTTTACAAAAAAAAATTGCTTTGAAAATTATATTGTTTATGCCAGTGCCTACAGTAGGTGGACCAAAGCCTAAAAACTAATCCTTTTAGCATTGAAAACAGATCCCCGAGCCCCAGCAGCGGGGCGCTATAATGCTCCTGGACACTGATTTCCTAGGATAGCGTTGCCGTCATATTGCGGCCGTAATACAGCGCTGAATGATCGCTATTTAAGTAGAAAATGGTGACAATATTACCGCTCTCTAGGAAACCGCGCCATTTTGTTTACATGCAAAATGTTCGTTCGCCACTGTATTATGGCTACGGCCGCTATATGACTGCAACTCTATCCTAGGAAGACAAGAGTTTTACTCCACGACCATGACGACGATTATGATTTTGTCTAGTCATTCTGACGGTAATTATTATTGCTTATACAATACGAGTTATAAATTAATTAGCGATGAATGTAAGTATCACGAAGCTAAACTTTTCTTTGCAATGAAAGCCGTTGTGGTTGTGAACAAAAGTGATAATGAGAGTATCAATTAGAGGGAGCTGCAAATTGTTCAACAGTTATACTTCACTGTTCAACGAATTCTCGTGATAAATGTTTTCCTTTGACTTTTCTCGTTGTATTCTAAACTTTGTCGTTGAAAGTAAGTAAACTTCTATTTGCTTCATAAAATTTCAGAACAAGTTCTTTTAGAAACGTGTAAATTTTCAATTGAAATTTTTAGCAGGATATATTAAAAACACAGTTACCTACTTGAATACATTATGTTTGTTTGTTCTCAATAGTAGGTACAAGCTTTAGTTTTCAAATAGAAAAGTATATTTACATATTTACCTCATGATAGTGTTAAAAGGAAAACTCGTGCAAAAATACCTTTGATGACGTCATTTTTATATTTTCCAAGGTAAAGCATTCTATTGCTGAGGTTTCTGTGACACTTTAATCTTACATCTCAAAATTAAATACAAGGCTAAGACGAGTGTCATGAAAACATCTTAGCAGAGGACGTCTTTCGTATCGAAGTCGACGATAGCGTCGACTACGCTAAGCGGATTTAAACAGACTTCAGAACTTGCAGCTCCGAGCTGAGATCTTGGATTTGAAATCGATATGTAATTCAAACTGAGAGGTATTTGCTTTGAGGGCATTACCTATTAGCGACAAAACAAATACAAAATAAAAAATAACTAACCCCTTAAGTATTTACTTTATTTTAATTTTATTATTTACTAGCTGAACCCAACAGACGTTCGTCTGTCTTAACTATGAACTGAAATAAAAAAAAAGCTACCAACAATTATATCTACAACTACTGAAGTGAAGTCTCAGTACTATTTACTTCTCGTTTGTACCCATACGGAACCCTAAAAACTATGAATTGAAATACGGCAAAGAAGCTGTAAAATCTGCAAGTTTCAGATTCGTAAAAAATGACAATCTGCAATGTATTTACCTCTAATCTAACCCCAATCGACATTTTTGCTACAAGGCGTCCAATACTGGTCACATGTCTCAGCAGCCTATCGTTACTGACCACGTTCTTATCGAGCTAATGAAACAATTCTCGAATCTTCCAAATCAAGACATAACATTCGGGATCATAATGTAGTCCAGGATTTCGACCTCGGCGCAACAGATTCGCAGATCGCGAGTATAATGGGAAAATCTTGACCCCTATACAGCCCCGTTAGAGCTGACCTCCTTGAGCTTGAAAGCCAGTTTACGTTTGTTCTGGCTCCGTGTGTCATGTCTTAACCGTATCACGCCGTTTTATTGTTCCTTTTTACAACTGTATCTGCTGTTCGCCAGTTAGAAATATACCTGCAAACGAGCAAATGTTTTACCTGGCGGTAAGCAATACAAGCCCTTGTCCCGCGTTATTCAATGAAACACATCGCAATGTTTATTCACGCCGGTATTCTTTAAGGTCGTGATTTCTCATCAGAAATTCGAGTCATGTCATAACTTTGATTTATTTCATCATTACATCTATATGTACTTAAGATGCCACATAGATGTCGTCCGAGGTCGGTGAGGTTACAAGCCTCGGGGAAAATTATCCTAATTTCTATGACGGTCATTAGTAATCTATATATTATATGTAATATATAATAATATGTATAACAATACGTAAACAGAACAATCATTACACCAACAAATGTGTTCACGATAAATGTTAATACGATTGCTTCCACTCGATTTGTATCGCTCTCGATATTTTTTTATATACTTTCACTATAGTAAATTATAACATTTTCAATATAATAGCCTCTCGTTGTAATATTTCCAATGGAAATAGAACACTTATTCGTTTTATTTTAAGCTTCTTTTTAAATATAAACAATATACATTCATGATTTTTTAAGCCTTCCGTGATAAATTCTAAATTCATTTACAAAAGACCGTAATATGATATCTATTAATTACCAGTAATACTTAATCCTTTACTTTTTACTTTCATTAAAAACGAGCGGCTAAGAATACAGCTAAATGTGGCGTTCCAAGTTTAAACTTGTAAGTTATAATTTATACTAAGACTTATTAGGTTCGCGTGCTTTAGCCAATAAATCCTTACGACTGAAATCTAAATAAAAATAAGATTTTAAAGGGATTAAATATTTTAATGTTATTAAAAGGCCATTGTTTAATTTAGGGCTGATATTTCTATCGTCTGATAACTTTTATCTGAGGATTAATTATGTGACTTTGACAGATATTAGATGAAAAATCTGTCACAGATTTATTCCTCAGGTAAAAGTTATCTGACGATTGAAAAATCAGCCCTAAATCTAATATAACACGGTACAAAACAGCGCGTGGCGCGCGCGTGTCGATATTCTTGACAATTTATATATTTCGTCATCCTTTGGACACTGACTCTATTACACCAACTTCAATAATGAGGAGGTTATCTATTCCTCCGTATGTTTTGACATTGTAAATGTCTTTTCGTTCGCTCCAGTGTAGGAGTTTTTAGTATGATCTGCTGTATGTAGATATGATCTGATCAGCATGGAAACTTACAAGTTTCTATTTCCTATAGTTTAGAAATGCCAGGTGGGGGGTGGGGGGGACCAACTTACAAACCACTTTTGAGACAAAAACGGTCAACTTTGTTAAAAAGTCATGTATGAAACCTTGTCCTTTTCTAAAATACCTATTTAACGATACCCAATACAATGAGGTAGAATGAAAAAATATTTTTCATCCCCACTTCACATGAATGGAGAGCAACCCCTAAAACATAAAATGATTATTATTTTATAATGCCAAAACCGAGATCTATACACAATCTATAACTATACAAAATTTCATCAATTTATATTCATAATTACAGATACTAGAAGCGCGGACAGACAGACAGACGGACGGACAGAGCGAAACTATAAAAGTTCCTTGTGTATTACGGAACCCTAAAAATACGCATATTCACGAGAGCTGCATGGTGAAAAAGAATTATTCGAGAAAGTCAAAAACGAAAATAGTTGTGGTCGAAATAGTTTTTTTCCCGAATTTTTGATTTTAGCGCTCGATATTTTGAAAACGAAGAACGATATCAAAAATTTGAGAAAAATTCATCTGGAAAATTTAGTAAGCTAAAATTTGAGCCTAAAATAAAATCTTGTAGCCTGTTGTAGCTTGTAGCCTAACCTTTTTGAAAAAAGTCAAGTTTTTTCGAATTCCGTAGATTCATTTCCAATTTGCATTGTCATGTGTCGTGTAAGGCACCAAATCCGTAAATTGTTTACCAATTTTGACACCTCGTTTGCAATAAGCGGCTATCTCTAAAGTATTGATCTATGTTCATGGTATAGAACCCATTTCAAAGGCCACAGTTGTTATCGGATCACGCTAATAAGTCGACTGCAATACATTAATTTCGCCATAATCATTGCAAACGAAAGGTCAGCAGTTTCGTGGCATACAATTACCATTGAAATAAAAAATGAGGGCACGACTCGTAGGATCGATAGCTAAAAATTCACATTGTACAGGTAAGTTGAAATCTTTATGAGAACGAAAGTCAGTCTCAGGAATTCATTTGTCGGGTATCCCGGAGTGTTTTATATTCCACTGGCTCCCAGACACACCTTTTTTATTTTCAATTCTATTAAAAATATACGTGACACAGCGAGTCAGCGTGGGTGAATAACCCGTAAAGATCAATGAAAGTTTATAGTTTCGGAGAGCTAGGAGGTGATTCATAAGCGACTCATTTACTCGACACTCAAACGAGAAGGATTTGTATACTTGACGGATTAGGAAGTCTCCTTCCTCGAATATGTACTATCAGGGAATCTGATTCATAAGCGAGTAGTGTTCTCATAATTTATTTGAATTATAATGACGGATTCTGCTAATTAAATCTTGCAATAATACAGTTACGATCTAGTCCCGACATGTTGAAACTGCAAAATGGTGTTCTCATAAACGTCATACCAACGTTAAACCCGTTTCCATTGGTCCAAACTCTAAAAATCTGTTTACTCTGATTTGTGTACTGTGACTCTGTGACTCTGTCTTGACATTTATAATTCAATAAAAGTGAAATGAAAGTGTAAGTTAACGAGAATGGGGGTTCTGATAGTACAATACCTACCAGGAACACATAAATCGCTGTATAAGTCATTCTTCGCTTGGCGAAATAGAATGTAAGTTTTTGGCATAGCGATCTAAGTAGTAGAAGAAAATAGCGCAGCTAGAGAATTCGGTTTGGCAGATAGAGCTGTGCATCGTAATAACTTGGCAGCGTGTACATTACTTAAGCGCATCCGATTATTAACGTTCCGTACCCAAAGGGTAAAATCGGGACCCTATTACTAACACTTCGCCTTCCGTTTCTGTCTGTCGGTCACCAGGCTGACCTGGAGGGATTTTCACAATGATGTATTTCTGTTGGCGCTACAACAAAAAAATACTTAAAACAAAATAAAATAAATATTTATTAACAACGGCAACAAGTAGACGCTTAAAAAATGATCTTCAAAATAAAAGATAAAGTAAAATAAACATTTAAGGGACGGTTTCTTGATCGATAATAGTAGGTGCTAATAGTTGTATAGATAATAATACGGAACCTTTCGTGCGCGAGTCGACTCGCACTTGCCCGGTTTTTAATTAGATACACATATTTCGTTGCCGGTTCTAGACATATTACGATCCTTCGTTTATGCGGGCCGTAATAAGTACACTATAAGGCTGTTATCCCTAAATATGAGCACTTGAAACTTCGTAATGGTAATTAAAGCTTTTGCCAACTAACGTTCTGCTTGCTTTGTCATTATCGGATTAGGTCGTTATAAGCTTCAAGAAACGGGTTCGGTTTGGGAACATCCACGGTTTATCGAGTATCAACAATTAGTTTATCTTGGATCTCAAGCAATTAATAACCAAACCTATAGTGACTGATTAATAACTTAATCTAAGTACTACGTAGTCACTTGAATTAATACTCCAAAACATTTGAAATAAAACAATGGTATTGGTCTTGCTGATTGGTAAGAAAACAAAACTAAACATATCTCTTCAAAGATTATTTATTATATCTCTTATACTTTAAGCGAGACAATCTTGTATATACAGGGTTATAGGGTTAAGTCGATGTTGAACCTTTAAGGGGTTGTAGTTCCCACTTCCAATTTTTTACATTACATTTTCTACAATTAAACCCATATTCCAAAATTAATGATTTACCAGATTTTGAAATTTTTAAGTATTTACATAAATTGACGATGTTTTCTCATCTCCAAGATTTTCAAAAAATTGCGTTTTATTTGTTTTTATACTTTTCATGTAGCTAATGAGTTATCTTATAATATTATATACCATTAAACCCGCTAATTAAGTAAACCAAGTCGCAGTAGAATATCAACAGTATCCACAAATACAACGCTGATTTATATTCACAAAGGCTTCTCATCTAATTTATTTGTACCGAATCCGAATACATTCTCATTAATAATTTCACGGCGCTGCACTTAATTATTATAAACATTGACGTCATATCGTTAACCATTTTTTAAATGTTTATGGTTCGAGCGCACGACACACTTGCATAATATAACAATGTATTATTTGTTAACTAGTCAGTAAGCCACGAGTGCTGAAAAATATATCACCGACCTCTTAAGTCCTTAATCTGTGGTAGTAGTAACCCATACTACTACCACAGATTAAAGAAAGACGAACCGATAAACAGCTACATAGTTAGCTTTCCATTTGATTGCACTACTACAAGCATACAGTGTCCACGATTGTGTGAAAAATTGTGGGCCCTTGAGGGCGACGTCAAATTTTCAAATTTCAATCGTTTTGGATCGTTCTATGAAAGCTGTTTCCTGTGCGTAAGTATGTTTTACTCTGTGCTTCTATTTATCGGGTCTCTCCTCAATAACAGGAGGATTAGACTGTAGACTACCACGCTAGCCTAATGTGGTTTGTCAAAATTCACAGGATTTCGCTTTATACAGTTTTTAGTCTTCTCAGACACGCAAGTTTTCTCACAATGCCGCAAAACAGTATTGTTCTATTCTATTTTTATGCACCAAAACAAAAAAGCTTTTGAATACAGCCTAAACGGTTCCAAACAGTCGAAATTCCAAAATGGAATCGGTAAAAATTGAAACGCAACTGAATCGAATTGTAAACTGGATTGCTGCTGAAGGCAGTAGTTTTTGCATTGTTTGTTCATTAGTCAGTTCTCGCGGAGTCGACTAAACTGAAATTTCCCTAGTTGTCGTATACACTGTACAGCCAGTAAAAATGTTTAGCATTTTGATCGCATTCACAATTGATTCGTATTGTTCCCGCGTGGCGTCATCAGTCGCTTGCCGTTGCGCATCAGGGGTAACATGCCCAATCTCAGTATGTCAGCTTGCCAAACATTCAATTTCCTCGTTTATATACATTAGCTATATGCCAACAAAGTAATTTGCGCTGCCTGATTCGATGGTTAATTAATTATACGTTTGATGTGAGTCTACGCGTTACCATTAATAAGCCGACTGCCGAGTCAAGTTCAGACAGACATATTCCACACGAAAGACTTATCGATCGCGGTGAAAGTTACGCCTAGTTCCCTAGGCGTCGTAAAACGTGGCGAAATGACAAGGACGGCCTTCACGTCCCTGTTATGAAGACCCCCGCAATTATATTATCACGTATACACTTACTATACTTTACGTCTAGCTCCTAGCCTCCATTATGAAACTAAAAAGGCTCGAAACGGCACTTAAATTATCAAAAACCAGCACCTAGCACAGGAACAGATTAACCATGAGGACTCATGCTTGGGTAAGAATGGGCTGGCTTCACTAAAGATATACCACCGATTCCGGAGTACCGGAGACCCAAGTGGGCCCACGTCTTTAGGTCTCCATGTGGGGGTTTAAAAGAACGGTATTGCACCTGTAACTTCCTCCGGTCTTGATCATCATCATTTTTTTGAACACTTTTTTATAAAAGCGTAACAATAACAGCTGTACACAGAGTCAAAGACGAGCCTATTGTTTGGTAAGAGAACATTATATGTTAAAAGTTTAATGTGCTTTTAACGTGACTCATATAATTAAGGCGGTTAAAGAGAGCGAATGGTTCGAACTAAGCCTTCAAACATTTAATACAAATAATATTTTACACTTTAAAATCTTTTCAAGGACATGTTTTGATGTAATTTCTTTGTTAGTGGCAACAATGTAATGTAATTAAAGTAAATAGGAATTGTGGTGCCTTGAAGAAATTATGACTACGGTAACACGCACGTCGCTCGTCGCTAGTCATTTGTAAAAAAACGTTCCAACTTCTGTGGTTATAGTTACAGATTTTGTAGGGAATCTAATTACTACCAGTTTTATTTTACTTCTTGGAAGTGGAATACCTAAAACTCGAACAAAATAACAAAATGTTTATTAAAAGAGAATATTTTTTTTTAAAGTAAACTATTTTTGAGTAATCGACCTCCAAAGTGGTTTACAAGTTAGTATGGCATTTCTAAACTATGAGACTTAGAAACTTTAATTTTTCCATGCTCATAGATTTTGCTAAATTTGCTTGAAAAAGTAAATACCTACTTATAAGGAACATTGTTTTTAACGATATTTGAAAAAAAAAACCTTTTACTCGTTGATAGTTACGGATATATATTTATAGATCTTTAGATATGTCCTGACTACTACACTACACTACACTAGAACTACTTATTGTAAATTTTGAATTGTTCAAAATATAACATTTTTGAGATCGCTAGTTAATGAACAGAATATTGCTAACATATAAAACCTCTAGCTAAGCTAATCTAGGCAGGCTAGTTTATATATCAATTTGAAATCATTTTTATTATAAAACAGAATTACTTGGAGAGTTATAAATAGGTACATTAGAATTCTATCATCGAACGAGGGCACGATTCCAGGAATTACAATAAAACACAAAAGGGTAGGCAACATCATTACACGATGGAACGTTTATTTTTATTTTACTGCCATCAATTTTCTACACATTCCTTATACGTAATTTGCTATCAAATTTTAAATGTGAGAATTTCGATTGTATTTGATAAGGATATTTAAAAAATGTTTTTACTATATTTAATATAATTAGGATCAGTTCATACCACGACGAAAAGCGATGCGATGCGGCGTTGCAAAAATAGCGACACAAAATTTAACTTTTTATGTCCATAAGAGACGTCTTATCGGAAATCTGACCTGATGTTCTAGAAAGGAGGACCCGTATAAACCTTATAATACTTTAAACGTAAAATTCTTGTATATAAATATATAGGTAATCAGGATTTCGGAAACGGCTTCAACAATTGCTAAGAAATTGTGTTTGCAGAGGGGATGATTGAGTATTTTGGGGATGCAAAATCGATATAGTTAGGTCTCATCCTAAGGAAACCGCGTAGTTTTAATATATTTTATCTGTCGTTGCATAATAAGATACATTTAATAAGTTATTTCGCAATTTAATTGTTAAAGAGCGTGTCTCAGTTACATATGGATAGGATTTTTTGTAATCATTTTTTAAATACCTATCGCCATAGTTGTTAATTATTTTCCGTGCAAGGTAAAAGAACTCCGAACAAAACTTAAATATGAATCAGTAGATAATGTGTCCCAAATTCGACACACAGACAGTCGAGGCACCCAACAAAAACGCCTTGCAGATGACTCTGATTGTTTTAACAACTTTATCGGGAACTGCTGAGTGTAAAGGTTAATTTTGCCAGTTCATAAATTAAAAAAACCCTTATTTATTACTTTTCTAGCAGTTTTAGCGATACATAACTTGTGACACGTCTGGTCGGTGCCACTAAATGATGTATGTGATGATCGAGCAATTCGAGTGCGCACGTCAAAAATGCACGACTTCTTGTATAAAATGGGCCTCTATTGATCTCAAAAGGTTCCTAAATTATTTAATCTTACTCTTTTTTATATAATTGTAGTACTTAAGTAACTAGTTTGAAATGCTTAAATACTTTACAGTCACAAATATCATATTTACTTGATATTAGGCTTCAAACACATGGGACATCCGAAAAGTGTGGGGGGTCACTTTTGTTTTTAAACGCTCAAATACGAGGGCGGGTCAATAAGTCCGTGACTTTTGGAATAAAACACAGATTTTTTGATAAATAAATCATTTTATTTTTCAACGTAGTCCCCCTTGAGCTCTATACACTTTGTCCAACGCTTCTCCAATTTTTTTTAGCTTCCAATTTCCTTCCAAAAAATATGATTTGTCGAGGTCCTCAAAATAGGCCTTTGTTTGCGAGATGACTTCATCATTGGAGTCAAATCTTTTTCCACCGAGCCATTTTTTTCAGGTTTGGGAACAAGAAGTAGTCACTCGGAGCCAAATCTGGAGAATAGGGTGGATGTGGGAGCAATTCATAGCCCAATTCATGGATTTTTGCCATGGCAACTGCACATGTGTGCACCCTTGCATTGTCTTAGTGAAATAGAACTTTTTTCTTGGCCAAATGAGGTCGGTTTTTTTTCAAATCCTCATTGAAGCGGTCCAATAAGTTGGCATAATATTCCCCATTAATTGTTCTTCCCTTTTGAAGATAGTCAATGTGGATTATCCCACGTGAATCCCAAAAAATAGTCGCCATAACTTTATTGGCTGACAAACCCTCCTTGGCCTTCTTTGGCGCCGATTCACCCTTAGAAACCCACTGTTTTGACTGTTGTTTGGTCTCTGGTGTGTTGTGATGGATCCATGTTTCGTCCACGGTTACAAAACGGCGCAAAAACTCCTCCATATTGTGATTAAACAACGCCAAACCTTCCTGTGAAGTTGTTACACGATTGCGTTTGTGGTCGACTTGCGGAAAGCTTTCTCATGCCCAAGTGATCATTCAAAATTGCAACCACTGAGCCATGCGAGATGCCTATGGCTTCCACAATCTCTTGCACTTTCAATCTTCGGTCGGCCAACACCATATCGTGAATTTTTTCGATTGTTTCGGGTGTAGAGACCTCAACTGGGCGTCCAGGACGTTCGGCATCTTCAGTGCTTGTACGGCCACAACGAAATTCAGTAAACCACTTTTTTACCATTGAAATCGATGGTGCAGAGTCCCCATAGTATTTATCAAGCTTAGCCTTGGTCTCGGTAATGGTTTTTTTTCGCAAAAAATAATGCTTAATAAGCACACGAAATTAACTTTTTTCCATTGTTTCCTTAAGTTACTGGATAGTCTGATAAAGATAGCTGTAAAACACAAACTAACTGACGCAGCAAGTTCAAATTTTGATAGGAGTCAACTGACAGATGCCTGTTGACAGGAGTAGTGTTGCTTTTTCAGTAAGGAGGTTAGAAATTCAAAAAGTCACGGACTTATTGACCCGCCTTAGTATATCACAATATACGATATTTAACCAGCAAATACCCCACGTAGGTGAAGTTGCAATTGTAGCATTATTATTATGTAAATAGCGTTTTACAGTTCCTGTACCATATATGGGCATAATATGTCGTAATTTCAGCAATTAGAAGTAGTGCTAACAGCGTCTCATTTGGAAAATCATCACCTACTCGCATAATTATAACCTATATTTAAAAATACACTTCCTACTACTATTATAAATGTGAAAGTTTGTGAGGATGGATGGATGAATGTATGTTTGTTTCACACAAAAACGACTAAACGGATTTTGATGACATTTAATATGGTAGCAGTTTAAGCTCTGGATTAACGCATAGGCTACTTTTTATCCCGTAAAAAGTAGTGTTCCTGAGGGATACTGTATTTACGAGGGTGGACGCCGCGGGCAAAAGCTAGTAGTTTATTTACACGAGAAAGTTCAAAAGTTATTTGATCCTGAAAAAAGTACGATAAACCAAAAACATCATAACAAAATAAATGGGGCCAAAGCTAAGTTGTTGTAAAAAAATGAATCCATACATTATGAACAGACCTCGCTGACCTTTCGGTTTTACTACCTAAGAGATTTCCCTGAGAATGTTAATGTAGAGAGCGCTCGTAAAAACGGTACCAATCTTCCAAAGCATAAATAAAGCTTTTCGCTCCTCCATACCTAGCCTTTAATCCATAGTGTGGGAAGCTATATAATTCAAATAAAAAGGAGCCATATTTTAAGAGCGACGTAATTTTTGCGAAGGCACTGTCGATCCCATTATATTTTCCAATGAAAATCAAATTTGGCCGGACCGAAGCGGGATAAAGCGGCGAGGGATAATCCCTCGGCGAAAATTTAGAAAGGTTATGTGAGAGTATACACATTGTTACAATATTTCACGCAGAATATCGCACTGTTTCGCCTTTGTTACCCTCCACATTCCGTTTGAATATACTGTGATTACTGAACCTCCCTTGAGAGGTGTGACCAGTTACAGAAGGCATCCGGACCTATAGCCCGGTCACATACGCTATAATATCAAGTCTATTCATCAGACTGTTGGCGTTGCCTGAACCTGTGTCAACTTATGTAAACGAACGAAAAAGAATCAGTCATCATTAAGATACGAATTCATTGCTCAATGAGACCGAAACTTATTTCTCTCCCGCCTTTTCCTTGTAGTTTTTATTTAGATTTTAGAACAAAGCCTCTTCTTGTCGTTCTTGTCTTCTCGTTGGTAGTGACCAACTACAACAGAACGTTACATTTAACGGAAACCTCCAAAAACTTTAGTTTATCATAGTGAATGTATAATAAGTATTATGTGTAACTGTAGAATTTTTGTGGCATCACAAATAGATGTGAGTGATCGGATCAACATGGATGCGTGTGCTTTATATTTCGTTGCGGTAAACGTCATTCATATTCTGAATGTATTATGCAAGATGATCTGGAGTAACGTCGATATTCTACAGTTAGTAATTTCCTAAAGCTCTGTTGTATAAGCTCGAATATAATTAATAAATTGATTGTGTAATCATTTGACAGGTATTGATTATACCTAGTGGGTAAGATTAGATGAGGCGAAAGCATACTGTATTTTTCTCCCCGGAGTAAGGACATTATTTTTGTATGTCACTGGCTATCATTACCCATAGAACATCCTCTTACATCAGACAATAATATAAACCACCTATTACAGTTACAGTATGATTTCATTATAGTATTAATTTTTAGCCTTTTGTTTCTCGCTGGCCAAAGGAAATTACGCCTTCCCTGGGATGGGAGTTTGTGGAAATCCCAGCGTTGTCGCAAGTACTTTACGCCATCAGCCGCTACGAAGGGTAGTATCCCGGATCCTGTCTAACACAGGACCGGCCGGTCTACCTCAAAAGGGACCGGACTTCCAAACTAAAATGGGGGAACTCCGAAAACTTGAATCTGCCGACGCCGGGACCTGGCAAAGTACTCATCAGCCCTAATCAATAAGTCTACAACAGTGTCCATTAACCATAGATAATCAGAGAATTAATAATTTAATAAAATGTAAACAGTATCGTCAACATTTGTATTACCATCAAAAAATCCAATTATTATCGAATCGCTATTAAATAATTTTTTCAGAATGACCTTAACAAAATGATTAAACCACCACTATTATAAATGTGACTGTGTGACGATTGATGTTTGTTAATCTTTCATGCTAAAACTACTGAACGGATTTTGATGAAATTTGGTATGGTAGTAGTTTAAGCTCTGGATTAGGAACACATAGGTAAATTACATTATATCCCGAAAAAGTACAGTATTCCTGTGAGATACTGGTTTTCGCGGGCGAAGCCAAGGTCAAAATCTAGATAAACCATAAAATACACATGACAGAGCGGGTAGATGGGGCACGAAGTGCTATATTTTATTTTTCATTCCGGCTCAAAAGGAACATGATTTTTGTATGGGACTGGCCATTTTAACTCACACCAAGATGCCCCAGAGTACAGACTGGTATGTAAAATTTTATTTAAGTCTAATTACTGAAACATACGAGTCTTTAATGCTGGATAATAATTTGCGATCGCTCGTGAAAATATCGGAATATCTGTTGACTATTCACAGAGAAACTAATTGGACGGGATTTCGAGCGTCGCGGGATTTTCACTAATTTGAAACAGAATATTTTGTTGCCTTTGTGAAATAGTCATAATCTCGATATCGCTATGTTTAATTTTGAATATACCACTGGTTTACGATTGTATTTTGTTTCATAGTAAGTAATTATTCATTTTTAGATTTTAATTCAAAGCACTATTGATATATACTAAAGCGCTATTCCTGTTACTTGCTTCTTAGTCACTTACTGTCCGAATTTATCGAAACAAGAATAAAATACCTTAAGACAGTATAATACAGGTGATTTTTGTCCAAATATTTGGCCACAGCATTACGTACCAAAATGATGATGGTATGCATAATTTAAAGAAAAAAATGACATGATTAACGTTTCCAGATAACTCCCCCTACGCGTGGACATTCTCACACTGCCGTGCAATGAGGGCGCTGCATCACCGCGCGATTATAAATCAACGTTAATAACACAGTATTTCACCATATAAAAGTTTTTTTTTAATAATAATAAAATGGGAGTATATTATTATAATATTTTCTTAGAGGTAGTCTAGAGTTTATGAAAATTTGAAACATTTTTCCATACGATTTTATTACAAGGAAACTTATGCTACAAAGTAGCTTCTGTCGACTGTCACCAGTATAGAAAGTATTCGTGACGTTATAGAAATATAATTGTATTGTAGGTATATAATATAATTATGACGGGCGGCGCCCATACAATTGACATAAGATAACGTTACGAAAACAAAGTCTAGAAAACAATTTACCAAAATTGTTTTCGTGCTGAATCTGGCTGAATTAATACTGTGTGAGAGAGCCCGGATACCGGTTACATTCACTGTATCATCAGATACGGTATAAATATGTAGTCTGTACAATATACATATAATAAGATTTTTTAACAATATGGAAATAAAAGATAATGTGTTGTTTTACAACTAAAGAAACAACATTTAATGCTAATATTTCACAAATTAAATCATATTTTCAAAAACATTATTCATATGAAATTAAATATAAGTCTCATTCCCTTCACAATTGACATTCATTGTCAAGTCTTAAATATATATCAAAGAGAAGCAATGAGGTTTCATACATACAAACAATGTATGTATATCGAGCCGTACATAGCCGGAGAGACCTAACGAGAAGATATCTATTTCATAATGTTTAATTATTTGCATACATTATTATTACTAATTGATTGTTATGGTACTGGGATTTTGATGACAATTGAAGTGTTTTGTTCACTAATATGATACTATTTATTTTCTTATAAAACTATGTACTAATATTATTCCCTGCCCATAAGGGCCGAAATTGTGGTCAATTATAAAAATGTAACGTCTATGTAACCAATTTCTTGGAATAAACGATTCTGATTCTGTTTCATAGTTAGGAAATATCCGGCGGCACCCACACACATCGGCATCACTGGAAGACTTGAGAGACCTTTAATTATCTACATTTAATTGGAACATTCTTGAGAATATCCCTACTAATATTATAAATGTGAATGTAAGTTTGTTTGTTACGCTTTCACGCGAAAACCACTGAACGGATTTTGACGGAATTTAGTATGGTGGTAGTTTACAATCTGGATTAAGACATAGGCTACTTTTTATCCCGAAAAAGTACAGTGTTCCCGCGGGAAGATTTACGTGGGCGGAGACGCGGGAAACAGCTAGTATATTATAAATCTCTTTTGCTAGCATGATTTTTTTTGCTTTCTTAAATATTAAATGAAACAGATCTTCACTTCCGACTCAGTAGTTAATCAAATAAATATCGAGTCGGAGAAATGCGACGGCGCGAGGAAAGATGCAACGAAGACATTAATCAAGAGTTTTAAGATGTTTGTACACTAGACGGCAGAAATGCGACAGAACGAGCTTTAGGTATATAATAACCAAACCAAGAGCATATCACGACATGTCTAAGGAGTGTTCCGTCAACTATAAACGCGCAATAGGTTTTATTGGAATTACTTCAAAAGTTATTGTCAGATTTACTCAAAATAATTTTCCTAAAGAGTTGAAACTTGTAGTTTCTCTCTCCTATAGTTTAGAAATGCCAGGTCCCCGACCTACTTATAAACCACTTTGGAGGCCGATTACTCGAAAATGGTTGACTTTGTAAAAAAGCCATGCATGAAACTTGCCTTTATTTGAAAATACCTATTCAATGATACCCCACATGATGGGGTAGAATGAAAACAAATTTTTTATCCTTACTTCACATGTAGTAAAATAAAATTATTATTATTTTGAAATGTCGAGATCTATACACATTTTATAACTATACAAAATTTAGTCCAATTTTATTTATAATTACAGTAGCTAGGAGAGTCGCGCATCTTATATGTCGCAGGAACCGTAAATCTTTCCACGATAAAAAGTAGAATTTGTGTTGTTGACAAAACTCTAAAAATCATTGTTTTTTTGCTCTATTTCGTTCATAACGCCTTTAAAAATAGGTTTTCTTATACATTCCATCTACAGCGACCAGGTACGATTATGATATGTATTGATTGATGATTGATGATTGATGTAGGAAACAATATAAAGGGCACAGGTGCAGAGCAGACTAGAACTGCAACTCGCGGCGCTTGGAGCCCTAAAGTTCCATTGAAAACGCACCCCGAAACTACATAAATTCCAAAACGGCCATATAAAAAATAGGGTTTATAGCGAAATATAAAAAGCAATTAAAGTATAAACGTATAAATAACCTTGTTTTCTGGAGGAGGTCGTCCCGCGGTCGAAATTCGGGCGAATTATAATAAAAGCGAATTAAAATATAAAAATAATAATTCATATAATTTTTATTGTGCACTTTGTAATGGTTGTTTTGAAATGTTGCGACAGATTTACAAACGTCGCCGTGTTACAACAATATTGTATCAATCAAACGCACGGTAGTGCAGTGTGTTAATAATCTTAGGTACAGTGCCCGGCACGTAAATTGAACCCAAATTTTAGTTTTCTGCGCATGTTTTTTCACAGAAAAACTAAAATTTGGGTTCAACTTATGTGCCGGGCACTGTAGTGTGTGTTGTTGTTTTATTAATTTTATGTATTTCTAAGTAATATTTAAAAACATATAAGCTTTCTACACACCTTCCTCTACACAATCCGGCCGTCTAAATTTCATACTCCTCAATAATAATACCCGCTTATGCTACCTTGTTGGCGCCTAGTTCTTATCTTACGTTCTAGAAATTTAAGAGTCCTTAGTGCTCTCGTTTGCGATATTCATAATAAATGTTCCCAGCAGAGCAGCGTGCCAGGTTTGTGCAGACAAGGGGCTGTTCTGACATAATGGGCATTGTGGGGTACGCCGCTTCCCTCGTCAGGCGTCTAAAAGTTGTCGGAAACGAGCTGGACTCAATCGCGATTGTACCTACAGTTGCCGACATCCGGCGTGCCACATCTCAATATGAATACCTGCTGTAGAAATAAGGTCCAAAAGTGGTACACTGACTTTGTTGGCGACCGTACGTACACATCAACTTTTTATTTATTTGAGTACATAACTTAAAACCAATTTCATTATTAATTACAAGCTTTGGCTCGCGGCTCCGCGTAAATGCAGTATCCCACGGGAACACTGTACATTTTCGGGATAAAAATAAGCCTATGTGTTGATCCAGAGCCTAAATTACTACCACACCAAATTTCATCCAAATCCGATTAGTAGTTTTTGCGTGAAAGAGTAACAAACAACATCCATCCAACCTCACGAAATTTCACATAATAGTAGTAGGATGATATGCCTATAAGCTCTTGTCGGGTTTGTCCATACATAATACACAGCGTACTCAACTACATATATGAAATACCTAATTGTTACAATATTGTTAGAAAAAACACATAATACATTATACATTATCATAACAAAACATAGAACATTATCATAACTAAACCTACATAGTCTAAAATATTAACTTTAATAACAGAATTTAAAGTAAGAAGTGGTATGCTAATCACCAGGCATAACTTAATTTTTTAAGTAATTAATTCTATAAAATAGGTGCATACTGCATAATGCATTAATAATAAAACAAATAAACAGCTACTAAAACTAGTCAGGTGAGTTGCATCGGGCACTTAGGCAGATCTGATACGCACACCACTGCGCGCGTGCAGATTATAGTGAGAAAACAAGTACTTATTGGATATACAGGATTGGGTATACAAGTGTTTTTAAGCTATTGCATAGCTTCTATCGCGGGCCTTGAGCGCGGGGACCGAATCCAGAAATTCCGCAACGAAAAAACCTCACGCTCCGTGCATCGTCTAACGTCGTTTCAGTTCGGCAGTCTTCGACACGGCGTTGTGTGCGTGCGATTAGACGTATTGTACGACTCTACGAAACTCGCACGAATCGAGACGAGCTGCTCCGAAATCGGACGAATACATAAGCAGCTGTTTATGAGAAAGTATATAGGTGTATAGGTATTTATGTACAACAGTGAATAGCTGTACTTGTAAAATTTGTGTATAAAGTGAATGAACAAAGTGCATTTATTATTAATGAAGAAAGTCACGAAAAAATAGTGAAAGAAAAGAAATACTGCATAAATAAAATAAATAAATAATTATAATTGCATAAGTTGATACAAAATGCTATGCAATAGCTTTACCGCGGCAGTCCCCGAGTGCCACACGTCTTTTTTTTTTGTATTAGTTATTGTTGGTATCAATTTTGTTTAAGTAGTAAGTTTTTAATGGATGTGCCTTTAACGAGGCACCACACCGCGACTATAGCGCGACAACACTTCGCGTACCACCGCACCGCTCGCGGGGCGTGCGGCGGCGACCAGCATGCGGTCAACGGCAGCCACTACACATACGGACTCCTCGGCAGCTGGACAAATACACTAGTCTTAATAAGCGTCCCAACAAAAACGTCATATAAGTCAAGGCTCGTACGACTTCCAGTTGTATTGTAGTTTTATAATAGTAATGAGGTGACTGATGTCCTTTAGACGTCTTTAATTTATATTTTTATGTCGTGCGACCGAGATGTCATAATAAACAGGTCATAGCAACGTCGGCGAGACTAAACTACACGACGCTGTATTACGAGGGCGGGTCAATAAGTCCGTGACTTTTGGAGTAAAACACAGATTTTTTGATAAATAAATCATTTTATTTTTCAACGTAGTCCCCCTTGAGCTCTATACACTTTGTCCAACGCTTCTCCAATTTTTTTATCCCTTCCAAAAAATATGATTTGTCGAGGTCCTCAAAATAGGCCTTTGTTTGCGAGATGACTTCATCATTGGAGTCAAATCTTTTCCACCGAGCCATTTTTTCAGGTTTGGGAACAAGAAGTAGTCACTTGGAGCCAAATCTGGAGAATAGGGTGGATGTGGGAGCAATTCATAGCCCAATTCATGGATTTTTGCCATGGCAACTGCACATGTGTCCACCCTTGCATTGTCTTGGTGAAAAAGAACTTTTTTCTTGGCCAAATGAGGTCGGTTTTTTTTCAAATCCTCATTGAAGCGGTCCAATAAGTTGGCATAATATTTCCCATTAATTGTTCTTCCCTTTTGAAGATAGTCAATGTGGATTATCCCACGTGCATCCCAAAAAACAGTCGCCATAACTTTATTGGCTGACAAACCCACCTTGGCCTTCTTTGGCGCCGATTTACCCTTAGAAACCCACTGTTTTTACTGTTGTTTGGTCTCTGGTGTGTTGTGATGGATCCATGTTTCGTCCACGGTTACAAAACGGCGCAAAAACTCCTCCATATTGTGATTAAACAACGCCAAACCTTCCTGTGAAGTTGTTACACGATTGCGTTTGTGGTCGACTTGCGGAATGCTTTCTCATGCCCAAGTGATCATTCAAAATTGAAACCACTGAGTCATGCGAGATGCCTATGGCTTCCACAATCTCTTGCACTTTCAATCTTCGGTCGGCCAACACCATATCGTGAATTTTTTCGATTGTTTCGGGTGTAGAGACCTCAACTGGGCGTCCAGGACGTTCGGCATCTTCAGTGCTTGTACGGCCACAACGAAATTCAGTAAACCACTTTTTTACCATTGAAATCGATGGTGCAGAGTCCCCATAGTATTTATCAAGTTTAGCCTTGGTCTCGGTAATGGTTTTTTCGCAAAAAATAATGCTTAATAAGCACACGAAATTCACTTTTTTCCATTGTTTCCTTAAGTTACTGGATAGTCTGATAAAGATAGCTGTAAAACACAAACTAACTGACGCAGCAAGTTCAAATTTTGATAGGAGTCAACTGACAGATGCCTGTTGACAGGAGTAGTGTTGCTTTTTCAGTAAGGAGGTTAGAAATTCAAAAAGTCACGGACTTATTGCCCCGCCTTAGTATAGTTTTATAGCTCAAACGTTTATACGACAACGCAATAGTCACACTAGCGTCGCAGTCTAATAAACGATTTCAACTGACCGAATTGGGTGATTGAAAAACCTATACATATATGAAATACGGTGATGTACGGTGGAAATACGATGACGAAATATGGTTTTAAACTTTCATCTCCTATTTTATCTACGTTCTCTTAGTTTCATACAAACTTTTATTACCTATTTTACCCCCTTGGGGATTGAATTTTGAAAAATCCTTCCTCAGTGGATGCCTCAGTCATACGAATACTACGTGTGCAAAATTTCAAATCTCTAGTCTTAAGGGTTTGTCCTGTGCGTTGATACATCAGTCAATCGGCTTTGCCTTTTAGATAAATAGATAGATATATTGATGTTCTCGTTACATTGACCTCAATAGAGTATGAACGACATAAGATAAAGCATTATTATAATAGTGTTTGTTAAAACCAAATTCAGTGTGATAAAATACTCAATTAATACAAAGTGAAATAAAACGAATACAAATGATTCGAACAGTACCCGGTCGTCCAATTAATTCACGTCGTAACAAATTATATTGATGAAACTTGGATGAATAATATGAATTCAGTGATTATTGTAAACTAGCAAGGGGTTAAAACGGCTTTTACAGCTAAGTACGAGTATATGGCGAGCTCAAACCAAATAAAAAAGTGAAGACAGAGTTCTGCGAACCACACGGCATGGCACACAATGAGGTCGGTCTAAACTACGCCTCCCGTGTAATTACACAGTGTCACGCATTCATATGTAACGCAACTACGCCTTACCCTGTAAGGCCTAGTATAGGTGTATGTAGCGCCAAGCTAATAGTATTAAAAAAAACCGGTCTCAGTTTTTATTTGACAAAGCTCTGTCTTTACTTTTTTATTTGGTTTGGTCGTTGGTGACGAGGGCATACGCACCAAATGATCTCAAAATGAAAATTATCATTTGAGTAATAAATAAAGTAAATCTCTGTAGCAGTTTCGTGAAGGTCGAAAGATCGTATTCAAGTAGCAAACATATTAACATAATACGACATAGCAGCATAATAACATAATACCTCCTGAGATTCCTGTGTTTCGGGTGCCCGCCGACTTTTTAGACACCTGATCCCGACAGAGTGAGCCACAACCGCTGATCGGATCACAGAAATATAAAGAGAATTTTTCTTTTCCACCCGCTGAAATTATCCAACTGAATTCACAGAAATAACGACCGCGGGAGAAATATTTCTAGAACATTCTTATATGTAGACATTGTTAGCGAATAACTTTTTTCATTGTATGAAAAAAAAAAATTAAAATAAATATTGATATTATTTTCCTTTGAAACAACTTCAATCTGGTCCTATGGCATGTCCTAGAACCAGCCAGCTAGTTTCAGTTTCTAGATGGGATTCAAAGCGACGTCCATCGGCTGGCGTTCGGCCAATGTATCCTCAATGCATTACGAAGTAGTCATTCGATCTGATAGACCCCTTTTTAAGAGCTAGGTACTAGCGCTCAATGTATACCATCTCTTAATAGTTGTTGACTTGCAGTTCATTCGTCGAAAGGTAATCGGTTAGAAACCTTTTCGAGGAGCGTTACTCTAAGTATATCAAGTAATTGGATATCTGATAATACTAGCCCAGTAATTTTAGGCATTTTAAACCCCAATCTGCGGAAAAATTCCTAGTGATCTGAATTTTTGTATACACCTTTATTACGGCGTTGTAATGAAGATGTGAAAAATCGACATTGATATCGTGCAGAAAAAGTTATAAAGGTCAATAGGTCACGAAAATATTTTTTCGCAAATGTCTCGCGATCTATTAAGCTTAATCAAATAAGGCTCGGATGTCAATAGAGGTCAGTATAAAAATTGTCGTCAAATTATCTACAAAAAATGTCTTTTGCATACTGTTTGATGTATATCGCACACCAAGGCGTAAACTCTATTGCTTTTTTATTCATGTTTGTGTCTTAAAAACTTCTAACTGATACTAGGGCGTTTTGTTAAAAAAATACATATATTAGCTGTTTCCCGCGACTCTAAATATATTATCGAGTATCCGGGGGGAATACTGTATTTCCGGGGATAAAAAGTATATAAAATGAGACTCAGCATTAATAATAATCAGAATTCATCTTAGACATCCTACTAATATTATAAATGTGAAAGTTTGAGAGGACGGATGCATGGATGTATGGATGGATGGATGTTTGTTACTTTTTCACGCAAAAACTATTGAACGGATTTCGATGAAATTTGGTATAGTAGTAGTTTATGCTCTGGATTAAAACATGGGCTACTTTTTATCCCGGAAAAGTACGGTGTCCCTTTGGGATACTGTATTTATGCGGGCGGAGCCGCGGGCGACAGCTAGTTTATTATATATCAACTGCACGCTTCACCGGCAAATGGTTTATTATTTTACAACTAAATATATTACTCAAAATACGACTGTAATAAAAATTCATTTAGTACATCGGAAGGTGTAAGAGTGTTATGTAACTACTGGCTGTCGCCCGCGGCTCCTACTATACCAAATGTCATCGAAATCCGTTCGGTAGTTTTTGCGTGAAAGAGTAACAAACATCCATCGATCGATCCTCACAAACTTTCACATTTATAATAGTATAGTAGGACGCCAGCATCCAACGAGTACCTATGAACGTCAACGTCACGATAACGTCACGTCAGTCAGGTTAGCGTCACGTGACTGGAGTCCCGCGACGCCCGTACCATTTTGATTCTGCGACACTTAAAACGCTTTGACGTCACTCGACAAATGTCCCATTGTTTTATTCGTTAGTGGAATGAAAATGTACAGTTTAGGAAAATTGAAGTGTAGACAATTTTACTACAATCCCATTTCAAACACACGAGTATTCAAACGAGACATCACATGTGTAAAGTGACCTGCTGGGTAAAATAAGGTGTAATGTTGATTCCATTGTTACAGTTCTATTTAACAGCCGCGGACCGCCGCTTTTTGCGCAGCTTCGCAGTTACGCAGTAAAAACTGGTCGCTGCGCTATGGGATAAACGGCTACCAGAACATTCCACATGCTGTAAAATATAAATTATCCGTTGAATAAACTGAATATACAAACCTAAAGACTATTTTAAAAAATCTAATTGATTTTTTGGAGTTCTTAGATTGATCCTTATTACTGCGACTTCGCTGTCTGTCTGTATGTCCGTCCGTCTGTTCATCCGTCCATCGTTTGTATGTCTGTCACCAGGCTGTATCTCCTTAACCGTGGTAGACACTTGAAATTTTCACAGATGATGTATTATGAATATAATATTATTTCATATTGTTTTGAATAATATATTTATAATACTACAGGACGTTTCTTGCGACTACGTACGTGCAAAAGAAAATCTCGGAACGGTCCATTTTGCCTTTCCCGTGGTCTAATTTAATCAAAATCGTTCCTGTAGTGCCCGAGCCTATTCAATACAAACAATCTTTAAAATAATATAATAATATTTTACTTACGTTTTTATAATTTTAGTATACCCAGTTAAGAAAATAAGCATCAAAGTTTTTTGTCATATTATAATGTTATGAAACCCAATAATGGGTAGCGTTGCCTGCTACGATGTGGTGTAGGGGTGCTACGAGAACATAATCTCCGACTTGTATATCTACGTAGACACTCTACGAGAACATATAACCACTTCTACAAGATTGTGTTGTATTATTACTTCTACAAGAACAAACAATAATTGTTTCTTGAATAAACTGAATTATTAAAAACAATTATTGGTAAAAAGGAAACGAAGCGTGCTCACAACCCGCATAAAACACATGCAAATGAAATGTTCTTTCGAAGTATGCACTTGTAATGTAATGAATAGTGTACCTGGGAGACCGAGCTTTTTTCGGTGTTTTAGTAGAACGATAAAATAATTTTAAAATAGATAAAAATATAAATGAAAAATAAATACTAAGAATCACAAAAATATTTTACTTGACGGGATTCGAACCCACCACATTCCGAATTTTCAAACAATGTAAAAATTATACGTAGGTACGCATACCAAGCTGCGAATCAGACTGACGTAGGAGAGTCGAAATTATTGATATACTAGCTTTGCCCGCAAGATCGCCCGTGTGGGAGAGCGTTCGTGGCAAAAAAGTTCTTTAGCAAATACACATACAATATAGTAATAGCACAGAGTAAAAATATATACTTTATAAACCATTTTCACACGTACTTTTTAATTTTAAGATATCTCCTAGATATAATCGCCTGGATAAGGATAAATAAATTGTATGCGTCTAAATAGCATCTAAAAATACCACATTATTTTAGAATTGCTATAGTAGCCTATCATTAAAAGATATACATATCTATGCCATCGCGGACTTTTTTGTAGACCTTTAAAAGAGAAACAATCACACCATAATATATTGTTTTGTTACAACTAAATTATCTCCAACGGGTTAGGTTAGGCAGCTTTTTCGATTAAAGTTCCCAAACGGCTTGATTTTCACCTTCAACAATTATCCTCATAACTAAACATTTTCCACAAAACCTTAACAAATTATTATCGACCTAAACCTTCCTAAGGGACCACTCGGTCGGTAAATGTAAACGGCATGAAAATCCTTTCAGTAGTTTTTGAGATTATCGCGAACATACAGACAGCTGACAGACAGACTCGGCGGGGCACTTAGGTCCCCCATTCATCATCATCATCCCATTTCCGTCTCCTGGTTCTAAGCTACCTCCCCACCAATTTTCAGCCAAATCGATTCAACCGTTCTTGAGTTATAAATAGGGTAACTAATACGACTTTCTTTTATATATATAATAGCTGTCCCGACACACGTTGTTCTGTCTCAACTATGAACTGGTAATCCATAGACAACATTACGTTAAGCTGACCGATTATATATTCAAGATCGTCTCGTTTACAGTATAAGATAGTTCTCAGCTTCAAATATTTACCTTTCCACAACCAGGATCTTATTTATTGGAACGCGAGAATTTATATCTTATTGTTACTTCTGACCTTTATTTTGACGTTTTTATAATTTTGACTCTATTATTCATTATTGTAATAATTAATGTAGTACAGACCACATTCTTGGCAAATAAATAAATTTGCATTTGAAATTTGAAAGACGCAACACTGACAAATTTACCCCCATTCAATTTCCTAATTCGTCTAATCCGGGGGTAATCCCGAATAACATCGGCTAATCATTTTAAAATCCTCGTTAAAACACCGATTCGCTTTCATTGAATATCCTGTAACAAAGAAATCTGGGAATTGGAAGGAGCCCCTACAATAGCTGGTATAATTAATGTAGAACCTCCCCTCTCGCTAACCTCAGCTATTATTAAATCATTTTAACCGTTCCTTCCATCCACGTGCATCGCGTGAATAATTGTTGTACATTTATAAAATATTATATTAGCTCGGGCGGTTAGGGACGCGATGTCATTTTTAAAAGCATATAAATTGAAGGGCTTTTGGAAAATGGCAGCGCCATCTATTAAGAGAAATCCTTAACACTGTTTAGTTTAAATTTACTTACATAGATTATTCTAACATAAATCAACCGGAATTTACGTGATAGAATACGTGAATCAAACAATATGGTCTTTGTTTTACTATGGTTTAAATGCAGAAGCCTAATTGTATAAAAATCTAAAGTTACTGTAAACTCAAACCATATACCTAGTTTGTATTACTTTAGTATAATAACTGTATTAACGTCTGGTTGGCTCATAATTTATTAAGTAAATGAAAAATAAAAGCCTTAATTGAAACTATAAAGTTCGAAGTACGTCTCCTGAGAAATTGAACTCCAACCATTTTTATAGGCCGGATAACGAAACACATTAAAGTGTGTTTACTTCGGGGGCCTATTACAGATCAGATCGCATTACATTCTTAAAAAAGTTTTTCAAACAAAAGGGACTTGTATCACTGGGGATAAAAATTGTATTGATTTATCCATACCAGAGATTTTAAAATAAAAAAGGATGAGGGTTTGCAATTTTGATTTAACGTTTACGTTATTTAAACTTGATTGAAAACCGGCCAGTGGAAGTCGGACTCGCGCACGAAGGTTTCCGTACCACTATCTATCAATATCGAGCACTATTATTAATACCGAGCAAAAACATAATGGTTTGCAACGTTGAGGTAACCTTATTTAAACTTGATTAAAAATTTGCAGACGTTATCTACACGCAGACCGAGCTGCATAAATAGAGCACATTAACGCATGCTTTAATTAGCTTTCCTTATTCAATTACCACTTGTAAAGCTACAGCGATACAAATTTAATATGTAGCCGATTTGGAGGGGGAGAGGGGGGGGAGCAAACACGAAGATATTAGCGAAGACACACCATCCCACCAGCATTACACAAATAAATCATTCTTAATCGCACTAACACAGATGCGATCGATCGTTAATCGTCGGTTACGTCCGGTGTAAACGATGAATAGTTAACGACCCGTCAAATTTTGCTTACACAGACATCATTATAAGCTCGGCAGTGACAGCTTACAGTCTAATCAACTTTTTCTGTTGAGGATAATAGCTTTAAATATTTAAAAGCTAAAATAGAGGTGACCTTAAAAACTTAGAATGTTGTGAATGCCTTTGTCGTAACAAACTACCTCACAAATCAAAATCCTCGCCCAGAAATAGTCATTTAAACTAAGCATAACTTTTCATTCGAATATGAACTAGGACTTCACCTCCATTGTAATAACATACGCTAACTCTCACTATTGCAAGTTCAAATTGAAGGCGGATACATTGTTTCAGTGTCGTTATTAATTACAAAGTGTGACAAAGTTGGGCCGTGGGCCGTGGGCCGTGGCGTGGCACGTATTTTAACTTTATATTTTCATCATTGAAATTGAAGAGGATTCATATCCTTAAAGCTCGGCGTAGACGCGACCGGGACATCTTTTGTCTTTTTAAGAACTTGTTAATATTTGAATCCCGCGTGAAAAAGTAAAAAACAATCTGTAAAAGATAACAAAAAAAAAAAAAAAAAAAATGCATAACACATTACGAAATGCAGATTAAGATATAATAATTAATTAGCGTGGTACCACAAAATTTGTAACGATTTCTTAAGTTGGCGACTGCTAACGGTTGTCTGTGGCTAGGTTTAGGTGTAAAGTAGACACATTACAGAATCATCATTTACATCGATTGAATCGCCTGTAGCGACGACAACCATCAAATAACGCATCCTGCTTTAGCGATGCCGGGTACTCGTGACTGACGTGATGTAATGTGATAAAGCGTTACAAAGGGCAGTCGCTACCATTGATCGCGGTCGCAAGTAGCGCGTTTGCGTCAAGCTTTAGTAGGACGTGAATCAAATCTCCGAGTCCGTTAATGAGGGCAATAAATCGTCTACCTGATTACACTACTAACAAATCCTTTTAACCTTCGCAACCCCACCCCCCGGACCCGGGTGGTGATATCTAATGGATTGTATCCATTAAAATACGCCTGTCATAAAAATTAAGCTAATAAAGCTAATAAATTAATTATTATCATCGGTTCACCCTATACTTTATATACCTTGGTTCAAGCGGCTTCTTTTTTTGTATGGAATCACTACCTTATGGAGCTTTTCGCCCAATCGACATGACATGACACGACGCTATTTGATAGATAAAACAATATAAGCTAATGATCCTATCAACAAAAGTTTTCCCTGTACAATTTACATACCTACATCTTATTTTTAACTATAGATAATTAAAAATACATTTTCAGGTAGACCAGAAAAGGTCATTTTAAGTATAGAAAAACATGAAGTCACAGGCTGACGATGGGCACAAGTATGACAAAATTTTTCTCGTTAACAAATACGCTGTATCGGCCATCGGCTATGACAGTTTACACGGCGTGGGAGATAAAATCGAACGATAACATATCGCGTTTGCCTTCACCATTTACACTTTAGGAAATAACCAATTATCTGTTCGGCACATTTAAACTTGTTCTATGCTGAAATTGTGTTTAAAATGCGGCAATATTGAAGGTTGTATTTTTTACAAGCCATTGAAGCAGTGCAGTTTCTCTAGTTTACGTTGATAATTTTAATGGACTGTTTTCTATATACGTAATTGATAAAACGTCATAAAACAACGTTGCTTATTCCAGTGCAGACGAACAAAGTTTAACAATCTCCGCCAGACAGTGAGCAAACGTTTCTTCGTCTTAAATAATTATTTAGTAAACTGCTCATTCTTCAGACTTGCAGCACGGGGATTATCTTGACGTTAATATTTATTAAGCTTATACTAAATAATACCGAAGCATTCGAACGCCTCTGGACTAGTGGATAGCTATACTAGACAGCTTGAATTGCACTCGAGAAGAAGCAAGTTCGATCCCAGATTGCATGTACCTAGGAGTACATAATACTGAAGCTCAAAAGGGTACAGGAAAACATTGCGAGGAAACTTATAAATTCAAAGACATGTGCAGTCTGCCAAATCACGGCTAGCTAGGAAGATAAAAGTCTCAATACCCACAATAATAAAAACTGTGTCAGTAATGCATTATGCAATTAAGTTAGCTACCGGCCATTTCTGCTCTTTATAACGCATAACAGAAATTCTGTAGTAAATATTGAAATATTGACATTAATATTATAGTCTTTGTATCCCAGCTTTGCGATGAGTATTGGTTTCTCTCGACCCAAAAATAGTTATATTTTAACAGTACTATTGAGGTTACTGTTAAAATCTAACTAAAATGTTTAACCTCAAACAGACATACTAGATAACTTTTTTTCATATTATTAATTACAATACTTATGTACTTACAGCTGGCTGCAGTCTTATTGATGATGTTGGGAGAGAGAGAGAGAAAATCTTACTAAACGTCTATACCATCTGAGTTATTAGTCTACTGGCATCTACTAGTAGGCCAACAACAGATCAATGCACTTTTAGTGAGCCGCGTCGGAACCGTATCGTCACAATGATTTCAACACGAGAAGCTAGACGGATGCCTGAACGAACGGAATTGTCTTTTGACTGAATCGCAAATTATGTTATATGACTATTCGCACACATCATCATCATCATCTTGAACTACTATAGTCCCAGCTGATGCGGTCTCTCCTCAATATGAGGAGAGTTAGTCTAGCTTACTGCGGATTGATTGGCATAGTTCATAATGACCGACCACTAAAGGACAATGTCCTTGCGAATTGGACAAGAGTTACCACAGTAAAAGGGGAAATAGACTTAAGACTGTCACCACGCTACCCTACTGCAGGTTGATTTGCACATACAATATAAAATTGACAGTAGGTAAACCCACTAGAGATCAAAATTTGAAGTCGACATGCGATAAAACAAAAGCTTATCGAGTGGCAACACAATATGAAAATCACTGAGACCCAATGGGGTTTTGTGCGAATATGCAAAGTTTAGGTACAAGTCATTTTCTGTCTTAATATGGATCCTTTTCGAACCGAGAAGGAACCATACTTTATTAAAATTGGTTATTATATATAAGAAACTTTCCAAATCTTTTCCTGACAAACCTTTTATATTAAATGTATGATAGATACCATTTTTCACAGTCCACCAGCTACAAAGTTATGCGAGCCTAGTCACACCGCCGTTTTAAGCCGACCTCGATACCCTATTTTTGAAAATGTACGTTTAAAACTCAGCAGCATTGAAGGGCTTGTACCCTAGATGCGACTTAAAAAATCAGCAAATTTCACTATCAGTACGGAAGCCAAAAACGAACGAAGAACGCAAGCCAAGGTGGCAATTGAGTAAGTCTACTATGACCACGTTAGAACAGCTACTGATTTAAAACTTTATTAAATTACTCCTTCCACTAGGCGTTACTTTCATAGACATACACCGATATAACTACAGGCAGAATATTTTATGAATACCAAAGTAGCAGAATCCCGGGACTTGTATTGATCGACGGAAAATTCACGACCAGTGATGTGTTGTTCTGTTTTTATTGTGTCCTGAAATTTATTACTTTTCAAATCACAATTAAAATCTTAAAATACATGCGCGTTGAAAGAATCAAAACAAATCTTCGAGAGAACTTTCCTCAAAGGACTTAGCTGATAACGTTAATATAAACTTAAACCATAAAAGAGCGTTTGATAATAAAAGTAAAACCATTATTTGTTTAGTCCGTGCACATATCGGTGTAATAAAAACGGCACCCGGGGCGCAAACCGCATTCATATCACCTCCCGAGTAATGCAGATGTATGATTTTAATGCCACACAACAAACGCCGTAGTAAAATATAATATAAAATCATAAGAGAAATGTACTTTAAGCGTTCCATTTCAAAGGCTTAAAATAAAACTCTAGGTATTAGGTATTTTTATTTATTTTATTTTATTTTATTTTATTCGGAAAACTTACAGCTAACAAACGATAACATTAATAATTTAACATAGAAATAAAAAAAGCCAATAACAAGTTTTCACTTATACACAGCAAATATAATATAATATATAAAGTATGAGAATAAAACTCTCATGCCAAGTTGTATCGTGTGCGACGAAAACTTTTGCTTACTACACTAAGTTATACTGCTAGCTAGTTGCGTACTTGCGTATACATTTTTGCCTTGACATTGCAGGTTAGATACAAATTATTCGTAACTAGCTTTCGTCCATGACTTTGTTCGTTCATGTCTAAAATTTACCACATTCCAGTTTTCATCTTATCTTCAATTACCATGCTAGTGATAAGTTATATTTAAAAAAAAACTGTACTATGTTACGGTTAGAAAGTAATTTCTTATCAAGTCGACTATATAAGCTCCTGACCTAGATTATGGAAAATATTCAGGGTCGGAAAGGCTGTACAATGTGGTCCTCGATTAATATCGGCAGGGGTCGCTGGGATGTAAGCCTGACTGGGTTTTATGGGCTTCTTTAGTCAGCAAATAAAGCCTGCATCAATGTTACGTTAATATATATATTATTCTTTGTCAATGTCACGTTTCAAAACGGAAATTTCAGGTTTTCGCGTAGCTGTTTTAGAAAGATGCCTTATGCTCGTTACACTGATCCCTAGATATTATGTTTTGGGCCCTTAATATAAGTAAAACAGTCTTCGTCGTAAGACATAACCGTGTCGTATAATCCTAAGCAGCGTACACACATTTTCACTAATGTAGTCGTGAAATAGAAAAAGATATAAAAAATAATATAGCACAAGTTTCGCCCCTCTTTACTAGATTCAACCGTTCAACAATAACAACTGTAGTGTGTGTGTGTGTTCAACGACAAAAAACAATGTCTGCTCGTAGCGTGACAACAAAAGGCTGTATGCTCATGACAGTTGCACAGGACGCTCACACGTCCCCACCTGTTATTTATACTAATATTTTTAAAAGCACAGTCGTATGCGTTGCGTTGAGCCGGATAATCCTAGGAATTACTAGATGTTTACATATTGTTTTGTTCTTTTGTTAACATTTAAACTAGTACCTAGGAACTATAGTTTACTTGAAATTGCAGTAAATTTTGTGTATCGATTTTACATGCATTTTTGTTAATGTTCTAATTATTACAACAAAAAATGCGTAAGTATGCCATTATTGTATGCTTTTATGCAGTTAGGGTTACGTAGTAATTATTAACGGCCGAAATTAATAATCAATTTTAATCTCATTAAAGCTATCTGAGATCAAGATTTCAATACATTTTAATGATCCTAGGATTAAGTTTACGTCAATTATTGTTTGAGAATCTGATATTGAAGTTAATCTAAGATTTTAGATACGTTATTAATTTCGGGCGTTAGTAATCTGTGGTAAGTTTAGGTTAGATATTATGTGGTAAAATATCATGGTCTATTAATACACTGACACGTCAAAATATAGGCATGGCTTTTTAATGATAAACATTATATTCATTTTATTTATTTATATTTAAGTTGTTGTTATAAGTATTTTATCTAAATGATAATGAATTAGTCCTCTGATTTAAATTAAATTTTTGTTTTTGTGTTACGTTAATTACTCAACTGTTGTGTTAATATACATAGATATTTTTATTATTAATTGATTATGATGACTTGATTTTTGATAGGTTTTATCCATGTTCCTAATATAATTTTTAATAATTATATCCTATTGTATTCATGCAACACTACTTCTTAGTAATTTCTTGGAAATAACTTATTCCGATTATGCCGATATCCAATTCATTGTGCGAGTACAACAAGGCATATTCGGATTAAATCGCAACCCCCACTAAAACAATTACCCAAAAAAAACGTTTTCACGTTAGAATCGCTATATAAAACCACTAACGCGGTTACATATAGTCGTAACTATTTTCGGGTTACCTTTATGTATATGTATATATAGTCCAGGCGATCGTACCTACTTCAACATTTTTTGTATGATTAATAACTCCTGAACGTGCCGTTCACTTTGCAAAAATCTAAGCAAAACACAATATTGTCTTTTAAAATAATCATGATCGATAAAGGTGAGAAAGCTGGTATTTAATAACTACAATTTTTATAAAAAAAACTATAACCCGACTACGTAAATTATATAGCCTAATTTACCTGCGGGCTTAGCATGGCGATCCGAATAAATCATTTTAAAGAAGAAATATTCTATCCAAAACAGTTAATTGCAAAATAGTTCTTAATACATTGTAACAAGGTCGTCAACACTTCTAAATAGCCATAATTTTAAAATGGCTGCCGAAAAATCTTCTGTCAAAAATGATCAAATTTTCAAGTAAATGACTAAAGTAAAGAAACTAAATTTGTCTTGGACATGACATGACTTGACATTATTGTAAGACTTTATGACATTGAAATAAGAAAACGTTTCTACTTTAGCTGTCAAAAGAGGCCATTTTGTGAGCTCATGCTCGGGAAGAAAAGAAATGTTCTTTCTCATAACGACGATGCATCGACCTTACTGCCTTACAATAATACCTATTTTGCTCCGAATGGTATTAATGTTTCTTTAATCTGTCATTTTGTCGATTCTTCGGTGTTTCTAGGGTGCTCACCCCAAGCCTGCTGGGCTATTATTACGAATCTATAGATACCTCATTTATTAAAATTAGACCAGTATCTTAGGTGTTACGTAGAACAAACATACATACTGCCAAAATCATTATCCTTCCTTTTGGCTTCGCCGTAGTCGGGTAAAAATGGAAGTGCGTCAGAACGATATGTGTAACATTACCATTTTTACCCGACAATAGAATACTTGAAACAGCTTAATTGATATTAATGAAACAAGTTTCTCGAAAGCAAAACATTCTACAACTTCGTTAAGTCAATTTCTTTGCATCAGGAGTTAATTAAATCAATATATTCGAAACTAGAATTGAAGTCTATAATTAGAAACGAACCTAGACACAGACACAGAGTAAAAATACAGAGCAATGGTATCGACAGTTAGACTATCAATTGATGTTTTTTTGTGAGACATGCGAACGATGCCCTGGCCTCTGAACAATGACACTCTATAAATAGAAAGAAATATAGTTTTATGTACATAGATTTGTAACTGTATCGATAAATATGTAAAAGAATACACATATTTGAGACAATGTAAATATAGGATTAAGAGCATCTTATAGTTTAAACGAGCTAATCTTTTAAAGAAAAATGGATTGTAATCTGAATGTTTCACTAATACTCAAGAACCGCTGGACCGATTTGGCTCATTTTGTTCTTAAAATAATCGTATCAGTTTAGGGAAGGTTTAAACGGAGAAATTTAGGTAAAATTGCGGTTAAAATATTAACACTATATAATAGGTATTTACCTATGGAATTGCCGTTTTGCAGTACTGGCCATTTCAAAACAAAATAATTTTTGTTTGGCTAAGAATTCTAATTTCAAATTAATTTTATTTTAAAAACATGGAATTCTTTTTCAAAACTTGGGACTTACATTTTGAGAAATCCTATCTTAGTGGATGCCTTCGTCATATGAGAAATACGTGTGCCAAATTTGAAATTTCTAGCCTTGAGGGTTTGGCCTGTGCGTTGATACATCAGTCATAAGCTTTTCCTTTTATATACATAATATATAGAAGATAGATTTACCTTTTATGGAATATATGTAAATTCTGGGAAACGAAATTGTTAGTTGATAGTAGATAGTTAGAGCCTTCATTCTAGAAATATATGTGTTGTAAAGGACATGGTTTATTTTACTATAGAATTAGTAGTTACGGCAACAAAAGATACAATTAGGTTAGATGGAAGCGAAAAGGAATAGGACATGTTGCCAGCTTGCCTCTAATACCTGCCCTAAAATTGGTGCCAGCCCTCCTATATAGCTGGAGACCTATAAAGGCTTCTCTACAGTAAAGGTAGATTTACAACAAGAGAGCTGGTACGAAGTGTACGCTAATTAAATCAGCAGGAAACAAGTTGTAGCTAGTTAAACTGACAAGTCCTTTGATAAACTTCGCGGTTTCTGGAACGTCCTGGCTCAAACCATTCAGACGAACTAAAACTACGAGAATTTGTTAGATACTTATATTCTTTATACGTATCTGGTTGTAAGAAAGTTTAACAAAAAATCACAAAGAACTTTTACGGGTGCAGACTTCACCGAAAGACTTCAGAAAATTCTCCGTGGAAGAGCTGTGAGGTACGAATGGGCTGGCCTAACCGGATAAATACCTGAATAATATTCACCTAAAACCGGAAAAATACCAATGACTCACAGAAAATCGGCATCGCACTAAAAACCGCATCGCACTTGTATCCCCACAAGTTCCTACCTATTGCAGGTGGGCGTTGATCTATCAAGCAATTTGTCCGGTCATTTTTTGCTCGTAGTCCATAAAAAATAACAAGTTCATCTCAGCGAATCACAAAGAACTTTAAGAGATACTTGGAATACCTTTGCTTTTCGCAATAGACACGATGCAATAATTATGCAGGTTGTATTTTTATCCAAATGAATAATGTAACACAAAGTAATGGCATAATGCTTGACTAAAAATGTTCATTAATTAAAAAAGGACGTTAATGACATTTCATTACAATTCGCACTACGCAATACGCATGGACACTCTCACACTGCCGTACAACGCGCTGGCATCGAAGCCGCGCCCGTAGCTTATAGTAAGGCCGCGCGGTTCTAATTAGACTTTAAGCATTTTATAGAATAATTTGGTCAAAATTTAAGGTAATTACGCTCCTCAAATATATATTTCTTAACCGGAGGAGGTTCTCAAGTCTACGCTTATATATTGTTTTTGTTTTAAAGACATTCTGTAGTGACAATGGCGAACACTGGGTTGAATCCAAGATATTATGTTGAGTAAGAACTTTTTGTTCTATTCAGCGAGACAATCCTTTGTGGTATTGCCAATTACTAAATAGGTACATGTTGTTAATTATTGTTTATGTTCTATTAATTACTCCATTGATCAATAAATATAGTGTTTGAACCAGTTTGCTGATGACCTTGGGTTTACATATAAAGTCTGATGACTTGATTTAAATAAGCAAGTCACATTAGTAATTAAAGACGTAATTCAAACGTATAATAATTAATTAGGGCAAATTTAAACCTACCTACTGTAAGATAAAAAATATCACATGATAAGGTAATTTAATATTATGCAAATTAGGTTTAAAATTAAAAGAAAAACATTATAAATGCTTCTTTTAGTACATTTTTATTAATATGCATTTGCTACCCTAACACAAAAGTTATTAAAAACTTCTTAAGGTAATAAAAATCAGAACGCAATCAGCGCACGGTGAAACAAGAGATTCGTTTAAAGCGAAGCGCTCGGGAAATTCTTACGGCAGATATTGCACATGGACAAATCATATTATTGTCCCGTTCATATTTATGTATATTCTATAAATGCTGTAGCGATATAAAGGTTATTCACTCCAATTGACTTACTTGATACTTAATTACATCTACAACGTGACGACTTTTGTTTTATTTCATTTTAAAACTCGATTCGAATGCGTTGAATTCTTTTCACGTCGGTACGAAAATAATTTAACGGAAGCATTTGGGAAGCCCTCCGCGATACTACTTGATTTCACACGATTGAGCAGAAAAATATAGAATCATTAAAAGATTTTGGTGTATATTTTCATATTTATCGTAATATATATTTAGTGTGATTTTTATGTAAATTGCAGTAGGTACGTCGCTGCATCACATATTCAACGCGCTCGACCCTGTTTCGACATTTGAACTGTACCCGGTGCACGACGCTCGTCGTTAAATTCCATGCAAATTTCATCAAGTGCAGGTACTGACTTTCATTTATCCTAGCTGAATTATGCAAAATGAAGATTCAAATGTCATTAAAGTACGTTTCTTTTAACTATTTCGGCTAAACACATCTTTAAAATGTATTTTATAGTAGTCCTAAAAAAAGAAGGCTGATACGAGGGCGGGTCAATAAGTCCGTGACTTTTGGAATAAAACACAGATTTTTTGATAAATAAATCATTTTATTTTTCAACGTAGTCCCCCTTGAGCTCTATACACTTTGTCCAACGCTTCTCCAATTTTTTTATCCCTTCCAGAAAATATGATTTGTCGAGGTCCTCAAAATAGGCTTTTGTTTGCGAGATGACTTCATCATTGGAGTCAAATCTTTTTCCACCGAGCCATTTTTTCAGGTTTGGGAACAAGAAGTAGTCACTCGGAGCCAAATCTTGAGAATAGGGTGGATGTGGGAGCAATTCATAGCCCAATTCATGGATTTTTGCCATGGCAACTGCACATGTGTGCACCCTTGCATTGTCTTGGTGAAAAAGAACTTTTTTCTTGGCCAAATGAGGTCGGTTTTGTTTTCAAATCCTCATTGAAGCGGTCCAATAAGTTGGCATAATATTCCCCATTAATTGTTCTTCCCTTTTGAAGATAGTCAATGTGGATTATCCCACGTGCATCCCAAAAAACAGTCGCCATAACTTTATTGGCTGACAAACCCACCTTGGCTTTCTTTGGCGCCGATTCACCTTTAGAAACACACTGTTTTGACTGTTGTTTGGTCTCTGGTGTGTTGTGATGGATCCATGTTTCGTCCACGGTTAAAAAACTCCTCCATATTGTGATTAAACAACGCCAAACCTTCCTGTGAAGTTGTGTTGTGTGTTTGTGGTCGAATGTGAGCAAACGCGGCACCCATCTTGCGGAAAGCTTTCTCATGCCCAAGTGATCATTCAAAATTGAAACCACTGAGCCATGCGAGATGCCTATGGATATTATATGGCTATGCCACAATCTCTTTCACTTTCTATCTTCGGTCGGCCAACACCATATCGTGAATTTTTTCGATTGTTTCGGGTGTAGAGACCTCAACTGGGCGTCCAGGACGTTCGGCATCTTCAGTGCTTGTACGGCCACAACGAAATTCAGTAAACCACTTTTTTACCATTGAAATCGATGGTGCAGAGTCCCCATAGTATTTATCAAGCTTAGCCTTGGTCTCGGTAATGGTTTTTTTTTCGTAAAAAATAATGCTTAATAAGCACACGAAATTCACTTTTTTCCACTGTTTCCTTAAGTTAGGATAGTCTGATAGAGATAGCTGTAAAACACAAACTAACTGACGCAGCAAGTTCAAATTTTGATAGGAGTCAACTGACAGATGCCTGTTGACAGGAGTAGTGTTGCTTTTTCAGTAAGGAGGTTAGAAATTCAAAAAGTCACGGACTTATTGACCCGCCTTAGTAACAAAATATAACGTCGTTACGTTGAAGGGGGACGTCAACATTTTCAAATTTGGATCAATTTGGATCGTTCTATGAAAGGTATTTCTCTGTACGTATAATATATTTTCTAATCTGTGATAGTATAGCGCTAGTTACTTTGACATATATTACCTTTACAATTATCTACAATTAACAATGTTAGACTAGATGTGCAGTGTAGGTACACAGCAAACAAGTATTTATTTTATACGAATCAAATATTTGTATTGCCTGTCGCCACTCACGTTCAAGCAATTTTATCCACAATTAAACAATTGTATCGAAAAGACGAGCACAATATTTTGTAGGCCGCATCAGTTCTTTTAAGGCATTAGACTCCTCTTTTTTGTCGGATTTTTCGGAAAATTAGATCAACCTTAGCGATTATAACCCACGACATAACTAAACAATATTCTGAACTCTTGAGTTGGCTTAAAATTTGAGCACCCCTGAGATTGAAATTTTTTGGTGGTGGCTGGTAACCCGGGGTTGCCGTGGTGAGAACATGTGGTGTTACTAGTTTTAAAATAAGCATGGGTTTTATAAGAGCGTAATAAACTCCTTAAAATAAAATTATGGATTGATTCATCTTACTACTATTAATGTAAATGTGAACCTTGGTGAGGATGGATGTTTGTTACTCAGTCACGCAAAAACAACATAACGGATTTTGATAAAATTTAGTATGGTAGTAGTTTTAGCTCTGGATTAACACATAAGCACACTCGTTATCCCGAAAAAGTACAGTGTTCCCGTGGGATGCTGTATTTATGAGGGCGGAGCTGCGGCAAAATCGAGTTTTGCATAAGTCCAGATTACAATTGAGCTCTGCAAGCGAATTTCATTTATCCATTAAGTACAGCATATGAGTTCCAGTGAATCGTAAAACGAGCTAATATCATCGTTAAAACACTAGCGAGTAACGCCATCACTATAAAGCTATTCATTAGCTCTCGCGTTGCATAGCTTTTTTATTACAAGTTTAAAACACCCGTATACTGAATCCCTTTTAACCGTTTTTTCTACTTTTATATATCGGCAACGGCTGCAAGTATTACTAAGAAATTTAGTATTCAGTGAGTTTTGGGGGAGAAAAAACGTACTATCGATAGGTCTTATCCCTTAGAAACTGCGCATTTTAAGCTATATAATATGTTCTTTCTTTCGTCGTGCAACAATATATAAAAAATTTCAACGTTATTATGTCAGTCTGATTGGCAGTTTGGTTTGCATCATTTGCTTTGTTCGGAAATTCGGAAATGTGGTGGGTTCAAATCTCGGTCGGAATATTTTTGTGATTCTTTTTTTTTTTTTTAATTTATCAGAACTCCGAGAAAAGCTCGGTTACCGAGGTACTAATCATTGAATCGAACATTATTTTAAATAGATTTTCGATGCAATAAGATCGCAACTGGATTGTATTCCTAAATAAATGTCAGAGTGGCAGAATGCCATGCTTTAAATGAATAATATTTGCGTTGTTTGAAAATTGGGAATGTGATGGGTTTAAACCCCGGTCAGATAAATATTTTTGTCATTTTTTTTGTATTTTAAATCTACTAGAACTCCGAGCAAAGCTCGGTTACCCAGGTACTATTTTTTATTAAAAAAACCCGTAAGACATGTTCGATGAATCGAAATCAATTCAAAAGATGCGGCACAAATACTATTCACTACAAATACTATTCAGATATGAAATCTCGATGAGTACGTAGCTACATGACCCCAAGATGGCGGCGCTTCCTTTAGAAACACGCAGAAACGCTACATGAAATGGAATTTTCGTTTCCAGATGAATGATAATAATAATATTATGTAGCTGCAAGGCGAAACTGTCCTTCAATTTTACTATCATTAGGCGTTGCCCCCACACATATAGGTAGGTAAGTAGCTTTGAAAACACATTCAGGTCGAAATCCATATTCAGGTAAAGGGTTTACCCATCAATCAATGTAAAGATTTGAATCATCGCAGCGTTCACTCCGCATTCGATGAATGCTGTATCGGGCGATTCAAGTGGCGTAGCCTACATTTCCATTTCCATTAAAAATCATTTCACAAAAATGTTGTCTGAATGTGAATGAACAAAAAGGTAAATATTATACGGCACGCAAAATAATTTTCGTATTCAAATTACTTTTCATAAAAAAATAATTACAGATTTTGCAATTTTTTTTTTAATAATACAATGATCTACTTGAACATTTGCCAAGAAATACCAGATACATGTTATAAAATGTACAGGTAGGTAGCCTAGAGATTTTTGCAATACCTATTTAAACGAGCCTGATGTGCTTTGCGGAACAATAATTTTTCTTTGAAACAGAATTTTTAAATTCTTAATCATTCCATAGTTGGGTTATAATAGCATTAAATAGTGTCATAAATCGTATCGTAGAAGATCAAAGCTTTTTACACAAATAATACCTAAGCGCTAATTGAAAGACTCTATTTGGATAATTTCTAAGAACTGTAACTGCTTCTTCGTTAAGTAGGTACCTAATAATAAAAGTATTTTTTTAGGGCGTTTAGCGTAAAATATGCATTAAGTTAATGTAATTAGCGGTACATTTAGCTTACCAAATCCTTATTATATGTAAAAAATAATAATTGTTACCGAAGTGGATGAGAAATAGGTTATAGGAAACATTACGATTATGAATTCAAATACGCAGCAAATTGACACTTTAAATCTTATACTTTAAACGAGATTATCTTGTATATATATATAACAGGTATCTCGAAAATTGCTCCAAGTACTACCATGAAATTTAGTATGCAGGTAGTTTTGGGGGAGAAAAATCGATCTAGGTCCCTGGGAAACTACGCATTTTTAAGCTATATATATATATGTTATTTCTTTCGTCGTGCAACAATATATCAATAATTTCGACGTCATGTCAGTATGATTGGCAGTTTAGTTTGCATCTTTTGCTTTGTTCGGAAATGGTGGGTTCGAATCTAGATCAGATTATTTTAGTGATTCTTTTTTTAATTATTTATCAGAAATCCGAGCAAAGCGCGGTTACAAAGGTAGGTGCTAATAATTGAATCGAACCATATTTGCAATAGATTTTCGATGCAATAAGAGCGCAACTGGATTTTATTCCTCCAATAAAACGAGTCCCGCTCTGTGTCGGACAGGAGTGCCCTCTTATTGCGTACCTGCTTTTATATTTTTATTTTTCGATCGCTTCTGGTGCCCTTTTTAGTTATCGTAGGGTTTTAATAAAAGCCAATTAAACAATATATCGCGTGCTCAAATTCGACACGCTACTCACTTTTCTCTCGGATATTACAAAATATTTTACCCTCAGATTTATATTCGTCGTACACGAGCACAATAAGTAGGTATAGCACGCGTCGGCGAGACATAAGATTTGTAGACATGATATTGAGAAAATGGGGTGAAATTTTTGGGCAATCCGGCCCTACCTCAGATCGACAAAAGAAATGAAGTCATGCGCACTGAAAAAAGTCGTGTATTATAATATTTATGTTTATGCTAATCTCTTTTGTACGTTTCAAATGACTGTACATTACACGTACTCGGTACTTCTGCGTGTGGTATGTAGCAGCATATTCTATTGTGGCATAACTTCGCTATCGGCCGGATCCACAAATATCCAAACGATTGCCCGCGGTTTACGATTTTACAATCTAACTTTAGAAATATAAACCAGATGGCTCACTAGCACTCATTGAACGCACTAGAAAATATTGCAAGCTCGCTTTATATCTAAAAAAAAATACATTCACAAAGAGAACAATTGAAAACGCATTAACACGGTATAAATGAACACAAATAAAAAAATTAATACATTCGCTCACATAGCATGGTACAAAATGTGTCGTAAGTAATCGGCGCACGTAGTCACTTACCGAAGTTTAGGTGGTGCGGCGCGGGCGAGAGACGCGTGTGGGCTGTACGAGCTCCGAAGTGCACTTGGTGTCGGTGCGTGTGCCGCGTTATCAATGCTCAGCGCACATGATAGGCGACTGCACGAGGCCGGCGCAGGCAGCGGGCTACGCGAGTGTAGTGGCGACTTGTGCACGCCGCGACCGCTCAGATCGATACTGACTCTGCTGCCGCGCGCTCTCTTTCGACTGCGACCGTGGACGCGTCCTACACCTGCGACGCCGGCGACTACACCGCGAACAGCGGATACAAAGATTCACAAGCACTCCGCTCCCTCCCAAATATTATTCCTAAACGTGACGTACGAAAAATCGCATGGAGATCGAGGCGGGCATGCGCGAGGCCGGGGTGAGTGGTGAGATAGGGGGCGGGGGTATAATTGGCTGTGACGGAGGGCGGGGTAAGGCAAGAGGCCCGCGCCATGAGCGAGCGGCCGCCGTACGCGCGACCTCGCCGCCGCCGCCGCCGCACGCAACACATCGATCATAAACACGCACAGCGACCTCAACATTTCCTTACGAAACTCCGTAGCCCACTTCCAATATCGATTCAGTTTCGCTCCCCGAAAACATCCACTGGCGACTGAACGTCACACGAATCACAGACGCGTCGACAAAATTCATTAACTAATCTCATCAAGAAACTTGCAATTTAATGTGTAACTAATAATAAATATATACTCAGTACTTAGGAAATCATCGGGAGACGCCGACACGATTACTCAATACATGAACTCGCTATGTAGAGAATCAGTTAATACCTACAAAGGTATAATTAAAATCAGTCAGCAATGTTGAAAATAAATAAAATTTCAAATCATTACTATTTTTAGAAATTATTTATTCACTTTAAGAGAACAAGATTCATTCATAAATTTTCTAGGCCAATTACATAACAATTTACCCCGGCGTACGTCTATTGAAACAGTTTGGATTAAAGAGGAACGGCTGAACAGGGGCATAGTGAGATCGCGATTTGATTGTACTACTACAAGCATACGTGAATGCATGCGTGTCCACCAAATTTTAAAATTTTGTATTTGAGTTTTTATGTAACAGATTGTGTGTGTGCTACTGATTGGTGTTGGTTGTCATGACGACAAATAATAATTTTTTTAAATATTTTATTTGTTTCTAATACATTCATTCACATTTAAAAGATCATAGATATTAGAATATTATATTAATACAAATTATGTTGAAAAACATTAGACAAAAATATAGTTACGTATTGTACTGCGTGCATGAAAAATAAAATAATAAATAATAATATTAGGTCATTACATATGAAATTGGCGTTTTGTAAAGGAGGAACATAAAGTCGATTTTTTTAAACATAATACACTTATTTAATCAAAGTATACCATTGCTATTTATGCACTTTTGCCATCTAATAGGTTCATTGATTCCTTTAATAAAAAAACCATTCGGACGGGAATCAATAAAACCTTTTAAGACGCTTTGGACTGCCCCATCGGAGTTGAATTTTTTCCCTTGCAAGAAGTTATCCAAATTTCGGTAATTTGTTGGAGCAAGATCCGGGGAGTACGGTGGATGTCTTATACATTCCAATTTAATTCCAATGTGGTCTAGCGTTGTCTTGAAGCAGCAGTAGCCTAGAGCGAATGACCAACCTGGGTTATTTAGCTGCTAGCCTTTCCATCATGATTTGCAGTTGCTCGCAATAGACATCTGGCCAGATTTAAGATAGCTGTAGTGAACGACACCGGCACTAGTCCATCAAACGCTCACGAGTAACTTTTAAGCTATTGCATAGCTTTTATCGCGGGCTTTGAACGCGGCGACCGAATCAAGAAATTCCGTAACGAAAATAAACCTAACACCCCCCCACTCCGACCGGCACAGCGGTGCGGCGTTGAAAGCCGTGCATCGTCTAACGTCGCGCGTCGTTTCAGTTCAGCAGACTTCGGCACGGTGTTTGTGTGCGTGCGACTAGACGTATGCGTGTAGACTAGCTGCTAACTGCTCATAACTGATTCTATTCCTTTTAGACACAATGCTAGGTGAGACAGCGTGCTTTTTGGCCGCGTCCACGAGTGAGTTCGAGCCCGCGACTAGTTGAAGCTTAACGTGTATGTATATGGTACGACTGTACGAAGCTCGCACGGATCGAGACGAGCTGCTCCGAAATCGGACCAATACGTAAGCAGCTGTTTGTAAGAAAGCATAAAAAATGCTATGCAATAGCTTTACCGCTGCAGTCCCCGAGTGCCACACTTTGTGGCACTCGGGCACTGTATTTTTTTTGGAGTAAATTTTCGCTTGGGGCAGGCTTTGGCTGGTTCGCCAGGGTTCAGCCATTGCGATGAGCATTTCCTATTATCGTACAGGATACACTTTTCATGACAAGTAATGATTCGATTTAAAATCCCTTCATTATTGTACCGGTTGAGTAATATAATGCAGCAGTCGATGCGCGTTTGTCGGTTTGCTGCACTCAATTCATGAGGTACCCACCTTTCAAGCTTTTTCACCTTCCCAATTTGCTTCAAGTGGATTAAAACAGTTTAATCACTAACACCGTAGCCTGCAGCTACCTCGCACGTGATTTGCGATGGATCCGCTTCCATTAGCCTTCAATTCTTCATTATCAACTTTGGTCTCCGGCCGTCCACTATACACACAAATATAAACTCTCATCTTCATTATATCTCAGGCCGCTGCCTCAAATTTCGTGGTCAGCGGCGCAGTGGCGGCGCGGCAGAAGGGCGCCATAGTCACCGCTTGACAGGAGTGCATTTTGTGTGCGCGTGTCGCCGCTGCTGTCACTGCTCACCGCCGCGCCGCTCACCACGAAATTCAAGACAGCGGCCTTAGTGGAAGTTTTACCTGGGCTGCAAACATCATTGAATACAGTCTTCAGTGATACGAATACCTCGGTAGTTGAATTTAAGCAACTTTTAATATATTATTAAAAGTTGCTTAAATTCAAGTTGAAATATGACCAACGTGATTTAGAAAGTCAAGTTAATCAGGGCCGAAGTCAAAGTTCAGTAAGCGATAACAATATTCTAGTTTTTTTTTCAAAAGTGCGAGTTCAAAAGAAGAATGTATATAGCCATCCTTAAAATATAAAATCATTATTTTTTATTTTTTTATTTTTTTACCGTTAAAACAAAAATACATGTAAGACCAAGAGAAGACCGAAACCAAAGAGGTTTGTATAGATGATACGTATTACAAGTTGCACCAAGTTATAGGTAATTAAGTGTAAAGTAAATATTATAAAGTAATATTAGTTTATGATAAGCCATTTAGGCATAATGGAGAATAGGAGCTATGCATTATATCGTGTGCTAGAAAAGTAGTTTTTAATTTATTTTTAATATTATTGGGCTTTAAAGAACTTCGCAGCTCAAGAGGTAAGTTGTTGATAAGCCGGGGGACGAGGTACTGCGTCGTTCGCTTGCCGTACACATTATTCGCACCTATCGTACACAACCGGTTCTGAGAAATAGCTCGTGTATGTACACAATGATCTATTTTGCTCTTTAGAGACTCATTAAAATAATTGTCTTTGAGAAGCATGTATTGCACTAGATTGTATACTGGCATAATATGACAGAAGTTAAATAGCCCATTTTCATCGTTATTAAGCTGTTGTTTAATTTTAGGCGGGACGATTGTTTTGAGTATTTTCAATTGCAATTTATAAATGCTATCCAAGTACGTCTTGTATGTCCGTCCGTAACTGGTGAGGCCGTATTGAATGGATGATTCTGCTAATGAAAAATAAAGCATTCTCTTAATTTTGAATGGGATTTTATAATTAAGGAGTGTTATGTTTGCGAGAAATTGCCTTAATTTGATACAAACACGGTCTATGTGATAGCTCCAATTAAATTTTGTATTAATGAGGAGGCCAAGATACGTCTGTTCTTGAACTATGTCAATAAGAGGACAGTTACATACAACATTATCAGAGTGTAGGCAGCAGTGGTTATGTTTCAATATTATGAGATTGCTTGATATAAGGGGATTTAATTAAAAGCAATTTTGTTTTGTTACGATTTATGACAGCATCGTGGCACCACTCTATGAAAGCGTCAAGATCTTGTTGAATAAGTAGTCATGCTGTTCGAGGGTCTTTTGATGCGATAACAAGGCAGGTATCGTCTGTAAACTGGTAGCAAGTGCAGTGAGCATTTGCACATGCATTTTCTGATGCCATAAGTAAAATATATACGCATTCGATAACTGTACATAATTTCATCACATTATATTCATAATACAGAAGCTAGCAAGGGCGAACAGAAAGACATACCGACGGACAGACGGGACACACATACACGTCCGTCGAGGGACAGAGGTTATTTGTAGTAATATAGAACCCTAAAAAACATAACACAAAACGTGAAACAACATATGAAAGAAAATAGGTTTGTAGTGCGAAGGAAACCATCCATGTAATCGATAGTTCCAGTTTAGCTTTATAAAAGGAAAAATGATTAGTCACTTTAATTTCCAGCGATAATTTTTATTGCGACTTGTACTAGATACTATATTTGTAGACTATGGGGTCAAGGGTGACTTGAGATTAGTGATCAATATGATCAAGATCTCGGTGGTCGATTGACGCGAATAGACACAGCTGCTTTAAACACCACGAACGAGAAAATAAAAATAGAAGTGAAAATAGCAAAGGAGCAAAAAGGTCGATAAATTAGATCGTAGACTAAAGTAATTATGTCCAACGTCATAACATGATCTTGATCGAAAAAATTACCACCATAAACTTTTTCTATAAAAGTAGTGAAAGATAGGTCAGCAAGAGAAGAAAATTAATTAAGTCTGTAATTTTTACATCTTCTAAACGTAGTTTTAAAGTATTATAATTTCTGTTCGATTGGTTAATTTTTAATAGGACATGAATCTAACGAAAGAAAAATATTGACTTGTAGAAAATAAAGAGAGTTAATAATAACTCCTTTTATGTCTTTGGAAGCTTTAGTACTTGTAAGATTATTTTCTTAGCAAAGTAAAAATTTGTTCGTACCAAAGATTTTCAATAGCAGTTGCAGCGAAAAAAGTAAGAACGAACATAGCTTTAACTCATTTGTACAAGACTCTTTACACATCACAACGATCAATCATATTAATCAAGCAAATTAATGTGAATAAAGCAAATTTTAATCTTTGCATTGAATAAGTCACGGTAAAAGATAAATGCGAAGTCACATGGCCATTATTTATATTCTTTTGTTGCCGCACAATACCTGACGCAAGGTGAGTTGGCGCGGGTGCGGTTGAATATGTAGGTACTGGCTCGATTGAAGAACTGATAAATACTAAGTGGCTGGGTAACCGAGCTTGGCTCGGTGTTTTGATAAATATAAATCATGCAAAAAGAATCACAAATATATTTATTTCACCGAGATTCGAACCCACCACATTCAGAATTTCCGAACAAAGAAAAAGATGCAATTCAAACTGCTAATCAGACTGACACAATAGTAACTAAATTATTGATATATTGTTGAAAGCCGAAAGAAAGAACATATATATATATTTATTTATTTATTTATTTATTTTTTTGACCTTAGAACGATTTTTCTCCCTCAAAACTCCCTGCATACTAAATTTCATGGTAACACTTGAAGCCATTTTCGAGATTATATATATACAAGATTGTCTCGTTTAAAGTATAAGATAAAATGATTAGTACTTTACATTAGTACTACAACTGATTAGGTATACAATGTTGCTGTCTTTGTCTGTCTGTCTGATACATTGCAAAAGTCACATGACAAGGACAGCAACATTGAATAACTAATCAGTTGTGTAAGTATTTTTATATGTAAGTAACGATTAACGTCTAATACTTACCCCCTGTAAGTAATTAGACGTTGATCGTCGTAACTCGACGAAACAGGAGCAACACAACTACCGACCAATGACTTGGTACTAGCTGAATGAACCAGTGTTTGTTAAAATATACTCTCTATTAAATTGTGGAATATCTTGTTGCCCAAAAAACAAGCATTCAATAGCAGATAAGTAACATCGACGAACAACGTTAAGTTCATTGGGTATCATAAGATTTATTAGTACACAAGTAGCCTAGTAATTTAATTTCAAACGGAGAAAGAGATAAATGTATTTCTATTTTTTGTATTTGTTTAGCCATTCTTGGAACAAACGGAACAATTTAGTTGCGTGCCTTTGTTCCGAATCGACCAAATTACTTTGCATGACTAGTTAAATATATTTTGATGAACATCATATTGAGCTTTACGACGCGACAGGTTAATGCGAGTATTCCTGCGTGGATTATTACAATACTAGGCTTTGGTAGTGCTATGTAATTCATTACACAATAGTAGTTGGGATTTCCTTGTGGTTAATAATCATACAACCGCTAATGTAAATACTTATTAGTTATTACCTACCTACAACAATTTTTACCTATGGCATAAGCGCTACATACAATGATCGTTAAGGCAAAGCTCACAGGTTAATGTATTAAACAACAAGTACCTACCATTATAAACGAACACCGTATTTTAAGAAAAATGAAATTTAGTTGACTGATGTATGGAAAGTCGGTCAAAGTGACCGATCACTATAAATTGCATCGGTGATTCGAAAGGATAAGAGACATTCCAATAAATAATTTTCTAGTCCATTAATCAGTCACCAGATTATGGCCAAAATTAATTTCAAAGTACGCCACTAATATTCCGTAATAAAAGCTAAAGACTAAAATGGCCTCAGTCACAAAAGCGTCGAGATTGTCATGTTAAAACGAAACAAACGTGACCAAAGAAAACGTAGCGTTTATCTGATAGGTATTGTGATATAGTACCATTACATGCACTCAACAATATCGCAAACTCCTTTGTGCTGCTCCTGTGCTTAACACGTCAATAATTCAATACGACGAGACATTCAAATGAAGCACTAGCGACATTTTTTTACCAAACTTAGTTCACTACCTGCGAAAGTAGTGCAAGTTGTTATATAAAGTATATATTTCTTAATTTTTTTTTGGAGTAAAACCTCTTTAGCAGCGTTGTGGGCGAAATTTCAAGGTCACGTCACGTCACACGCAACGACGCGATGATGGACATAACATCATCCGTCGGAAGCTACCCTATAGTTTTATTATTATTACCTACCTAGGTCTTAAGTTATTAAGACCTAGGTAGATCAATTGTTCTCCCCCTAAACTCACACTATTTTGCACATTAATCTGTACACTAAATTTCATGGTAATACTAACTTGAAGCTGTTTTCAAGAATCCTCGTATTTTCTCGTTTAAATTATACGATTAACAGAGGACAAATTAATAAAATCAATGGCTAATGGCAATGATGTAACATTTTCTTTGCCGAGTTTATTTTGTTATATTTTGTTTTTATTTAACACAAAACATGTAACATATACCGTATATTTGCCCGTTCAACGATGAATGAAAGTAAACTATCCTTGCTATCATTTTGTCAAAACAAAGACTCGCGTATAGAAACAATATCAACAGACCATATATTTTTTGGAGGTATTTTCTGATTATGTTTGTGTTTGTTTTGATTTTAGCAGGTATCTTGCACGAAATCGCCTTAAACTTTGGAGTGATTTCTTTTATCAGATGTACAAATATCTAGCTAACCCCTGCCATTGCCTACACACCTTGTTGTCAAACCTTTTTTTATAAGTAACTAGTACCTTATCTCTCTGGTACCTACTCAGGGTTATGAGTAATGCACTGTGGTCACAAATTCAGTTCTCAACACTGTCACTTGTATCTGGAATCAAGGATGGAATGTTACTGAAAATATTTGAGGGCATCAGGGAACAGTTCGAATAGCAGATTAATTCAATTAATATTTTCCCGAGTTCGAATTGCGAGCTGCATCACGCTCAGTGTCAGAATCAGCTCGACGCCGCTCTTGCAATAAAACGTGTATTTTCTTGTGTAGTGAATAAATTTCAGTTTTGAATCGTTATCTTTAAAATGCCGCGCCGCATCGCGTCACTGTGCGAACTGACGCCACAGATTAAAGAAAGCTAGGACGAGATAAACATCTACATACTAAATTATTGATTTGATTGCACTACTACAAGCATACGGTGTGTCCACAATTATTCTTCTATCGCGTACACGGCAATAGTGGAAAAATCCGGTTAAGATTGTGTGACGTCGAAGGGACGTCTAAATTTTAAAATTTGTGTTTGAGTTTTCATGTCATGTGCAATTATGAAATTTGATGTGTTTTTGGTTGTCATGACGACAAATAACAAATTATTAATAATATTAAATTTGTGTCCAATGAATGTTTAAACTTTATAATATAAGAATATTAAATACAAAAATAAAATAAATGGATTGTGTGGTTTTATGAAACCACAGTAAAAGTGAAACTTAATAACAATAAAATGCGCTTCTTGTGTCTTCGCGTGAACTACATAACGAGTTAAATGCGGTCTTTATCAATATACAGACTGTTTATGCGTTAGATTTTAAGTTAATTTTCTTAAGGAACTTTGGTTCTCATATGGCATACTAGATGGCGCTGATTTGCCGCTAGATCACGCTGTAGGTAAAACGAACCTATTTGCATAAGATGTTTATGAGGGCCTTACTAATGTGAAGTATTTTTGGGTTGTAAACCAATCAAGAAAAGGATTGTGTGGTTTTATGAAACCACGGTAAAAGTGAAACTTAATAACAAAAAAATAGCGTGGAGCACTGGCACTAATGAGTACTAGTCTATACACTACACGGTCAGCTGATGCGAACTATAGGCGCCGCCATATTGGCCTCGGCTGCTCGGACGAGCGTCTTTCACGATATCCCTACTCCGCGGCCGACCGTCACGCGACATGCAACACACAGACGAAAAAGTTTGAGACGATGTAATAAAAGTTTCACTTTAATAATATCAAACAAAAAAGTGGTTATGTATTGTACTGTGTGTATGAAAAATAATAGAATAGATAAAAATATCTCTATTATAAAGCGTCCATGACCTAGTGAATAGACTGAATAGAATGCCCGGTTGTGGTGTGTACCAATTAGACTTTCTCAATAGCCGTATACTGACGCCAGGCTTAATTTAATTTACCCCAATCTTCTGTGACAACCCTGACAAAATTTGGATAATTCTATGAAAGCTGATTTTCTGTACAGCTTGGCAAAAAAGAATTTGACGCGGTGACAGCAGGAACTAAAACATTTTCGATTGTATCATCTTTTATCCCTATCATATTTATGGAAATAAATGTATTATGTGTATTTGTTATATGATAATATAAAGGATGTCCGCGAAACAATTTTCGAATTTAAAATTAAATAATAAAAGATTCACAGGTTTTTATATAATCATTTTTATTTTAAAATAAAACATACAAATGCGGATTTATGTTTTGAAAATAATTGAAGTTAAATGTTTACCACGGAGACGAACACACTCATTTAAACGAAACACCATATTTGTGAAAACTTTTTTGCAAGTTTCTTGCGAAATTCCTCTGATTTCGTTGCGAATATTTCTTTTCAGTTGCAATAAATTTCGCGGTTTGTTAACGTAGACTTTAGATTTAGGAAATCCCCATAAAAAAAAGTCCGCAGGTGTTAAGTCTGGCGATCTGGGGGGCCATGGGATATCACCATAACGACTTATGACTTTTTCGGGGAAAATGCGCCTTACAATGTTCATTGATGCTCGCGAAGTGTGTGGTGTAGCACCATCTTGTTGAAACCATGTAGATCCGTTTACCCATTCATTGTTCTCCAACTCAGCTTCCAAAAAGTTTTCCAACATAGACGAATAGGTTTGGGAATTGACGGTTATTGTTTGGTGTCTATCGTCTTCAAAAAAATAAGGCCCGATAATTCCTTTTGCACTTATTCCGCACGAAACAGTCACTTTTTCTGAGTGCAGCGGCTTTTCATGCAATTCTTCTCGATTCTCGGTGGGCCAATATCGACAATTTTGTTTATTTACCGACCCGTCCAGTAAAAAATGTGCTTCATCCGAAAAGATTATGTTTTCATAACCCCGAGGACGAGGAAATCTGCCGAGCATGGTTCTTGCGTATGTCAACCGCAATCCATAGTCACTTTGTTTAATTTTTTGAGTGATTTGAATTTTGTAAGGATGAAATTCCAAATCTTTCTTAATAATTTTGTGCACATTCGTTTTTTTCAAATTCAGTGCTGCAGAACGTATTCTTAGTGAAAGACGTGGATTTGCAATAACATCACGGCGAACTGCTTCAATTGTTTCGTCAGTTCTCACAGTTCGCGATACACCTGGCCCGTGTCCCACTACAGGTCCTTGTTCACGAAAACTTCGCACCCACTTGCCAATAAGTTGCGTACTAGGACAATCCCGTATACGCCGAATATTGAAATGTCTTGCGAATATCCTGCGCGCCGCCACGGGAGAATCGTTATTTTTAAAATATGCCTCTACAGCAAACGCACGATGCTCCGCCGACCAACGATCCATGGCTACTAAAATCCGCACGACGCGTAAGTGTAATGAATACGCCTCCCCCCTCCGCCGATACCCCGCTCGCCGTTTATTCAAATTCAAAGTCGAAAATTCTTTGGCGGACACCCTTTATTTAAGGCGCAAATAGCCGCTAAAGTTCAAAAATCGCTCGGTTTGAGTCTCAAAAACTCTGAAAAATGGTAATAAAAAAATAAAAATAAATATACATCTCACATTTCAATTCTTCATCTTTACTATCATCGTTAATTTTTTTAATAAGACGAAGATTAATATTAAATAAATCAAAATTAAGTAGCCCTGTTTTCAGATTTCATTTTCTATCTACGTAATAACTACTACGGCTATAAAAATGGTTCTTCTAGGAAAATGTGAAGAATATATTCATCTAACATTTCATCGTAGGGTTTTTCGAAATACCGTTTTGTTTTCAAAAAATACGTAAATAGCTATTATTATGTGAAAATATTCGTAAGCGGAACGTGCGCGGGCGCGCGGGACAGTGAGCCGCTGACTTTCGTACGAGGCGGTTGTGTCACTCTCCGCGGTGCCGCTGTTTCGCAATCGATTATTTTCCTCTTGAAATAATACGGAACAACATGCCGAAAAAAAATAAAATTATGAAAACCTACGTGAGCAGAGGCCTGCGATTGAATGAAATCATGTAACACTCAAAATACCTAATATTTTCGATCGTTGAATATACTTTTTTATTCCTTCTTACCTACTTGAGATTTTAATATATTAATATAATATATAGTGTAGATGTTATAATATTTTAGTAGATATGTACTTATAAATTTCACAGAAAGTATATACTACTATTTCTGCTTTAATTGCCTATTTAGTAAGTATATAACTTTTGTAGGAAAGCGAAAAAGGGAAAAGCCTCTACGGAGACAACACCGAGCGGAGACTTTAGTGATTCTGTAAATAGCACTAAGTAAGTAAACTACCTTTTTAGGGTTCCGCACCCAAAGGGCAAAAACGGGAGCCTATTACTAAGGCTCTGCTGACGCTGGTCCGTCTGTCTGTTTGTTTGTCATCACGATGAATCTCATGAACCGTAATAGCTAGATAGTTGAATTTATTACGGATGGTGTTTCTGTTGCCGCTATAACAACAAATACAAAAGTGTTTATTTTTACCCTTTTTTTCTTATGGTTCGGAACCCTTCATGCGCGAGTACGACTCGCACTTGGACATTTTTATTTATATTTTTTTTAGAATATCCTTTGTGTTATCTGTTTTATATACATTTGAGAAAGTGTACCAAAACTTTCCTGCCTAAACTTCTAGACAGTGCATAAGCAAAGCTCAACTAAATATACATAGGTACACCCAATAAACAATAATGTTTACCATAATATTATAATTCACAGCCAGCATCAGTGTTTCCAGTCACCGAAAAAGAGAAGTACCATGATTGCAAATGATGATAATGAATTCGATAAGGCATGGTAAAAAGTAGGGTATTATATCCAGTTGATGTCCACCTAATATTGCAATTTTATATGATTAATTTCAAAGAAACTTAAGTTTATATTTTGTTACAGCTTAATGTTTCATCTCAACCGGAGAAAAATCAGAAATCATTCAGTGTTGACGGAAGACGAATTATAAAATTTGGCGAATTTTTTACCAAACTTAAAGATATTGCTAGTCATGGTCCGCTAAACTGTGGCCTCGAATGTGTTGATATTATTGGAGAAAAACAGATGGGCCTTACTTCAAATTTCACGATGCAATGTAAACTATGTAACAAAATTTTTTATGTTCAATCTGATTCTCCAGACGAGTTTAGTATAAATGATTGCGCTGTAGCTGGTATGATTGCAATTGGTGGTGGTCACTCTCAACTTCAAGAATTGTGTGCTACTCTTGATCTTCCGATTATGACTGCTAAAGTTTATAAAAAGTGCCATGAAATAATTTCAATGAATGTTGAAAAAAATTCTTATGATTCTATGAGTCAAGCTGCACAGAAAGAAAAAGAAATCGCGATTTCTGAAGGCCGGGTAGACAAAGATGGTACTCCTATAATTGACGTCATAGTGGATGGCTGTTGGTCTAAAAGAACATACAAAAAAAATTATTCGGCTTTGTCTGGTGCGGCCGCCGTAATTGGTAAAAAGACAGGAGAAATACTTTTTTTAGGGGTTCGAAATAAGTACTGTTGTATATGTGCACAATCTGAGAAGAAAGGTCTCAAGTCTAAAACACATAAATGTTACAAAAATTTCAGCGGACCGTCTACTGGCATGGAATCTGATATTCTGTTAGAAGGTTTCAAATGTTCAATTACTATGCATGGTCTTATATATGGAAGGATGATTTCTGATGGCGATTCGAACACTTATGCCAAAATATTGAAAAATCGACCATATGAACATGTTACGGTAGAGAAAATTGAATGTCGGAATCATGTACTTAGAAACTTGTGCAATAAATTAATTCAACTACAAACGGATACCAAATATCATCTACGTTACAGAAAGCAACTGACACAAAACAAAGTAATGATTCTGAGGAGAACCATTCGCAAAATCATACATATATATAAGACTGATTCAGAATCAGAGAAAAGAAGCAACATAGAACCATTGTATAATGATCTCTTATTAGCACATTTGCATGCTTTTGGTGATCATACACGTTGTAATGTAAGCTTTTGCTCTGACAAAGATATGAAAAAGTCTTCACACGTAAATTCTGATACTATAGATAAGGGTTTTTTCATCAGTAATCTCTGGTGTAGAATATGTTTGATTATGTCAAATGTAGCTGCACTTGCTCCAAGTTTAATTCACGATGTTGATAGTAACATCGTGGAACGATTCAACAGTATCGTAGCAAAGCTAGTGGGAGGAAAAAGGATAAATTTTAGCCGTAGAGGTTCCTATCAAACAAGATGTCATGCTGCTGTGCTTACATTTAACTCCCATAAAATGATATCTTCTCTATATAAATCAGTACAAGGCCGCAGTCCTCGAGGAAAAATAAAAATTTTCGAACAGCGGCGTTTAAAGAGGATAAATATCATGAAGAAAATTTACCGAAAGAAAAACAGACGACTATTTTCGAAAGGGAATGATACAAACTACGGGGAAAAGTGTGAAAAACCGGATTTACCTAGCGACATTTTTGAAAAAAAAGAAGACTACTATTTTAGAAAGCCTTAATCGAACCGACGAAGAGAAGCGTAGAATACAAAAAGAAAATGTATTGCAAAGCATGTGTAGCGAGTGGATGGAAATTAGAAGGACAATTTTGACAGCTTCAAATTTTGGTAAGGTGATAAAGAGACGCGAAGATGTTAGTTGCGCTAATCTCGTAAAAGAAATTTTATATAAGGACACACTATATCATGTAGCATCTATCAAACATGGAAGAGAAAATGAAAAGAAAGCTATAGAACAACTTAAACTACAAGAAAATATTGATGTTCGACCTTGTGGACTCTTCATTGATAAATATTTGCCTTTCCTAGGAGCTTCACCCGATGGGGTCATCAATGGTGATATGATTTTAGAAATAAAATGCCCAATAACTGCTTTTAGAAAAGGAATCAATCAAGCTATCACAGAAGGCAAGTTATCTTTTTATAAACAAAATAAAAATGGTGTAATTCAAATTAATTAAAGTCACAATTGGTACTACCAAATACAGGGCCAGCTACATATCACTAACATGAATAAATGCCTATTAGGTATATGGTATAATGAAAATGAACCAGTAAAAACTGAAGTAATTATAAAGGTGACTCATTTTGGGAAAATGAAATGCAAAACAAATTGAAGAAGTTTTACTTGAACTGTTTATTACCCGAACTAATTGATCCAAGATATCCCAGAAACATGCCAATAAGAGATCCAGAATACATAGAAGAAGCTATAAATAATAAAGCAATGAAGGTTAAAGCTAAAAAGAATAAAACTGGGCCCAAAAGAAAGTCTGAAAACATTAACAGTCCATTAAACTCTGAAACTATACCCAGTTATGGAAAAAAAAGAAGAGAAAGTGGAGATGAAAACGCAAGTGAAAATCAAAGAGGTCAAAAATTATTAATTTATTGATAATATTAATAGAGCATAATATACATTATGACAATAACAATATTTACCTATAAGCTTGTTTTACATTGGGTTCACAGTTTAGATGTTGTAATAATAGAAATAAATATTTATATTATCGAAATACATGTTTTAATTACTAACTTATTTTTATTTAATTGATTTGATAGGACAAAAAAACCCTATAATTTATTATAAATGGGTAGAAAATATGTTCGACTGGACTTTACTGCTCTGAAAAGACTTTGTCAACATGTTTAATACTAAACTAGCCGGTATTTTGTTTTATGAAAATATAATTTACTAGCAACATCTACAAAAAAAATCGTCTTTAATTGGGAAAACAAACTGTTCCCGAGAGATCGATATAAGCGGAGCCGCGGGCAAAAGCTAGTCCATAATATATTTTTTGGTCTTTGTTACTGGCTGATAAGGTGCTTTCTGTTAGTGAAATCAGTCCAGTTTTTTGTCTATTCATAATAAACTTACAAATCTCTTTTTATGTACCTACTATACACTTGAATCCTTTTAAGTAAGTAAGAAAAAATTGTCGAAAACTGACTTCATTTACAAAAATCAATATTGTCCAAAATTTAAGAAATAATCTAGCAAGTGTCATATCATTTTGAAATAGTTATTAGCTGCGCCAACTTTTAAAATTACCTGCCAAACAAGCGTAGTACATTTTTTTTCCAGTACAGTCAGTGAAAGTCGAGCAAACTATTAAATTCGAATCATTGTTTTGGGCAAAAATCCTCATTTCCTTTCAAGTCGGAGTAGTTTGATTTAAATTTTAGGAACCAGTTTACTAAAGCATTATTCAGGATTACAAACAAAAAAAAAATTACAAAAAAAGTAGAAATTTGTAGTGCCGGGAACTAAAAAACCACCACAAGATGTCGATTTTTCGATTTTTTTTAAAAGCTTTGTATTTTTGAGACACATTACTTGGATTTTTTTTTAATTTTTCTGATAACTATTGTAACTTGGCCTATCACGGGTTTACGGCTTGACGTCAATTTACGGGACACCCTGTTTAGGTATATATAAATTGATTCAATACACAGAAAAAAAAAGCAAATGAACAGCTAACAAAAAATTTACTTGTCCTAAATTGGCAACTTACCATACATAATTATGAGTTTTACTAATAACTGCCATTTTATTTCATAGATATATTTTGTTTTATTGTTTGTTCTTAGTATAAATTAATATTTACATACATACATACGTATAATCACGTTTTTATCCTATAAGGGATAGACAGAACCTAAGTTCATAAGTCCAAAAGGCCTCATTTTGCATTTTAGTGGGCGTAGAGGTGGAAAATGAAATCAAAAGTGATGGGTTGCTAGCCGCATCGCCTAACAAATAATTTCTAGATTTCGGAAATAACCTCGACCGGCTTCTACAGAAGAAGGAGTAGCTGACACATTCTACATTTTCTTTGCTCTCAGACCAAAAATAAATTAATATTTTTAAGTTGCATTTAAACCAATCCTAAAGTCGTATAAAAGGGCCGTTCCTCAGTTTATAATGTAAAACGCGACGCTGAGATCGCGAGCGCCGCGGGGTGTATGCGGGTGACGCGGCGGGAAGTGTTAGGCCACGCCCGAATCTGTGACGTCATCCAGGGGTATATTCGCCTTAAATTAAAATCGTCATTCCAATCTAATATGGATAAAAGGTGATACAGTCGAAAATGTATTTAGTTCCTGATGTCACCGTGTCATACTCTTTTTTGCCAAGCTGTACATAAGTATATATTTTACTCTGTGACGTAAGTATATAGGTATATTTTCTACTCTGTGCTGACGCTAACAGTGCGATTAAAGGGGCCCATATACGGTCCGGTTTTCCTTCAGTTCGGCCTGAACGGATGCGAAATCGTATCGTCTGTGTGCAATTTCTAGATCGCATCAGTCGGCCGGATGGACTGAAGCGATTCGTTCCAGTGTTGTCAGCTCTGTTCTTGCGAAACTACTAAACTCGCGTCGAATTCTACTAAAAACTACTTCTTTCTAGTCGTATCCTCATGACTGAGTGACCACCAAAATTTGCTATATTATGGGATAGGGTTCTTCACTTCTCTCTGTTATTGGCCTGGTGAAATGTCTCATGAAACGTGCAGCTGGCAGCCACAACAATCGCGTCCGTCCATCGTATAGGCACACTGGCTCTACTCGTTTTTCCCTCCATTTGCCACGCTAGTATGAGTCTCACAAGGTTATTAGGCTCCCGGCGGGCTATGTGGACGAAAAAGACGACTGATCTTTGCAGGCAAAGAGTGGACAGGCAGGTTTTAATTTTGAGCTGCTTGAAGCATGGAAATGTTTGTCCGGTGTGCTGTCCATGGAATCCTGAGCATTCTGCGCCAGCACCACATTTCAAACGCGTCTATCTTGGCTCGTGTACGTACTTTTAGTGTCCATGTCTCGGACGCATATAGAAATATTGAAAAGATTAAGGAACGCATAAATGTTATTTTTGTACTGCGATAGATGCTCTTATTCCCCCATATATATTCTAGGCGTCCTTAACTGCGGATTTAGCCATCTAAGCTCGTCTGACTACCTCGTCCTCGCAATTTCCATCGCTGCGAGTCAACGACCCTAGGTGGACAAACTCCTCTACGGGTTGAAGATCTTGTAATAAGGATGTCCTCTGCATCTGGTTCAGCTTGTCGACATACATCAGTTTGCTTTTACTACGATTGATCTGAAGGCCATATTCCCGACTAACCCTTTCGAGCCGTGCTAGAAGTTCAACTAGTTTCGCCTCACTAGTACTAATGAGGGTGGTTTCGTCGGCGAACCTTAGGTTGTTGATAAGGTGACCATTTATTTTAATGCCATCCTCCCAATCTTCTAACACTCCACGCATTATGTCGATCGATCGCCTACGAGGTTGAACAACTGCGGAGCAGCAGAGCAGACTGCATCCTCTATGCAGCCCTGTCTGACACCACGCTCTATGCTGAACGGCTCTGACAGATCATTATCTAATCGCACCCTTAATCGACCTTCTAAATATAGATTTTGCACCAAAAATATGAGATGTGCGGGGATGCCCATCGTTATCATCACCTCCAGCATTTTGAGCCAGATGATGCAGTCAAATGCTTTGGCATAATCTACAAAACACAGAACTATTGGAACATTAAATTCTCTACTTTTTTCTATCAGCTGTCGGATATTAAGAATTTGTTCTCGGGTACCTCTGCCTTTTACGAATCCGCTTGCTCTTTAGATATCTGTCTGGTTATTTAGGAATACCTCGTACCTGAGTGTGTATACCATCTCCACCGCAAGCTTTCGGTTTTAGTTTCCATATAGCTGCTTCTACTTCTTGGAGTAATATATCGGGTTCTTTATCATTAAAATCTAACCTGACATCAGGTTCGTCTACAGCATACCTGTATAGTGCTTGGCAGTAGTTCCCCCATATCGTCATCACTTGGTTCCTGTATGGGATCAGGTTACCCTTCTCGTCTTCTATGTTCCAGGACTTTGGTTTTCATTCCAGTGTGAGAATGTTGACCTTTTGGAACATGTTTCTTGGATGTAAGGTATCAGAGTGTGTTTGTATATATCTACAGATGGAATTAATACAAGCATTCTTTTTTCAGAGACGCTGTGCATTGAGCTCAGAGTAATGCTGTTGATCCAACTTTGAACGGATTCCTCTGGTCTTAAGTGCCTTTCTTTCCGCAATTACCTCCCATGTGGCCTTGCTCATCCACTCAGATAAAACTACTAAAAGAATACTGAAAACTATCAAAAAAGTTACTCAACTTAGGAATACCTAAAGCCTTTATTTAGGTTTTGTTATATTACAATTTTATTATTTCTTGAATTATATTATAAATTTTATCGTTAAATTAAAATATACTAGGAATTATTACGTATATAGTAATTAAACGGGTAGTTTTAGGAAAATTACGGACGAACGCTACGATGTATTATTATGATAAGGTGTAAAAAAAGATGTTTTTTTTGTGCCTAACCTAGGCCATTTTACATATGATTACTAGGCTCTTTCCTACTAAAACACTACTAACGACTAAATTCCTACTAAGGAGAGAATAAAATACTTAATTTAGTAATAAAACTTTGTAAAAAAAACTAAGTTGGCAACATTAATTCTGGACTGAACGCATGGGCTGAACGGATCGCTTCAGTTCTCGTCAGAGCTGCGGCCGAGCGGGCGTATATCGTGTGCAAAGCGTAGTGAGTTTACAATTAATAAACACAACCGTAGCTCGTGGCAAACCAGAACGAACTGATGCGATTTTTACGTGTCTGTACTCGAATCCGTTCAGGCCGAAATGACATCAGTTGGGTCGGATGCGATTTTTTTCCGTGTATGTGCTCGAATCCGTTCAGGCCGAACTGACGTTAGTTCTAACTGAAACGATCGGCCTCTCGTCTGTGGAGGCCTTAAGAAATTGGTCATTGCGGCATTCGCCACGTTGAAGTATGATATTTTGCGCTAGCGACGGTCTCTGACTAGCAAATGCTGTTACGATGTAAATCACTCCCCACTGGAACGTAGAGGTAATCAAATTACACGTTTGTATGGATTAACATGTTACTGTACTGCTGCGAGTCTTGACGAAAATGAATTTAGCGTTGGGTTGGTTAAAATGTCTACTCAGCTAGGGAAATTCAAACAATTAAGAGTTTCTCATCTTTGGATCAAATTGAAAAAATAGTGTAGTCACTTCGTTATGACGGTTGACAAATTCATGTGTGTTACATCCGACTATGTGAAATTGTTTAAAGTTTCAAATGACACGTATGTTGCTTTTATTTTTTTATTTTACCATTCTTTTTAATTTTGATGATCATTGTTTAGAAAAATAGTTGTACTTCCAGTAGGAACCTAGGGGAACCCTAGTAGAAGATTCTTGAAGTAACTTGAGCGCGTCACATTAAGATAGTATTATAGTTGTCCCACATGTCTCTGGTAACCAAGGTATGAAAATCAGCCTTTTATTGGGGTGTTAAAAAAAGTTAAAATAAATATCCAAATTTTATTGGACCCATCAGATTAAGTAGGCCTTAATGAAGCTCTCACATAAAGTATTGGCTCTTGTAAGGTTGAGAACCCCATTTTATGTTTGCTCGGCCAATTTACTAAACATGTTATGGACTGGACGTTAATGCACTTAATTTTGTCCAAATTCCTGTTCAATTTAAACTTAATTTTGTGTCAATTTATTGAAGCGAGGCGCGGCCAGGGCAATCAACTAAGAGCTTTAATTTGATATAATTTTACTCTCAAAGCGAATCCATCTTTAGATATTTCGCGGAATTTTATATTTATGCAAGAAATTTATTGAATAAAATTCTTTTTTTTACACAATTTTCTTAAGTGGAACTTGATATTTAAAGCACTAATATAATTTAAAATATATGAACAAGTTGTTATAAAAAAAACCCGTTGTTACAAAACTTTAAAAACCTATCCAACATGTCTAAGGAGGGTTCTGTGACTATCAATGCGCAATAGGTTTTCTATAAATTACTTCAAATGTCCGATTTCGCTCAAAATAACATTCCTTAAAATTTTTACCCGCGACGACATAAATATGGTATAATATATGTTTATCATGAGAACGCCACGTATATCCAAAAGTAGGCACTAGTACGATTTTGATGCGTTCTTTAGAGATGTATTTAAGTTTGATTGAAGAATGTTCTTAGATAGGTTTTATGAGTACAACTCACCAGTAAGCGCTGTATTAAAAATATAATTATTACCATTTATCTTTTAAAGTTCTTTGGAGGACAGCGGACTCTAAAGGACAGCGGCCTCGCAGTTAAAAACACATAGTGAGTGCAAATACGAACGGTATATAGTGCATAATATGAATTTATAAACTGTCACAGTAAAAACTTAACTGAAAATATTAGGTCCTTACATATGAAATTGGCGTTTTGTCGTACTGGCCACTTTGATCTTAATTATATCTTCTTAGGTTAGGAATTCCAATTTCAAATTTATACCGCTATTTACTTATGCATTTGTGTTTCGAAAACCGTAATTCATTAGATTTTTCCTCTTTTGGTTTTTTCTTTGCGTCACTCTGTTTACAAAATGGAAAACTTGAATTATCGTATTATTTTCGAGTACGAGTTCCACCGTGGCACCAGTGCTGCAGAAACGGCTCGAAGGATTAATGATGTGTATGGCGGCGGTGTCGCAAAAGAAAACACAGTGCGTTTTTGGTTCCAACGTTTTCGTTCTGGAAATTTCGACCTACAGAACAAGCCCCGTGGAAGGCCAGAGACCAAAGTTGATAATGAAGAATTGAAGGCTATTGTGGAAGTGGATCCGTCGCAAACCACGTCCGAGTTAGCTTCAGGCTGCGGTGTTAGTGATAAAACTGTTTTAATCCAGTAGAAGCAAATTGGGAAGGTGAAAAAGCTTGAAAGATGGGTACCTCATGAATTGAGCGCAGCAAACCGACTAACGCGCGTCGACTGCTGCTGCTACATTACTCAACCGGCACAATAATTAAGGGATTTTAAATCGAATCATTACCTGTGATGAAAATTGGATCCTGTACGATAATCGGAAACGCTCATCGCAATGGCTGAACCCTGGCAAAACCGCCAAATCCTGCCCCAAGCGAAATTTGACTCAGTTACTTGTGAGCGTTTGGTGGACTAGTGCCGGTGTCGTTCACTACAGCTCTCTTAAATCTGGCCAGACGATTACGGCAGATGTCTATTGCCAGCAAATCATGATGAAAAAGCAAGCTGCTAAACAACCAAGGTTGGTCATTCGATCTAGGCCACTGCTGCTTCAGGACAACGCTAGACCACAGACAGGAGCTTCAATTGGAATTTCTGAGACATCCAATGTACTCCCCGGACCTTGCTCCAAAATATTACTATTATTTTTGAAATTTGGATAACTTTTTGCAAGAGAAAAAAATCAACTCCGATGGGGCAGTCCAAATATTCAAAGATTTTATTGATCCCTGTCGGAATGGTTTTTCTAGTAAAGGAATCAATGAACTACCTATGAGATGGCAAAAGTGCATAGATAGCAATGGTATATAACTTTGATTAAATAAATATGTTATGTTTAAAAAAAAAATCGACTTTATGTTCCTCTTTTACAAAACGCCAATTTCATATGTAATGACCTAAAAAAAGTGTTAATACGGTCATCAATGTAAAATAGTTGTTTTATAACTTAAGTTTATTTTGGTTATTTATCGTAGATCGTAACTTATTAAGAAGTAAATATTTTTGTAGCACTTAAACAAAGTGTTTTCTATAATATATAATAACGTTCTTGCTTTAAAAGTAAATGGTTAATTAATTATATATTCATCAAATAGTTGAGTTAATACATAGCATTTTGATGAACTTGTACCATTACATACGAATATTTGTCTAAAAATCTGTGACTATGTATTGTGTTTTATATGTGGAAAAGTGAATAAATAATAAAGCAAAATGTGTTTTAATATCCCTAGCTCATAGCCGATAAGATAGTACAAGTGAGTCAACAAACCGGACCGATCGAAGCGTGGCCAAACGGGTCTCTATACGGCATTGCCATGCCATGAGCTAGGATATTTAACGAAATTTCGTGTTAAATGTTAATGTAATGTTCTTCTGAATTAGTATTTTATTTTTAAAAGCCTCGCTCTTTCCTTATCAGTGTTACCTTTGCTGTCTTCGGGTCCGAACCAAACCGGCGTTGAAAAATTCTATGGAAAATTACAATGCCTTACTACTCCGATTTTAATCCAGTTTTCAGTGATGGGTTCGGGTAAGATTGGTGCATGTTTTAGATAGATTTAATTACTATTATATCCCGCAGTTTCCCGCGGAAAAATACCCACTATATGATATATAAACTTGTAAGTTTTTGTTTGCAGGTTGTGGGTATTTTTCCGCGGGATATTGCTCGATATAATATTAATTAAATTGTATGCTATGGATTTCCGCAAAGTAACGCCTGATTCTATTAACTATTTTAGATATTTGTTACGATAACAATTCACCAGGGGAGCTGCATTAAAAGTTTATGTAAAACTAATTACTAATTTAATGTTTATCGACATGTAGCATATTATCGACACCTAGCTATATATACACTCTAAAAAGTGTTAAATAAAAATCTAAATTTAAAAATTTTGAGAAAACACATGACGGTTAAATGAAAAATTATAAAATAATAATTGATAACCTATCCAAGAGCATGTCAGGACATGTTAAGGAGGGTTCCATAACCATCAACGCGCTATAGGTTTTCTTTGAATTACTTCATAAGTTATTGTCCGATTTCGCTATCAATAATTTTCCTAAAGAGTTTTTAGCATGATCTATCAGCATGGAAACTGACAAGTTTATATTAGGTCTTTACCTATGAAATTGCCGTTTTGTATGAAAAAATTGAAACGATTTTTTTTTCATGTATTTTTTATTTGTATTAATCGAAATAATCACCCATGCAATCAAAGCATCTTTGCCAACGCAGAGGCAGTTTATTGATGCCCTTTTTAAAGAAATCAGCTGGACGGGAGGCAACAAATTCTTCAAAGGCATTTTGTACTGCCTCTCGGGTATTGAATTTTTTCCCGCCAAGAAGTTATCCAAATTCTGGAAAACGTAGTAGGCTATAGGCGCAAGGTCTGGTGAGTAGGGCAGATGACGGAGAGCTTCCAACCCCAGTTCTTGCAACTTGGAGACCGTCTGCTGTATAGTATGAGGAGAGGAGCGATTGACCAATGATGGTTGGAGATGTGCCAGCTTGTCCATCATTGTGTTCAGTTCTTCACAGTACACATCTGCAGTAATAATGCTCACCCCGTTTGGTAAGAAGCTGTGATGAAACACACGCGCGCTATACCACCAAACAGTGACCATCACTTTTTTAGGGGTAAGATTTCGTTTAGGGCATTGTTTAGGTGCTGAACCAGGATCCCACCAACTTGCTGAGTGCTTGCGGTTATCAAACAGAATCTATTTTTCATCGCAGGTAACAATGCGGTTCAAAATTCCTTCATTTGTGTGTCTGTTCAGCAGTGCAAGGCACATCTCGACGCGTACTTTGCGCTGGCGATCATTGAGTTCGTGGGGAACCCATTTATCAAGCTTTTTTACCTTGCCAATTTGACGCAAATGGATCAATATTGTTTTGACGCTAATTTCGAAAGCTGCTGTTAATTTAGCCGTAGATTGTGTATCTTCTAGCTTCCACAATCGCCTTTAATTCGTCATTGTCGACCAAAGTGTTCGGACGACCGCGATGTTCATTTTTCAGATCGAAATTTCCAGAACGGAAGCGAGCAAACCAATAACAGGTGGTGCGTTGGTTTGTAGTTTTAGCTCCGTAAACGTCGTTGATGTTGCGTGCCGCTTGTTCCGCGTTGCTGCCACGACGGTACTCATATTCCATAATTGCTCGAATTTTTAACGTATCCATGATGACGAAAAAGATTGAAATGCGATGAAAATGTAACACTAATCAATAAACAAATGACTACTTGTGGAAAAAGAATTCCATGTTTTTAAAATAAAATTAATTTGAAATTAGAATTCTTAGCCAAACAAAAATTATTTTGATTTGAAATGGCCAGTACTGCAGAACGGCAAACGGCAAAAGACCTATTATTTCCTATAGTTTAGAAATGCCAGGCATTACCTACCAACTTCCAACTTATAAACTCGAAAACGGTTGACATTGTGAAATAGACATGAAACCTTGCCTTTATTTAAAAAAAAACCTATTCAACGATACCCCCCACACGATAGGGTAGAATGAAAAAATATTTTTCATCCCTACATCCCCATGTACCTTCACATGTACGGCCACCCCTAAAATATAAAATTATTGTTATTTAATGATTTCAAAACCGATATCTATATGCATTAAATAACTATACCACATTTCATCCATTTATATTCATAATTACAGAAGCTACGAGAACGGACAGACAGACAGACACACAGACAGATAGACAGACAAAAAGACGGACGGACAAAGCGAAATTGAGTATTACGGGACCCTAATAACCATTTATATCTGGTTACATAAATTAATGAAGTCGGGCTTCATTAATTTATGTAACGAGATATAAATAATAAATGTAAAAGCATTTTATAAGTAGAGGTTATATCTCACGGAGTCGGTCATATAAGCAATAGAGTACGAGGGCGGGTCAATAAGTCCGTGACTTTTGGAATAAAACACAGATTTTTTGATAAATAAATCATTTTATTTTTCAACGTAGTCCCCCTTGAGCTCTATACACTTTGTCCAACGCTTCTCCAATTTTTTTATCCCTTCCAAAAAATATGATTTGTCGAGGTCCTCAAAAAAGGCCTTTGTTTGCGAGATGACTTCATCATTGGAGTCAAATCTTTTTCCACCGAGCCATTTTTTCAGGTTTGGGAACAAGAAGTAGTCACTCGGAGCCAAATCTTGAGAATAGGGTGGATGTGGGAGCAATTCATAGCCCAATTCATGGATTTTTGCCATGGCAACTGCACATGTGTGCACCCTTGCATTGTCTTGGTGAAAAAGAACTTTTTTCTTGGCCAAATGAGGTCGGTTTTTTTTCAAATCCTCATTGAAACGGTCCAATATGTTGGCATAATATTCCCCATTAATTGTTCTTCCCTTTTGAAGATAGTCAATGTGGATTATCCCACGTGCATCCCAAAAAACAGTCGCCATAACTTTATTGGCTGACAAACCCACCTCGGCCTTCTTTGGCGCCGATTCACCCTTAGAAACACACTGTTTTGACTGTTGTTTGGTCTCTGGTGTGTTGTGATGGATCCATGTTTCGTCCACGGTTAAAAAACTCCTCCATATTGTGATTAAACAACGCCAAACCTTCCTGTGAAGTTGTTACACGATTGCGTTTGTGGTCGACTGTGAGCAAACGCGGCACCCATCTTACGGGAAGCTTTCTCATGCCCAAGTGATCATTCAAAATTGAAACCACTGAGCCATGCGAGATGCCTATGGCTTCCACAATCTCTTGCACTTTCAATCTTCGGTCGGCCAACACCGTATGGTGAATTTTTTCGATTGTTTCGGGTGTAGAGACCTCAACTGGGCGTCCAGGACGTTCGGCATCTTCAGTGCTTGTACGGCCACAACGAAATTCAGTAAACCACTTTTTACCATTGAAATCGATGGTGCAGAGTCCCCATAGTATTTATCAAGCTTAGCCTTGGTCTCGGTAATGGTTTTTTTTCGCAAAAAATAATGCTTAATAAGCACACGAAATTCACTTTTTTCCATTGTTTCCTTAAGTTACTGGATAGTCTGATAAAGATAGCTGTAAAACACAAACTAACTGACGCAGCAAGTTCAAATTTTGATAGGAGTCAACTGACAGATGCCTGTTGACAGGAGTAGTGTTGCTTTTTCAGTAAGGAAGTTAGAAATTCAAAAAGTCACGGACTTATTGACCCGCCTTAGTATTTATAGATCGTCCGTCTGTCGTGGGTTTTCTCATTTTTTTTTAATTAGCATGATCTATCAACATGGAAATTTACAAGACTATCGGCCGCACTCAGATACATTTAATGCTTACTTAAAGAGCTACTTAGTAGAGGTTTTGACAGAAATTCCATACAGTTTCTGTCAAAGTCTGTACTAAGTGACGCCTTAATTAGGCATTAAATGTCTCTGAGTGCGGTCGTTAATATCTTATAGTTTAGTAATAATCTAACCCTCGCTGGTCAATAACTCTTACAATGTATGTGTTCTTTCACACATCACCTGTAGATTTTATAGAGTACTTGTAGGTTGTAGGTAGTGAGTGTAAGTAGTAGGTGTTGGTAGTAGGTGCAGGTGTAGGTAGTAGATGTAGTTTGTTGGTGTAGGTGGTAGGTAGAAGGTGTATGTAGTAGGTAGTTGATGTAGGTTGAAGGTGTAGTGGTGATAATTTGTTGCTGGTTATAGTAAAGAAAGAATAACGTCTGTAGGGGTCAGACAGATTATTTCTTATTTCACTAAATTTTTCCACAATTTAATCACGTCACATCACATGTGGGATGGTTCAGCATACATCGGTGTTGTAATCCTTACATCATCTATATGCAGGGCCGTGCCTGACGGGCGTTCATTGCGTGCACCGCACGCAGGCGGCCGAAATTAAGAGGCGGCCAAATCGTTACAAGTTGTTTACTGGGCAAAAATACAATCGGTTTGTTTTCATTAAGATACGAAGTAAAAACAGTTTCTCTAATCTAATCTATCTAAAAAGAGTTTCTCAGAAATAAGAAATGTATAAAAACTGATTAGGTCGTTGTAGTATTTATATACCTAGTCATGCAGCGAATCCGAATTTTTTCGAACATTGCACGAGCGACGAGCCGAAATAGTTTTTTCAATTGACCGGCGTCGCGTAAGCGGTCTTATTCGTCTTATTAGTCGTATTAGTCTATAGACTAGCGAGGATAAATCGTTATTTGTGTCCTGTGTGTGATCCGATATTATTAAAGTCTTTAATTTAACGAATAAAAATAAATTGCTTAATTCCTGAAAACTTTTAGTTGTGTGTTCGTGTGGTGAAATTTAATAAAAAGTTTATTTACTCGACAAAGACTGAAAAAGGTAATACACAAAAAATGTAAAATTTGGGTAGACTTTCACTTTTTGGGCCCTGGAAATTTTGGCGGGTCTTTTTGGAGGGAAAAGGCCTTTTGATATGAAATTCTTAAATAAATATTAAAAAATATTTAATAATATTAAAAAAAATTAAATAATAATTAAAATAAATAATAAAATAGTGCAATTTAATATTAAATTACTTAAAATCTTCCTTAATTTATACTAAAAAATGAATATCTTTCTCATTTTGAATGCATTTATATAATAATTAAAAGTTGTTTGTTTGCATACGAGATTCTCTGTTTAAATCGCTCACAACCCGCCGATGGAAAATCAAGCATTTGAACTTGTGTAGCCGAAAGCAACTCTTTAAATTAAGCTTATGATTCCTTTTTATAATAGCAATGTTATTGTTATTAAATGGAAGAAATTTACCTGACATTGAACTAGAAAACAGTTATATGTGGTTGAATTTTCCTCTCCGTTTTCATTTTCAAAATAAATCTTGATATATTTATGTTTAAAAATATGTTTTACTTAAAAAGCTTATAAATGATTTTCTTATCGTGTCATCCTATGCGCATTAAAATATACATTAATTATAGATTTTAAGTAATTTAATATTAAATTGCGCTATTTTATTATTTATTTTAATTATTATTTAAATATTTTTTTTATTTTTTTTTAATATTATTAAATATTTTTTAATATTTATTTAAGAATTTCATATCAAAAGGCCTTTTCCCTCCAAAAAGACCCGCCAAAATTGAAAGTCTACCCTAAAATTTAATATCACTGCTCATTTACATTTTTAAAGGCCTACGAATGTCTGAAAGGAAAACGAAAAGATTGTCTGGAGCGCAATATAAAAGAAAGCGAGAGGAAAAGCAAAATGAAGCTAAAAAAATGTTTGGCTCATTTACAAAGTTTTTAGTAAAATCGCCAGAACCGGAAAGTAGTTGTAGTAGCCAATTAAATCCAATTGATGATTTGTTTTGCGATAAAAATGAAAATGAATTATCTGTCGAAAATGAAAAGGCTAATGACAATACTAGTAGTACCGACGAAATGGAAACAGAAGATAATAAGGATATCGATCTATACAATACCGATACCGCTGAAATTGATAAAGCATATTTTGCTATGTGTATGGATTTAAATGATCCAGCTTGCTGGCCTTTAACAATTACCACTAAAATATTGGATATATTAATCGAAAAAGGACCCATACAAAATAAACAATCTACATATCCAATTAATGAATTGGGAAGATCATTTTCATCAACTTATTTCTATAGAAAAATGCCAAATGGTGAAAAATTTAATCGTGAGTGGTTAATCTATTCTCCAAAAACGGATTCCATATTTTGCTTCTGTTGTAAATTATTTGGCAAACAAGAAATAAAATTAGTTAATGAAGGCTTCAATGATTGGCAACACACATCTGATAATTTATCTCGTCATGAAAAAACATCGCTGCATATCGGAAATTGCACCAATTGGAAAAATTTGGAATTAAATTTAAAAAACAAAGCTACAATTGATAAAAATTTGCAACGGTATTATGACGCAGAGAAAAAACGATGGTATCAAATTGTCGTACGCATGATATCTGTGGTACAATTTCTGGCAGTACAGGGTTTAGCGTTTAGAGGTAGCTCGAGCAGATTGTATGAAAACAATAATGGAAAAATAATGAAAATTTGTTGAAATAGGAGAGGACGACATAAAAAAAAGTTGCTTCGACTTTCATAATAAATTCAAGGATGGCGAATCGTGCGACATAAACGGAGCAGAATTATACGAAGAGTTAATTTCATTGAAAATAATTATAAAAGATAGGAAACAACCCGAAGAACTCCTAAAGTATTTGTACAAACACAATTTACAAAATTCATTTCCAAATGTATCTACAAGCTTAAAACTATTATTGACCATGCCTGTATCAGTTGCGTCTGGAGAACGTAGTTTTTCTAAATTGAAAATCATAAAAAATTACCTACGTACTTCCATGACGCAAGAACGTATGAGCAATCTTTCAATTATCGCGATTGAAAGTGAAATTGCTGAATCTTTAAATATTCACGAAGCAATTGACGATTTTGTCAGTAAAAAATCCCGTAGGATTAACTTTTAATATGTACTTTATTTAATAATTGCTTCGTGAAGATTCAGCAATTTCACTTTCAATCGCGATAATTGAAAGATTGAAAGATTTCCCTAATTAACCGGTAACCTAACCGAAATAATTTTATGAAACCGGTTAATTAACCAAAAACCTTTACTATTTTCAATATCAATAAATAATACGTAAGATTTGATTTTTTAAAATCAAATAATTTTAAATTGTCACTGAGCGACACCTAGGATTTTAAATTATCGTATTCCTATGTTCTTTATGTTTGATAATTTTGTCTGTGATTATAATACCAATACCATAATTACTTTTTTTCATGTTATTATTAAAGTAAGTAAATTAATTCTATTTTGTATACCTCCCAAGTTGCAAGTCAGCCCAGATCTGCCATTGGCCACTGAGCTTTGTTATCCTAATATGTTAGTATAGATTTAAGGGTTATTCCTTGTTCTTTATGTTTGATAATTTTGTGTGTGATTATAAAACCAATACCATAATTTTTTTCATGTTATTATTTTTGTTTAAATTTTAAATAAAAAAATGTTTATTTTGTGCATTTTTTTTTCTTAAATTTCATCCAAACATATAAATCTCATAAAACCGGTTTTTAGCCGGTTTTTCTTTTCAGAAACCGGTTTTGGGAACAAAACCAATATTTTTTTTCGTTCTCGATTTCGGTTAACCAAAAACTGATTTTTTTCCCGGTTTGATGCCCTGTGTATAATAATAAACATTAAAAATTAAAGTAGTTTTTTTTAATGTTATCCTGGGGGCGGCCATACAGACTGGCACGCAGGCGGCCATATACCCAGGCACGGCCCTGTCTATATGGTGATGCGGCGGCTCAGCATGCATAAGGCTCACGCTTGACTCACCTAGCATGGAAATCGGCTTGCCATTTTTATAGAACACCACCCGCCTACGTCAATTCCTGTACTTGAATTTATCCACAGATTTAACTGAGACTTTAATAAAATTATTTATGGATTGTATTACGCTTTTTGTTGCTATGTATGTTTTACTGGTGACATCCAAAGATCAGGAGACGTCAGTTAATATTATTTCCCGGTTACTTAATCTGCATTTAGTTTGTAATGTGAAAAAAGTCATTCCGATGAATGAAATGAAGTTTGACTTTTTTTGTTTTAAATTAAATTATTAATTTCACGATTGAAATGATTTTTTTTAAATAAATAACAATACATAATCTAGAAAAATACAATCCAAGGTGAATCGAATCTCTTAGTGCCAACAATTTGAAGTGTACCAAACCAAAGAATGTAATATATTATTAAAGTAACGAAGCTTTATGGTATGGCGGTAGATGGACCCTATTTACTGAACTCTCACAGATGATTTACGAGATTTTTTTAAGAGAATCTCTAAATTTAGCTACGCTGAAAGAATTATGAGCTATAAACACAGATTAAAGACATGGGACTTATTACTCTGTGCTATAAATGCTGCATTTTGCGTATTAAATTTTATTTCGAAACGTCTAAAGCGCCATGCTTGCTAATTAAAACTGTTGATAAATGTTTGAAGGCCAAATACTTGGTTTTCTAGAAAAAAACAACCATGATCGATTGACAAACAACCACATATTTTTTTTAGATTAGAATAAAACGAAGAGAATACGTCAAACAGTAAGCACGGAAGCCGCACTGAGTGCTTACCACGGATACGTGTCATCGGTGTTATCATATGGGCTGATACTGTGGGGAAATTCTACAGATATTGATAAGGCGTTTCGTGTGCAAAAAAAGTGTGTTAGAGCTATAGCTGGAGCATGGTTCCTAGACAGTTGCAAACCATTGTTCAAAAAATTTAAGATACTGCCCCTCACTTGCATGTATATAAAAGAAGCCTGTACTTTTGTAAAATTACACCCCGAATACTTTCGACTAAAATCGGATTTAGGACGGAAAAATGAAAGGCATAAATATAAAATCTATTTCCCGCTTTGTAATCTAAATATTTATAAAGACAATGCATTTGTACAAATTATAAAAATATATAATGTTTTACCGGACGAGTTTAAAGATTTACCCTATAACGTATTTAAAAGGAATTTGACAATATGGCTTGCAGAAAAATGTTTTTATAATATAAATGAATACTTTACGCACAAAAATAGTTGTTAAGGTGTAAAATTTAATTATTTAATTATAATATTATGCAGGTAATAACATTAGAATTAAGAGACGATGGATAAATAATTTGTTTAATGTGTAATGTGTTATTGATTTAAAACCTATTGATAATTATACTATGTTATGATTATTATTTGACTGAAAATTCGACATTGAAAACAATAATTATGAATTTGTAAATCTAATCTTCATATTATTATTATTATTATTATTTTCAAGTATTAGTTTTAATCAATTGCATGTTTTAAAAATTTCACACACCATTTTGTTATGGTAGAATGTACAGATCCTTTGTAATGTTTAAATATTATCCTTTGTACTGCATTCTTGTGAATAAATAAATTATTATTATTATTATTATTATTATTAAAATAAATTTTCCAGTGAAAAAGTCAAATGATTTGATCGGTCCGAGAATGTCTATTGGAAACAATGTTCCGTCAATTCCGAGTGGTTATTCGCTAATGATTGGAGAAATGCAAAGCCTTAAACCGCACGACACAGACATTGACGTACAATATCTAAAGCTGTTTCAATTCGCGTGCAATCAGCAACCTTTTTAACATCTATCGAGAAAGAACTCGGTGAAAATTCACTTGACGTTTTACCAGCCTGTCTATTCGTGAAGCATGGCTCTTTCATGATTAAAGATTTTAGGAGTCAGTTTTTACTGTGGACAATGGGCACTCTGTTTCCGGTTCCATCCCTAAGCAATATAGTACCTTAGTCACTTGAATCTAACTAGCCCAGTGGACGCTAGGAATCTAGGTAAATAAAAATGCAATATAAATTTTTTGATGCGCTTCCGACGTGAAGGCTCGCATGCTTTAATCTCTCCAGATTAATCCGAACGCGTCAAGCCATTTTTAGGCTTCCATAGTACTACTTTTCAACACCAACTTCCCCGGTGTTCAACATCAACCACCCCGGTGTTGAACCACTCACGCGGCGAAATATAATTTAAGCGCAATTCCAAGAGAGGGTTTTGGGTTTTAAAGAACGAGAACGCATTTGTGTCTCCTTTGGTGTTGCGGGTGGGTGTCCAAGTGTGGGAGTAATTGCTAATCTGTTGCACAAATAAAGCGAATAATGCTTCTCATTGGCATCACAACAGAGGAGTTGCGGTCCCGATCTTTACAATCACCAACCCCACCCTATCATACAAAATCGCTTATTTCGTAAACTCATGTTGCTAATAACTTGTCGAGGACAAAAATTCAGGCCACTACCTTTATTACCAACAAAAATATGGGACCACAAAAAAGGCGCGAAATGCTTGGCGAAATATAAAACTATAAAAAAAAGTGTGTGTCAGCTCCGACGCACGACTGGAGTTTACTCTAAAAAGTAAAACACGTCCCTCAGAAGGAACAAAAACTTTAGCGATCGATTTGAGTTCAAAAATTCGCGCCATGTGAAAAAAAGTGACAGGTGCGCAGAAAAGATTGCGCACGAAAACGTAACGCTGTCATTCGTTCAGTAGATGTTACTGCTCATATTTTTTTCATACCGGGGGCCTTATATGAAAATCGATTCTTAAGGAGTAAACTCCAAAAATATTCATATGACGGTGGCCGGTTTCATTGAAACCAGGCCACCAGCCAGGAATTTTTTATAGTGCCCAAGTGTGTACGCAGTACACAATAGCACTCTCTCTTCCATTACTCACATAACCCAGTGGGACTGATAACCGACACGACTGGCGAGAGATCAGGCGCCGGTCCGACTTTTTACATGCGCATCGACGCACGGATCATCTTTCTTGCCAGACAATCAGGTGATCAGCCTGCATTGTCCTAACCAAACTTGGAAAAAGCATTTTTTGTTGTTTGAAAGCGGGAATCGAACCCACGACCTCCGAGTCGAGAGCCAAGCTATAACCACTAAACCACGGAGGCTGTTATAATATGTACAAGTAGTATACGGGTAGTTCTACGATAAGAGGTTTCTAGCCCATAGGGAGAGTGCGGCAAAAGAGAAAAGTTGGATTTTTTGAATGAAACATGCTATATTCTATTATCTGGACACCGATGGCCGTTGCCGTAGTGGCAAGATTGTTATGTCAGTTTTGTAAATATCTAGCAAATAAATATTACATGTTTTAATTGTGTTATTACTTCACAATATCTGGCGACGATGTCGACAGCAGAATTTAAAAAATGGAAAAGAACCCGCGCCTCTTTACGCGCCCAACTAACAAAATTGTAAAATTACGTCAACGCTCACGAAATTCTATCATACGCGGAAACCCAAACGAGACTTTAATGCCTTCAAAAAAAAGAAAACCTAGTCATTTCGAGAATTACAAGAAAAAATTGAATCTGAAATACCAGATGAAGAATTTGAAAACGAAACGGAAACCAGGTACGAAATTAAAGAGAAATTCACACTACTAAAAACAAAATTGTTAAATATGCCAGACCAGTCTCACCAAAGTGAACAAACTTTGGCTTCGACACAAATATCAAGATCAAAAGAAAGCGCTAACACTCAAGCAGAATCCAGACCGAAAATTAACTTTCAAACTTTACAAAAAAACGAAACTTAAAAAATTTACACAGCGCTTAAACAGTTAATATTTCCTGTTGAACACATTACACACGCAAAATTCAAAGTATACTCATTACTTTCGGCATTACCGCCCATACTTCATGAGAAACTGTACGACCTCTGCTCTCCAGAAGAACCTATCAACATGAATTTTAAAGAATTAACAGACCTACTAGACGAGTATCTAGACCCAAAACCGAGCACATGGGCGCTACAACATCGATTTATATCCCGACAACAGCAAGATAATGAAACCACCGCCATATACGCTGCAGAAACGAAGAAATTGTCCCTAATAAGTAAGTAAGAAATCTACATTGGAAAGTTTTCTATCACTTCAGTTTATTCGAGCTTTAGGAGTGACTGTGAGTGACTTAAGAACTAAAATATTACAAGAAAAAGACACTCCATCCTTTGCAAAGCTGATTCAAATCGCCTCATCGATGGAAATGGGAAAACACGAGAATAGTAACATGTCACAGGACTTACATAGACCATTCAATACAAACACCATAGCATTGACTAGCAAGCAATCAAGATATTCTCGGCCATCCACTTCAACGGAATACAGTAAAAAGCGAAGATCACCTATAACAATAATAGACTTAAGAGGAAAATGCTATCGATGTGGAAAAGACGATCACCATTCAAACGAGTGCGGTGCCAAGAAAACTATGTGTTCAAAATGAAAAAAACTGGACATTTGGCACGCGTTTGCCTTCAAAGAAATACACATACAAACCAAGTAGAGGACAACATAAGTAGTAATGAAAGCCTGTGCGACATACACCTTATCTTATATAAAGCAAAAACGCATACCAAACTGCCAATCGGACTGACATAATGGTGGGAAATTTTTTGATTTATTGTTTCCCGACGATAGAACAAACATCTCTAACTTAAAAATGCGCAGTTACTCAGGGATAACCTAGCTAGATCGATTTTTCTCCCCCAAAACTCCCGACATACTAAATTTCATAGTAATACGTCTAGCCCTTTTCGAGATACCGATTATATATATACAAGATTGTCTCGTTTAAAGTGTAAGGAATGAAAATTTGCTTTTATTAAACATGAAACTTATAATCAGGCTGTTATTTTTATCACACTATAAATAAATATCTTTGAATTAAGACTATTATTTAAAGCCTGTTCTTTAGTCTAAAACAAAAGCATCTTTGCTATTGTTCCACAAACTTAATAAGTAAACAACATATAACTGTGTACAACATACAACAACAAATAATGTTTATTTAACACTTAATAAAATATCTCGTATTATTAATACTAATTAAGTAGCAGACTAGCGCTTATAGAGTTAATCAGATTTTTTATAATAAGGATAATTTGTATGCCCTGTAATTTTCCTTCACGTGTTAACTTTTTTCGTGGTGCCACGATCTGTAACAATATAATACTAATAACTAAAAGAACTTCTTTATTTTCTTGTCATAAGATTTTCATTATACTATGATAAGTCATTTAAAAGTGATTTTGATATTCTGAATTACTTTACACATACATTTATGATAAACATTATCTCCCCTGGCCAATAAGTCTCTCCACTGGTACATATGCTGCCAGGGGAAATACGGCAGGGGAGAGACGTTTTCATGAAAAATTCAACTGTTGTAATTAATATAGGAAAGTTTTGGCTTTATTATATATCACATTTTAATTATTGTAGTGTAATTAAATCAGATCAGTAAATGCAAATAAATTAAGTAAATAATGCAACTTTATTAATGTAATGCAACTAATGTAAATATAATAATGCAACTCAATTATCAGGGGAGTGGAGCAGTAAATAACTTTACGAGACCACTACACTTCACGGCTGCGTCGTAACAATGACAAAATGCCGGCAATTCATCGGCTCACGGATTGGACCGGATTTTTTGGTGATGCGATGCGAGTTTATAAAAAATACGACGTACTAAATAAAATACCTATTCAAAAACGATTGCCGCATAAGTTACCTCGTATTGTAGAACTACTCATACAATGAGTCAATTCAAATTTTCAAAGCTGTTTCACTCTTTTCAATGCTAGAATTAAGTCTGAACCAGCAAATTAAAGACCGATCACGATACTACCGACTTTTAGTACAAAATTTGAAAAAAAATCCTTAATCAACTAACAGTACAGTTTAATACAAATAATTACACAATTCGGTTTTATTAAAGATTGATCTACTACAGATGCGGGTATCGAGCTTCTTTGTAGTATATTCGAGGCTTGGGAGGAGGCGCAGGATGCATTAAAGGTTTTTCTGCGACCATTCCAATGCATTTGATTGTGTAGACCATGCTACACTAGTCAGAAAATTCTTAATCTTTTGAGTTCTTATCATCAAAATAGGTCTCAAAGGGTGGAGATTAATAGTAAAAAGTCCACTAAGACTAAAATATAATTAGGTGTCGCACAGGGATCTATTTTAGATGCATTTCTTTTTCTCATCTACATAAATGACTTGCCTTATCTAGTTCAAGATAGGCATGAGATAGTACTCTTTGCCGATGATACTTCACTAATATTTTAAGTAAAGCGACAACAATCACATTACGACGAGGTAAACAGTGCTCTCTCAAATATAGTAAACTAGATTAGTGTTAGTCATTTATTTTTAAATGCAAATAAAACAAAATGTTTAAAGTTTAGCTTGCCAAATGTAAAGCAAGTACAAACCAATTTACTACTCAATGATGAGAAAATGAACTTGGTAGACTCCACTGTATTGCTAGGTATTATGCTAGATTGTAAATTACAGTGGGGTCCTCATTTTTCTAACCTAGTAAATAGACTCAGTTCTGCAGCATATGAAGTCAGAAAATTTAGAGAAATTTCAGATGAAGAAACGGCACGTCTGGTTTATTTTAGCTACTTTCATAGTAGAATGTCTTATGGGATACTTTTATGGGGATTGGCTGCCGATATAAATTCAATATTTATGCTGCAGAAGCGAGCTATTCGTGCTATTTATAAAATGTCCCCTTTTGAATCTCTGAGATATAAGTTTAAAGAAATAGGTTCACTGACCGTAGCTTCTCAGTATATTTTGGATAATTTAATATACGTTAGAAAAAACTTAAGCGATTTTAAGAAGAAAAGTGATATTCATTGAATTAACACTAGAAATAAGCATAAGCAAAGTAAGTAAATATTTTAAGGGCCAATATATACGCCTATACAATAGAACTCCAGAAAACGTTCAAAACCTTTCTATTAATAAATTTTAAAAGTAGTCAAAGATTGTGTGCTAAAAGTTGGCCCCATTCGAGTTTCTTACGCCGGTTCATCTCGGCAGGTTAGGGTTGAACCTGTGGTAGCTTTTTCTGTTGACTTTGGAAGTTTCATTTGGAAATTAAAAAAAAAACAATTTCATTTCAATAACGTTATGAATTAAGTGATATGTAATTGAATTTTCTTTAGCATGTTAATTCTTATTTAGTTTATTTATTTTCCATAAGGCACAAATGCCGACATCAGATATTTACACAATTTGCACTAAACTAAGTAAACCTGACATCCAATTATATGTGTGCACAATATTTTTAATTTACAAAGAGAACCAGTAAACAAAAATAACTATTGTTCAATTTATACAGAACCAGAATAAATATAAACAGCTTATGTTTACTTTTTATACATGGACAACTTATCAAAACACTTTTAAAGATGATCATACATTTACATTTTTATCAAAGTAACCCAACATCCAATAATACATTATATGCACAACTTCTACTTTTACTTTACAACAGAACCATCAAAGAATATAAATTCTAAAATATTGGTGTTGGTGGATTTATTTTTGACAAAACCATGTTGTTTAGAACTCAGTTGTGGGCTGACATGAAAGTAGATCTGTTGGTAGACAATTGACTTAAAAATCTTTGCAAACAAATTTAGAATACTTATAGGTGGATAGTTAGTTACGTCATTTTTCTTCCCTGATTTGTGCATTGGTGTAATTTTTGTCTGTTTCCATGTTTCTGGGCATACACCCTCACTGATAGACTTATTAAATATGATTGTTAAAGGAACGACCAAAGCCTTTGCACAAAAACGAACGAATACAGGTGGGATTTGATCTGGCCCAGTACCCTTAGATAAATAAATCTACACTTTTTAATTTATCTAGTACAATAGCTGACTCTATTTTGAAAGTAGGCAATAAAAAGCTAAATGATGGAAAGTCAGTGCTATACCTGGCGGCCACGCACGGGTCATATACTGAGGAGAAAAATTTAGCAAATAAATTTGCTACTTCAGGACCATTTACTGCTTCACAGTCCAAGAAGCGGATGGGTGTAGGTATAATGTTGGTTACTCTCTTGCATTTCGTATAGCGCCAAAAAGATTTTATATTTAGGGTTAAATTGGTTTCTATTTGTTTCATATAATTATGAAAACACCAAAGCATCAATTTTTTACTCGAGACCTTAATAGTGAAAATGTGTCATAGTCTCTTGGATTACCAAAACGTTCGAATAGTTTATGATACTTATTTTTTTGTTGTAAAGTTTTCTTAAGTTGTGAGGAAAACCATTTATGATAGCGATTACTATAAACTTTGACGTTTTGTGTGAATTTATTAATTATTAAATGAATTTTATCATAGAAACTAGGTCATTACAATTAAAAATACTAGCATAATAAGTCCAGTCTATCTCAAGAAGTTCTTGAATACAAGTATTATAATCTATTTGATAGTAGCAAAGTTTTTCCAAAATTTTATTATGATGCAAGACGGATGTTCCATATTTATAACTAAATTGAAAAGGAGGATGGCGAGTATCAATTCTGCTTATTGATGTGGTTAGTTATAATCAGATCCAATATTTTATTGTTTAAATTTGTTATGGAGTTGGTTTGATATAAGTGTGCACTATTAAATAAATCATGCAATAAACGGGATTTTCACAATTGCATTTGACAGACATCAGTGTTTTATTTGACCACTGTATATCTCCTAAGTTCACCTCAATCCATCATCACCATAGATTAATTTTATTTTTCATATTTACTGATATAAAGGAAATGTATTTCCTTCTAATTAAAATTTAGCGCGCATTTATCAGTAGAAAACTAGTTGGCTATCTGTGATACAAGTTACAAAATGGCAGAGATAGAAGATGAAGGAGGACACACAGACAGAACACCCCTCCACCATGATGTTTATTGAATGGTTTTAGAAAGTTTGCATCACGGTCCCTTCGCACAACAATATACCTGTCATCAAAAAGCTCAGATGAAACAATAGATGTGTCTAACCAAGTCTCTGTTAAGCATATTATATCAAAATTATTTTTATAAGAATACTATTATATATATCTACTGTTTTATCCTTCATACCACGCATGTTTTGGTAAGGTTTGACACAGCTATTTTTGTTATCTAAACTTAAAACAAGAACTTTAACATACTAACCTAACAATAATGTTCAATTTAGCGCATAAGGTTTATAGAATCAAGGTTTTTGATTAGTATATAATCAGTATCCTGAACTTTGCGGGTGTACGTACACATGGCCATTGCGAACCCATACAAACTGGTAACCACACTTCCGTGCAGCAGCATGAAGTGCCTTGTTTGTTGGCGATAGATGTTCCTGAACATATATAGCTTTTTTGTCACCAGCGATGCCAATCAGGGAAGTATTTAATTTATTGCTGGGGTTAGCTCGATTATAGCGGTGAACAGCAGAGTAAAATTCGTCACGGCAAAGGGTGCTCTTGAATTTCACTATAATTTAGCGGGGATGCTGTGATTCTTTGTCCCTCTTAGCAACACGGGTACAGTCATGAATATCACCATCTTTTAGCACATAACCAATCACAGAAGAGCACTTTTACATTAAATTCATAATGTTTTCATTTCGGAAATCAGGGATTTAACTTATTTCGAGAGTCTTTTCCCTCAAGTGTTGTTCGACTTGTTTTAGGCGGTTAGACACATCACGCACTTGATTGCTGAGTTGAGCATTATCTGGTTTCAACTGAGAATTTACTTTCGACATCACATCCAGCTCCTTTTTAATCTGGTCGTATTCCTCACTTACAATTTGTAAGTGAGGAAGTGTAAGTGACAGATTCAAGTAATTCCAGTAAATCGGTTTTAATTTCGGACAATTCCTTTTGTTTTATTTGAGTGAACAGAGACAGGAGTTCAAGTTTAATTATCTGGGAAATTTGGTATCTTACATCAGCAATGGTATGTCTTGGTTTTCAAGAGACAACGACTCGTCGTCTTGTGATTGTAGTCATTTTTTCGTACGGAGTGTAATGTTTGCCAGGTCAGATACTTGTTCACGAGATCCAGGGAGTGATTCACCGACGTGTTAGTATTTCCTGATTTACGATTTTAACATTCACATTCTCGGCAAATCCAGTTTTATTTTTGTTCACTTGACATTTTCTTATGAAAGAAAGACGGGATTACGCCAACGCATTCCAAGTCATAGCAATTAGCACACAGCATAACGACTCACGAACACCTATATTTTGCTTACAACCAGCACAGGTTTTTGTGACATTGTTACAATTTGTTACGCGTTTCGGCAAGTCACACAAAATGGCGAAGTCACAAACAGTATCGTCGAAATTGAGAGTGATTTGATTGACCAAATAAGTCGCCGAATCCGTAATATTATTAATGGATATTGTTAACAAAATCGAAATAAAGTGTTTATTTCGATTTTGTTAACAATATCAATTATCCATTTTACACTAAAATGCACTCTGATAAGTAACATAAACGCCTGGTTTTATACGAAACGAGGTGAACTCAAACAATGTTTACCGCAGTGTTACCACCATTGTTTTGTTTTAATTATGATGAAAACATACAATATGTAAAAATTGTAAAATATGACATAATAATAATTAAATTACCTATAATAATATTTGCATGCTAATATATAGTTATATATATATATATATAAATTGTAAATAAATATAATAATTGATTGATTGAAAGACTTGGCGAGGGCGAGGACGCGCCCTCAGGTTATGCGTTGATAGTTACGGAGGATAGTTAAGCAGGGTTGCTTAGACATGTCGTGAAAGTTTTTTAGTTTGCCTTAGTTATTTCTTCGTCGATATTTCTACCATTTACATTCCTCCTATTGCCTACATTATTCAATTTCGATTGTGGATAAAACTCATTTGTAGCTGCAATTTACTGTGTGAATATATCAACTTATGACGTACATAGGCTGCACTAAAAGTATCGGGAATGGAATATTTCCACTGTTCCTGTCACATTAAAATCTTTTTAATTTAAAACTCCTTGGTTTTAAAAATCGAATACCGTTTATTTATTTAAAAAAAGATTCTCGGTCTTGTCACAAGGTCTTGTCAAACTTGTTTAGTCGTTGAGAAAATAGAATTGACTCGGGAAAATTCTAGAGCGATGATTTATTATGACTTTAGAAGTAGTTTAACACAAAAACAGTGTGTTGACCGGATGATTTTTGCATTTGGTGATGAAGCCCCATCCAAAACCACAATTTATCGCTGGTTTGCTGAATTTCAACGTGGACATGTCAAGCTCAGTGATGATCCCCGTCAAGGTCGTCCAAAAACTTTAGTCACCCAAGAAAACGTTGATGCTGTGCGTAAGCTGATTGAGGAAGATCGACATGTGACATACCGCGAAATTCAGGCAACTTTAGACATTGGCATGAGTCAAATACAAATTATCTTGCATGAACAATTAGGTGTAAAAAAGTTGTTTTCTCGATGGATACCGCATTTGCTCTGTGAAGAGCAAAAAGCGGCTCGCGTTACTTGGTGCGTCAGAACTCTCGAAAGATTCCACGCAGGATCCTCAAATGCTGTATACAACATCGTATCAGGTGACGAATCCTGGATATATGCGTACGAACCCGAAACAAAAAGCCAGTCACGAGTTTGGGTGTTCGAAAATGAGTTAAAGCCAACAAAAATTGTTCGTTCACGGAGTGTTGCAAAAAAAATGGTGGCCACGTTTGTCTCCAAAACCGGCCATGTTGCGACTATTCCTCTTGAGGGACAAAGAACGGTTAATGCAGAATGGTATGCTAACATTTGTTTGCCACAGGTCGTTTCTGAACTCCGTAAAGAGAACTGCAACCGCCGCGTCATCCTCCATCACGACAATGCGAGTTCTCACACCGCGCACAGAACAAAAGAGTTTTTAGAGCAAGAAATCATAGAATTATTAGACCATCCGCCGTACAGCCCCGACCTAAGCCCTAATGATTTCTATATTTTCCCTAAAATAAAGAATGATTTGCGTGGTCAGAGATTTTCATCACCTGAAGAAGCTGTGGACGCCTACAAAACGGCCATTTTGGAGACCCCAACTTCCGAATGGAATGATTGCTTCAATGATTGGTTCCATCGTATGGAAAAATGTGTCAAATTTCGGGGAGAATACATCGAAAAGCAATAAATACATTTTTAAATAGTAATGTTGTGTCACTTCCTTGATTCCCGAAATTTTCAGTGCCGCCCTCGTAGCAATGAGTGTTCATGGAATCACAGAATTAGCAATTACCCAAAAATTTCACAAAACGGAACTATAATGATAGAATAGGTACAACAACTATCGAGTAATAATGAGAGAATTTGAAACATATTTAATTAATTACCATTAAAACATCAAAATATGATAAAATCAAATCATTCAGATATATACAGCGGCAAACGACTATATAATAAATTAACCCTAGGATGGTTAACAGGGGTACCCCAACACCCCTCGCGAGCAATAACGCGCCGATTTATTAAAAATTATGTGCTGTATCGCTCTATCACTTTGTGTATTCTTTTGGCCTACCATGAGCCTTCAGTAGCCGTACCGTGGTGGGAGCGGTGATACGTCAATTTCGTTCTGCAGGGGTATCTGCGGGGTGTTGCGTCACTCCTGTTACTATTTACGTAGGTATATACAATTGCTACTTTGTTTATTTTTATATTATGTTCAGTTAATTATGGCGTTTTGTAATGATGAAGAGCTTGAGGGGTAGTTCAATAAAATGGCTGAATACAATGCGACAAAAGGAGGCGTGATCTTTGATAAAATTATGTACAAAAAACACGACTGTGAGGGGTACTCGACGCTGACCTCTTAGGTTTTTATTTTGTATGTTCAATAGAGCAGGGATCAACTCTATGATTCTCTATCTAGAAGATAAGCATCAGAATACACCAAATTATATATTTAGAAGTAACTTCCTTAAAAAACTAGTATTGCAGCTAGCCGCACATGAAACGATAACTAGAGTCAAATTTACCTCGACAACTATCAGGAAATATAAGGGCCATTCTAAGTGTTCTCTAAGAAGTTCCAGCAAGTAAACCCACCGCCAACTTGCAAAATCATGCTCGATGTGCATTGTAACCTCGAAAGAATGACAAAAAAGTGTTTCTTTTTTCTCTAATGTAAAAGAACTGCGTGCCCTGAACATCGTGTGGAAATTTGTCTCAATTGTGTTTAAGTTGACATAAGCATTTTTTTTAAATCTTATTTCATTTAGTTACTGATTGATCTAAAGAAGAATGTTAATTTAGTTTGTTTCAAGAATAAAGTGTTTTATTTTTTCGTTAAACAAAAGTTTTTGATTAATTTTATTATATGGGGTGTCGTGACACCCCTGTTACTATGCGTGTTCATTTAAATTATGTTACCATCGTAGGGTTAATATAATAAATAAATAATACCTGACTGCATAAAACTAAAGAAACAAGAAAGTCCTATAATCGGGACTATTGAATATTATTGAATAACTATACCTAACATTGAAATAGTTTTGTGGTACATTAAAAGAGAAAACATTATATTAGGGAACATAACGACTTCGGAAGAAGGAAGCCGGATTTTTATGGGTCCAAAATCGGAATTCTTAATTCAACTAGTGAGCAACGAAATCTAATTCTGTAGCGTAGTCACAAAAGTTAAAATGTGGCGGGCGAGATTTTCGAGACAGGAAATATTATTAGATAAATACTGCGATGCAGGCGGCACGTCGGTAGTCGCTAAGTTATTAAATGATGCGGCGCGGCGTCCCGTCACGAGACGGTGTCGACGACGGTTAATCTACGACACCGTCCAACGAAGAAAATTATATAAAATACGAAGACTCGCTACATTAGCCGCGACAAAAACCGACAAGCCAGTTAATAAACGCGACACGACGTAATAGAGGAAAAATATTCTGCATTCACAAAGTAGTTGTGAAACCCCTTCGTTGGATCATCGGAGATCCCGAAAAAACATTTGCATATCAAATTATATCATATCTCATCTAGAGCCAAGCTTCTGACTCTATGTAAACAACATACCACAATTCCGTTTTCTAGGACATTCGGAAGTACCCTATGAATTTTGATGATTATTATTAGTGAGTCAGTGATAAAATCGGGGGTTATTAGATATTAATAAAATCTAAAGTATAGGAGCTATGAATTCAATAAAAATTATGAAGACTTTTTGTGACTATATTGTGAATAATTTATATAGGGAATTAAGAGTTTGCCCGCGAAAGTCAGTTTTAGGTTCTAACTGAAATTTATGCACATTTGTTACTGCAGTTTCGTGCGGGACTCGTTCAAAAATACATAATATGTCGTATGATAATTAGAAAATTAGGATCTTATCTTATTTGAGTCTGAGAGATTTCGCTACCTTCCTAACAATTTTCAGGAAAACCCGACAGTACTATGGATAATAGCGAAAAATTTCTGACGCTTTCTAAATCGTAACATTAATTAGCTAATATGAACATAAATCTTTCATGTATGCGTTGTTTGGTGCCGGACCCGGTTAATGGAATTTAAGAGATACTGTCCAGAGAAAGAAAAATTAACCACAGAGTAAAGAAAGTTATGTCAAATGTCCAATTTCCAATTATCCTACCACACACACATTTTAAAAATCATGATGTGTACAGACCCAAGATGGCAAAAGTGAAATTTTATTCATCATTTTATATCAAAAGATACTCTCATCGTGTACCATGAAATTTCGGTTTCAACTCCGTTAAGGAAAATTTATAAAATATTTGCTTGTATTTTTTAAATTATATTTTATAGAGTCATCGAGCTATAGAATATAAGTTTTTAAGCCAAGAAACCTTCGAAGGCACACCAAGCCTGGCTCCTACAGCTGTAAGACTAGCGTGTTAGATAAGAACTCTTCCTCCTCCAAGACTTCTCGATAGAGGCAGTAGAGACTTTAGCGGTCGATAATGAAACTATAATAAGCAATAGACAGACGCTATTTTTATGAAGCTGTGTGTCCCATCCGCTATAAGTGGATGCGGCAGCCAGCTGAGCTCATTCTCGTAAAATGGATGTCGAGTGATTAAATTAAACAATATTATACAATATACTTTATATCTTATGAAGGAAATATGCCAGTCAGTTTTAATGTTAAACATATGGCGAGTTAGACTTATAGGTACCATAAGTAACATATTTTGTTTTTTAATGGGTTAGGTGAGTACAAGACTCAAGAGATTAATTTTGTGAAGATACATTTAGGGAACGCTGTGCGGGATAACCGGAGGGGTTTTTAACAAGCTATAGATATAGAATTCATGACAACGGTAATACATACATACAAACAAAAAAATCAAACTGAGAACCACTTTTTTAAGTAAGAAAAGAAACTTACACCTAACTAACATAACTTACCTGAACATTAGTGCAGCGTCGCCAGGGACGGATATGGGCCAAGATCTGAAAAATAAACAGATGAAATAAATGTTTAAGGAATATCAACACCATTAAAAAAAAATTAAATTGCACTACCAACCAGTCCACGACCTCGAAGCAATTTTTTAAACCTGGCATTGAAATTAAAGTATAATAAAAGTTAGGGCTAATTACAAAACAACATTATAATGAATGTCATTAATAATGTATTCAGCATACTTTGTGTAAAATGTTTGGCAGTTTGTTTGCATGTATGCAAAATACCTACTCGAAACTACGAAATTTCCTCAAAAGCCAAACAAACGTGGTGGCATTCTATTCAAATTGTAGCATTAGTTTTCCATACGAGACAAACAAACGTAGACTGTGTGACTAGCGAACTCTATGTATTCTTATTTCTTATGACATAGTTAAGTATAAGAAAACATAAGTCAGAAACTCAAAGTGGGTCATCTAGAACTTTCTCGAATTCAATTTAAACGGATGGCATAACCTGTCTAACTAGACTTATTCGAATTCTGCTTGTCTCCAGAGTTATTTTGCTAATTTATTTAGAAATACTCAAATTAATAATATTTAAATTAATTAGGTACTTTTCTGGCGCTCGACTATAGTGATGGAGTCGGACAAAAGGTCTTCAATTGTACAATAAGGTTCCAAAAGAACGGGTCAATGAAAACACAATAAAAAGGTTCTTGTACCGAGACTCTTTTTAAATTCGGATCAAATGGCTTACAGAAAGTCAATCCCATTTGTTATAAGGTAAATAAAATATGTAGGCACTAAGCTCAACTTTGCTACGAAAAAATTGAAAATATATAGAATAAAAGACTAAATAGAACGCGGCAGCAGCCGGATTGCCGACTGTGTCAATTAGAAAAGCATGGCAAATGAATAACGAAACGTTATGTTGATATATGTATGGGGCGGATAACAAAGCGATCTCGAAAAATGTCAGTTAAAATCTCGATATTGATCTAATAATAAAAACATCTGAGTGCTACGGTATTTTTTCGTACCGAAAATAGGCTGCATATAAAGAGTAATAATAATATTTTTTTATAAAAACTACTAAGGCGGGTCAATAAGTCCGTGACTTTTTGAATTTCTAACCTCCTTACTGAAAAAGCAACACTACTCCCGTCAACAGGCATCTGTCAGTTGACTCCTATCAAAATTTGAACTTGCTGCGTCAGTTAGTTTGTGTTTTACAGCTATCTTTATCAGACTATCCAGTAACTTAAGGAAACAATGGAAAAAAGTGAATTTCGTGTGCTTATTAAGCATTATTTTTTGCGAAAAAAAACCATTACCGAGACCAAGGCTAAGCTTGATAAATACTATGGAGACTCTGCACCATCGATTTCAATGGTAAAAAAGTGGTTTACTGAATTTCGTTGTGGCCTTACAAGCACTGAAGATGCCGAACGTCCTGGACGCCCAGTTGAGGTCTCTACACCCGAAACAATCGAAAAAATTCAAGATATGGTGTTGTCCGACCGAAGATTGAAAGTGCAAGAGATTGTGGAAGCCATAGGCATCTCGCATGGCTCAGTGGTTTCAATTTTGAATGATCACTTGGGCATGAGAAAGCTTTCCGCAAGTCGACCACAAACGCAATCGTGTAACAACTTCACAGGAAGGTTTGGCGTTGTTTGATCACAATATGGAGGAGTTTTTGCGCCGTTTTGTAACCGTGGACGAAACATAGATCCATCACAACACACCAGAGACCAAACAACAGTCAAAACAGTGGGTTTCTAAGGGTGAATCGGCGCCAAAGAAGGCCAAGGTGGGTTTGTCAGCCAATAAAGTTATGGCGACTGTTTTTTGTGATGCACGTGGGATAATCCACATTGACTATCTTCAAAAGGGAAGAACAATTAATGGGGAATATTATGCCAACTTGTTGGACCGCTTCAATGAGGATTTGAAAAAAACCGACCTCATTTGGCCAAGAAAAAAGTTATTTTTTCACCAAGACAATGAAAGGGTGCACACATGTGCAGTTGCCATGGCAAAAATCCATGAATTGGGCTATGAATTGCTCCCACATCCACCCTATTCTCCAGATTTGGCTCCGAGTGACTACTTCTTGTTCCCAAACCTGAAAAAATGGCTCGGTGGAAAAAGATTTGACTCCAATGATGAAGTCATCTCGCAAACAAAGGCCTATTTTGAGGACCTCGACAAATCATATTTTTTGGAAGGGATAAAAAAATTGGAGAAGCGTTGGACAAAGTGTATAGAGCTCAAGGGGGACTACGTTGAAAAATAAAATTATTTATTTATCAAAAAATCTGTGTTATATTCCAAAAGTCACGGACTTTTTGACCCGCCCTCGTATAACCCAAATACGTAAATTATATAACGTAAGTATGTTACCCGGGCTATTATTACGAATCTATTGATACCTAATTTATTAAATTCGGATCAGCAGTTTAGGCACCACGGTAGAACAAACATACATACATAGACTGCCAAAATCATTACCGTTCCTTTCGGCTTTGCCGTAGTCGGGTAAAAACATCTAATATAATAAGTAAGAATTACATGATTATTTATCAAGTTCTCGCACAATCCTTCCCTAGGCTAGTGTTGAGAACTACAGTCTAATCCTTCAATGAGGGCCTCTCACCCGTAATAAGCAGTGGGGGCGTTAGAAGCCCAAAGATAATGATATCAAATTGAGGATTTAGCGCACACTGGAAGACATTAATTAGTATTAGAGTGGGATGAAATCGAAAATAAGTAAATATGATCTCAGAGAAGTACACCTACTGATTTCTTTTCACATAATATTTTGTGCACCGTTATCTCTATAAACCTTTTTATTCTAGTCCAATATCTCCAGAAACTGAGAGAGTTAAACGGGTATAGTATACAGAATGCAAATGTAGTTAATTATTTATTACCCGACTACGGCGAAGCCAAAAGGAAGGGTAATGATTTTGGCAGTCTATGTATGTATGTTTGTTCTACCGTGGTCCCTAAACTACTGATCCGATTTTAATAAATTAGGTATCAATAGATTCGTAATAATAGCCCGGGTAACATACTTACGTTATATAATTTACGTATTTGGGTTATAGTTTTTATAAAAAAATATTATTATTACTCTTTATATGCAGCCTATTTTCGGTACGAAAAAATACCGTAGCACTCAGATGTTTTTGTTATTAGATCAATATCGAGATTTTAACTGATATTTTTCGAGATCGCTTTGTTTTCCGCCCCATACATATATCAACATAACGTTTCGTTATTCATTTGCCATGCTTTTCTAATTGACACAGTCGGCAATCCGACTGCTGCCGCGTTCTATTTAGTCTTTTATTGATTGGGCTATCGAAAATTTTTAGTATGTATGTTTGTTCCCTAGTAGCGTCTAAACTACTGGTCTGATTTTAATAAATAAGGTGTGATTCGTAATGATGTTGCGGGTAAAATAGGCTATATATATAATATTTTCAAAATTTTGTATTTAAAAAATTTGAACCTCAGATTCTAACATCAAAAAAAATTAAACCGAGATAATCGTCACGTGTTTGGTATCAAAAGAAATGCATATGTATAAGTAAATTGTATTATATCATATTGTTTAAGTTAAAAGTTCATGTTTAAAATGGTTAAAATGGAAACAATTCGTACAGCCCAGTTGTCCAATTTCGAAGATTACGTACCTAATATAAAATGTAATTTATATATTATGTAACATAAAAAAAAACATTTTTATAGACAATATTTAACAAAAAAATACAAAAAATTCAAGTGTTTTGATTACATATTATTATTATTCCAAAAATATGTCCGATACGGAAACGACAAAATATGAAATAAAAAAATAAGTTCAAAAAACAAAACCCGACTACGTAAAAAATGGGTCTAAATAGGCCAAAACAAAAGAAAATCACATAGAAATCCAGAAAGGCATAGGTATCAAAATGGTCAAGGTAGAGCCGTGTCGACGACGACCTTTCAAGCTTTTTCACCTTCCCAATTTGCTTCAAGTGGATTAAAACAGTTTTATCACTAACACCGCAGCCTGCAGCTAACTCGGACGTAGTTTGCGATGGATCCGCTTCCACAATAGATATATTTGAGATCAAAGTGGCCAGTACGACAAAACGCCAATTTCATATGTAAGGACCTAATATATCATTCGTTTCAGACAAACTAGACAGGTGTCGATGTATAAAAGGAATAATGATTGAGGTGACCTGTAAATAGATACATTACTGTCACCTATCATATGTCGTCATTGTCTGCTTATACAGGGTTTAACAAATCGAAGTGATAAAAATTTACTGTCATAATTCTTCGTTAGGTATCATCCGAGAAGCAGTAGCAATAATGTGTAAACCATACAATTTTGGAGAAAACCCAATTTGAAATATCGCAAGAAATATTTAAGTGACAGCCCTCAGAGGTCTGATTTTAATTATTACTAATAACTGAATGATAATTTTTAAATTGTAAAATTTGTTACTGAAACTTAAAAAAATTTCTTAATAACTTCAATAGTTGCGCCATTTTATTTTCTTTCGGTCCCTTTACCGAGTTAGACGCTATTCGCTATTTGCACGAAAATTTTCTCTCTCTCCTTATCTCTACACCATGTCATGTCATCAGTATAGCAACAACGAGTTTTACTGATATGATTTTGTGTGTTGGTGCTGCTCGCAGTAACAGTATCAATGAAGCTCGTACAATTTACCAGCAAAGATCATCGAGGGAAGGCCACCAGTTGAACAGCGACACTAGCCACCGTATGGCGTGTTCAGGAACTTGTGTATTCGGCTTCAGGGTACCGGTTCTTTCCACGCAGAGCGCAGGGAAGGCCGTCCGTCCACGACAGATGTGCACTTGGAGCAAAAAAATTTGCGACATTTTGAATACACTTCAAGGACCAGCACGCGACGAGCGTGTGCCGTTTTTAATGTCAATCACATGGTGATATGCCGTACACTGCGTGACGACGGGCAACATCCATTTTTGACAATAATTGGGATACTTACCTACTTATGTGTGTAACAGTGAGGACTACGTCTGTGATACTACGTCTCCGTTTACCAACTATTATGTGATATAATCGGGATATCGACCTATCTGTTTAAGTGTGTAACAGTGTCGACATCAGCTGTGATATTTTACTACGTTTCGACTAATAATATACTAACAATTTCAATTATTGCTATCGATAATTACCTACTTAAGTGTGTGAGAGTGATGAAAACGATGATATTTTACTACGTTTCCGTTTACCGGCTAATAAGTCAGTGAAATAATCGGGAAAATTACCTACTTATTTTGTGCGCGTGTAAGAGTGACGGCATCTGAATAATCAAACAACTCAAACTAGGATAGTAGCGAGTCGAAGGTTCGCAACTCGCTGGCAAGCGGCGCGCAGCTGATGTCCATGTCAATGTCAATGTCCTAGGACATTGACATTGCCATGGGCATCAGCTGCTAACAATGGTAAGACACTTGTTACTAGGGTTGTCAACATTTTTCTTGATAATGTATGGAAGTAAAAAGTAACTCTTTCAGCGCTGCTACTTTCACAGTGAACTCTATATAACGGACATATATTCACCTTTTAATATTATCACTCCTTTATTTTACACGTTGTATATGATAATTAATAACAAACATTATTTAAGCGTAGGTAGGTATAGCTACGATTTTCTTGTGGAAACGAAGTTATGTAAATTTTGGAAGCCTAGCTCAAACGAGGTGTTATGAATTCACGCGTACAGCGGCTTTCAGACTACGCTATAATATCATATAGTATATAGCGCATAGCACAACAATATCGCGCACTATAGATTATTACGGACACGTTCAAACTGTACTGTACTATATCATATTGGGTTACTATACGCTATAAAATGATGCGACGCGCCGAGTTCATGCTGTGCTCTACGCGCCGCGTAGAGCACAGCATGAACTCGGAACTCGCGCGCCGCCCTCTTCCTCCTCCCTCACCCCCGGCCGTCCCGCAAGGGAAACGAGCGACACAACTATACTGAGCTTGCTATATACTATATAAGAATAAATGAGGCTAAATTGTAGCATATTTCTTTGTTGTTTCTTTGAAGTTGGGTAACAAACAAAAGGCTCTGTCCCTGGGATATTAATAATGGATGCAAACAATGATTGTGGAGCGTCGCTTTGTTCTATAATGTCAAGGCTAGAATGTCATAGATCATTATTTAGTTTGCCATTATTAATGGATATTGATCATGGACAGCTGTCACACCGCTGCCCTCAAGTGCAGCGTTTACGTGAAAATTATGTAAATTGCCGGCGTGCTGCAAGTTCTGCGACAAGCGTAATGATAACTTTTAGCCATGCTGAAGTTCCATTTTCTATGCAATCGCAGACGTTAATTTTAGGGCAAACGTAACAAATGGAATGAAAAACCTTAAGTTAACAATTTTCGAGTTACAAACACTGAAGCTTGTGAGATGTATTATTAATGTTCTTTGTTTGGAAATACCACTTTTTAAACATTCAATCTCCCTGCCAACAATAACTAGTGCCTTGGTAAAAATTTTACAAAACTTAAGAGTATAGGCTGTCATCTTCGATAAGGGATTTCGTGTGACTGATTTGCTTTGAACTGTGAACAGGCACTTGCATCAAGTGACGTCCCTTTGTCGCGCCCTTTGAATGCTGTCTGCTACAATAGTAGGTAAAGCATTTCAAAGTAAGATTAGTGTTTCATAAATGTCATTTGATGTCTACACAATTACACATAAAAAATAATATCTACCTTAATTAGAATATTTCGGTTGTATTTCTCCCTCGTTATAATTGTACATTGAATTGATAACCTCTATTATTTGAGTCATTTTAAGATAATCTACTATTAGTTGTTTCATTATTTTTGTTGACGCTCGAAAAAGAAGAGAGAGTTCTTGTCCTCGTTGATTTGAAAACAGAAAACTTCGTAGAGCTACTTAGTAGAGCTAGCGTAGTTGTTTTTGTACTCGCCTATGCCTCGATACCCTGATACCCGATTTCTAAAAAACCTTATCATGAAATAGTTCCATTATGTTAGCTCGTTCTAACGTCCCGGCGCGGGTGTTACGCTTACGACAAAAAGAGATTTTTCTGAATACCTAACGTTGGGAGAACGACTAGGACTGCAAGCAAAATTAACGGAACTTCAGGATGAAATGAAATAACTTTTACGATACTTGGACTGGACTTACTAACTTTTATATAAGTATATTAATGTGAAATTACTTCGTTTTACACGTATGTAGATAATATATTTTCTAGAGTTCTGATCTGTAAGACTTTCTGTACAACTAAGCGTGAAGCAGTGCCGGTAAAGCTTATGTGTACACACACCATTCACTACTTGAACTTGTACTGCCTTGGTCGCTACAACATTTGTACACGACTTTTGCATTTCACTTCGACAATTCTTCACCTAAAGAAATTTATCCTTAGTTCCTTCTTGCTTTTAAATCCTTGTAATATTTAAGCGATGAAAAAAAATTTTCAGTCTCTTTTCTTCTAATTAATATAATTCTAATTAATATAGTCTAAATGTGCAATATAATATTATAGTATGTATATTCTTATACTTTATCCAATTTCTGGGAAGAGGCAAAAATGTAAAAATTTACTTAGTTACTGCAACTTAATTACAGCTAAATATTAAAATATTTATTTTACTAAACAAGGAGGTCCATTTCATATCGACATAACTATATACCTAGATAACTCTTGAAATTAATATCAGTTTAAATAAGGTTAATCGGAGCAAGAGGAGTATATACTTAATTTTTATTTGTGGGTGTAGCGGAACATACTTTTTGTATGGCTTCTATATTTAACATTTTGCCATATTTTACGATAGTTTTAAGTACCTCTTTTGCAGATACTCTATTTTTATCTATACAGGGTTGCCAAAAAGTCGTGGATCAAACGAAACAGGGAGATAAAGGAGGTAATTTCCAACAAAAAATCTTTCTCCACCATGGCTATAACTTCATTGCACGAAAAGATATGAACTATTTTTGTTTTTTCAATGAAAGTACCGAGTTTTTTTACAATTTAATTAGTAAAAAGTTAAAATGATTAAAAATAATTAAAAAAAAGCTGTTGTATTATGACTCGATTTTGTATCAATACTACAAAAAATGTATTGCAGCTCTTAGTATCAAACTTAACGAGCAATTAATGTTTTTCCGTAAATTTTGATGCGTTTCGAAAAATTACTTCTCACTTTAAGAGCACCATTTGAAAAAAAAACGTATTACGGAAAGGTGACCCTGTATTATAAAAACTTGCCGGTTTAATGCTGATTAAAATGAGGTACAACACATTACTTTTTGATCTTTAGATTTGGTTTTATAATCTTTTTTCATATCAAGGTGCAAATTTCATAAAATGACAAGTTCAAAGGAAAAATTAGATTTTTCCTCATACATATTACATAGTAATTTCAGAAGCCATTATGAAATAAAAACAACGATTGTGCCTTAGTACTTTTATTAAATACAAATTTTTACATTAAATGTTCAAAGTTCATACCTCTGACCATAACGCACAATCTGCACCGCCTAATAAAATTTGCTCGTAATCGGCGGAATGCACCTCTGTTATTTTGAATTTGTAACTTAGCAAACTCGAGCTTTTGTCGTAGTTCTTGTTCGGTGTTATTCTCTCCATGATACACTATTTCTTTAAAATAGCCCCAAACAAAAAAGTCCATGGGATTAAGGTCGGGCGACCGGGGTGGCCATGCAATAGGTCCACCTCGACCAATCCACCGGTTAGGGAAACGCTTGTTCAAATGTTCTCGAACTGCTCTAGTGTAATGAGGCGGGGCGCCGTCTTGTTGCAGCCACATTTCTGCCACTCTATCTTCAGGAATCTTAGCTTCGTTCAGTATTTGGTTCAAATTATTTTGTAAAAAATTCAAATACATAGCACCATTCAGCCTTGGTGGCATTTCATGTAGCACAAGCTGCTGGTCAATTATTCCACCCCACATGTTTATCCCAAACAGATACTGGAATCGATCATTTCTGATGATATGTGGGTTCACTCTGGAGTAATAATATAAATTGTGGATGTTAAAAACTCCAATTCTTCTAAAATTTGACTTATCAGTCCATAACACTTTGTTGAAGAACTGCGGATCCTCTCTGTGTCTTCTAAGCATCTCTCTACAAGACCTCACTCTAGGTTCATAGTCAGCTGGCAGTAAAGCTTGCACCCTTTGCACGTGGTAAGCGTGAAATTTATTTCTTTTAATGATAAGCTGCACCGTCGATCGTGGGATGTGTCCAATCGTAACTGTCTTCATTATCAAATCGTACTACTGGTCTTCCTGTTCTCGCAGCATGCTCCCCGGGTAAGGTTCCCTCCATGTACGCATCATGCACGCGCATAAAGACCCTGTAGTCCGGGAAACGGTCTCGGTTAGGGTAGCGTTGTAGATATTCTCTGGCAGCAGCGCGAGCATTACCGTCGCAAAAACCATAGAGGTAATGCATTTCTGCATACTCCCGTTGGGTGTATGCTCTCCTCGCAGCAGCCATTTTAGCTTATCTAGCCAATCCGAAGTGATCACAAAATCCGATTCACACAGCGCTGGTTACAGGTAGGCAATATGACAAGTCCATAAACAAAGCGTAGGTCACAGGTAGGCAATCAATCACAAGTCCAGAAACGAAGCGCGGGTCACAACTAATCACAAAAAATACCGTGCAAAATAATAAGTGTGCGTAGTCACATCCAGAAAGTGAGTGAGACACTAAACAAAGAAAGATACTTACGCGCTTCCACCCCTCCCGCTCTGCTTCGCCCGGCATTCTACTACCTGAACTAAGACGGGTATTCTGACCTTTTTCGACAAAGGATTAAATGGTTAGTGTAAAAGAGAGGCACAATTCCTTTGTATCGAGTGTTTTTACAGAGTTGTTTGTATTGTATGACCTTTTCGTTTCCTAGAAAAGATAAATCGTTAAATTTAAAAATAAGGCTCATTTAATAAAATTTGCACCTTGGTATGAAAAAACGATCATAAAACCAAAACTAAAGATCAAAAAGTAAAGTGTTGTACCTCATTTTAATCAGCATTAACCCGGCGTTTTTATAATACAGGGTCACCTTTCCGTATTGCTACCTTTCGCTTTCCGTATTTTACGATTTCAAATGGTGCTCTTAAAGTGAGAAGTAATTTTTTGAAACGCATCAAAATTTACGGAAAAACATTAATTGCTCGTTAAGTTTGATACCAAGAGCTGCAATACATTTTTTGTAGTATTGATACAAAATCGAGTCATAATACAACAGCTTTTTTTTAATTATTTTTAATCATTTTAACTTTTTACTGATTAAATTGTAAAAAAACTCGGTACTTTCATTGAAACAAAAATAGTTCATATCTTTTCGTGCAATGAAGTTATAGCCATGCTGGAGAAAGATTTTTTGTTGGAAATTACCTTCTTTATCTCCCTGTTTCGTTTGATCCACGACTTTTTGGCCACCCTGTATATAAGAACTCCGTGGCCTAGAGAATGCCGAACGATTCCCAGGTTGTGGCGTATACCAATGAGACTTTTTTTGATCTGAAGTACATTATACGGAGCTGTAACGGTGAAAAAAATATCGAGAGGAAACTAGCACACGGTTGGCCCCAAAAGTATTGAGTACTGACCAGTCATTGCTCTGAACAAAGATGACTGTGTTGTGAGAATGCCGTATGTGCTTGGGCAAATATACGAAAAAGTGGTTACTTTGCACGGGAATACTGTATAAGTCATCCAATAATGGATGAAAAGGCCTAAGTTTATCATTATTTTATGTTTTGACTTTGAAAATAACCCGCACAATAGCTATACAGTGTACAATAAAACCATGTTGCTAAAGGCGTTGTCTTTTTTTTCACGGGAAAATGTAAAAGTTCGGTTTTTGAGAGCGGAATTTTTCACGTCAAACGATTTTGGCATGACGCGAGTGTGGGTCACGACAATATCTCATTTTGTTACAGCAGGGGAGTGCGCAGTGTGCCGTGTGCCGTGTGCACCATGACAGTACAAAGTATGAACGTACATTTACGAGATGCAACTTCTCCACTGACAATTTAATATCACTCTAAAAAGAATATGAAAAGCAGACTCTTGCGAGACCCTCTCGCTCATTTACACGAATAATAATTCATCCGGTGTGGAATTTACACGGGCTACCAACGCCGCACGATTATTGCCGCACGGAAAAAAACTACCGTATAAATGGCAATTCGGCGAGGTTGTAAATGACCAAATGTGCGACTTTAGTCACCCGGGTAAAATCCCACGATAAGAAACCTTGTAAGAAGGCTTATTTATAATAACATCTATGGACGCTTCCACACCACGTCAAGTATCCGAAGAACTTGTATCACAGGTACCAGACAACGAAAATATATTTAATACTTTTATACTACACAAATATTTAAGATTTTTATAGGTATACATTAAATCCACATACAATTATACATAAATTAAATACACTTAACAAATCCAATACAATGTCCCTTCGGTGGGATTAGAACCCGCGACCTCCGGCTTGAGCGCCGACGCGTGCCCACAGAGCCACAGAGGTCGAACCTACCTACTTACTCTATTACAATGTCGATAATTTTCCCAGGAAGTGCATGACATGCATCAGTTCAGGGAAAATGATCGACATTGTTAAAATATATACATATTGTTATTTATGTATTTATGTTCTGTCCACCTACATGATTTCTAGTCATCTCTCTTTGTTCTAATTTTGATATATAATATTAAAATGGTTTTTAGCGTAGGCGTATACAATTGAATAATAATATTTTTACTCGATGTTTGCGTAGAATAAAAATAAGGTAAACGATCGGTTGATTAAAATATTTACGTATTTTGGCTTTTCGTTATTGTTACAATATTATGTTTTACCTTGAAGCTATCGTAGTAGCGATGATGAATGTCGGAATAAGTTATATGAATGAATACGTTGAGTCCCATTTGCATTATTTAGCAGATCCGCTTCTGCAGCCACAATATAGTCGGCCGATTCCATGAATTCCAAATTAAGCGCATTTTCATTAGCAAACAATCCAAAATTGCCATTCTAGGTGCTTAAAATCTAGACGCAATTTGACTGAACCTAGCGGTCATATTGGTCCTTACGTTTTTAGGGTTTCGTAGTAACTACAAGGAACCCTTATAGTTTTGCTCTGTCCGCCCGTCCGTCCTCCGTTGATAACTTCGGTAATATTATAAATAGGTAGACGAATTCTGTATAGATATAGTTTGCATTACAGACTTTAATTTTGGCATCATAAAATAAAAATTAAATGAAATATTGTATTAAACGACTTTCAGAAAAGGAGTTATACATTCGGCTGTATATATATGTGTATATAAATTTTTGTATCTACGATAATTATCAGAGTTAGATATATATATATATATATATATATATATATATATATATAGATAACTCAGATAATTTTCATTTTTTTTCCTTTTATTTTCAAGATTCAATATTCATGACTTTTTTACAATGATAATTATTTTCGAGTCATCGATCGACCTTTGAAGTGGTTTACAAGTTGGCCCCAGCCTGGAATTTCTAAAGTATACTTCTAAACTTCTGACTGAAATTAAAATAATAATAAAAAAATATTTTCTCACGCTAGACTGGCTCTGCCCAAAATGACCTTTACTATATCAACACCACCATGTAAAGGCTAATACAATTAAAGCGTGTTTAATGTGTCGGGGTTAACTTGGGAAGGATTAAACATAAACGCATGATAAGCATGCGATGTTGTGTGTACGTACGTTGATTGTGGTACGTTGTTCGAGGATTGTATCGAAGCGGCGCGGCGGCGCGGGCGCAGCGGGTAGTGGACCTACTTGTAGGTTTATTGGCTAATATAAATATGTTGATTTTTATTTTGTTATCATATGCAACTGTATGCACATTTTTGAACAGAAACACCAGAACCCCAACAATCGTAATTAGCTTAGTTTTTCATTTTACTTTTATTTACTTAAGTAATTGTAAATGGATCGTCTCGTTATCATACACTTTTTTTTTTTTTTGGAGTTCGGACCATTCAAAACAGTTTTGACGTTTATGAGAATACAATTTTGCGGTTTTAACACATCGGGACTGGATTCAATCCAGTGGATTGCGACTGTATTATTACATCATTTAATTATCGGAATCGACCTTCTGGGCACTAATGGGTACCGCCATTCACTGTAGAGTTTTTTGAAGTTTTTTTTGTTGAGTTGAGTTTTTGATTATTCTTAAATAATCGCCGATAAGGCGACGACGACTTGATAAGTCAAGTGACAGGCATTTTCCAGATTGTTGGGCATTTAGGACCGTAAGTTTGGGACGAAAAGTGATCCAAAATTACCAATTTAAAACGAGTACGTAAGTGTTTGCCTGTCAAACCGTAGACTAAACAACTTACGGTCCCTAACGCCCAAGCGCTTTCCCTTTCTGCACCCTTAATAAAGGAAGAGTTCAAAAAAATTGGACACAAAGTATGAGTCATGGTATTTCCCGGCGTTAGTATATATAGCCCGTGGTTCCGAAGTATTCTAATCACTTCCACCATAATGGGCCCACAACAAAATACTATTCGTCAAACTAATACGACTTTAATGAAAGGTGGGGACAAATCGTTCACTTTTTGTGAGGCGTTATAAATGGCTTTCATTCAACAAATATTAAACATTGAAAAATATAAATCGGACATGGCAGGTTTATGTTCTTTAAATAAACTTTTAATGGGAATGACTGCAAATGGATTTTCAAACCTAAAGGTGTACAGAGGGAAGGTAAAAGTGGAAATAGTGCTTATGTATAGGCCATTAGATAAAAGTTGGCGCCTACAAAATGTATACATCTTACGTTTTGTGCTGTCTACGAATATTACTAGTAACATTATTAGTAACATTCATAGATAGCACACAGCGTAACATGTACATATACATGTTGTTCAACCGCGCCAACTCTTATCCAACGCCCTATACATGATGATTAAGATATTACCTTTTTACCCGACTGGGTTATGTTTTTTCGCGCGTATCTTGTATGTTTATAAATTCCTTTATTCCCACATCTTCCAAACGGCTGGATGGATTAAAATGAGATTTCGAAAATATACATATTTCATGTATTTACATTTAATTAGGAATAACTACTACCATTTTAAATAAATAATTCGAATAAATGTGTATTCAATGCATTCAAATAGTCGTATTTTTTCTTTATATCGACCATCCGAAGTGTGTGTTGGATAAACTTGGATAAACTAAAAAAATCTAAAATAAAATAATTAAAAAACAAAAAATATTATAATAATAATTAATATCTGCAAAAAAACTATACCTAAGCAACGCACTACAAAAATTGAAACGAGATTGAGCTGAAACCTAAGTGAAATAATTGTCAATATGTTTGGTAGCAGGCGGGACCCATTTATTTTTGTACGATTTATAATTTGCAAACTCCGGTAATTATGAATATTATTAAACTAAATTTTGTATGGTTATAGATTGCATATTATAGACTTTATTTTTGGATCATAAAACAATTATAATTTAGTATTTTACAAGTGAAGTGGGAATGTTTTTTTTTTCTCATTCTTCTCCATCGTGTTCCATACATGTTTTTTTTTCTTATAATTTATACCAATTTCGAGTAATTGACTTCTAAAGTGATTTGTAAATTAGTCCCCTTTTTATTTTTATTTATAAACTATAAGATGTAGAGATTTTTTACTTTTGTAACTTTTAATGCCGATAGGTTCTGCTTAATACCTTAAGGAAAATATTTTTTATCGAAATCGGACAATGACATTTGAAGTAATTTAAAAAACCTATTGTGCGTTAAAAATTATGGAACCCTCCTCAGACACGCCCTGACATGCTCATGGTTAGGTGGTTTAATGTGTTTAACACAATATCCATTAGATTCAATAATTTTTCAGTAGATATAACAAGTTACTGAATAGATCCTGTTCAGCCTATATATCTGTCATACATGCAACATAATAGAGCTTTTCTCAATGTATCTACGATCTAGGACGTATCCTTTGATTACTTAGAAGCAGATAATCGGTGGAATAGACGGATGCAAGATCTACCTATGCAATCGGCGTTGAACGCTTGAAATAGTTTGCAAGCTTACATTACATGCCATTATACAACTAATTTACTAAACGAACAGTCAGGAGAATGGCCAATTCGAATTTCTCGGGTATTTTCCGGTCAGAAGCATAATGTCGGTAACTCGACATTTCACACTTAATGAAATCCCGACGAGAGGAGTATTTATTTCGTTGCATATTATGCGATTTACAATAATAATTTGTACGGAAATTTATGTCATATAGAAGCGAGTTATGCATTAGGTATCTTCCAACGGCGTAACAGTGCAATAGCTTATAGAAATCAAATTTTGTTTTACGAAATCGGCAATCATACCTTCGATATGTACTATCAGGAAATCTAATTCATAATCGAGGAACCTTATTCATACTTATTGTTATTAAGATATAAAACCTAAGTAAGGTTTACTATGTAAAAAAAAACATATAAAGCAATGCGAACTTTGCAGAAATAAAGAAATTGTTGTTGACTCTATAACAGAATAAATACGTTGTGGTCGCACAGATAATTCATTTGGAAATACGATATTATATACTATATTTCACTAGAAAGGTTATTCAGTTATAAAGAGATTGAAAAACTAAGCTATAAGGGGATTTCTCTGCTATTTGGAAAATCGCCCATACAAGTCTGTCCTAAGCAAATTTTATTTAATGTTAAGAATGTTTGTTAATAAAATTAAGGACAATATTAAATTAAAAATATCTCGTTCAATATCTCACTGATTTTCGTCCTGGTTTTTGAGTTTTATCTAAAATCGTGACAGGGGATTGTTGTAAACGCACAGGGGAAGGTAGTTAAAAAATATATTGATAACTTTTAATTTTAAAGTAGTTAATTTTAATTTTAATTTTAAAGTCATGTCACAATGTCTTACAAAAAATAAGGCTAAGCATTGCAGTTTAGAAAAAAATCTTACATTTAACTTATTTCTCTAAAACGGATTTGAAAATAATAAAGTAATCTTCTCCGTTCTAGAGTACTCTCTGATCTGGATGCGGTAACTTGTCCAGTATTTAGACAAAACTGACATCAGAAATGTCATCTTCATCCATGAAATGACAGGCGAATGTCGGCCAGGGAGACGTAGTAATTACAAATAAATTTAATAAAACAAATTTATCTAAACTTATCGCATTAACTAAACAAATGTGGCTACATACAACTGGTAAAAAATTGCTTACGAGGGCGGCACTGAAAGTTTCGGGAATCAAGAAAGTGACACAACATTACTATTTAAAAATGTATTTATTGCTTTTCGAAGTATTCTCCGCGAAATTTGACACATTTTTCCATACGATGGAACCAATCATTGAAGTAACCATTCCATTCGGAAGTTGGGGTCTCCAAAATGGCCGTTTTGTAGGCGTCCACAGCTTCTTCAGGTGATGAAAATGTCTGACCACGCAATTTATTCTTTATTTTAGGGAAAGTATAGAAATCATTAGGGCTTAGGTCGAGGCTGTACGGCGGATGGTCTAAAAATTCCATGATTTCTTGCTCTAAAAACTCTTTTGTTCTGTGCGCGGTGTGAGAACTCGCATTGTCGTGATGGAGGATGATGCGGCGGTTGCAGTTCTCTTTACGGAGTTCAGAAACGACCTGTGGCAAACAAATGTTAGCATACCATTCTGCATTAACCGTTCTTTGTCCCTCGAGAGGAATAGTCGCAACATGGCCGGTTTTGGAGACAAACGTGGCCACCATTTTTTTTGCAACACTACGTGAACGAACAATTTTTGTTGGCTTTAACTCATTTTCGAACACCCAAACTCGTGACTGGTTTTTTGTTTCGGGTTCGTACGCGTATATCCAGGATTCGTCACCTGATACGATGTTGTATACGGCATTTGAGGATCCTGCGTGGAATCTTTGGAGAGTTCTGACGCACCAAGTAACGCGAGCCGCTTTTTGCCCTTCACAGAGCAAATGCGGTATCCATCGGGAAAACAACTTTTTTACACCATATGTTCATGCAAGATTATTTGTATTTGACTCATGCCAATGTCTAAGGTTGCCTGAATTTCGCGGTATGTCACATGTCGATCTTCCTCAATCAGCTTACGCACAGCATCAACGTTTTCTTGGATGACTGCAGTTTTTGGACGACCTTGACGGGGATCATCACTGAGCTTGACACGTCCACGTTGAAATTCAGCAAACCAGCGATAAATTGTGGTTTTGGATGGGGCTTCATCACCAAATGCAGAAATCATCCGGTCAACACACTGTTTTTGTGTTAAACCACTTCGAAAGTCATAATAAATCATCGCTCTAGAATTTTCTCGAGTCAATTCCATTTTCTCAACAACTAAACAAGTTTGACAAGACCTTGTGACAAGACCGAGAATCGTTTTTTAAATAAATAAACGGTATTCGATTTTTAAAACCAAGGAGCTTTAAATTAAAAAGATTTTAATATGACAGGAACAGTGGAAATATTCCATTCCCTATACTTTTAGTGCAGCATATGTATCAGGGGACTGTTTTAGCTCACAACCTAGACACGTGGTTAAACATTCCCGCTTCGATAACAACTCCACCTGTATCAGGATCCTTTACCTGGATCAACAGCAACGTTCAACAACCTTTTGATATTATCTCAGGGCTGCCCAGGGACATACTAAAGCTATCTTGGATGAGTCTGTCAACTGTAGAACAAGGAAAATATTAAATAGGTACAATGACATTTTGGTGGAGACCAAGTAAGAAATCATCCTTGCTATCCTTATTTAAAAGTATTTCATAGTTTTTTGTATCTACAACTATTTTAAAACATTAGCGTAATGGTGAGTTTCAACGCTAAACTCTTCGCCATTAAACTAAGTTCTATCTAACGGATGACAATGCTGAATGTAAGTTCCGAGGTGACTTGCCAAAAAGTAAGTGTTGATTTGCGGAACATTACAAGTTATGTAGATGTAGAATATAGGACGTGATGGGAAGTATGATATTAGTTTACTTCACAAAATAAGTGATCTAATAATGTGGATGACCGAAACTGAAAAATTACAAAAATAAACCCACAGCTATAGTAGAGTTTTGCATACTTAGAAACAATAACAACGCTTAATAAAAATGTCTTGGTTCGAAGGAAAAAACTGGCGTACCGAGTACGGATCGATGCAGAAATTATTCAGGTATTATTAATAAAATTCAAAACACGCGATTCTAATGTTAATGTATGTTAAATATGATTGCCTTTACATTCACCAAAATAAAAGCCGTTTATGTGTGATATGAACTATTGTTTGCGGCTTACAGCTCCAAATAATCATCATAATAGGGATGATGACTACATTTAAAATATTTAGTTTCATTATTACTCAGAAATATTGAGGCATTACTACTTGGTTAATGTAAAAAAATATAATATTTGATGTGTAGTTTCGTAATTAAATACATTTGAAAAGCACAAAAAAATAAATCTGGTTTTTTTTTCTAAATTAGTAAACAAAAGTCCTTAGTTTATTTACATCATATACAAAAACATTCATTATAGTAAGTATGAACTTAAACGCACAAATATCGGAGATATTTACAAATATGTTCCTGCGGCCGTATACTTCATACACTTTAACCTAGGCGTGACGTCACTACTAGGTACGACTTTAGTATGGAGCGTTTTCACGAGACTTGTAGTTGAGAGTGAGTACTTTTCGCTGTACCTTTGAAAATATTGACTTTTGATATACTGTTTCTTTTGAGCTATCTACTGATATTTAAGAGTACTATTCATTTAAGCAATTTTTTTTTGTCATCTGGCCTATTATCACGTCCGCGTCATGACAATTGACATGTGCTTTTCTCTACTTAAAACTAATTCCATAAAATAAGCTGGCAGAGAGGCCTCGACCACTTTAGTAATAAGCACGACTACTAGTGGAGAGGGTAAGGGACTTCCCACTTTCCAGTCGCCTAAGTTCTGCTGCAAGGCAGTCGACCAATGGCAGCAAACGCTGTCTTCGGTTAACATAATCCTCCATCAGTTGTGCTCCTCATGTCTGAGGGCCGTGACCACCACGGTCTTTATCCTTATGATATTACTCCACTTTTCCTGTCCCCGGCCACTCGAAGTGCATCCTGTACTGTGCAATAGAACCGAGTTGAGTTGAGTGTTGCACGGATCTGATCGGACCAACGAATCGGTTTTCCACCACGGAGTCTTTTGCCTTCCACCTTGCCAGTGACAATTAGCTTTTCTAGATTATCTCCGTCTTTCCTGGCAATATGTCCGAAGTATTTCTTTTTCAAGATCCATGTCACCGCTCCATAGAGAAAGATGGAAAAGACAATCATGCGAACGATTTATTAATTTTGGTCTTCAGCGTTAAGTGTCTCTCTTTCCAGGTTTTATTTAACTGGGACATATCAATTAACATAATATCAATGTTGTAATTTAGTTGTAAATTCCTACAAAAGATCCGACTATAGTATACATATATCGACTTCATACCTTTAGCTTTGTCATGGACTGAGATCCTAGGCCTGCCAGACTACCCTTGTACTGATAAAAGCTATATCAAATACAATGAACGTATGTACATTTTATCAGTGCATTGTGTAAGTAATAGAGCCAAAGTGTTTCACGAAGCTAAGCCGACGTGGAACTAAGGAAGCTTTAAACAGCCTTACAGGAGGACTTAATGAGAACCTCATCTCTCATATAATTTACAGCGGGAATTTATGATTTCGTTTTTTCAAGCTTATACCTACCCTACGGGTTTTATTTGTTATATTTGGTTATATTTGTAGATTCACTTTCATTATCACCGACCACTTGTCTCCCCACTACTGGGGCTCGTGTCTTTCCCCAATATGAGTATCGTGAGGCTTCAGTAGTCCACCACCCCAAAAATAATAGTAAAATAGCCTAGGTATAAAATCCCTTTCTTCTAGGTCTTATAGATCCAAATCTTATACTATTTGATATCAGATTCATAATTAGTAGGTATTTGACTGATATTAGCTAGCTCAAAATGGTGGAGTAGGTAACGTTATCTAACTCTCTGTTATTTTCATGTGGGTCATCTACGTTTCACTGTCTGATTATGCCAATAATATCGGCAAAACTCTATTCTAAACGAATTTAATTAGGAACTTATTTTTTACTAACACTGCAGTTTTTAATTCAATTAGAGCAGAAAACTAGCCTCTTTGTCAAATATTATAACCGGTGGAATTGTCGCTCAATAAACTAAAACTGCTAAATATAAAATCATTAACTGCTAGATGCACCGCGCAGCCTGCTCTGAGGTGCATTTTTTATCAAAGTTTTCACACTACACAAAAATCAGTCACCAAAGTTACATCCAAAGCGGATGCATATGCCATATCCTCTACATGCAACTATTATGGGGTAGTTTTGAGGGAGAAAAATCGTTCTAGATAGGTCTTTCTTCGTGCCACAATATATCAATTTCGACTCCTTACGTCAGTCTGATTGGCAACTTGGTATGCGTACCTGTGTAATTTTTGCGTTGTTTGGGAATTTGGAATATGGTGGGTTCGAATCCCGGTCACATAAATATTTGTGTGATTCTTATTATTTATTTTTCTTATATATTTTTTATATTTTTGATATTTTTTAAATTTATTTTTAATTATTTTATCGTTCTACTAAAACTCCGACCAAAGCTCGGTGTCCCAGGTACTGTATACTTATGCGCCACGGCGACAATTATTCAAACTTTGATACGCGTGTGGAAATTGTGCAATTTGTTTGTTCACAGGCGTTATGTCGAGGATACTTATGTTAATCTTCTTTTAAATAAAGTAACATGTCCTGATTGACTAATTCATCATCGTCGAGGCGAACTACTGAAGCTAGAAACGTAATATTGGGACCGTGGCTTCCTTTTGTGACGAATAGGTCCACTAAGAAGGGATTTTGCGAAAGTCAACTGAGCATTTCTGCTTGGGACTTTGTAAATGTAGTCCTAAAAGAAAATAAGTAAACATGTATATCACGATTTTCCGATATTCAAACCCCTAAAGGTGTGAACAGCGGACAGGGGCATGAATGTATTTTTTTCAGAGTCAGACTAATGCTTGACCATATTACTATTTTTGTTGTATATTTTTGGAATGTTCTCTTCAAGCTCTTTATTTTGATACGGGTAGTACTCAGGGGCACAGGGGCACACGAGCGGAAGAGGTAAAGTCGCGGATGAGGTAAAGTTGTGTTTAAAGTAATCGTACATGTGGATTCACAATGTGGAAAAAAACATAAGAGTCAATTTTAGAGGTAAACAATCTGTGGAATAGTTTCATGAATTCTTTCTTAAAATAGGAAACGGCGATTACCCTACAAATCATTGTAGAATTACTATTCCGCAAAGTTTGGTAACAGTGGTGACATCACTTAAGGCCCGTTTCAATAACCTATCTATCTATAACTATTTGTTAAAAACGTCGCCATTCAATCATTTGACGGTTTTTTGCGATAGAAGTTTGACGTTTCTAACAAATAGTTATTGGTAGATAGGTTATTGAAACGGGCCGTAAGTGATGTCACCACTGTTACCAAACTTTGCGGAATAGTAATTCTACCATCAATTGTAGGGTAATCGCCGTTTCCTATTTTAAGAAAGAATTCACTGTTTACGTACGAATACGTAATCGCATGTGTGAAGGTCGCGATGTACAAAGATGCTTCGCTGATTCCCGTGGCGATGTACTTGCTTATTTGGCTTGAGTGAATTGATGTTTTTTCTTAACTGTTCTACGTAGGTGTGGTTGAGACTTGCTGATGTTGATGATGTTTCGAAGAAGTCTGCGGGTAAGCGTAGGTTGTACCCGTAGAAGCTCAAAACAAACACTTTAGAAATTACCGCCAAGATTTTGCGAGGAAATTCTAGGGAAAGTTGCAATGAAGACATATTCAACCGTCTTCTACTTAGTTCTGACCCATTGTTAAGTAGTATGCGTGAGGTCAAAAAAAGAAAATCTAACACATTTATGCCCGAAACGTTGGACATGTTAGTATCTGCAGAACCGAATATATTAGAACATTCTTCAGAAAGCGAAGAAGACTAAACTTTTCGTCAAACTTATAATTTTTTCTTTTTTAATCTATATCCCTATTTTTTTGTGAATATACGCTTATTTCTTTTTAAACTTGTATTATTTTCTTATTTGTGTTGATTGGAAAACAATAAAGCAAAAAAATAATTTTGCCCGCCTAGATCGCACAACCTGTATGTGCGGCGCTCGATGTATGACGTTGTGTTTTGCGTCTCTGACATTGTATGCAGGTTTTCGTCCAGTTGTTGATGTCGGTATTCATACTAAGGCGGGTCAATAAGTCCGTGACTTTTTGAATTTCTAACCTCCTTACTGAAAAAGCAACACTACTCCTGTCAACAGGCATCTGTCAGTTGACTCCTATCAAAATTTGAACTTGCTGCGTCAGTTAGTTTGTGTTTTACAGCTATCTTTATCAGACTATCCAGTAACTTAAGGAAACAATGGAAAAAAGTTAATTTCGTGTGCTTATTAAGCATTATTTTTTGCGAAAAAAAACCATTACCGAGACCAAGGCTAAGCTTGATAAATACTATGGGGACTCTGCACCATCGATTTCAATGGTAAAAAAGTGGTTTACTGAATTTCGTTGTGGCCGTACAAGCACTGAAGATGGCGAACGTCCTGGACGCCCAGTTGAGGTCTCTACACCCGAAACAATCGAAAAAATTCACGATATGGTGTTGGCCGACCGAAGATTGAAAGTGCAAGAGATTGTGGAAGCCATAGGCATCTCGCATGGCTCAGTGGTTTCAATTTCATGTCACTCAATCAACTTGGGCATGAGAAAGCTTTCCGCAAGTCGACCACAAACGCAATCGTGTAACAACTTCACAGGAAGGTTTGGCGTTGTTTAATCACAATATGGAGGAGTTTTTGCGCCGTTTTGTAACCGTGGACGAAACATGGATCCATCACAACACACCAGAGACCAAACAACAGTCAAAACAGTGGGTTTCTAAGGGTGAATCGGCGCCAAAGACGGCCAAGGTGGGTTTGTCAGCCAATAAAGTTATGGCGACTGTTTTTTGGGATGCACGTGGGATAATCCACATTGACTATCTTCAAAAGGGAAGAACAATTAATGGGGAATATTATGCCAACTTATTGGACCGCTTCAATGAGGATTTGAAAAAAAACCGACCTCATTTGGCCAAGAAAAAAGTTATTTTTCACCAAGACAATGCAAGGGTGCACACATGTGCAGTTGCCATGGCAAAAATCCATGAATTGGGCTATGAAATGCTCCCACATCCACCCTATTCTCCAGATTTGGCTCCGAGTGACTACTTCTTGTTCCCAAACCTGAAAAAATGGCTCGGTGGAAAAAGATTTGACTCCAATGATGAAGTCATCTCGCAAACAAAGGCCTAGTTTGAGGACCTCGACGAATCATATTTTTTGGAAGGGATAAAAAAATTGGAGAAGCGTTGGACAAAGTGTATAGAGCTCAAGGGGGACTACGTTGAAAAATAAAATGATTTATTTATCAAAAAATCTGTGTTTTATTCCAAAAGTCACGGACTTATTGACCCACCCTCGTAGACGGCCAAAAGAATTTTTGTGTGATAATTTTTCTTGAAGCTTTTGTTCCGGGATGACTCATGTTGTGAATTGAGTCGAATACGGCAAGTCGAAAGTCTTGTGGTAGGTACTGACGGACGTATTTTGTTGAAGTTTCGCATACAACCTTGATATCGGAGTTTGGTAATGTGGTCGTCTTGAAACTTAAGTTTTCTTGAGTGAAGAGTGCAGGTAGCGTGCTATCTCGCTCTTGCGCGTGGGATAGGGCCTCGTAGTCAATAGCGCACGGCATGTTTATCGTTTCGATACGGCTGAAAGTATCGGCGACGATGTTATCTTTTCCACTGATGTGTCGTATGTCGTGCGTAAATTCAGAGATGAAAAGTAGTAGGCGGGCTCTTCGTGGAGTTTCTGTTGACGATGATTTTTTTCTATAGGGCGATTGTGAGTGGCTAGTGGTCGGTGAATATGATGAGTTCTCGGCCATCGAATATTTTACAGAAATATTTCACTGCCATGTAGATAGCTTGCAGTTTGCGATCGTAGGTGCTGTACTTCATTTGCGCTGTTGTGAATTTCTACGAGAAATAGCCGAGAGGTTGCCACTTATTGTCGATGTATTGTTGTATTACGGCTCCAGCTGCGGTGTCGAATGCGTCGGAGAAAATGGCTATCGGTGCTTTGTGGTTTGGATGCGCAAGCAAAACAGCGTTTTTGATGCTATTTTTGCAAGCGATAAATGCTTGTTTCGATTTTTTGTTCCACTCGATCGGTATTTTGTCTCTTTTATTCGCATTATGAAGATATGCGTGTAGCGGCGCTTGTAGTGTAGCGGCGTTTGGCATACTGTCTCGGTAGAAATTTAGCATACCGAGGAAACGTCGTAACTCTTCTATATTCTTCGGTAGTGGGAAATCTTCTAAAGCTTGTAATTTGTCTTGTGGAGGCTTGATTCCGTCGCATTTGACATTGAAACCGAGAAACTTGACTTCTTGTTTTCCGAGTACCCATTTGGCGGGATTGATAGTGATTCCATTTTCTTCCAATCGTTGTAGAACACGATCGTCGATGAATGAAAATACGAAGTCGTAGCCTTGCAGGATTTCGTGTATGAAGCGTTGAAATGTCTGACGTGCGTTTCTAAGGCTCCTGGCCTTAGAAACGCACGTCTACACGTCTACATTCTCGGGAATTCGAATAGTCCGCTTGGTGTGATGATTGCGGTTTTCTCAATATCTTTCTCGTGAACTGGTAGTTGTTGGTATGCTCGATTTAGATCGATAGTCGAGAAAATATTCTTTCCGGCGAGTTGAAATGTGAAATCCCGTAGTCGTGGTATAGGATAGCGGTCGGGTTTTGTGAGCGCGTTGAGTCACCGCTAGTCGCCACACACCATTGTGTCGCCATTCTTCTTTGGTACGGCGTGAAGGGGTGAGGACCAGGAGCTTGCTGGGACGACAGAGACCTTGTTGCATCATGTTCTCGAATTCTTTTTTGACTAGATTGTTGCGATGTGGTTGAATCGGTCTGGCGCGACAGTGTAGTGGTGGGCCAGATGTTTCGATGAAATGTTTGACGTTCTGATTCGTAGTTATGTTCATAGCTGTTAGTCTCGTAATGACGGGGAATTCTGCCAGTATATCGTGTTATGACTGAGTGACGCCGATACTACGAACTGTAGGTATGTCCGTGTAGCTTCCAAGTGCACATTTGTAGGCTTGTTCTTCCATCGTTGAGTTTTCTATTTTTCAAATCGACGATTAATTCATGATGTTGAAGAAAGTCGGCACCGAGGATAAGTTTCGAGACTGCAGCGACGATGAATTTTCACTTGTACGGCCGCCGAAGTCCGATGTTAAGTTTGTGTTTGTTAAAGGGAGATCTCCGACCGAGCAAGGTGCTATGCTCGGTCAGGCCGAAGCCCACTGTAGTCATTTCACGTGTTGTATATATACCGCCGATCTTAGAAAACTTCGATAGCGCGATTCAGAATTGTGGCGCTAATTAGTCCGCCACATCACTCCCCCCCTAAGACCTGAGGTCGAATCTTGATTCGCCAGTGCCAGAGAGTCCCAGTGAGTCGGAACTTTGCTGCTGCTGCACGGGCTCCAGTGAGTCGGAGTGCTGCCGTGCGGGGCCGATGCTACGTGCTGACCAGGAGAGATGTGCTCTGCTTGCTGACCCGTCGTTGTAGTGAGAGTGCCCGTTGAAGCCGATGAGGGTTCGACCAGGCCGCGGTGCGTTGACGCTGGTGGTCGAGGTACCCGATGAGTCTGAAGCTGGCTGGCGTGGTGCGGAGGGGTGTGGGTGACGATGATGATGTCCACAAGGAGGCGTGTTCTATCGAGGGTCACCAATGTGGGAATATGGTGGCAAGCCCCAAAGGGAGATCTCCGACCGAGCCAGGTGCTATGCTCGGTCACCCGTGTTTACCAAAAAGGTTAGTTTCGTTGTCTTGTCCGTAACGAAAAGGCTGTATTGTTTGTTGTGATTGCCGGAGTCCGTCGCTGCCAGCGTTTCAATTAGTTTCCCTGGTTGAACGTGCATGGTTGTGTACATTTTCTGGCTTCTTTACAGTGTTTTGTGGTAAAAACAGTATGGTGACGAAGACTGGACTCGTGGGCGTGATTATGAACATTGGCGGTATCTTGATATTGACCGGAATCGGGAGCGTAGATGATGCTGATGATTTCTTCTATAATTGTTGAAGTGAGCTTGATGTTGCTTCAGTTCTGCGACTTCAAGTGACAGTTTTCTTATTTCCGCGATGAGGATGTTCTTGATGTTTGATGATGTTGAAGGAGTATTGATGCTATTTACAGTATTTACAGGGTTTTGTTCCAGAATTTTGTCGGCCATCGCTGTCTGCTCGTCGAGTGTGGTCTTCACGCTGAATGTTTCGCTTACGGCCAGGACAGAGCGAACAGATGTAGGTAGGTGGTTGGTCCACATCAATTTGAGTGTGGAATTGGGAACTTTGTCGCGTGCCATGTTACGCATTCGTCTGAGTAGTTGTAACGGTTTTTGGTCCCAGTTCCATTTCAGACAGGAGCTGCTGGAACTGTCTGCTGTCGAATTCTTCATACGCCGAGATTAATCTGTTCTTGAGAGCTTGGTATTCGTTATTCTCTGGCGGATTGTACAGCAGGTCGGCGATTTGCTCAATGTCCTGTTTCTCAAGACGTGCGATGACCATCTGGGATAGCTGACTCTGGTTCTTCTGTGGGTTGCTTGTGGCTGCCTCGAAAGTCACAAACCATAGTTGCAGTTTGTCCCTCCAGAAGGGCGGTATTCGCATGGAGAGCGCGATACCAGCGATTTCTTGAGATGGTATAGAATTTTCGGGCAGGGATTCACTTCCGGCTTCCATTCTCGATATTTTCGTTTCTTGAGCAGAGTCTTCGGGCAGTATTTTCATCTTGAAGGTGCTTGTAGTTCTTCGGGGTCACCACTTTGGAGGTGGATTTGTCGAGGCACTTTGGCTTTGTCGAGGCAGTTTAGGTAGAGAGTAAAACTCGATCTACAGTTGTGAAATGAATATATTATTTACAAAATGTACACGTATTTATACAAAACATTACATAATTATTATTATTAAACAAAGAATTTACAAACTTAAAAATTGTTTCTGATTGGCTGTTTGTTTACAAACTTAGAAGGTTGATTCTTATTGGTTGTTCGTCTGCGCTAGTTTCTGCGCATCGCTCCATACCGCTGTGTCGCGGCCGCGCGTCGTTCATTTTGGTTCGAGCCTTCGCTGGAATACGACGTCTCGCTGTTCTTCGGCGCACCGACTGTTGGCATGTGAAGAATGAAGAATGTTTGTGATGTGTAGTGCTACAAAGTGAAATTCTTATTAGAAAAAGTCCTTTTCGGGCTGCACCGTTGTCAAGATGATGCTTCCAGTCACGGATTATTGTTCGGATACTCGTTTCATTCATACGAACGTCGCTTTTATCGAAGCGTTCTTTGTTTCACTCGTTAAACGACGTAAAAACGCTCTTGTCAGAGCGATGTTCTTGTTTCAACGTACTTCGAGCGTATGATACAAGAGTATCCATTTGTATTTAAAAGACTGCAGATTCCTCTAAAAGTATGCTTCGCCATCAATAAAGCTCTGAGGCAGTTATTAAAAGTGGCTGGGATAAACCTAAGAGAGAACTGTTTCTCTCACGGATATTCTATGTTGCGTGTTCCAGAGTAAGTTCGGCTAACAGTTTGGTGATCCTTGCTCCGCACGGCAATACAGTTAATGTTGCATATAGAGAGGTCCTTCAATAGCATATTACACTCTAATAATAAAATAATCTTAAACCATTTACCATTTAATTTATTTTAAGCAAAATTAAAGTATCTTTCTAAAAATAATAGGAATTAGTCACCTCAACATCAACGCGTACGAAGTCGCGGGCAATAGCTAGTCTAAGAATAAAATAATAGTCATTCAACGTTGTAGTTTAATTTTGTAACCTTTTCCTTATCCCTACTTTCTCGTCGCTCAGCGACAATATTTTTTCGAATTCCGTAGATTCATTTCCAATGTGCTCGATCGTGTGTTGTGTAAGGACCGAAATCTGTGATATTTTTTTCATTGTTTCGCTGCATCTAATTAGTTGCAGTTTAATTATTAGGTAATTAGATACAGAGAGGAATAAATAATAGCACAAAAATAATATAGATAGGTTAGATATCTATATTATTTTTGCACAAAAACAAGCAATAATATTTAAATCGTAGTGCTTTGGTAACATTGTCTGTGAATGGTCAGTGAGATCAGCGTGAGGCGTAGCGAATTTATGACGTCATTCCTTTCATTGACAGTCCCTATATTTTATAGAACTATGTATCCCTAATGGATGAGCGATGCATGATAAACATTAGACATTTTGGATCTATTGCTCTCAATAATATAAAAAGTTAATTGACTGTCCCAAACAATAGCGTTCACTTGTACATAAACGTAGAAAAAAAGATTATAATGGCTTCCGGATTTTATTCAACTTAACAAACGCAGCAAGGCAGTTATTAGCAAGATAAATTCTGAAAGATAAAGGGTGAAATCGACGTAAATATTTTAGTACAAATAACCATAAATGAAGAAAGAAAATAGAAAGCAAAATACATACGAGAAATGGTTACCAAAAATTTTAAATTGAAACGGTTAAAAACAATATTTGGAAATCCATCGCGACTGCGGGCGCGGTAAGTCTATTTACTTGTTTACCCGTCGAACGCTATGGAGTTTGTTATTATCCTGCTTCGATGATTTCTACACCAAAGGGTTTTCACTGGCCGAATTCAAACTACAGGATAGCTATCTGTAGCTTTGCTTTGAGTTCCTAGAAATTATAAGGGGGAAACAGACGTAAATGTGCTCTTCTCTCACAAGAGAAGAGAGCAAGTTTTCGGAACGAACGGGCTATTCTACCAGAGAACTACCAGGATTAATAATTGAAAACCAGCGCGATAAATTTTAGTGCAATATTTCATCGAGGGAAAAAACGGCAAACATTTGGTATCTCTTAGGTTGTAGATGTCCATATATGCCTCCCATCAGATCCGTCTTCTAGTCGCCCTTTTTAATCCTCAAAAACATTTTAGTTTTGAATTTAGATGCACTAAAACTGGTGCACTGAGCATATAATTTAGTAAACACTGACAATGCAATAATCACATTAGTGCCGTCAATACGCGGTAATATCGTACGGAATACGTCGGATTGTATTTATTAACGCCCGCGTGTCGCCCGGCTGTTAATTGGTTCATTTGAACACTAACAAACATAGTGTTTGTATAATTACGTGTTACTAGACGATAATTAATATTTACAATGATATACCTACTATTATCTGATGATAATGCACAGATAAGGATCAAGATCTGAATTCCTTTCCTTCAAGAATGAAGACTCGCGGCCAACTTCTCATTCTTCTCTTAGAGCTAATTTGGATTAGGACATACATCAACGTTTAATTTGACACTAGCTAGACATAGGCTAGTCATCTGCCTATCGCTTATTTATACATTTTCTGTGGAAGCTATTTATTAGCAAATATCTATTCTGCGAATTTTAAAATGAATATATGAATAAACTTTTTGAACAACGGTTGTTTTGGGATGCTAGGAAAATATTTTGAAATTAATTTCGTGAATACACATTATTGAATTCTACTATTGTTGAGACTTCCATCGACTTATCAAAATATTGATCATAATATCTTATAGTTGGAAGTTAGTGATAACAAGGTGTATGCAACATTACTATATTATTTACTACTCTAATTGCATTTTCTATGTATTAAACATACGAGTAGCTGCTTTTATAAACCACGGCAAGTAATCAATCTATAGAGTGAATCAGAGTAATTAAAAGCTGTAAAATATATACTGAAACTTATTTAGAAAATATTGATGAAAATTATTATTGTAGCATAATTACAATTTTACGTTACATGGCACGTTGTGTGCTGTGATTCCGGGAAACTCAGTATTTAGTGAATCCTAGATTTACCTATACTAAGAGCCTTTTTTTTGCAACAGTGAGGCGATAACAGCAGTGGCCCAGTTAGCGGCATCTGCTTTCGCAGCAGATCCTCCGCAAGGCTGCCTGTCTACGACAGCTGCCGCATCTTCCCGGAGAGCAGTCCGAGGCACCGGACGTTCTTTAACCGGAAGGGCTCGAGCAATGGGCGACGGATTCCCCAATCCGTCGCCCGAGCCCCTTTTTAGGGTGGGAGTTGACGCTCATGTAATGCACATCTGCGCACTCCACGACTTCTTGGCATGGGATCGGCGGCTTCGTTGGCCTCCCGTGTCCTCTCTACAGCCTCCTTTTCAGTCCAGTTGGGGCAAGCTACGAGCGTATGCTGCGCCGTATCGTCATCGTAAGGGCAATGGTAGCACTGGGGCATTTGTTCCCTTCTTCCCGTGTGATGCAGATAGTGGCCAAAGCACCCGTGCCTTGTCAGCATCTGCACCACCCGGTATGTCAGGGCACCCTTGCAGTGTGCCAACCATTGTTCTAGGATAGGCCGGATTGCTGCCACTACTCTGTGGCCAGCAGTTGGGGACGCCATTTGGTCCTGCCATGTGCGCATTAATATGATTAGCGCCTGGCGGCGCCATCGGGCTGCCTGTTCTGGTGGCACCCGTTCTCAACGCTGTTTCACTTCCGCTGTGCGATAGTACACCTCCGATAGCATGCGAGCTTCCAGGTCCCACGGAGGGGTCCCTGCCAGAGCCAACGCCGCTTCGCCAGCCACCGTTCATTATTATCATCCGCAGTGACATTGTACGCTGCGGTCCTCTCAAGCGCGCCTTATTTTGGGCGCTCAGATGTTCCGCCCATACCGGGAGGAACTCCATACAGAGCCATAGATTGGAGGACCCCTGTGTATAGTCGCCTACAGGTTGACCCCCAATGTCGGGCAGGAGGCGTCCAAGGGCCATAACCGTCTTTTTATGTTTCGGTGCCAATCGGCGGAAATGTGCCGTGAAGGTCCACTTGGAGTCCAGGACCAGACCCAGGTACTTCATTTTTGATCCGATCGGCTCGCTGACCTCTCCAATGCGGAGTGACGCCTCCGCAGAGGAGCACTTCCGGGGCCCATATTCTTATATGGGCCCCGGAAGTGCTCCTCTGCGGAGGCGTATTCTTATATGGCCTCCGTCTTATCAACTGCAACCCGCAGCTCCTGCGCCTCGATGCGCGCAACCACCTGGGACGCGCCCACTCTCGCCAGATGAATCGCTTCCTCTAAAGTCTCTCCGTGAGCCAGAAGATATGTGTCGTCTGCATAACAGACGAGACGTAGCCCGCGTAGAAGAGCCGCTCGCAGGACACGATCATAGCCGATGTTCCACAGGAGAGGGCCAAGAACAGACCCCTGTGGAACACCGCACCACGTGACGAACCGCAACACCAGTCCGTCTCGTCCCACACAAACAATTGTCCTCCTTCTCAAGTATCCTCCAATGATACGGCGCAAGTACAAAGGCAGGCCATAGTTTTGTAGGCCCTCCTCAATCGCATCGAAAGGCAAGGTGTTAAATGCATTGGCAATGTCAAATGACACCGCCAATACCACTGCGCCGTTCGTCGTCTGTTCATCGCAGAACTCCTTCACTTCGAGGATCGCGTCTACGGTGGAGCGCTGCGCGCGGAAGCCGAATTGGGCCCGGACAGGTTTGGTCCTTCTCGCTCTAGGTGTTTAATCACCCGAGACGCGATCACTCTCTCCAGAAACCTATACTAAGAGCCTAGTGGTCAAAATGCGACTATAATTCATATTATTTTATTTTATTTTTAAGTTTAAGGATATGTTTGCATCTACAATATGCTATAAAAATATTATGTGAAAAGGAATGTAAAAGCAAGATTGACAATTATGTCAAACCAAACCTAGGTGCTTAGTTAGTATACGTTTGCATAGTGGTGTGAAGTATTAATGTTGGGTAGTGCGCAACATTTATGAATTTCTAAGCATTATTTAAAAGTTAGCTTTCTGCACACCCTCCTCCACATAAAGTTTTTGGTAATGTGCCAAATTTAATACTCCTCCATTTTCATAATTTTCGTCAAAAGGTGTAAGAAGTTTTCGCTTCACGTATTAATAGATATTTGAAGGCCGTATTTGTTATCCCCCAAAGGCTTTGTATACGCGCTCGTCATTCACGTAGGTACCTATCTCTCCCGCAAAACCAACACAGGCTACACAAAATAAACGTAAAATTAAATTCTAAGCGGGAGATATAACTTCTATGCATTATTTTCTTGCATATTTGGTGAATATTACCTATTCATATTAACGTAACTAAACAATGTTAGCGACATTGTTCGCGCAAAGGAAAATTCGCGTATCTCACAGGAACCGTATATTTTTTGAAGATAAAAAGTAGTTGAGTCTCCAGCGAATCTATTGTGACTCCATCGTGTTAAAGTACTAACCGCAGCACTATGCTGCTCATGAACTGAACGATATGGCTGGGGTTGGTGCTGCGAATTTCCTCTGCGGTACAGAATTCATGCTGGTACCCAAGTGGTACCTATTTCTTCTCTGTTGAAGTGCTGGACTTATAATAGTATAATAAAACGGACTAATAAGGAGAAGGTGGGCTGAAAATAGCTGCAACATTTGTGTACCTTCTATTCGAATAAAAACCACAAAATCTGTAATTGAATACTTCCACCGTCCGTTACAGGCAACGACTATACAATTAATATGTCAGATGCTATCCAGACGTAGATCTGTTGGCACCATTGGCAAGGAGGAGCTATCATTTTTCACGACACAAATAACCATGTTTGCCAATTCAAGATATTATTCTGAGCACGAAAAATTAATAAATCTGTAAACTCTACTCAAGTATCATTTTGATTAATAATATATTCCACACCACGTCAATCTGGTCCTGTACTAAGTATCCGAAGAACTTGTATGACAGGTACCAGACAACGGATTTTATTTATTTATTTATTTATATATTAACCGCCATACTGATAAAAATATTTTTATCACTTTTTAAGTCTTATAGTTTGTCGGATCCATCTAACTTTTGGCCTATATTTATTTTACCTATACTAAGTAAAATATATGAAAAAAGCATTTTCCAATCTGAGATTCCCCGGAGGAATAGCGGACACAGATCATTCTGCCAATACTGAAAGTCGTAGCTCTAACTTTGTACTTTGTATTTATAAAAAAAGGTTACTTCTGACTTAGAAGTAGCTCACAGTTTTCCACTATTTTTAATCACTAAATGTTATAGACAATATTTTTAATATTTATTAAAGCATGGACCAAAATCACCATAAAAGTGTACCAGTAAATCAATGAATTTAAATATTGTACTAGACAATATTTAAATTCATTGATTTACTATTATATGTTTGATGTTCTATGATATTAGTTTTGTCAAAATGTATAATTATGATACTTTTTTATATCCACTATGTTGTCAAATTTAGAGTATTATTAATGTTATTTTTAAATTTCAAAGGATTATTACTTTTATCTTTATTTATAATAGTTATATCGTCAGCATATAATATTGAGTCATGGATGATACATTTTGGGAAATCATTAAATCTATCTATCTATCTGATCTATCAGATCTAAAAATTGTTTTATAATTTTTAAAATACACTGGCGGACACATAAACTGCATCATAGTGCATGAACACTTTCAATCAAATTTAATCACAAAATATGCAAATTTTTTACATTTATTGGTATTGGAAAATAAAGGCTGGTTTATAAACACAAAAACAAAATCAAATTTAAATATGATACTGTCACAAAAGAAAGAAAATATTATATAGAAGAAATCTTGTCAATTTACTAAAGATTACTCGTTGTTACGTTAATGATGTGATTGATGGTAATTTTTTTTTGTTTTGTTATATGTTGAATTATCGTTACTAATTGTTTAATTGCTAGTCTGTTTTCATTTTAAACACGTTTTTCTATCACGAATATGGACGTATCGTCCGAAAAAGCCGCACAAATTATTACTCTAGTGCAGCAAGGCCTAGACCAACAAGCAATTGCTGCAGATTTAAATGTAAGCCAGTCTACGGTTTACCGAGTTTACAGAAGGTTTATAGAGACAGGTTGACTCAAAAGAAGAAGACGAACCGGCAGAACTTGGGTGACGAAAGTCTCGTGACGACAGGTTTATTGTGACAACTTCCTTGCGAAATCGGTTTTTAACGTCTATAAGCATTAAAAATGAGCTCCAACAGGTACGTGACGTAGCAGTTAGTGCACGAACCATAAGAAGAAGGCTAAAATAGCGTGATATCACACCTTTCAGACCCGCAAATGGACCAAAATTTGCTCGATTAAAATTTGCTCATGCACACTTAAATTGGACTGAAGAGCAATGGGCTTTCGTATTATTCACTGATGAGTGTAGGACTTGTTTGTACGGTGCTAATGGTCGCAGACTAGTCTACCGTAGACGAGGAGACCGATATGCTCAAAATTGAATTGAAGAGAGGGTTCCATTTGGAGGCGGGCCTTGTATGGTTTGGGGCGGCATATCTTGAACTTTATTGCTTTGCATTTGGCATTGCAAGATGGCATTGCTTGAACTGAACTTGTGTTTATTGACGCAGATACACATGGCCGTGGTAACCGTGGTATAACATCACATCGCTATATAACGGAGATATTGGACCCTCATGTGGTTTTAGCGGATTTATAGGCGAAAACTTCATTCTGATGCAGGATAATGCTCGTCCGCACGCAGCGAGACAAGTTGAGCAATACTTTACTCAGGTTGAGATTCGTTCCATGGATTGGCCAGCACGTAGCCCGGACCTCAATCTGATAGAGCACGTGTGGGACAACCTAAAAAGAGCTGTATTTACAAGAAATACGGTCCCAACAACGGTTGCGGAGCTCAGAGTTGCATTGTCACAAGAATGGGTCAATACTCAGCAAGATCTTTTAAAAACACTGATCAGGTCGATGCGAAACCGACTTGAATCAGTTATTAGGGCAAGAGGAGGTAATACACCTTATTAAAAACAAAAAAAAACTTTTTATTTTCTTAGTATTGTAAAATTTTCAAAATAAAGAGGTTTTTGTTCTATTCACTGTTTTCACAGCATTCCAGAAAGCTGCAAAAGGAGTAATTTGATTCTTTTAGCGAGAAAAGTTGACCTATACACACATGAATTGATTTTTTTATCAGATTAAGAACCAGTCTTAGCATTATCATTGAAATAAATCAAAATAGTTTGCACTTTCACTAATTATATTTAATTGAAAATTATATTTAATTGAAAGTTATCTTGCACTGTGATGTAGTTTATGTGTCCGCCAGTGTATGTTTGATTGGGAAACGGAAAAATACCAAATAATAAAAAAGTTAAAAAAAAACTATAACCCGAATGCCTAAAAAGGGGTCTAAAACGGCCCAAACAAGAAAATAATTCAGATAGAAATCTATAAATGCATAGGTATAAAAATGGTATAGCCAAACCATAGATTTTCATACCATTCTTAAGGAGTAAACTCCAAAAACTAAAAATCTAAGAATACGTTACAACCGTGCACACAGCGTCTTTTAACACTCCGTAACAAAGCGAAACATTGTCTATGCTAGTTTCGACTTTACAGTTCGAATGGTAATTTTCCTATTGATGCCCCAGAATTACAATAGAATGGGCAAATTCGTAAGTGAATATCGTACGTGAAAAAATCCGGTCCTAGAAGTAAAGAAGATGATTTGACATAGACAAAGACGACCGTCCACTGCACATCTAGCTCAAACTCCTTGAGACACAAATGACCTGACGACAGACTTTTCAGGTAATGAAATATAGGAATTATAAGGAGCAAAATTAAAAATTATGTAACTGTGTTCCTGTAATTATAGTAATACTTCATACTGTAATTTTTTTATTTACGCGGGCGCGGACGCGTAGCAACCACTGTTGTTTCTAAATATAAAATTGTAACCTAGCGACGTCTGTAGTGCGCGATGTACAACTAGTAACAACGATAACTTCTTGACTATGAAACTGACACTATGACCTTAAAAAACCTTCAGGTTCTCGTACTGAAAAAAATTTTCATCAAACTCTCAAGAATCCATACTACTAAATAACCACGTTGTTTAATTTATCATTTACATATAATGTACAAAAGAATAACTGTAAATGATCCAAAATCAAGACATTTTCCTGCAATAATTTTCACAAAATGTATAGCGTAGCGCCACCCATACCTAGAGTTGACATACTTGCGCAGAACGTAGTTCCACTAGTATCAAAGAGATGGCGCTAGTAGCGACAAAAATTCGTAAACAGCTCCGGGTGAAACAATTATTTCAATATTATATTTTAAAACTTTAAACTACACCCTATTTTTAAATGCGTCATTAAATTCCGCTGTAAAAACACTAACATATTATCACGTTGCCGTGTTTAAGGTATACATTGTTACCCTATGGTTTAATTTAACAATCGCATGTCAGCCGGTCATAAAGCAAAAATTTGAAAATTGCAGCTCACATAAAATATAACAATTATACGATCAGTGACTACTACTTTTCCTTTAAAATGTTTGAACATTTTATTTTCCGCTCTCGTTAAGTATTTAAACGTGTTAATTACAAACAAAATGTCTAATCGGGGTTTATTATAGAATAGAATAGAATAAAAAATCTTTATTTGCACATTAATAATAAAAACATAACAATAATTACAAACCAATATGAACTGTAAAAATAGACGCTCTTACTGCTTACAGCAGTTCCTTCCTAAATACACTAAACCTAGGACAGAGGAGTGGTGACACAAAAATGCCATCTACATAATGCGAAAAGGCAGCAACTGGCACCGATGAAGAAAGAGATCGCGTTGAAAATAACAAGGAAATTAACACCATCAAACAACTTCACACTAGCAAAAGTAACCTAAGCCAAGGTATCAAGAAGATTCAAGTGAGTTTTACTAGGTGGCGCTGGTCGTACCAAGTATAGGGCGATGGCCCGATGCTTTAAGCATGTCAATTTAGTACATTTGCATAGAGCAGTAGGTCTAGCTCTAACAAGTGACAAGTACGTATTCTCTTTTCATAACGTTATGAAAAGAGAATTGTATAAAAATGTTGACAGTGCCTAAGCAATTGGCATTCGATAACGTTACCAATACGTACTTCTTAATTGTTCGTGCTTACCCCTCTGTAGTCATTTTTATTTATTTAGTGCAATCAATGTTTTACATACAAACCAACAAAAGAATTAAATTATTATTTGTTACATGAGAAGGTGGGCGAGCGATGGGTAGGTTAGGTAGGCCTCTTAAACATGGCCAGACCCTAATAGTATACAATTCAATCAAAGAATCGAATAATATCTAAACCGAGGATACTTGAATTACTCAGACTAGATGTATTGAAGTTTCATTATTCTTTTGATCTAGTCTAGCTTTTGAAAAATAATATCGGATGGCAAAGATGAAAGGAAAGCCTCTTTTGGAAATTGGCAAGTCATTAATTATTTCAAACGCAAAATGAATTTAATTCACAAAATACTTTTGAGAAGCCAATGTTTTAGAAGAATCATTGATTAATTACAGAAGTTCTTCATCAACGACAGTTAAAGTTAATCGTTGATTAGATATCTAGATATCGTGTTATCTCTCTCGTTTTCCGTATTAATGAAAGAGAATCCATGATATTTAGACACGATTAATAATTATAACGGGCGTTGGTTAAATTGGTTAATTTAATAGATTAACATTAAAATTTAATTTAATTGAAAGTTAATAGACTATCTAAATTATGTTTTAATATCACCGCCACATCAACGGTAAACAAAGTAAAGGTAAACAAGCATTCATTGTCGCCGTATGGGAGGTTGAATTGTTGCTGTAGACGCTGCTTATTTTACTTGCATATTTAAATATGTACATATTCAAGTAAAGTAAATGGTTACTTGGAATTGTATTTGTATGTATATTGAATTGTAGGAATGGTCCTATGAATGGTTTCTCATATCAAAGAAAATATCTCTGATTAATATTTTCTTTAATGAATTTCATGGAAAATCTGCGGTGCATCATTAACATAATTAGGTGCAGACAACCGCAAAAAAAACGTTTTCTTTGCGTATTCATGTATTCCTAATACCAGACATCATGTACGTTTTCGTAATACTCATCATCATCATCATCATCATACTCCTTAACAAACAATCGTCTTAGTTGTACAATACTGGATCTCGGCACTTTCTTAATAGCATGTAGAAGGAAAGGCTGTTTTTTCTTGTAACTGGCCCGGCGGCGCCGGTACGGCAGCCCCGGAGCCTACCGGGCCGGGGAGCAAATTAAAATAAATGACATGTTCTTCACACACCGTTCTACCAACGGCACGGCAATGACACCCATGGCTTTGGCCCACCTGACACATGTCACCGGCCGGGCCTCTGCCGGGTCTATTGTAGTTTGGCTAAACCACAAGTTTAGCTAGCTACAATAGAAAGCTTGGTTCAAAGGTTGGGAAATTATTCTGATGTTTAAGGGTGCTATTATATCGTGCCTAGTATATATCGTACTAACCTAGACCTACCATTTGAGGGTGTTGGGTGTGATTTGTAAGTTCGCCTGATTGTATTTAAGAAACAGTTTTTGGCATAGGTTATGGCTATATCCAATATTGAACCTACACCCTGGAATAACTTTTAATCTCTTGCACATGTGCAAAATCTATACACGCGCTATAGATATTTGGGCAAATATCAAGTTTACCTCTCTGTGCAGCTTAGGTGTTTACCGAAACTTCACCTATAGCCGGAGCCTTCAGTAGTGTAAGCTCCAAAATACCCTTTGGAGCTTACACTACTGAAGGTTGGAAGGAAGGTTGCACATGTCAAACATGATACGCTTTACTATTTGGAATTTACAACAGCTACTGAAAAATTTATTAACATTATGTTGTATTTTTTTCTTCTCGATAGACCGGTATGGTCCGCGTCCTTGTCATACTTTTCGTTTTTGAAATATTTTATCTCGTAACAAAAATCAACTTGTACAAAGCATTTGTTGTCTTTCTGTCGATTTTATAGCTATTAGCCATAAGTCATTAGTCATTGCTCATTAGTTTATTATATACATTATACAGTAATATATATGTTAGTCTACAAGGTATTTATAAATTGGCCTATGCAGCCTGAAATAAACGGTATTTATTTATTATTAGTCCGCCTTGCGGCCGAATACTGAGACGATAGATAAATTAAGTGACGCTTAAGTCACATACTGTGGATAGGGGGGCTCTTTATTTTGATAAGCCTTTCTATTTCCGGCCGTTAGAGTGTTTGTTAGTGGGTTGGTGGTATTCGTTTCAAGTTAACTATTTTATGGTCCTCTTCGGATTGTAGATCACTATTTCTTTTCTTTCTGCTTTTATTGGTGCTTTTATCAGATTACCTAGCGCATCATCAATGTCTTCTGAAAAGTAGATGCATTCTAGAGTATGACGCATTAGGGCGACCACAGCATAAGGTGCGCTGTCGGGTAGTTGTATTCGTCGTTGAATGAGCTTGATAATGCGCTCTTTCATAGTACAATCCCTGAGCCTCGAGTATCGTGAAAAAGGTTGACCCATCTCCTCTGCCGTGCCGTTCCTTTAGGGTGCCCATCTCTATTTTAGTGTAGGTGAGAAATAGTTTATTGGGTCTGATGGATGGTGTCTAATGTTGATAATAATGAACATGCAGTCGCTATAACCGGCTAAAATGCTATTAATAATCAAAAAGATACAAAATTATAACACGAATACGTAAATTATGTAGCCTATACTACCCGTGTCACGGAACCTCATTGACACCTCATTCATTAAAATCAGATCAAGAGATAGTATGTTTATTTCATCGTAGCGCACGATGGAATAAACATATATACATACATACACAGGCAGCCAAAATCATTAACCTTCCTTTTGGCCTCGCCATAGTCGGGTAAAACGTTGTTCCGACAGTAGTTCGCAAATCAAACGCAACAATACACTTATGGTTCGGAAATCACGTCGGCGATTTGCGAGTACTATTCAATCCGATATATCTAGCTATTAGAGACACCTTCGACAAGATAACTTTAGGTTATTCAACTACCTTAATGTTGTAATTATATGTTTTAGCATCTTAGTAGGAACTTTCGTAAAATGTGATATACGAGTAAATATGGGAATGGGACATTCCTCTTTATAATACGTCATTTTGACTAATTCTATCCAAGTTGGTTCAGTCTATGTGCTCGACGTGCATCGGAGAGCCGTTAACATCTTATAAAACATTAACGATTACATTAGCAAGAATTTCATTTTTGTTCGAAGCAGTAAGTATTTTTGTTGGTCATCCAGGTGTCATATTGTAAGATTAAGATTCAGCAGACGTCATCAGCAATTTTTTGAGGGCATACGCCGTGAGAGTAATACGGACAATAAGTATTTATATCTGTTACGTGAGCGGCGTTTGCGCAGGGTTCCCAACATGATGTTAGAAATGTATTTTCGTTCGCTCCAGTATCGGCCCTGGAAGTCTACTCCGAAACCGCGCATTCAAATCTTCGGATCCGACCGATAGCCGACCGAAGTTTCGGCAGTGACCTTACTCCGAAGTTATATCGGACTCGCGGATGTTTATCGGAGTCACGTGACAACTTTCGTGAACGAACGAATTAGTGAGGAAAAGTGCGTTGTTTTACATTCGCTCTGGTTTTTATTTCATAATTATATTTTAAAAGATTTACACGTATATCAGATATGAAATATTCAGAATAACATTCGAAACGGATTGTAAAAGGTTTTAAAGTAATAAAAACATTAGTATCTTTTTTTTATTTCGATAAAACATAATTAAGTTTGGCTGTACACACCTTTGTCTTTGCCTATGACTGCAAAAAAAAACTTTTAGTTTGACAAAAAAACGTTTATGTTTGTAAACAAACACATGCTGTGCTGCGAGGACATAAATAAAGTTCAGTCAAAGGAATTCTTGTAGAAAAAGTTTAACCAAGTGTTTTACATTACGGAATGTAGACATACTTAACGTGTTGAAGTGGACGATTGCAACCTCTTAAAATCCTGTCGAAGGATTCAAATTAATGACCCACTTATCCCAAAGAGTTGTGGATTTCTAATATGCTTTCTCCGGGTTACGAAGATTTGTGCTCAGTAGTAATTGTTTGTGAAATAGAAAATGACGGCTCCAAGCACAGAACAAATTGAAACGCTCCTCAATTTTCTTGAGGAGCACCGTGACTTGGCACGCGGCGCATTGAGGAATGTGGAAGGAAGACTGCAAGCCCAGCGCCTTTGGGGTGAAATATGCAGCACCCTTAATGCGATGGGTGGTTGTACTAAAACTGTACAACAATGGCAGAGGGTAAGTTTTACACTAAAATAATTTATCAGAATACTTAAAAGTATATTACTAGTAGTAATTTTAGGTGTTATTGATATCTAACAAGATCTTATTTTTTACAGGTGTGGACAGATAAAAAATATCTGGCAAAGAAAAATGTGGCAGCTGCTCGTAGATCAGCCACCACTACTGGTGGTGGACCATCGTCAGCTCCGCAATTGTCTAGATGGGATACAAAAGTCCTGTCTATCATGGGGGATGGTTTCGGAGAGCCCCAAACAACAGCAGTAGTTCCAGCTTTTGTGGTGGTAGGTATATTTATTTTTAATATATTTGGTGGCCCTTATTTATGTAAAAATCCTAATTCTCATTTTTATTTTAGCAGTCTGAAAGCTTGCCATCAACCCATCTCAGCCAGCCACCCCCTCCCAGCCCACCAGAGACACAAGAAATCAGGGAAATTCATACTGGTAGGTATCTATTTCTATACACATTTTGTTTAGACAGAGAGAGTTGTCCGAGAGACCTGTAAGTTTTAGCTGTTGAGTATTATAATATGCTCTAGATAAAGCTGTAGATTATTGTTAGTTATATACTTAAAATAAATGTTAATTAAACTATTGTTACAATTTTCGCATACCTAAATATTACAAAAAAATATCTACACCCACATTTAAGAATGTAAAAAAAATAATAAGATTTTAATACTTTCTATTAAATATGCAAATTATTGTCTAACTTATAGAACCACTGCAACCCACAGTTGGTGAAAGGCTGACAGCAACTCCTATGGAACAACCTTCCACACAGCGCTGTAAGTATGAGTTTACATCAATAATTTATTTTGAATAAGTAATTAGCATTTAGCAAGTGTAACTGAAATACCTTATAGGTTTAGAATTGTTTAGTTTGATCCATTAAGTTTCAATTTATTTTCATTCAAAATTCTTTTGAGTCAAAATCCCTTCCGCTCATTTTAATAATTTTTTGACTTATTCTATAAGTGCAACTTTTGTAACCTTTCATTTTTAATCAATGTAGTTAACCAATAATAAACTTTCAAGATTAAGAAAGTAGGTAATTAAACACATGATGTATATTATGGTGCAAGTAAATAAAATGATTATTTTGTTTTTAGCCACACGTTCAAGACGGGAAAGGAGGATGCGGACTCGTACTGAGGATTCAGTAAGGAGTAGATTCTTCCGCCTCGAGGAAGAACGTGTAGCACAAGGAGCACAGTGGAGCAGAGATATTGCAGGCATAAAGGAGGCCCTCTTGGATATCAGTAATGGACTGAGGCAGGGCTTCCATGAAATATGCATGATATTGCGGGAAATTCAACAACAACGCATACATTAGTGTGTGCATTGCTTAATTATAATAAAATTAAAACGATTTTTTATATCGACTTTCTTTTATTATAAAATTTTATGATCACAATCTAAATAATATTAAATCTATCATGTAGCATAGCCATACATACTTGAAATACATATTTTTCACAAGATCAGGACCTTTAGTTGCTCTTATTTATTTAGTTTTCTCCAGTCCAGAGTAACCAATTATGCTTATCAATAAAAAACTTATTTTTTTGTTTTGCAAAGGTTATTTATTACTTACATTTTAAATTACATATTTAAATTATTATCTACATTTTTTTATTAACATAACTACAACCTTAAATCTAACTTATATAAAATACATTTTCTTCTTAACTATAAGGTTAATTAAAGCTATCTACTTATTTTTTAATTAAAGTTAATTCAAAACTATGGTACTCTAAATATACTGGCATTTTAACTGAAATAAAAATATTTTATAAGTATTATTATTAATGCTATGCTATTGAATAATATAAAAATAAAAATACAGATACAAAAGTTGTAGGATATGCTTTTTACCTGTTGCTATGATTTGCTTGACTGCTTTGTAATTGCAGCATTAATCTTTCCCGTGCCCTTTGACCATGTTGCAGAGCTTCAGTGGAAGACTGTGCAGCATGCAAAGCAATTTGCCTGCTGGCTTCCACTCTTAAATCGTCTCCTGTCAACTCAGGAGCTTCCAATCCTGCCTGTGTGCACAAATTGTGCAAGACACAGCAGGCTATTATTATTTTTCCTGCTGTTTCTGGAACATAATGAAGCTCCCGAGCTGCTAGGAGACACCTCCATCTCCCTTTCAATATCCCAAATGTGCGCTCAATGGTGGAGCGTACTCTTTTGTGGAGTACATTAAACTGGCCTTCCGGAGAATCTTCGGATACATTTTCAAAAGGTGTCATCATATACTCCCTCAGTGCATACCCTGAATCACCTAAAAAAATTCATTAAATCACTCAAAATTACATAAAAATATCACACACAATAAATGGTAAAAATGGTACTTACCTAGTAAAAATGTAGTCTCTTCATTGAGATTCTCCAAATGACTTTTGATCTCACTGTTTGACCAAACAAATGAGTCATGTGTAGCTCCACCATATCTGGCATCCACATTTAGGATATTGCAATGTGAATCACATATCTGCAAAAATATTTATTATAGAAAAAATACAAAGTACTCACTAAGACTAGTGAGTACTTTGTATTTTTTCTATAATAAATATATTTTTTAATAAGACTATTAACTCAAAACTATACTTACAACTTGAGTATTCAAAGAATGGAAATGCTTTCTGTTGAAGTAACGTTCTTCATTTTGACCTGGCTTAACAATAGCAATATGAGTGCAATCAATACAACCCACTACTCCTGGGATAGTGTGAAGTTCATAAAATCTGTAAAATATAGTTATATTCAAAAAAATAAATAAAAGCATATATTTACTATAAATTCTGTAGGTAGCTATTTTAACTTACTTCCTCTTAATAGTGTTTCTTTCACCTAAGCTCTGAGGAAACTTTATGTACTTTGTTAGTATGGCCGTTGTATTGATTGCAGTTGTAACTTCTCTTATACATCTAGACACAGACTGTTGGGACATTGGTGCTTCCAAGTTTTGTGTCACAGAACCTTGATAACTGCCCCGCGCATAGAAGTTAAGCGCTGTAAGGACCTGTGAAAATGTAGTTATCATCAGTATACTCAGTATTAACAATCACCAAAGGGTTTCAATGTAATGTCAAAAATATCAAAGTATGTAGGTACGTTTTTGTATTAAACAAGACATTTTTACATAGTAAAATACCTCAACCACAGGATCAATTCCCCGCGTATTCCTTTTCGGGCGCAAAAGAGGAATGATCTCCTCACAGAGAGTTTGAAATAATTCCCGACTGAGTCTGTAGTTGGAAACAAACTCAATATCGGGAATTATGTTCGGATCAAAACTCTCTCGTAAGCGACGACGGTATCTTCTGCGCTCCAAGTGTTCTTCTTCAATACAATCTTCAAGTAAGAACAGTCTCGCCATTTTACACTAAAACACAATTTTATATTATCTTAAATGTAGTTTCACATGAGTAAAACTTCATTAACATGATATATCTTGCCTTATTTACTGATTTTAACACTTTCTTAATGCTTCCGATGATCCAAAGGCTTTTGTTATCGTCATTTTTGACATTAAACTCCCGAGAAACCTGCTGTCAAATTCAAAACTTCGGTCGAGTTATGCGCGTTCAGAGTAAGGTCCTATGCGAGAAACGTCACTTGAAGTTCGGTCGGTACGAACTTACGAACGTAAGTATTTCGGAGTAGGAAACGGCCCAATCATTCGGACGAAACATTGATATTTGATGTTCGGAGTAGACCTGATTTCACGAAAATGTGCGATCCCCTTATCTCTCGTAGGGTTTTGGAGATATGATATTCAAAAAAGGCTCAAAAGACGCGTATTTACGAAAGCTGTAATGTGCAAAAATAATTATACAAGAAAGTCAAAAACGAAAAAAATTATGGCCGAAATAGTAAAAAAAAAAAACTTTTTCCGAATTTTTGATTTTAGTGCTCGATATTTTGGAATCGAAGAATGATATCAAAAACTTGAGAAAAACTCCTCTGGACAATTTAGTCAGCTACAATTTTAGCCTTATAGAAAGGGTTAAGGGAATGCTCTGTAGCATAACTTTTTGAAAAAAAAAAAATTTATAGTTTATATTTATTCGAAATCTCGGAAATGGCTACAATTATTACCAAGAAATTTAGTATGCAGGGTGTTTTGGGGGAGAAAAATCGAACTAGCAAGGTCTTATCCCTTAGAAACTGCTCAATCATTTCGACTCTCTTACTGGTTGGCGGCATGGTATGCGTACCTATGTGTAATTTTCGCGATGTTTGGAAATTTGGAATGTGGTGAGTTCGAATCCCGGTCAGATAAATAAGTATTTTTGTGATTCTTATTATTTATTTTTCTTTTTTATTTATTTTTAATTATTCTATTGTTTTACAAAACTCCGAGCAAAGCTCGGTCTCCCAGGTACTGTATACTTATGCACCACGGCGACAATTATTCAGACTTCGATACGCGTGTGGAAATTTTGCAATTTGTTTGTTCACAGGCGTCCGAGGATACTTATGTTAATCTTCGTTATATCATACGTATCACGTATACGTGACGACGTGAAACTCACCCCCTAAAGAGGTAAAAAGGGGTATCAACGTTTATATGAATCTTTTTTGTTTGTGGTCTTATCTATGGTGAGATCTGTTTGAAATTTCGTGATATTGATCTTTGACATGATCTACTCAAAGTCTATTCAATAATATATAATAGTCAAGTTCAATATTTTCTAAAATTCGATATATTAATTGGTAAAAAGGGGTTTTAAACTTTGTATGGGGAAAAATATTAAATGAGCATTTCTGGTTGCAACTTTTTAAATGTAGTCCTAAAAGAAAATCACGATTCATCGATATTCAACAGGGGACCCCGTGTCCCCATATGAATGTATTTTTTCACATTTATCATAGTCACTCATGCTTGACCATTTTACTATATTTGTTGTATATTTTTGGAATGTTCTCTTCAAGCTCTTTATTTTGATACCCGTAGTACCAAGGGGCACACGAGCGGATGAGGTAAAGTCATGTAAGTCATCATAGATGTTTAAAAAAACATTCCATTTGAGAGGTGAACAGTCTACTGAACAGTTTTATTTATTGTTGCTTAAAATAGGAAATATCGATTACCCTACAATTGATTTTCCGCAAAATTTGGTAACAGTGGTGGCATTACTTACAGAACTCATTAACGCAGTTTACCATGATGCCAATCTCATGACAAAGCCCATAGAAAGCTTATATTGTGAGCGTGCTATTTTGACTCCCAAATATTAAAACGCAGCCATAATAAAAGAACTATTACTCAAGCCATTTGAAGTAGATAAAGAACAATATAAGTCATTGGAGTCAGTAGTACAAACTGATTATCCAGTAAAGTATCCCGTGGAGTTCCTTCATACTCTAAACCCAACAGGCATTCCACAACATAATCTCCGTTTGAATATTGGAGCACCAGTTGTTATTAAGAAATATTAAGCCTTCAAAATTGTACGATGGCACCAGACTCCAGATAAAAGTTCTAAATCACAACATTTTTGAGGCTACTGTACTCACTACATGTGCTCAAGGGGAAACTATTCATATCTAAAATACCATTGATCCCATCAGTGTCCATTTGTATTTAAAAGACTAGTCTCCCCTAGAAGTATGCTTGGCCATCAACAAAGCTCTGGCTGGGATAGACCAAAGAGAGAACTTATTCTCACACGGACAGTTCTATATTGCGTGTTCCAGAGTAAGTTCGGCTAGCAGTCTGATGCTCCTTGCTCCGCACGGCAACACGGTTAATGTTGTATATAAAGAGGTCCTTCAATAGCCTAATACACTTAAATAAAATAAAATAATCTTAAACCATTTACCAATTAATTTATTTTTAGCATAAAGTCACTTTCTAAAAGTAATAGGAAATTAGTCACATCAACATCTACGCGTACGAAGTCGCGGGCAAAAGCTTGTCTAAGAATAAAATAATTATCATTTATCGTTTATTTTTGTAACCTTTTCTTTATCCAGACTTTCGAGACAATATTTTTTCGAATTCCGTAGATTCATTTTCAATGTGCTCGATAATCGTGTGAGGCACGAAATCCACAAATACTGTCAAAAAATTGTGATTTTTTATAGAATTTGGGGAATATTCAAACGTTCCTTGTTCCTTCGTTCATGGGCTTTTTCGGGATATTTTCATAAAAATAGAACTCTTTATGTTTACTGGCAAAGATATATTATGAATATTATTTCAAAAGTCCGGGTGTACAAAAAACCACATTACATATGGTTTGTTTATTTTTTTTATTTATATATATTATAGAGATATAGGGACTAGTTCCGGGGTACTTTGTCAGTTATAGGGAAGAATATATCCGTAAGCTGACAACACAGATGCGCGATGACAATAGCGGCGCTAGGAATAGAGCTATGCCGTGGGCGTTCGCGAACGCGGAACGCGCCCCCAGCTGATAACACCTCATCTTTATATTTAAAGTACGCGTCACGAGCGCGTCAGACTTGCCAACCAGCTATAGACCGGCGATGCAAGGGCACAAGCAGGCCACTAACATAGGTCTCTAAACTAGCAGTGACGATTTACCGGCCTTGGGACTAGATATGCGTGGCGGTGGCGACAAAGTAGAGTTAATGGTGAGTTCTACACGCCTAAGGTCGCTGACTTAGTATCTGCGAATGTCACTACTAATTTGACATGGGCCCATACTATGTTTCCCATTCATCCAAACCAGGTTCCTTTTAACAGTGCGTGTATATAGTATATACTTAAATAGTTCTTAATTGCGTGCAATATTTAACACATTATTTCAATACTTTTAATTAAATTTCTGAGCCGCCACCGAATATAACGAAAAATCTTGCCTTCCGACAAAGTTTCGCTGATGTTATGATTGGCACTTAAGATAGGATACCAGCTAGGGCACCCGAAAGGTCAAGAGATGCAGCAAACGTTTCACGGTTATAAACAAGAATTAAAAACAAAACAAGATTGTTAATAAAGGGTAACCAAAAATAAATACAATTTTTATTGCAAGGGTTAGCAGATGGTTAAGTACTACCCAAGAATTGTGGCATGCCTATGTTTCTGTAGCCTACCTTCAGCAGCGGATTTCAACAGGCTTGCTGAAGTCGTTAGAAATTGGTCAAAATCAAAGTAGAAAATTATGATCGCACTGTTATTGCGTAACGTAATACTTAGTTTAACCTAACACACAGAGCTTATTAATTCGTCGAAGCTTCGTGGAATGCCTGTGCACAAAGCAACCGAAGGTGTTCGTGATATACTACTATATCAGATTGCAAGGCGGCCAGATAATGAGGCTTTATAGACTAAGAGCCAAGGCTTGTTAGACGTAAGTCATGTTCTCAATGGCAAATTGCAGGACACTGGCATGTGTACATACAAATATAACAATGCTAGTACACGCGCAAGATTGATTAGTTATCTATACAAGGTAAATAATAATAGATAAAGCTAATTAACTGACGTATCAACGCACAGGCCAAACCTTTAAGGCTAGAAATTTTTAATTTTGCACAAGTATTTTTTATATGACGTAGGCATCCACTAAGGATGGACTTTTCAAAATTCAACCCCCAATGGGGTAAAATAGGTGATACAAGTTTGTATTAAACTTTTTATCCCTTGGACATGCAGATGCATGACATTTCGTATGAATTGATTACGGAAAAAATAATGAGTTACGTGTTTCAGCGTTTTCTAAAATTCAGCCCCTAGGTATGTAAAATAGGGGATGAACGTTTAAAACCTGATTTCACGCGGGCGAAGCCGCGGGTAATTAATGCTTGTTAAATTTAATTTACTTATAGGACTATTTATCATTTATTTTTTATTTATTACCAAACAACATCCCAGATTACTTAGATACTTGTATATCTATTTACATAACTAAACCCGAAGTTCTTCTATAAGAAAGTAAGTTATTTTATGTCAGGTCTAGGATCTTAGTCTATAACTAACCCGAGGCTGATATGCACTGCCTGGATGAACTTGCCACTAAATTAATATACGTTATGTTATACCTGTACGAGGAATACGCTGTAATTTGCCTTTAGCCGACAACAAAGGGGAAATGTTATTAAGGTAAGTCAATTTGTTATGCATCTTAATTCCTAATAGTAGATTCACACTGCGAAAAATGACGATTTTGGTTCCTATGTTGTTTTTACAGGGTTGATTTACGGTTCTTTAGACCGTCATAGCATTGATTCATTTGTATATTAACGCATACGAAAAGGTAAATGGAAATAATCCAGCATTCTCGTCTGGCACTTTTCTTGTAAAAAATATGTCAAAGATTTAAAAACTAAAGTAAAAAAAGTACCTACACAAAAAATGTAAGCCCCTTTCAAATAATATTTCTTTAGAGTTAGGTAGTTACAGGGTCTGCAAGTTGAAAACCGTGGAAAAGAGAACAAGGATAAAAAACTTTATGAAAGTTGTTCGCGTAGTTTGCTATGAATATTTTAAGATTCAATTAGCAAAGTGGAGGTTTTCATTTAGGCCCAAAATACGATAATATATAGGCGATATAGAAAAACTACGACTCAATACCGTTTTAATTGATTTTGGGTCTTTAGAGATAACTCTTGAGTAGGTATGAGCAGAAAAAGCGGCACATCGGTCAACACGTCAAATAAATGGCGCTGCCAAATATTTCGCAAACTTAGTGTGGCCTTACAATTACCGCAGAGTAAAAATATATTCGTACAGAGGAACACCTTTCATACGAGGGCGGGTCAATAAGTCCGTGACTTTTGGAATAAAACACAGATTTTTTGATAAATAAATCATTTTATTTTTCAACGTAGTCCTCCTTGAGCTCTATACACTTTGTCCAACGCTTCTCCAATTTTTTTAACCCTTCCAAAAAATATGATTTGTCGAGGTCCTCAAAATAGGCCTTTGTTTGCGAGATGACTTCATCATTGGAGTCAAATCTTTTTCCACCGAGCCATTTTTTCAGGTTTGGGAACAAGAAGTAGTCACTCGGAGCCAAATCTGGAGAATAGGGTGGATGTGGGAGCAATTCATAGCCCAATTCATGGATTTTTGCCATGGCAACTGCACATGTATGCACCCTTGCATTGTCTTGGTGAAAAAGAACTTTTTTCTTGGACAAATGAGGTCGGTTTTTTTTCAAATCCTCATTGAAGCGGTCCAATAAGTTGGCATAATATTCCCCATTAATTGTTCTTCCCTTTTGAAGATAGTCAATGTGGATTATCCCACGTGCATCCCAAAAAACAGTCGCCATAACTTTATTGGCTGATAAACCCACCTTGGCCTTCTTTGGCGCCGATTCACCCTTAGAAACCCACTGTTTTGACTGTTGTTTGGTCTCTGGTGTGTTGTGATGGATCCATGTTTCGTCCACGGTTACAAAACGGCGCAAAAACTCCTCCATATTGTGATTAAACAACGCCAAACCTTCCTGTGAAGTTGTTACACGATTGCGTTTGTGGTCGACTGTGAGCAAACGTGGCACCCATCTTGCGGAAAGCTTTCTCATGCCCAAGTGATCATTCAAAATTGAAACCATTGAGCCATGCGAGATGCCTATGGCTTCCACAATCTCTTGCACTTTCAATCTTCGGTCGGCCAACACCATATCGTGAATTTTTTCGATTGTTTCGGGTGTAGAGACCTCAACTGGGCGTCCAGGACGTTCGGCATCTTCAGTGCTTGTACGGCCACAACGAAATTCAGTAAACCACTTTTTTACCATTGAAATCGATGGTGCAGAGTCCCCATAGTATTTATCAAGCTTAGCCTTGGTCTCGGTAATGGTTTTTTTTCGCAAAAAATAATGCTTAATAAGCACACGAAATTCACTTTTTCCATTGTTTCCTTAAGTTACTGGATAGTCTGATAAAGATAGCTGTAAAACACAAACTAACTGACGCAGCAAGTTCAAATTTTGATAGGAGTCAACTGACAGATGCCTGTTGACAGGAGTAGTGTTGCTTTTTCAGTAAGGAGGTTAGAAATTCAAAAAGTCACGGACTTATTGACCCGCCTTAGTAGTACGATCGAAATATTGTAAGGGTAGTCACAGAAGATGGGAGTAAATTAAACTAAGTCTAGCGGTAGTATACGGTTATTGAGAAAGTCTGGTTGGTACACACCCCAACCCGGGATCGAACCTGCACGATCGCGCGTGTGACTCATGGGGTCATGTTTCGGTGAATCTCCAAAAAATTCTACATCCGTTGAGGATAATGACGGCAAGTTTATAGAGCATTACGCGAAATTTAATCGTCTGGTATCCAATTTTTTAACAAGGTACAGATAGTTTGAAAACGGCAATAAATGAAAAAAATGGTTTCCAGACGATAAAATTTCGCGTAGTGCTCTAAAAACTTGCTGTCAGTATCCTCACGGAAGTCAAGTTTTTTAGAGATTAAACCGGACGCTCTTTTATTACAGCAAGACATCTCCTAGAAAATGAAATATTCACTTACCTATTATTATCCTTAGGATAGGTAAAATTAGATATTTTTTATTTGTTCTAGTACACATAGTAGTAGTTTATACACACAGTACAATATATAATCACTTTTTTGTTTGATATTATTTGTATTTAATATTCTAATATTATAAAGTTTAACATTCATTGGACATTAATTTATATTTAAAAAAGTGTGAGTCAGCTCCGACACACGACGGGAGTTTAGTCTGTCTGTAGTGTGTACATAGCGTAGTTTTTTAACCTTAATTATATTTTGTACTCTATACTTAGTTTTATTTTAATGGAGTTTTAGATTTGTTTACTTTTTGAAGGTTGACAATTTTTATTATACTTTCTGATATTGAACGGACAACTTAAAAGTGTGACATCTTCGGCTAACATCGTGTGACATAGTACCTACCGTGTGACCGTCAGACATCGTGAATTCGATTTTACTCCCATAGATTTTCATACTTCGGGCTTATACTATATGAAAATCGTTTCGTAAACTCCGAAAATTGTTCATGATAAGCAACAACACAATATCACAAATTTCAATCTCACATGACATAAAAACTCAAACAAGAAATTTGAAAATTTAGACGTCCCTATGACGGCGCACAATCTTTACCAGATTTTTAAGAATTATGCACTCGTCGTATGCTTGTAGTAGTGCAATCTAATACTACAATCTACTAAAATCGACAGTTCACTATGTAGATGTTCATCTGGTTCTATGTCTTTAATCTGTGCCATTAATTACCCTGTAAAGAAGTACAAATCGGTTCGCTGCCGAGTTATTTAAACGCCAACTATCTGCAGTCAGCTATTGACTATTGATAAATAGACTACGGTGTAAAGCGTCCAGTAATTAGCAAAATGGTATTTCCATTTACTGGCAAAGTTATTTTCTAACGTTTTTAATCGTACCTATTCTTGGAAAATAAATTTCCAAGAGCGCCTTTTAAACGCTCCAACTATTTTGATGATAGCAATTTTAATACCTACTATTAACGTTAATGAACTATTATGCATATTTATCGCGAGTAAAAAGCGTCTTACATTTATTTTGATCCTAAAAAATGGCAACCAATTACCTTCATGTAGTTAGATCTAAGTACTATCAAATCAAAGGGGAATAGAAATTTTGGCATACATAAAACCAAGTGATACTTGCTATAATATATATAATCGAAATCTCATCAACGGCTGCAAGTATTTATATGAAATTTAGTATGCAGGAAGTTTTGGAGCAGAAAAATCGGTCTAGCTAGGTTTTATCCCTGTGAAACTGCGCATTTTTAAGTTATTTATGTATTTTCTTTCCTCGTGCACAATATATCAATAATTTCGACTCTATAATGTAAGTCCAATTGGCAGTTTGGTTAATTTTTGCGTTGTTCGAAAATTAGGAATGTGGTGGGTTCAATATATTTTATAAAATAAATAAAAATAACAATATTAAAATAAAAATAATTAAAATATATTTTGTGATTTTTTTATCTACTAGAGCTCCGGAGCAAAGCTCGGTTACCCAGGTACTGTTACTTTAAGTCAAAGATTTTTCTTTTTCAAAATAAGTGTATGGTACGATTTGACAAAATACTTTACCTAAATTGGCTAATTTGTTTAAGTCTTATTTTACCTCCGACATGTCTTATTTTACCTCCCTTATTTTTAAATAACCAACCAATACAGACGGACTGCACCAGCCATTTTCCTCTGAAGCTTCTCAAATTATCCGCGTTTCCGCTAGGGAGAAAAATAATCTAACCAATGGCATGTCGGGACTCAGGACATGCCTAAGGAGAGTTTCCCAACAATCAATGTGTAAATGCCCATATTATAAATACCTTATAGACTAACATACATATATTAGGTCATTACATATGAAATTGGCGTTTTATAAAGGAGGAACATAACGTCGATTTTTTTTTAACATAACATATTAATTTAATCTAAGTTTATACCATTGATATCTATGCACTTTTGCCATCTCACAGGTAGTTCCTTGATTCCTTTACTAAAAAAACCATTCGGACAGGAATCAATAAAATCTTTGAAGGCGTTTTGGACTGCCCCATCTGATTTGAATTTTTTCCCTTGTAAGTTATCCAAATTTCGAAAAAAAAATGGTAATCTGTTGGAGCAAGGTCCGGGGAGTACGGTGGATGTCAGACATTCCAATTGAAGCTCCAAGGCTTATTCTGCAGGTCGAAATTTCCATAACGAAAACGTTGTAACTAAAAACGCACTGTGTTTTCTTTTGTGTCACCGCCGCCATACACATCATTAACCCTTGTAGCTGTTTCTGCAGCACTGGTGCCACGGTGGAACTCGTACTCGAAAATAATACGATATTTCAAGTTTTCCATTTTGTAAACAGAATGACGCAAAGAAAAAACCAAAAGAGGAAAAAACAAACGAGTTACTGATTTCGAAACACAAATGCATTAGCGGCATAGCGGTATAAATTTGAAATTAGAAATTCTTACCTTATCATATCCTTATATTTGAGATCAAAGTGGCCAGTTCGACAAAACGCCGATTTCATATGTAAGGACCTAATATAATAAACCAACACTAAACACGTATTGTCTGCAACGTGAGGCGCGAAGTGTTCGGCAGTCGTCCTCTAAATCTTCTGTAGACGCCAGAATTCCTCCTTCTCGAAGGTCGGTAAATGATTGGTTGGAACTATCACCACAAAAGAACTTAAGTTCACTTTATGACGAGATTCCAAACGCTCGACTCTCAAGGCGAAGTTGGTTCTGCTCCTGATGTTGTCCACCTGCTCGACCGTCGTAGACCAATGAAACCTGGAAACGTACAGCGTCCAGATTGGAGTCTCAAACCGGAACAGCTGCTCGGGTCCTCCGGGTGCGGTGCCACGATGGTTGGGAACGACAGGTTTCTTCTTCTTCCTCTCGACTTTGATGAACCCGTCATCTTCGCAGGATCGGTTCTTTTTAGAAAGAGGACGCTCTTTTGAAGGGGCCTCCTTCTTTCCTTTATTTTTTGAACGCGTGGGAAGTGGCGAGGGGACGAAAACTGCGACACTTGCGTAACTCGGCACCGGCTCCTTCGCGGGCGGGGAGCGGGCAGCAGGGGCGGCAGCGACAATGTTCGTTGACCCGTCGGATAATGCTGACGGGCTAAGCGTGACCGCCGGCGTGACAACGAATAACGTTTGCTGCATCAGGTGACCTATATATTGAATTAACACTTTTTAACTGTGATAATTCACTACGTAAATCACTTATGGTAGACTCTGATGCCTGCAATCTACCTCGAACTTCGGTCAGTTCTTTCTTCAGTAACTTGATGTGCTTGAGTAGGCTGACGACGACGTCGACGTGGTCCAGTGTCACCGGTGGCAGCTTATGCAGATTTTCGCTGAAAAAGTTGGCACTTTATCCAGATCCATCTGCTTCAGCAGGGAGATGATGTCCTGCACGCCTCTTTCGGTTCCTTCTCTCCGTCGCGATAGCATGTTGGCGCTTCGGCCGGTCATCTCGTACAGCAAATGCTTGCCTTCGCATATCTCCTCGCTGGTGAAGGAATACTTGCAGATCTGCATTATGCCGACCTCGTACATGGTGTCGATGGCATTCTGGATAAACGCCAGCAACTCATTGGCCACGAGCGCCATGATCACGTGCAGCGGCAATCACCCGCGCGATTCACAAAAATTTTAATTAAATAATTAATATTTGCTGCATGTGTATAACGCGGGGCGCGACCGTTCGCTAGCTCGACAAATTACACACATCTCTGTGTGTATATCTGTGTAATACTCTTATTGCATGTCAGGAAATGTCTAAGCAGGGTTCCGTTACTAGTAAGGCGTGTCCAAGTGTCATAGTTTAGAAATGCCAGGGGGGACAACTTATTAACCACTTTAGAGGTCGATTACGCGAAAATAGTTAACATAGGTAACAATAAAGTTATGCATGAAACCTTCCCTTTATTTGAAAAGACCTATGCAACGATGGGATTGAATGAAAAAAAAACATCCCCACTTCATGTGTCCCCATACACCCCTAAAATATAAAATTATTATTATTTTATGATACCAAAACCGATATCTATACACAATCTATAACTATATCAAATTTCATACATTTATATGCATAATTAAAGAAGTTAAAAGAGCGGACAGATAGATAGATAGACAGACAGACAGACGGACGGAAGGACAGAGTTAAACTATAAGCGTTCTTTGAATACTACGGAGCCCATTTGTAAGTACATGTTCTGAGGCATACTATAATATGTTTTTGACAATATTTTTGAGGTCAATTATAATATTTTAATATCATCAAAACGAATATCAAACCGTTTAATTTTGATGACAAATTACTGACGAAAAACCGGAGGAGGTTCTCAAGTCAGCGTATATATTTTTTTTTATGTATTTTTGATACTTCTTTTTTGTTGTAATAAGTTTACTCCCAAGTTGGTCTCATTGTCACCAAATGGTAGACCTGGTGATGGATTCCATGAGAAATCGGGAGAACTCCTCGAAATTTTTATAGACACCTATAGTGATTTCACTTCTTTTGAAGTAACTCAGCCATATGCTACCAAAAATTTAGATTTTGTGCAAGGTACACCACTGAACAGAACTCCTGAGTCCTTAAAGAGTTGGTCTCATTGTCACCAAATGGTAGACCTGGTGATGGATTCCATGAGAAATCGGGAGAACTCCTCGAAATTTTTATAGACACCTATAGTGATTCTTTTGAAGTAACTCAGCCATATGCTACCAAAAATTTAGATTTTGTGCAAGGTACACCACTGAACAGAACTCCTGAGTCCTTAAAGATGCATGTTTGGAAATTTCAGCGTTGTTTAAAGAACACGCTTTCATTATCATCACCACCATCATCACACCATTTCATCTTCATATGATGAAATAGGTATTTGTCGTACTTAGTCTTTTACACCGATATCGATATATTTTAATATTTGCTATTCCCAAATTTATCATCACCATTCGCTCACAGGTTTTACTGCCGAGTTGTTTATTACAACAACATAAAAATACTAACCATTAATGAGCAAATTAAATAATAACGTAAGTAAAGTACGTATGGCGCCGACTCAAAATTCAGAGGAAGATTCAGAGGAATATGGCTAATAAGTATATCCCACGTAAAGTCACGAAAAACATATTGTTTCATCTCCAATTTTGCAAATCATGCAGTGTCTGAAATCCTCATTGTATCTAAGTAGGTTGTTAATTTGAATCCTATCTAGGTTATTAGGTCAAACAATATAAGCTAGGATGTGCCTGGGTGTAGCGCCGCCTACCAGGGGCGGGGCACAGTCCAGGAGGTGTAACGAAACCCCGAATAGGGAATATTCACAGAAAAAAATTAAAAAATAATATCGTACTAGATTGAAAAATACAATAAATGCTTGCTATATGCTATGCTAGTGCTTCACTGAATTCAATTTTGCACGAACATTTTTCACAGCATATTTGCAATTTATTTCATTTCTGCATTTCTTTTCATATTTGCATTCCTTGATACTTATATTATAACTTCCGAAAAGTTGATTAATATTGACTGCTTTTATTTGGAATTGATTTTGTATTTTAACTGATTACTTTAGTACTAAACGATACGAATCTTCATCAAATCTGGTATTTCATCTGACTTCTTCTGGGCAGTCGCCCATTTAATTAATTATCCACCTCACGTGTCTTCATTCTTCCTGTACTACTATTATTTTTGCTTTTTCTTTTTTTTTTGTGGTCCACTTTATGTCAAATTTTTCTGCTATTATTGTGTGTTTTTATTGTAACTGCTTGTATTGTTTGTAATTGTGTAATGTCTTTATATGTCAAATAAATGTTTATTATCATTATTATTAAATAGGTACATACTAAGTCATTTTACTAACAAGCTCAATCTCTATGCGAGTAGACACAAAACTTATGCACTCGCTGGACTGCATTACACTAATGACATTAGCCTTAGCGCTGATGAATGAAATGCTAGTAAGCCGATTAGCACCAGTGCCCTTGATCCATCTACTCTTAGCCCTCACTCGGAATGTGTCCAGACGATAACTGCGTTCGGGGATTAGTAATTCACGCTTCATAAATTACTAGAGCAGTATAAACTGATACACATTTCAGATTTGATTGCAATAGGGAATATGCATTTGTTCTAAATCAACAAAAGTCGTGTATTTTCCCAATGGAAGTATTTGTACCGGAAAATGCCAAAAGTACAGTAATAAGTTGCTAAATTAAAAAGTTACAGGACTAAAAAGGACTACAAAAACGTTTTGTTTTTTTTTCTACAATTTAAAAACTAAGATTACCGTTCAAATCCTTGTTATTTGTTAATTTTTTTCTTATGCGTACTGTAAACCCAGAATTTAAGTAAATAACGTTAATTTTGTATTTATCTCCATACATTTTCAACTGCGGTTGTGACCACTGACGCCATTTGTCATGCATTTTTTTGTATAGGGCGCGGCGTTTATAATGTTCTTCACCGATCACACTTTTGTAATGAATGTATTTCATCAACGGTTGATCACAGTATATATCACAATATTTCCCAGCTAATTACTTTCGCTCGCTCTAAGTCTTCTTTAACACGCAGCTTTTCTAGCGATGTTTCTTTTCACATTTTACTTTTTTGTACAACCACCCTACAACCCATCGCTATTACTAGGACTCCGCTGTTCGTCTGTCCGTCCATCCGTCTGTCTTCACAGATTAATTGTGAGCATTCGTAGTTATCATAGAAAAATATAAAAATAACAGACAACAAGAGCTAAAAGAGGACAACAGACAATGCAAACACAATGGTCCTTGGTGTGCAATGCACCGTACGGTCTGTCGTTGCACGCACTCGTGCGTTCGTGGGCCGTAAACTTACAAGATATCTCGACCGTCAAATATGTACAGCCGCGGAAATTTAATGATTAGCAGTTTGACATCATTATTACATTAATACGTGAAGCAAAAACTTTCAGAACAGTTTTACGATAATAGCGCAACCGGAGGAGTATGAAATAAGGCCAGTAAATATTAAAGTTTAGGCGAAGGAAGGTGTGCAGAAAGCTAATCTTTTTTTAAATAATTCTAAGAAATATATAAATTAATAAAATAACAAAAGCTCACACTACCTCTAATGTCCAATTCTCGTATTTAACTTATTAGACTTACTATCAATTCATTATACATTAATCATCCTGTTTTCATTAACTAACCGACATTCTACTACACTATTGTAGCACAATTCATGCGCCAAAAAAAATCCCAAAGAACGCAGCCATTGACTATAATTTATAATTATGCAAGTACAAAGACAGCTGTTGCTTGACGTTTGTAAGATCCAGTGTTGCCAATCGGCAGTTTTAAAGATAGCATGCACAAGGTCTTGAAATATTATTATTTTAATTTTTAATAAAATTGTAATAAAATGATGTATTCAGTTTTGTAATTTTTTTTTGTACGGTTCTTTTATAAAATAGATTTTGATTTGCAAAAAAAGTGATTTGTGCGTAGAAGTATATTTTATGTTATGACACATGTCAAAGTGAAAAAAAATCCGTTTGACGGTTCGGTTCGGATAAGGTTTAGGAAAATCAATTACGGATACTACGGGCATATGATCTACTACTTACTTAAAGACGTTTAAGAAGAAAAATTAGTAATTTTCGAAAAGGCGAGTGTGCGTTTTGCGAAAAGTCACATGAGATGATTTTTTTAGTTTGGGTATGACAATTATTTTTCTGCCTAAACGTCACAACATAAGCAGTGGATCATGTGCCTGAAGTATCCATAATTGATTTCTTGAGACCTTACATAAATAAGAGAATACTGTTTTGAATGAATAAGCGGCTCGCTCAATCTACAATCAGGCTTCGATACAATAATAATCGCATCGCGGTAAATTTCGTCGTTTGAAGAAACGTTTGACGTCTATGAGAATACCATTTTGATGTTTGATATGATCAGGACTGTATCGAAGCTGTATTATTGTTCGATTAAAATAGCAGAATCGAGGTTAAGATTATTAACCCACGCTACCGTACGTTTGATACAAACAATTTGGTTACACGTTGACGTTTACCAATGTTACGAGTTCCCAAAGGTAAGTGATTGATAACGATACCACGTCATTAGGACGAAATTATGACGACGATCAAACCACTAAATATTTATTTTCCGCGACTGTACTTTACAGAAAAATCGCAAACCTTATTAGCCGGTTCATGGATTTAGTTCTCGTGACTGTTACATACGCTCAGTTTGGCTTCTGTAAAACTGACAATGTAAAATAATAAGGCAAATTAATTAGAAGAAAACAGTTGAAGAGTGTCATTAGTTATTGGAAAATGAAGTTACATATAACGTATGAACAATATAGTTAAATTATATCCTTTGTATTATTATGTAAATAAATATATGTATTCTTGTACCAAATAAATTGCAGAATATGCAATAATTTAAATGATGTCAGATTACAACTTATCACACAACTTATCGGATGTAAGTATTATAAGTTACGAAAAAAATTCTCACATTCTACAAAGGAAATACAACACACATTTAGTAATTTTATTAATACATTCGGAATCAAAATAAATATTGCGAAAAGTGGAGCTATTGACTCGTGGGGCAACCGTTCAGTCAACCCGACGTAACTGTTCATGATCGAATACCAACAACTACCAATACACAAATCGTGTTACAATTTACCCGCTGAACTACTACGTCATCACTCTTTGATATACAGTAGAGACTCGATTATACGGACTAATTGTTGTCAATGGTCATTCGGATAAGCGAAAATCCGGATAATCCAAATGAATGATGAAAAGCAGTTTCTGTACATGTTTTGCATATATACTTATAGCTTATAGATATAGCATCCAGGGTAATATGGTGAATGGAGAATGGAACTGAAAGGTAACCATAGGAACTACATTAATATTGGGTCATTACGTCATATAGGTTAGGCCATTTCAAATCAATATAATTTTTGTTTGGCTCAAAATTCTAATTTCAAATTAATTTTATTTTAAAAACATGGAATTCTTTTTCCAAAAGTAGTCATTAGTGTTACATTTTCATCGCATTTCAATCCTTTTCGTCATCATGGATACGTTAAAAATTCGAGTAATTATGGAATATGAGTACCGTCGTGGCAGCAACGCGGCACAAGCGGCACGCAACATCAACGACGTTTACGGAGCTAACACTACAAACCAACGCTCCACCTGTTATTGGTTTGCTCGCTTCCGTTCCGGAAATTTCGACCTGAAAAATGAACCTCACGGTCGTCCGAAGACTTTGGTCGACAATGACGAATTAAAGGCGATTGTGGAAGCTGATGATACACAATCTACGGCTGAATTAGCGGCAGCTTTCGACGTTAGCGTCAAAACAATATTGGTCCATTTGCGTCAAATTGGCAAGGTAAAAAAGCTTGATAAATGGGTACCCCACGAACTCAATGATCACCAGGGCGATATACGCGTCGAGACGTGCCTTGCACTGCTCAACAGACACACAAATGAAGGAATTTTTGAACCGCATTTTTACCTGCGATGAAAAATGGATTCTGTTTCATAACCGCCAGCGCTCAGCAAGTTGGTTGGATCCTGGTTCAGCACCTAAACAATGCCCTAAACGAAAACTTACCCCTAGAAAAGTGATGGTCACTGTTTGGTGGTCTAGCGCCGGTGTGATTCATTACAGCCTCTTACCAAACGGTCTCCAACGGGCTCCAACCAGCATTGGTCAATCGCTCGTTTCCGCTGCTCCTGCACGACAACGCGCGACCTCATACTGCACAGCAGACGGTCTCCAAGTTGCAAGAACTGGGGTTGGAAGCTCTCCGTCATCCGCCCTACTCACCAGACCTTACACGTAGGCGACTACTACTTTTTCCACAATTTGGATAACTTCTTGGCGGGAAAAAAATTCAATACCCCAGAGGCAGTACATAATGCTGTTGAAGAATTTGTTGCCTCCCGTCCAGCTGATTTCTTTAAGAAGGGCATCAATAAACAGCCACTGCGTTGGCAAAGATGCATTGATTGCATGGGTGATTACTTCGATTAAGACCAATAAAAAATACATGAAAAAAATTCGTTTAAATTTTTTCATACAAAACGGCAATTTCATAGGTAAAGACCTAATAACGTTGCTATCTATGCAATTTTGGCATCTCATATGTATTTCATTGATTCCTTGACTAAAAAAACCATTCGGACAGGAATCAATAAAATCATTGAAGGCGCTTTGGACTGCCCCATAGGAGTTGAATTTTTTCCCTTGCAAGAAGTTATCCAAATTTCGAAAAAAATGGTAATCTTTTGAAGCAAGGTCCGGGGAGTGCGGTGGATGTCTTAAACATTCCAATTGAAGCTCCTCTAATTTGGTAGCCGTCTGTTGTGCAGTGTTTGATCTAGCGTTATCCAGAAGAAGCAGTGGCCTAGAGCGAATGACCAACCTCGGTTGTTTAGCAGCTAGCTTTTCTATTATGATTGGCAGTTACTGGCAATAGACATCTATCTATTATATATTATATATCTATTATATCTATTATCTATCTATATATATATATAACATCCGGTATATGATTATCTAGGATAATCATATACCGGCATACAGCGGAGGTCCGGATAACCGAGACTACTGTACATACACAATGTGACGTTATGAGGTGGCTTTGATTGTACTTGAAGAATGTTGAATTGATTGTAATGTGAACAACTTACAGTAGCCACACACCATATTATATTTCCATATTGACATAAACAGTATAAACTATTATGCCAATCACGCCCAAACATGGTCAGTTCCAAGTTCTAACTAATCCAATCGATAACGTCATGCCGATTAGTATGGCTGCATTGAAGTGAATCCTTCGACTTTTCTGACGAACAACGCCTTAACGGAAAAGTTTTCTACATTAGTGCGGCTATGTAATGAAATCATATAATATGTAGGTATTAGGTTGTACTCCTAAAAAAATGTAGCGGCTATGGAATGAAATCATATAGTATGTAGGTATTAGGTTGTACTCCTAAAAAAACTATTTCTTACGCCATTTTCCTGTTTACTGGATTCAATTAGCGCAATTAACCCGGGATCACTAACCTTATTTTTCGGCGCTTCGACTACGGTATTTAATAATGGAAGATAAAGGGTGCTATTTAAATAAAAGGTGTACATGCTTGTTAATTATTATTAAAGTTAAGTATTTATTTATAATTTTTCTTATAATTAAAGTAAACAAATTGTAATATTTATCAATTAAAAGCCTTATAAATTAGGATCATAGTTATCATGGAAAATCAACAACAGTAAAATTTGGAAGTTCTTTCTAATATCAAATTAAAACAAAATGTGAAAAACAAACGTAAAATACTAAAAATAATTAATCTAAAAAACAAATAAAATAAAAACTTTGGAAATAATCTACGAACTTATACATTTGTGACAGACGTCAACTTCGTGCTCCCCGTAATTATTTATTATTTATTTATTTATTTATTACTTCTTACCAATAGACAAAAAATATAAAATAAAGACCTGCAAAACTGTTCTTCAGTTTGTCTGTAGGATCAATGTTACAAAAACTTAATATTATAAACAGAGTATAAAAATAAAATTAACAAGATATAACATTAATGATACTAATAATACAAAATGAGATATTGTAATAACAAAAAACAAGCAAAATAAAATTAGAGTAATGATTAAAATAATGTTTTAGGTGGTGAGGGATGTACAATAAGGTAATAAAGTAAAAAGGTGTTTGTACGTGTTTTTTGGAAGGCTTTTGTTTTGGTCTCGTGTCGGATATCGTTGGGCAAGCTATTTAATACATATGGTATCCTTTTATTTAAAGTATAATTATATAGTTATTATTATATAGTTTAATATTTATCAATTAAAAGCCTTATAAATTAGGATCATAGTTATCATGTAAAATCAACAACAGTAAAATTTGGAAGTTTTTTCTAATATCAAATTAAACAAAATGTGAAAAACAAACGTAAAATACTAAAAATAATTAATCTAAAAAACAAATAAAATAAAAACTGGTTAATAATCTACGAACTTTTACATTTGTGACAGACGTCAACTTCGTGCTCCCCGTAATATTTATCAATTAAAAGCCTTAAAGAATAAGGATCATAGTTATGATGGAAAATCAACAACATTAAAATTTGAAAGTTCTTTCTAATATAAAATTAAACAAAATGTGAAAAACAAACGTAAAATACTAACAATAATTAATCTAAAAAAAAAAAAAAAAAAAAACTGGAAATAATCTACGAACTTGTGACAGACGTCAAGTTCGTGCTTCCCGCACAAAAATTTCTTGCATTTTGCATAAAGGTCTCGTACACGCAAATTTTTACCGTCCGTAACGGGGGCAAGGGGTGGACTGAGATTAGCCGAAGTATGGAAGAAGTGTGATCGCGCGTGCAAAAGTTGTGCGTAAATTGAATCGACGAAGGTTAGCAATCTGGGGGTTAATACACCAAAGTTTTGTTTGAGTTAAAAATGGTGACAGAGATCGCGAACGGTGGCCAAACAGATCGATGAAGATATTTATTGGCATGTGAAAACAATGAAAAAATGCGCTCGATACACTTTACATGATTTGTACACACAGTGTAACAGGCCACGCCGTAATTAAGAGCTCAGAGGGTTCTTCTACTTTTTTAAGTTTGGGTTTACAAATGTCATTTTTAGGGATGCCATTCTCTAAGCACGAAATACCCTAATTATGTCACATTTCTAAATGAAATGACACAAACGTAAAATGTAATATTATCACAATTTTTATAAATATATTCATAGTAAAATAAACTTTGTTCCGTTTTACCATTAAAGCCAGAATCGCCACTTTATCAATGAAACATTACATTAATATAAAAATAGAACAAATACATTGGCAATATTATTTCTTACAATTAAATGTTAAATGTCAGTTGTCAAATTGATGAAATATGACAGAAACGAATGGTTAGACTGTGATTTTAGCGGAATGTGATTATGAGTTAGGAGAATACGGTGTTTTGGTTGACTCAAATCAGTTAATGATAACAAGACGACACATTTATTATAAATTGAGTCTAAGTTAATGGTTATCGAACCGAAGAGGGATGTTCGGGATATGCTCGAGCGCGTCAGATTAATAAGGGAATATACCTATCTTATATATTGATAAATACTCCCAGCGAGCGGTAGGTACTTCATAAATCATCAAATTAAGAAATTGGAGCATCACTTTTTTTTCATTAAGAAATTGGCAATTGGTTCACTGAACACCTATATAACCTATATAACATTTATATATATAAGTATATATATATATATATATATATATATATATATATATATATATATATATATATATATATATATATATATATATATATATATATACTTTATATATATATATATCCGCGACGCTCGAGCATGTAACACCAATAGCATTCTGGCCGCCCCTACTATAAATACGAGCATTGGGATTCAGAACTAGTACATATTCGTTTTAAAACGCGCCCGTCGTTTTTAGGAATAAAGAGCTCAATAGAGGATTCCAGAGGCCTATAATATATGAAGCATATGAAGTCGTTCATAACATCTTTGGTATACAAGAAAAAAGTGTACACACCCTGACGACCGTTCAAATCCTGCTTGTAAATAGAGAAGTCTTTAGAAGATCTTAAAAGAAAAATGACTTAAGAAACCCTCTTTATATGTAAACAAGTTGATAGCTGCCAAAAGATATGTACCTACTAATTCTTAAGTAGATATATATACTTAGTCTGGCCATAAATACTGTTACAATTAAAAATAAACAAAATATTACATTTGAATTTGGAATCTGTCATTTTTATATGATTGTTCATTATGTTTTCTCATTTTGGCGCCAATACATTGTACTAAATTTTGCGATATTAAAATGGAGTGGGATGATAAAGTGAACCGAATCGCTGTGATTGCATCACACAAAATAGGTATGGAGCCAAATGCAATTTTTAAAACTCTCCATACGCTTAGTATTAGTAAAATGTTTGTGTACCGGGCTATTAATAGGTACAATGAGACCTCCTCTGTTTGTAAGAGAAAAAGATCTGACCGTCCACGTAGTGTTCGTACGAAAAAGGTGGTCAAAGCAGTAAGGGAAATAATTCGAAGAAATCCTGTCCGAAAGCAAAAGATTTTATCTCGGGAGATGAAGATAGCACCTAGAACCATGTCGCGTATTTTAAAAGATGACTTAGGACTTGCAGCCTACAAGAGACGTACTGGTCATTTCTTAACTGATAATTTAAAAAGAATTGGGAGGTAAAATCGAAACAACCGCCAACAACAACAACAGCCATGATAATTTGGAGTCTCTAAAACATTGTTTTAGGGACTCCAAATTATCATTGTTCGGAATCATACCACCTGCAACTTTTCGCCATCGTCCCACGCGAAAAACATACCATCCTCATCACCTTGATGAGTGGCAGTCTTCCACCGTGCGCTTTTCGCGTAACTTTCTGCCGCGCACTGTAAAACTCTGGAACGAACTGTCACCAGCAGTATTTCCGGACCTATACGACCTGCAAACCTTCAAGATGAGAGCGTATTCCCTATTAAAAGGCCGGCAACGCACCTGCAGCTCTTCTGATGTTGCGAGTGTCCATAGGCGACGGTAGTTGCGTACCATCAGGTGACCCGTTTGCTCGTTTGCCCCCTTATTTAATAAATAAATAAATAAAAAAACAATCCGTTCGATTGGCAGTGAAGAATTTTCCCATGGAAAAAGTGCGTGCTTCTATTGAGATCTGGCCTCAAAGTTTAAATGACTTTATTTCAGCCAATGGAGACCACTTCGAATAAGCTTTTTATATTTTAAATTAATATTTTGTATTAAACTAACACACTGATAAAGTAATAAATGCTATTTGCAATAGAATTTTTTTTTCTTTGTTTCAGTATTTATAAGCAATACTAGGTATCTTATTATAGGGTGTGGAATGATATGGGAATAAGACGCCTGCAATGCTACTTCTATGTACTTTATATTATATAATATTAAATAGATTTAGTTGTTACTTTGTAAAAAGATTTTTTAAAAGAACAATTTTCTATTATATATACTAAAATAGTATACTCAAAATCTAAATTTTCAAAGATATTGCGGATTGTTTGTGAGTCTCGCGAAAATGCCCCATATAAAGTCGTACTAGTAAGTGACGACACACGCTAGTAAGTTGCTACGAAATGTATGGCCATATGCACAAAATTTATGTTATCTCGTAATTTTGCGCGTTTATGTTGATACATACCATAGTAAATCTTTTCGTATTTGATGTAAGTAAACTAATTATGTAGGTTTTATACACTAATGTTTTAAAAAAATATTTCAACTTTTTTGTGACTTCAAATTGCAAATAATTATTACAATAAAATCCTAATTATTTTTACTTTTATCAAGTTGTAATACCTAATTATTTCTTAATTTATTTAAAAAAACAAAATTTTTACATGTTGTCAAATACCCAATTCTGAAAAGATTCATTCAGACATTTTAAAAAATTCCCGACGGGCGCAGCGATAACCGATGGATCATGCACCCGGACGCCGGCGGTCGGCGCGCCGATCCGTGTTTTTGTCCAATTGTCCGTGTATGCACGGTCACCATCCTTGTAAAGGGCGCTAAATTAATATTATATTTGGCGGACAAGTATATACCATGTTGATTAAATACCTAGGTTATTACATAAATAGCCCGTTGTGATTTTACATACATGCATGTAACAACAAATAAATAAATCGGTTATGGTATTGTACCTATGTACCTCCATGACACAGGTTAATTTGATCTTATTTCAAAGATGTCGTGCGACAGAATTACGACTTATACCTAGTTGTGATCGCTTTGAGACGATGAGCCTTGAAATAAACATTATAGCAGAAGAAAATTACCTTGACCAAATGCGACGCTCGCGGCCTTTGCAACTCAGACATTGTCCAGAAAGGCGGAATACGTGTTCTGGAAGCAACATGTGAGGGGGGGGGGGGGGGTTTTTTTGCTATAGTACCTCGAAGCGCGTTTTAAGAGCGTATCATTTCGCGGCGAATTCGTCCTTTCTGGACGAGTCTTTTTTAGCTATCCCTGGATTTGCCAAACGTACCTGGAAAAGATAAAATAGTTAACGTATTATAACATTTATTCCTAAGAGTAACAATCTTATACTTTATCTTGTATATATATAATCGGTATCTCTACAACGGCTAGAAGTATTACCATGAAATTTAGCATGCAGGGAATTTTGGGGAAGGAAAATCGATCAAGATAGCTAATATCTCTTAGAAACTGCGTATTTTTAAGCAATATATGTTTTTTTTATTTCATCGTGCAACAATATATTAGGTAATAACATATGAAATTGGAATTTTGTAAAGGAGGAACATAAAGTAGATTTCTTTTAAGCATAATAAATTTATTTAATCAAAGTATACCATTGCTATCTATGCACTTTTGCCATCTCATAGGTAGTTCATTGATTCCTTTACTAAAGAAACCACGGATAAGATGAATGAGGTTGGATTGGCAACCGTGATACTTTTACTTGAAAACCAGCGTCGCCGCCTGTCTCCCACCAATGCACTCCACTATATAAGAAATAATAATACATACACGAATTACGCACACTAATTAACAAATCACACCTAGAACAGAGGGCTGCGATTTGGTACTCACACTACGTTGAGTCGGTAACGTTACGACACAACCACATGCTCAAAATTCACACGCACGCTAGGGCTTGCTATGCTCGATAGTAATTTTCGATAATGAAAATGGTCAAACTTGAATCTTGAAATCATCTTAGTTTCAGTTAGATTTACGATTTATGAGCCCTAACTTTTGAATGCGGCGGAGGGAGTAGCGGGGCAAGTATGGTTGCGCGTGTACAATATGTGCATCCCCACTATTTTTGCCGAGGGCTCATCGTAAATCGTAAACCGTCCTGTAGCTATTGGTAATTGAATGAAAAATTTTAATAACTGGAGCACTAGTAATTTTATACTAACTAAAACATTGTGTCAAAGGCGAATTTAATTGGTATTGGGATAGAAAATGAAAAAAAATATCAACATGTATTACCTTTATTTGTAATCAAAAATAATTAGAAAATCAAAGCAAAAAAAGAAGTCGATGGTCGATAAATATTATGTAGCAAAAAAAAGACTAGCAAAATTTTACTACCGAGAACAGTAGTAACTGATTCTGAAAAAAAATAATTTGTCGATAAATCATCGATCACTGACTGCACTATCCAGGCGACCGAAGCAGACGCGAACGAGTCGAAAGGCGCGGTAATTTGGCTCGCTTCGCAACCCATTGCGCGTCAGATGTGTCTTCTCGCGAAATATTTGCGTACTTCACCAGCAATGAATATTTTCTGTGATTCTTGGCTTAATTATCGTTTCTACTTAGAATTTCATAATTCGAACTAGTTTTTTGGGAAAAATACTAAAAGATTAAGGTTTTTATTCTTACCGATGAAAAGAAATTCCTCCTTGTTTCATATTTGATGTCCAACTCTTTAATTTGCACACAACAATCGCAGAACACGGCATTTTCAAAGGATATTAGCGCTGCTCTGTACTGCCAGGCAATCAACAAGCGACTAAAAAGTATGAACGCGTGGTTCGGTTGAAGTATGATTGTCCAATCATACTTGTGGCGCATCTGCCCCGCGCACATTGCCAATCCAACCTCATTTATCTTATCCGTGAAAGAAACCATTCGGGCAGGAATCAATAAAATCTTTGAAGGCGCTTTGGACTGCCCCATAGGAGTTGAATTTTTTCCCTTCCAAGAAGTTATCCAAATTTCGAAAAAAATGGTAATCTGTTGGAGCAAGGTCCGGCGAGTACGGTGGATGTCTTAGACATTCCAATTGAAGCTCCTCTAATTTGTAGTAAGTAGCCGTGTGTTGTGCAGTGTGTGGTCTATCGTTGTCCTGAAGCAGCAGTGGCCTAGAGCGAATGACCAACCTCGGTTGTTTAGCAGCTAGCTTTTCCATCATGATTTGTCGTTGCTGGCAATAGACACTGCCGTAATCGTCTGGCCAGATTTAAGAAAGCTGTAGTGAACGACACCGGCACTAGTCCACCAAACGCTCACAACTATCTTTTTTTTAGTCAATTTTCGCTTGGGGCCGGCTTTGGCTGGTTGGCCAGGGTTCAGCCATTGCAATGAGCGTTTCCGACTATCGTACAGGATCCACTTTTCATCACAGGTAATGATTCGATTTAAAATCCCTTTATTATTGTGCCGGTTGAGTAATGTAGCGCAGCAGTCGACGCGCGTTTGTCGGTTTGCTAAATTCATGAGGTACACACCTTTCAAGCTTTTTCACCTCCCCAATTTGCTTCAAGTGGATTAAAACAGTTTTATCACTAACACCGCAGCCTGCAGCTAACTCGGACATGGTTTGCGATTCGCTTACACAATAGCCTTCAATTCTTCATTATCAACTTTGGTCTCCGGCCGTCCAGGGGGCTTGTTCTGTAGTCGAAATTTCCAGAACGAAAACGGAACCAAAAACGCAATGTATTTTCTTTTGCGACACCGCCGCCACACACATCACTAATCCTTCGAGCCGTTTCTGCAGCACTGGTGCCACGGTGGAACTCGTACTCGAAAATAATACGATATTTCAAGTTTTTCATTTTGGAAACAGAGTGACGCAAAGAAAAAACCAAAAGAGGAAAAAACGAATTACGGTTTTCAAAACACAAATGGATGAGTAAATAGAGGTATAAATTTGAAAATTCCTAACCAAAGAAGATATATTTGAGATCAAAGTGGCCAGTACGACAAAACGCCAATTTCATATGTAAGGACCTAATATCAATAATTTCGATTCTCTTACGTCAGTCTGATTGGCAGCTATTAAGTATAATTTTTGCATTGTTTGGAAATTCGGAATGTGGTGGGTTCGGTAAGATAAATATTTTTGTGACTTTTATTATTTCTTTCTTATTTATTTTAAATTATTTTATCGTTCTACTAAAACACCGAGCAAAGCTCGGTCTCTCAGTTATTCATATTATTATTATGATAAATTAATAAATAGTCATTTCACTCGACAGATGACAGAACCTTTTGTAATGAGGGTATTTAAGTTCTTGACATTTGACAGCTGTTTGACACGACATGGACCCAATTATACCACGCGCCGCCTGGTGGCAGAAAAAGTGTCGAAAAATTTTATTGACAGTTTTCGATACCACTCCAGCCACCAGACGGCGCTTTGCGTGAGTAGGTTCAACCCCCTAGCGGCAAAAAAATATTCAAAAACCTCATTGGTAACTCATTAGTCATTGTATTTTTAACCAGCTAACTTGTAAATCGGAAAGGTTTTAGCACTTGACACCACTACAAAAACTGAGTCTAGAAGAGACTTCTCTTCAGCTTCACTCTAATTAAGCCACTCACAGAAATTCAGTAGCTCGTCTTGTGACAATTCGCGTGAGTCGCACTTTTCGTGCTTGCACGGCTAGTGTTTTATGCGCCGCACTTCGCCTCGGTGCTCAGCCACTTTTGCGACGGACGCAAAGTAGACGCATGTACTGCATATCTTTCTTATATCATCCTGTAAGCTTGGGCAATAGAGGACCATACTTTTTAAGTTAACCTAATTTTCTCGCATTTGGAGATTATTCTATGCCAGAAAAAAATTACGTGATATTTGCTGAGGCAAGTGAGAATTGGTGGAGATTCGACTGCGGATCCACCCCGCCCTGATTACTTCACGTAATTTATCGATAACAAGTACATACAGGTAAAGTACATGTAAAGTATCATACAGGTCAAGTAGATATTGTAAAATAAATGGTCGTTCCTAAGAAGTTAGAACTGTGCCAACAGGTGGCGATTGTGAGAAATATACAACGACTTACTTAATAATGTGGCTGATTCACACTTAGCTTACTTAATTATTTTTCATGATTGTGTCCTGTGAACTGTCATTGCTATTACAAATTAATGCCCATCCTCAGCTACAGTTGACGCTCGAGCCGTTTTATATTATTTATAGCTTTATACGTCTTAGTAGTTACCCGTTACAGCAACATTTGGACCTAAATCGCGTCAATCAACGTTAGTGTTTTCATTCTGAGCGTCACATTCTTAAGAGCAAATTCTAATTACTGAAGCGTTAATATTTTAAAATTATTTGTGTAACGTCGGTAAATTCCGGTCCAGCTTGAAAACCATCTAGTTTCGTTTCTAGGCCAGCATTTTCGCAGGCCCACGCTAGAGTACGCGCAAAATAATAATCTTAAACAAATTCTTCATGAGTATCTTTATAGACGCCAATTGGCGGTCATAGATTTCTCCGAAAATTGGCTCACAAAGACCTTTTTGTTTGTAGGCCTAATACCTACAACGCTAAGAGCAGTGTATTTTGTGGCTTGTTCTATGAAAGCTTTACCATAAGATATTACATAAAATTCTATGAAGTAACAACAAATTCAAAATTTGATTTCAAATCTACAAAAGTTTAAAAAAAAACAGACTACCTGCGCACGTAGCATGACCGCCATATAAATACGTTTTGTGTACACAAGAATAGACATTCAGACATATTGTGTAGTCAAAATGACAGATTTCCTATATGAATATGATGTTTTCTTTATTATTCCGTAGAAGGAAACCATTATGGTGTTCATACTACGCGTGCTGAAGAAGGTCGCAGGGAGTCGGTGTATTTCCAGTGCTACCGGCGCACTCTTATACACGGGAAATCTATGTGGAGAATTCAAAATTCTAAACAAATCACAAAAAAAACAGAAGAGTCTTATAGATTTCTTATTAAAAAAATGTATAAATAATTCTTGTTAATTAAATATTCAAGAAAAAGTGAAAAAGTGTATAATGAAAAAATCTTAATCGCAAAAGGTGCACGCGAATACAGTAAAATGAGGGTAAACAACACAATGACACAGACAGCGCCTTAGGCGATTTGAGTTAAATAAATATACATCAGACTTTTAAAAGCTCCAATTAAAAAGTGTAATTAAAATTCCGTAGAAGCATACGGTTTGAGGCTGTATACCGCCGGCCTTTTCGTAGCTCCAGGTAAAAGAAGGTCAAAAATGAAAACGGAACTTACGAGTTAAACTAGAGGTTATTCGATAATAGAAGCACCTTTTACCTTTTTACACCCGGTTTCTGAAAGGCTAATCAAATAGTTGATCAACTAACACGTATGTTGTGTTAACAGAGTTGTTAAATCAATTTACCTTTCTGAAACTCTAATTAGTGAAAAATTTTCTAATCATTGATCATCTTGACATAACACAAAGTTTGATTTTTAACATGGTCACACAGTGTGTGGCGTCCAGTTTGTCGTTCAATATTTCGTTGAAAAGTGTGAAAAATCATGTAAATTGCCTAATGCCATTTCAAAAAAAAAAACAATTTGTCAAGCAGAGAGCTGTCAAGTGTCCAGAGTGAGGTATTTTTCGACATAAGTCGTTAGTAAGTAAGTTACTACTTACTTACTAACGACTTATGTCGAAACCTTACTAGGTTTTCAATATTCCGCGAATTTCGAATTTTTCTTGACAACTATTACAATAGAAGTATTTCAGAATAAGTTCTCGAGGCAAAAATTTTACCGAAAGAGAAAAATATCAGCTTATGGAAATAATTTCCAAGTAAGTGCCTACTGAAAAGTATTATGTGATTTTAGTTATAAGTACATTACCTTCACTTGTTTGAATAATGAAGCATCTGTTGTTGTATTTTTTAGATATAAACACATAATAGAAAACAAATGTACCAACTCGGGGAGCGTGGTTTTTGCGCCTGAAATAGCTTTCCAGAAACCGAAAACAAGGTTTGACATGTGGTTTGGCATTAGTTTTGTTAACTAACATGATGATCAAATCCAACGACTGATCAAGCTTTATGCAACTCAATTTACACTTGACAAGAGATTTGACCGCTGATTAGTTCATTTTGGCGTTGATTACACCCGGTTTCTGAAAGGCTAATCAAATAGTTGATGAACTAACACGTTGTTGAGTTAACAGGCAGGTTAAATCAATTTACGTTTCTGAAACGCTAATTAGTTAAAAATTTACTAATCATTGATCATCTTGACATGACACATTTATGCCTTAAATAGCTTTCCAGAAACCGAAAACAGCGTTTGACATGTGGTTTGACCATGGGTTTGACATTAGTTTTGTTATGTAACACGTTGATCAAATCAAACGACTGATCAAGCTTTTTGCAACTCAATTTACACCTGACAAGAAATTCGACCGTTCATTAGTTAATTTTGACGTTGATTAGCCTTTCAGAAACCGGGGGTAAGTCTTTTATAACCTAAAATAGAATTTAAAAGGTCCCAGTATTTGTACCTCAACTCAATTAATCCTTTTAAACTATAAGTACTAAAGTAAATAAACACAGGTCACATTTCAATTTATTATGTTATTCAATTCTATACAAAATAATCATTTTGATCATTAAAATGACAAAATATTGTATAAAATGTGACCTAGGGGCTGTATTATACCAATAATACCGGTTTATAAGCATAACATATATAAATTAAATTAGTAACTAGTTAGGTACTAAAGATCGCCATGTGGTTGAAATTCGACCATAATTAATATTTAATTTTTTTAGTTTTCTTGATTAGTCAAGGAGTAGGTACAATTACTGTCGTTTTTTACAATAATTGTCGTGGTTGAAATTTGTACCAAATAACTATTTGAAAGTGTGCATCCTACTATTATTATAAATGTGAAAGTTTGTGAGGATGTATAAAAATAAGTAAATAATAAAATATATAAAAATCTTTTTATTCAGAATAGAAAAAACCAAGTTTTTGTTTTCTGATCGTCTGTAAAAAAAAGAAAAAAAAGATTACAATAATTTGTTCGGAACCCGGTATGGATGGATGTTTGTTACTCTTTTACGCAAAAACTACTCAACTGATTTTGATGAAATTTGGTATGCATTAATTTAATAACTCTCTCTGGATTAACATAGGCTACTTCTTATCCCGGAAAAGTACTATTCCCGCGGCATACTCGATAGGATATTCACGAGGGCGGCCCAGCTAGTTCTTTAAATATAACAACAGCGCAAAATATATTATAATAATAATATTATTTCAATTGTACTGGGGTAATTCATAACAAATACATATCTGAAAGGGTTTATTCTTTGGAATAATCAACAGCGCAAAATAGACCATAGACTACTAAATATTAGAAATAACATTATTATGTTCTGTACCGTACTGTGACCAAAACAAATGATACACAGTAAAAGACTGCCAAAATCTGCAGTCGCATATCTTCTCCATACCAAAAGAATTCGCCGCCGCCCGCCGTTCTCATTAAAAAAAAATTATAATATTGAAACGCTTTTAAAATATTTTGCATCGCATATTACTGCAAAAGTAGGTATAGTTTACAGAGGGTTTAGTAATTTTTTTTATCAAGACGTAAGAGTATACTGTACAGTACTAACATTTTTTTTTGTTTAATTTTCGAGAATAATCTTTGTATGCAAATAATAATAATGTTTTTTTATATTTCTGTAAGACATAAGAAAATGTTTAGGCCACATTTGCCGCCCCCTAAAATTTGCCGCCTTCACCTTCTAGTAAATCCGCCTTGATATTTACTACTTTTTAACTGACTTCAAAAAAACGGAGGCGGTTGTACGTTCGGCTGTACCTATATTTTTATTTTTTTGTATGTTCTACGATTACTCCGCCGTCTGTGGACCGATTTTCAAAATTCTTTTTTGCTGTATAGGGCATAATCCCAAATTGGTCCTTTTGACATCAAAGTGGTGACCTGATCATGGGATCCATGAGGAAACGAGGGAAATCCTCGAAATTTATATGGACACATGGTGATTTCTTCTTTTTCTAAAGTAGTCAAATCATATGCTACAAAAAAAATAGATTTTGCTCCAAGGTATACCCTGAATTCAAAAGTGCTGAACAGAACTCCTTAGAGATACATGTTTGGGGATTTCGGCGTTGTTTAAAGAACTAAAAGCATATGCCACTATGTCAATTAGAGTAATCAACATCATCACATTATGATGATATAAAAGGTACTTCTCATAGTATTTTACACCGGCACGGATTACTCTGCAAATTTTAACGTGAATTCTATAAAGTATTGTAGGATATTGTTTGGGCTGGTACCGACATCAAAATTAAGAAGAAGAAGGAGAAAAAGGTTAAATTTTAGCCGAATTTAAAAGGGGAATTATTCAGAAAATAAGTTTTATTTCCTACTTTTCTTTCTTTTCTTAAACTTTCACAGTCATTCAAACTATTTAGGAAGTTTTGAATATGGTAAGCTTTCCTTTAATGTTACCACGTTGCTTAATTAATTATTTTATGCGTGTATCACTCATTTTGATAAAGAAAATATTTACCTGAGGATAAACTATGAATCAATACGTGCAAGCACGTTTAAATTTCCATAATTGAATGCGATGCAATTTATGAACAATTGGAGCTCGGCGGTCGATACAATCGATAAAATGTTGCTGTTCTTATCAGTTAGGCATAAAAATTTCTAAGAATTTGCAATAAGGAACTATTTATACTGACCAAGATGTCATGCTACTGTGGCGAAGCCGCAGAGGAAGACGTACACCACGCTATCTGGGAGTGCCGTCTGTACGGGGAGGCGCGTAGGGAGCTTTTGGATGGGATCGAAGTCTTTAGAGAGGGTCCGGCCTATTACTGCGACCTCGTTTCCACGGCGGCGAACTTCGGACGGCTACGGGAATACGCGCGACTATGGCACAGGACAAGAAGTGGACTAGAACGCCAAGAGAGGGCATTAATTGGAGGCGAATAAGGAAGAAAACCTAGATGGTAGAACCAGTACGCGCTATCGGAAGACACCGAAGTCGTATCTGTGTTGTCCGCCCCAGAAAGGGGAGAAGGACTTAGGGACAGATAGAAAGAGACTAAAGAACTTGTAGGGAATCAAGAATTGCGCACCTGAAGGGCAGGACCCAGGACAGTAGGGTGCGCATTCCCATGTTTCGGCCCGTATAACCAAGACGGTTGATAGGGCCATGGGTTGGTGGAGGGATTTGACCAAGATGTCATATTATTTAGTATTATGTATTTATAATTTATTTAAGCAAGTGAAATACAGATTTTGGAATTAATATCTTTAAAGGTCAAACTTTACTTGACAAGGACAAACCTTCAAAAATACTAAAAAAAATACTTTAATTTAAAAAATATAAAGAGATCTCATTGCCAGATCCAAATAAAAGGCTAAGGATAAAAAAAAAATGAAAGGAAAAGATATGGCTGACTCACAAAATGCCCTTGAAATGACCACGATATCCTCCGATTGACTTTGCTGCGTCGACAAGCAACTCCGCAGGTCAAGGGTTGTTGCGGATAGTCCAAGCTGTCCTTCAAGACCAAAGGTATCCTCGTTGCAGAAAATATGCCGTCCTGTATGTATCCTCAATCGTAATTAGCCAACTTGGTTTTTATACTTTGCGACGTTCCGTGGTTCTTGTATTAATAAGAATGAAGAAGGAGCATAATATAGGCTCCCAGATGTAAAATAAAACGACTTAGTACTAATATAGTGGACTGTATTATAAAAATGGGTGTAAGTCTGGTCACCTACGTTGACAAGATTATAATGTCGAAAATAAAATACAGCTATCGCCGCTTAGTATGCGCTGGCGAATAAGACGCATGCGCAGGCGCCGCGTGACACATTGCGGTGTAGACGCAACAAATGCACAAAAAAGTATGAAATAAAACTTGTTTTCTAAATAATTCCCCTTTTAAATTCGGCTAAAATTTTACCTTTTTATCCTTCTTCTTCTTAATTTTGATGTCGGTACCAACCCAAACAATATCGTACAATACTTTATAGAATTCACGTTAAAATTTGCAGAGTAATCCGTGCCGGTGTAAAATACTATGAGAAGTACCTTTTATATCATCATAATGTGATGATGTTGATTACTCTAATTGACATATTACTAAGGCGGGTCAATAAGTCCGTGACTTTTTGAATTTCTAACCTCCTTACTGAAAAAGCAACACTACTCCTGTCAACAGGCATCTGTCAGTTGACTTCTATCAAAATTTGAACTTGCTGCATCAGTTAGTTTGTGTTTTACAGCAATCTTTATCAGACTATCCAGTAACTTAAGGAAACAATGGAAAAAAGTGAATTTCGTGTGCTTATTAAGCATTATTTTTTGCGAAAAAAAACCATTACCGAGACCAAGGCTAAGCTTGATAAATACTATGGGGACTCTGCACCATCGATTTCAATGGTAAAAAAGTGGTTATTGAATTTCGTTGTGGCCGTACAAGCACTGAAGATGCCGAACGTCCTGGACGCCCAGTTGAGGTCTCTACACCCGAAACAATCGAAAAAATTCACGATATGGTGTTGGCCGACCGAAGATTAAAAGTGCAAGAGATTGTGGAAGCCATAGGCATCTCGCATGGCTCAGTGGTTTCAATTTTGAATGATCACTTGGTCATGAGAAAGCTTTCCGCAAGATGGGTGCCGCGTTTGCTCACAGTCGACCACAAACGCAATCGTGTAACAACTTCACAGGAAGGTTTGGCGTTGTTTAATCACAATATGGAGGAGTTTTTGCGCCGTTTTGTAACCGTGGACGAAACATGGATCCATCACAACACACCAGAGACCAAACAACAGTCAAAACAGTGTGTTTCTAAGGGTGAATCGGCGCCAAAGAAGGCCAAGGTGGGTTTGTCAGCCAATAAAGTTATGGCGACTGTTTTTTGGGATGCACGTGGGATAATCCACATTGACTATCTTCAAAAGGGAAGAACAATTAATGGGGAATATTATGCCAACTTATTGGACCGCTTCAATGAGGATTTGAAAACAAAACCGACCTCATTTGGCCAAGACAATAAGTTCTTTTTCACCAAGACAATGCAAGGGTGCACACATGTGCAGTTGCCATGGCAAAAATCCATGAATTGGGCTATGAATTGCTCCCACATCCACCCTATTCTCAAGATTTGGCTCCGAGTGACTACTTCTTGTTCCCAAACCTGAAAAAATGGCTCGGTGGAAAAAGATTTGACTCCAATGATGAAGTCATCTCGCAAACAAAGGCCTATTTTGAGGACCTCGACAAATCATATTTTTTGAAAGGGATAAAAAAATTGGAGAAGCGTTGGACAAAGTGTATAGAGCTCAAGGGGGACTACGTTGAAAAATAAAATGATTTATTTATCAAAAAATCTGTGTTTTATTCCAAAAGTCACGGACTTATTGACCCGCCCTCGTATCACACACAAACACATACAAATTAATCTCAAATGGATTTAATGCAGTATCAGCAGCAGACGAATGGCAAAAATATTGTGTAAAAAAAATTTAAAACGATTATATAAAAAAAGATGGATGGATGGGAACAATTACCTTGAAACAATATTATACCTTCTTATTTATTATTTTGCCTCTTAGAAAAAAAAAATCAAAAAGTCAACGTGTATAGACCCACCAAGTTATCTGACCCGGTGAAGGCGTCGCTAAATTTTTGCCACCGGGTCAGATAAGCTTGTAGCGCTGTAATAAAATAGGCTACTTGACCTTGTTTTTATTTATGTCATAAACGCTTCATAATTGTTTCATTACATAAAAAAAATATTAATATTTTTAAACCTAAAAACCTACAAAAATATTTTGAAATACACTTTTTAAAAACCGTCGAAAACACTATTCGCCATGTTGGTTGATAGATTATCTGTGCTGTGACGTCATACTAATACTATTTGTAATCTGTGGTATAGTCCAGTCAGTGACGTTTTGTCATAAATAACTTTTTAAGATGTCATGAAATATTTACAGAAACACGTTCCGTTTCACTACTACGTATGTGTTTAGTGTGTTTGTGTCGTCACATCCTTGCCGGAAGTTACTTCGCGGTGTTTTCATCAGTAGAAATTAAAAAACAAAAATACATATTTTTTGTTTCACGGCGATTCGAAAATCGTTTTGGTTACAACTAATAACTTTCTCGATTGGACAACAATATCGATTAAGCTTCTTTAAGTCCTCCACAGACGAGAGGCCGATCGTTTCAGTTAGAACTGACGTCAGTTTGGCCTGAACGGATTCGAGCACATACACGGAGAAAATCGCATCCGAACGAACTGACGTCAGTTCCTTTATTAGGCCCTTAGATTAATAACGCCTAGATAGTCTTTAAACAAACGCATCGTACAAAGTGAAGCAAGCAACAGATAGATGTAAGCGTAAGCATTACATACCGACACGCACACAAACAAAACTTTAAAGTTGTGGAGTGTGTACTCTTAAAATTGGAATTATTGTATTTGTTTTTCTTAAAATTGTCAGTTTTTCTTAATATGTAAAAATATAACATATATTTCATTTTAAACCATCTAAGCACAATTGGTGAAATTTATTTATATTAAACTGGTATTATGGAATATATTAAGGATTATCTTAATACTGGCAAAACTTTAAATGGATAGTTAAAAAAATCTGAAAATATTATAAAACTTTGTCTTAGTTGCAACTATTAGTTAGCCATGAATATTTTTAAATAAATTTATTTTTACTAGTAACACTTTCACAATTCACAATAGGGCAGCAAGATGGCTACATAATATGATTTTAAAATATTTTTAATAAGTATTTGACTTAATACAAGTCAAATCTTAAAAAAGTCAAAAAAAATCGGACATAACATAACATACTTACATATGAAATGTTATGTCCGAAGCCTTTTTAATTCTTTTCCGATGCATTGTGACACCCAATAACGACACAAACCATCATGTTAATAGTCAGAGATGTATGCACTTGCGCTTGACATTGACAACTGACGGTTCGTTCGAACAAACTGAGCCGAAATGGCTCAGTATGTACGGGTACGCCGGTACGCCGGTAAACCGGGTACGCGCATGAAAGGTGAAGTAAATTACTTCACTTTTCATGCGCGTACCCGGTTTCTAGGCGTTTTAATCTAAAGTTCGGCCTGAACTGATTCGAGCACATACACGGAAAATTGCCGCGAGCTTCGGTCGTGTTTTTAGGGTTCCGTAATACTTAAGGAACCCTTATAATTTCACTCTGCCCGTCCTTCTGTCTGTCTGTCCGTCGCTCTCCTAGCTTCTGTAATAACTTTATGACAATAACTTTTGTAATAATTCAAAGAAAACCTATTGCGCGTTGATAGTTACGGAACCCACCTTAGACATGTCGTGACATGCTCTTGGTCAGTTTAGGCTATTATTTTATTTATTAATTGTATTTAGCTGCAATTTAGCTGCTGCAAAAAAAAATATTTAGTCTTTAGATTTTATCAACCATAGTGGCTCTAAAGTTTTAAATACTTCAATGAACTTTTATAAATTAAAAAAAAATTTAGACCACGTATAATTTTTAGGGTTCCGTACACAAAGGGTAAAAGCGGGAAGCTATTACTGAGACTTTGCTGTTCGTCCGTCTGTCGCCAGGCTGTATCTTAACTTTCTTATACCGTAATACGAGGGCGGGTCAATAAGTCCGTGACTTTTGGAATAAAACACAGATTTTTTGATAAATAAATCATTTTATTTTTCAACGTAGTCCCCCTTGAGCTCTATACACTTTGTCCAACGCTTCTCCGATTTTTTTATCCCTTCCAAAAAATATGATTTGTCGAGGTCCTCAAAATAGGCCTTTGTTTGCGAGATGACTTCATCATTGGAGTCAAATCTTTTTCCACCGAGCCATTTTTTCAGGTTTGGGAACAAGAAGTAGTCACTCGGAGCCAAATCTTGAGAATAGGGTGGATGTGGGAGCAATTCATAGCCCAATTCATGGATTTTTGCCATGGCAACAGCACATGTGTGCACCCTTGCATTGTCTTAGTGAAAAAGAACTTTTTTCTTGGCCAAATGAGGTCGGTTTTTTTCAAATCCTCATTGAAGCGGTCCAATAAGTTGGCATAATATTCCCCATTAATTGTTCTTCCCTTTTGAAGATAGTCAATGTGGATTATCCCACGTGCATCCCAAAAAACAGTCGCCATAACTTTATTGGCTGACAAACCCACCTTGGCCTTCTTTGGCGCCGATTCACCCTTAGAAACACACTGTTTTGACTGTTGTTTGGTCTCTGGTGTATTGTGATGGATCCATGTTTCGTCCACGGTTAAAAAACTCCTCCATATTGTGATTAAACAACGCCAAACCTTCCTGTGAAGTTGTTACACGATTGCGTTTGTGGTCGACTGTGAGCAAACGCGGCACCCATCTTGCGGAAAGCTTTCTCATGCCCAAGTGATCATTCAAAATTGAAACCACTGAGCCATGCGAGATGCCTATGGCTTCCACAATCTCTTGCACTTTCGATCTTCGGTCGGCCAACACCATATCGTGAATTTTTTCGATTGTTTCGGGTGTAGAGACCTCAACTGGGCGTCCAGGACGTTCGGCATCTTCAGTGCTTGTAAGGCCACAACGAAATTCAGTAAACCACTTTTTTACCATTGAAATCGATGGTGCAGAGTCCCCATAGTATTTATCAAGCTTAGCCTTGGTCTCGGTAATGGTTTTTTTTCGCAAAAAAATAATGCTTAATAAGCACACGAAATTCACTTTTTTCCATTGTTTCCTTAAGTTACTGGATAGTCTGATAAAGATAGCTGTAAAACACAAACTAACTGACGCAGCAAGTTCAAATTTTGATAGGAGTCAGTTGACAGGAGTAGTGTTGCTTTTTCAGTAAGGAGGTTAGAAATTCAAAAAGTCACGGACTTATTGACCCGCCTTAGTAGCTAGACAGTTAAAATTTTCACAAATGTATCATACAATTGTGAAAATTTTAGAGTAGGTATTTCTATTGCCGTTATAACAACAAATAGTCAAAACAGAATAAAATAAAAATTTGAGACTCACATACAACAAACGTGATTATTTCCGTTTTGTTCGGAACTTATCTTGCCGACTCGCACTTGACCGATTTTATTTTACACTCAAATTCTATTACCGTTCAATCCAATTTTATTGCCGTTCAGTCCATCCGTACAGGTCAAAACTAATGTTGCCAACTCAGGTGTTTTACAAAGTTTTACTACTACATTTTGTATTTTATTCACTCCTCAGTAGGAATTTAATTGTTAGTAGTGGTTTTGTAGAAAATAGCTAGACAGTAATCATAACATGCAAAATGGCCTGCTTCTATGTGCTATTATGACACCTTATCATAATAGCACATAGTAGCACGCATCCGTAAGTCGCTTAAAACTACCGATTTAATTTCTATACACGTAATATTTCCTACTATATTTTTTAAATTTAACGGTTGAATATTAAAATTGAAAAAGTATGTATGTTTGTAAACACAAAATCCCAAAAAAAATGTTTAGGGATTCCTAAGTTTAGTAGCTTTTTTATAGTTATCGGTACTAATTTATTATTATTTTTTTTGTCTTTTTTTTTTCAACACAATTTGTCCAAATTGCCTTTATCTTTTAACGTGTGTGTGTTTAATCTATGAATCAAATCCATAGTAGTGTGTATTGCTGATATGTATTTCTAAGCATTATTTTAAGAAATTAAAGCTTTTCGCACGCCTTCCTCAGCATAAACTTTAATTGTGCCAAATTTCACTCTGATCCGTACGTACAATTCTCGTAAAACTGTACTTGAAATTTTCGCTTCACGTATTAATATATAGATTGTAATAATTATATTGAACTGGATTATTCCAGTTCGCGCTTTGTGCTGTTGGTAATTGGTACTAATGCAATTGAGTAGGCCAATTAAGGGCACTTATACAATATATTATAAATGTCAAAGTTTTTGAGGATGGATGGATGGATATATGGATATTTGTTACTCTTTCACGCAAAAACTACTGAACGGGTTTTGATAAAATTTGGTATGATTACTAAACACACATTTAGCGGAACACAAAAAAGGCCCATATTTAAAGAAAATAGGTTTTATTTTAAAATCTACTTACTACACTTCTTTTGTTATTTAAAGTTTCATTTGTTTTACTTAAAATGAGATGACATCGAGAAGAGATTTTGCGAGTAAAGGCTATTTGTGAAAAATGGTACATTTTTTAACTTTTCATGTAACCGGGAAAAGTGAAAATTAATATTAAAATAACAATTAATTAAATTAGAAAAATGGTGATTAATATCGCGTATTTCCTCCACTTGTTCTTATTAAAGTTTCTACCCTTCTAGGCATACTGAGAATGATGTTATCGATGGTCTCCTGGGATAGTCTCCGCCATTCCTCAAGTACGGCGATTCGCAGTTCACCCACGTTGGCAGGAGCTGGAATTCTGGACTTAACTTTTCTTTTAAGCAAGTCCCAAACGTGCTCTATTGGGTTCATATCCAGTGATCTCGCCGGTCACTCCATAAGAGTGATATTCATATAATTAAGATAAGCTTGAGTTACCCGAGCGGTATGCGGCCTAGCATTATCCTGCATAAAAACAAAATCGTCACCGATATATGGGGCAAACTGTACGACATTTTCTTCTAAAACTTCTCTGATATAGCGGTCTGCAGTCAGACTCCCTCTGTCAATCACTACCAAGTCTGTGCGAGCTGCCAAACAAATGCCCGCCCAAACCATTATTGATCCACCACCGTATGCAACTGTAGTTTCAAAATTTGTCTGAATGTATCGTACTCCTTTGCGTCTGTATATTCTTTGCCTGCCGTCAATTTCATTTAAGAGAATTCTGCACTCATCACTAAACAATACCGTACTCCATTGGTCCGCGTTCCGATGTTCCTGAGCAAAAGTTAACCTGTTTCTACGATGATATACCTCGAGCCTTGGAGCCTTTGCGGGCACAAATTAACCCAAACCAGCTTCTTCGAACCTTCTTCGTACCGTACGCTCACTTACGGTTACACCCCGCACTGCTTCTAACTCATGTCGGGCTTGGACGGCCGTCAAACGGGGGTTCCTACGTACACGAAGCCGAATGAAACGATCATCCCTACTCGAAGTGCGTCTTTTTCTGCCTTGTCCTGCTCTTCTCACATAAGTACCGGTCTCCCTGAACCGTTGGATACTGCGATGGATCGTTAAAACTGGTCGACGAAGATCTCTGGATATCACTCTGTAAGTTTGACCATTTCTTCGCATTTCGAGTGCCCTAGCAATCTCCGTTGGAGCTAAGTCAGGCATAATTCAGTCCTCAACTCCAAAAAGATACGTGATTAAAAAACTAACAAAAAACAGTATTTCAATGAAATTTTAAATCAAACTCAGAAGGAAGAAATACTCGAAGTTCGCTCCAGATAAGGTGTATTTGAATAATATTAAAACAATTGCATAAAATGTGATGTTCAGTTGTTTTCTTAATTTGAAAATATTTATTTTTAAATTAAATGACGTATAAACCAGCCAGCAACCTTATATGATACTGATATCAAACCTTTATTTTATGTTCCGCTAAATATGCCGGTGTGTGTACTATAATTATTATAATTTTTTCGTACCTACTACTAAAACATTTAGCGAATCTAGGTATCCTAGCTGCTATCATAGAATAGTAGCTGTTGCCCGCGGCTCCGCCCGCGTAAATACAGTATCCCACGGGAACACTGTATCTTTCGGCATAAAAGAAGGCTTTTTTTAATCAAGAGCTTAAACTACTACCATACCAAATTTCATCGAAATCAGTTCAGTAGTTTTGCGTGCAAGAGGAACATCCATCCATCCGTCCATCCATCCACCCATACATACATCCTCACAAACTTTCACATTTATAATAGTAGTAGGATTAATTTTACATATAAACAGTTGTTGATTTATAGCATGTAGATGTCCCATGAAATAGAGATTTACTTACATTGAAGTGACTTTCACAAATATACAATCAACTTTTAGTTTTAAATGATTTAGGATATCTTTTTGGGAGTTTCAACTTCCAACAAAACTTTCCTCATTTCGAAATATTCCGGTAGTATAATGAACAACTTGTCTGGAGTTTTTATTTTCACAATTTTATACGACATTCATAGGTTATTATAAATGTTTTGTAAAGATTAAAATAAAACCACGTAGTTCTTTGTTGCCTACCTAAATGTCGCAAATACCTTGAAATGAAGATGTTAGTTCTTAAAATGATATCATCTAACGATAGATGTTAGAAAATCGTGAATTGATAGTCTGCATATTCTCGATTTTCTAGGTCACCTGCACATTTTTTTACCTGTTTTCCAATTTATTTTTACACTGGAATGGCAAGGTAATAGCCCCGACTAAATGGCATCGCTTTTTTTCCAGCTCCTTAAGCATTAAAACTAACACTATATCAAAATTTCAAATTACCTCAAACATATTTTTTGTGAATAAAAAAAACACTTCAATAATTTGTCTATTAACTAACGTAAGTAAAGTAAGTAACGTAACTAAAGATAAGTAAAGATTCGGGACACGTAATCCAGGATGGAACCTGCACCCTGTACGCAACTCTACGGCTACGGACGCATCCGACACGTATGTTACGTTAAAGACGGGAAAATAATATATTTGATAACAAAAATAGGGTACTATTTTCTTTTTAGTGTAGATAAATATATCAGTATACAATGTAGGTTTTAACTTTTGCAAAGAATCTAGAAACAACACAAATAATTCGCCTTGCTCGCCATGGGATAACTGGCCAAAGTCAACGAGAGCTGGGAAAATACTTAATTATTAATTTTCTCCGGACAAAGGTTTTTAAAGAAAAACAATTCGCACAAACTGAATTCACAGTAGATACAAGGCCTTCGGAGAATAAGATGATTCGCTAACAAGCCACAGGATGACGGGTGCGGGTCGTGCGGGTAATACCTAACCACCTTTGTGGTTCAGTGCTTGAGCGCGTCGGCTCTCAGGCCGTAGCTGTAGGTCGCGGATCACGCCAAAGGAACAAACAAGTTTTTTGTGTATAGGTCGTAGTCCGTGTATTAAATATGAATGTGTAGGTACTGTATACTCTAATGAAAGTAATAGGAGAAATTAATACGACGAAGCAATAATAAAAGTGTAACTAAAACTTCCTGAGTGCTATGTGTGAGGTTTTTCGTACAGCGCCACCTAGTAAAAGCCAAACGCGGTCACGATCGAATGGAAAAAGAAAAACTCACTTTCAGCACTCTAATAAGTTGATCATGTAAAAAAAAACAAGATTTTTAATGATGTACAGCATTTTCTTTTATATCAAACCACCGGGAATATGCCGCGTGAACCTAAAAATCAGAAAACTAGGCCTGAGATAACCGAAACATCATCAGTTTAGCAAAGCTAAATCCCTTCAAGAGTTTAAATGGATTCAAAACAAACATATACCTGTACCATGTGTAGTATCAATTAAAGTATTAAATATATTTTCATTGTCTGGTGTCGCGTGACGGTTTTACTGGAGATTATTTGGGATGGGATTTGCCACGGGCCGCAAATGGATATAGTTAAGTCACTTAACTAGCTCTTGAGATTTAATTTATTTACAGCGGCACATACATTTAGGCGGCACGATTACGATCCGATCTTTATTCACACGATAACACGGATCTAGATCGCAGCCACTGCAAATTTGTGCACTTTTTAGATATAATATATAAAATAGTATTCGGGGACATACTCCTCCGAAACGGCTTGACCGATTCTTATGAAAATTTTTTTGCATATTCGGTAGGTCTGAGAATCAGTCGTAATTTATTTTCAACTCCTAAAATCTAAATGATAAGGGTGACCCACCCCTATATAATTTGTTTACCACATTTTTTATTTTTATATGATGTGGCATTAAAAAATACATACAACCCTAAATTTACGCGGCCGGAGCCGCGGGCAATAGTAGTATATTTATAAAGCTTAAATGATTGTATGAACTGGTGAACATAGGACGGTTTGAAACTTTCGTGTTAACACGCGGTTTCCAAGAATAATTAAAAGCCTATAGAAAGACTAAATAGGGTATGTAGGTACAGGTAGGTACAAATGCAAAATAATTTGGATGCTAGAAAAGTCCGTTTAGATACAACTAATCTTGGCCACCGTGTACCTTAAAATAACCACGATATTTTGATATATTTAATAATCAAAAGTTAAAAACTATAACCCGACTACGCAAACTATATAGCCTATGTTCATTACGAATCTATACTGACACCTTATTCATTATAATCGAACCAGTAGTTTAGGCGCTAAGAATTTGTACTGTAAAAGCTATTATTTACAAGATATGAATATTTATATAACATTAATTAGTTAGATAAGCCTTTCTAATTGAGATACTTTTAAGAAAACATATTGTGATGATTATAAACTAAATTATAAATCCCAACACATAATTTTCTTCCGGAACTCGTTATAAAAACTAGCGCTAAAATTAAAAAGTATTTTAAAATTTTATTATACTTGCGGTAGCATTAATTTATAAAGCCAAAGTAATATTTCTTTTGCTTGTAGTTTTAAAGTTTCGTTTCAGGTAGCTCTCAAACCCCTGTGATCTCTTTACCAGTCCCGCTTTTCGCTGCTATACAGTATTACACGTTTATTTTTTAATTTATTATTATAAGAGCTAGAAAATAAACATTTTAAATTCAAAATTTTTATAGCTAAGTATTTGTTTATGTCTTTCTAGGCGGTAGTTTTACTCAAATTCTAATAATATTATTATATAAATGTGAAAGTTTGAGGATGGATGGACGCAAATCTACTGAACGGATTTCGATGATATTTGGTATGGTAGTAGGCAGTGGCGTGCACAGGATTATGACACTGGGTATGCGGCGAAGTACTGGGTCACAAAAACTTTTTCGTTTATAGATTTTTAGCATAGCTACAGCCAAGCGACAAAAACGAGTCGAAACCATGCCAACAGAGCAAGTCTTAGATGTACTACTATTCATGTACATCTTCTACGGCAACGCAGACAAAACAGCGATCGATCGTCGCGGCGGAAGAAATTCTAATAAGTAAAATATTAAGCATATTTTAAAAGATTATAACTACTCACCAGTCAGTCAGCTTCAATTTTCACATATTCAAGGTTCCGGTTACTTGAGATTACTATATCCCGATGTAAATTACTAAATAATATGCAAGGAAAACAATATAATTTAATCGTGTGTACACAACCACACAGCCAGTTATACGTTTCATAACTTGTAACTTGAAATTTTCGAGTTACATTATTTTCTTGCTGGTTTAATTGTTGTAACTCGGGTACAACCTACCTTTAGACAGAATTTGAATCTTTTCACTGAATGACAATTGTGAGAACTTGTTATTTTTAATTTTTAATAAACACACATTTTCAACACAAACCTCACCATTAAATAACATTTTAAAAAAATCAACAAAGGCACTAGTAAAAGCAAATCACTACAATTATTATAGAAACTCAGTAAAAAACTGTTAAATGTACACACTTTCAAATGTTAAAATGAAAAATCTTTTAAGAAAACTATAAATAAACTGGAGCGATTAAATTGTAAACAATGCTTATCACATGAAATATGAAATATGGCCCCTGCGAAACACAAAACGTTTCTTCTATTTAAACAAATAAAACCTTACTAAACAAAAATTCATAATGTGCATACGTGATTTATTAGATTTCCGTCTATTATTTTTACTCGGATTATAGGCAACGAATAATTTCCAACAACCCAGTTCGGCGGTTTTCGGAAGCGATCGGATAACCGAGAGCCATCGCCTGCCGCGGGAATTGCCGCTATATAATCATGTCGATATTCATGGGTATTCAAAGTATGAAAATTACACATACATGCGATGATATGTCCTGCAGAACGCAACGGCATGAGATGAGTTGCTATTTATAAAATATTAGGCGTTTATAAGTTATTATATTTTTTTAATTAATTTATTTACAATAGTAAATAAATTTATTAAAATACTTTAATTAATAAATTAAAGTATTTTAATAAAACGTACGAACGTTTTATTAAAATATCAGTGAATGACAAGTAAAGCACTGCATTTCTGCCTACAAGGAGCGCACGCCCCTGGTAGTAGGAGGGATACTGTATTTACGCGGGCGGAGCCGCGGGAAAAAGCTAGTATGACATATATATGCGTGAAGCAAAAACGTTAAGTACAGTTTAAAGAGAATTGTGCGAACAGAGGAGTATGAAATCTGACACGGTTACGTTAGTAATATATATTCTTTGGCACAGTTGAAGTTTATGTGGAGGAAGATTTGCAGAAAGCTAATATTTTTTTAACAATGCTTAAAACCACATAATATTAATAAAAACAATGTAACATGTTACTGACGATTGTCAATATTTCTTACACATTCACTAAATAACAATTACATATTATTTTTTATTGCGTAATTAAGAGGCAAAACAACCCTTAAAAAGATGAAACTTAAGAATTAAGATATGAATTATGGTCGAATTCGACCACAGGCGGCTCTAGTTTATAAAATAATTAACATGGGCACGTCTTAATCCAGCCTAACAGTTGATCTGCGTGTGTTCTAATCTAACGTTTCAGAAACGGAAATTAATTTAACAGGCCTGTTAACTCAACAACGTGTTAGTTCATCAACTATTTGATTAATCTTTCTGAAACCGGGTGTAATACACGTTTCTGAAACTCTGATTAGTGAAAAATTTACTAATCATTGATCAAATTGACATGACACATACAAGCACATACAAGCCTTAAATAGCTTTCCAGAAACCGAAAACAGCGCTTGACATGTTGTTTGACCATTCGTTTGACATTAGTTTTGTTAACTAACACGTTGTTCAAATCAAACGACTGATCAAGCTTTTTGCAACTCAATTTAGACTTGACATGAGATTTGACCGCTGATTAGTTGATTTTAGCGTTGATTAGCCTTTCAGAAACCGGGGTTAAATGGACGTGGGCTATAGATAAACTCAGAATCAGAGATATTATACCTTGATTAAATAATTAATATTCTTAATGTCTTTCGGGACTCGTCTTTCATTCATCATCTGTCACTTCGATAGAAAGACGATGATTGCCGAGGGACATTAAAACGTAGTTGTACCTACTATATTTATGTACAGTACCTGCAACTAACTTCATGTCTTTCTATGGAAGTGACACATGATGCATCAAGCGACGATTTCCGAAAGACATTAAAAGCGTAGCTTTACTGTATTATATTCTAGTTTGTTCTTAATGTCTTTCGGGCCTCGTCTTTCATTCATCGTCTGTCACGTCTATAGAAAGACGATGATTGCCAAGGGACAATAAAACGTAGTTGTACCTACTATATTTATGTACAGGACCTGCAACTAACTTCATGTCTTTCTATGGAAGTGACAGATGATGCGTCAAGCGACGATTTCCGAAAGACATTAAAAGCGTAGCTTTACTGTATTATATTCTAGTTTGTTCTTAATGTCTTTCGGGCCTCGTCTTTCATTCATCGTCTGTCACTTCTATAGAAAGACGATGATTGCCAAGGGACAATAAAACGTAGTTGTACCTACTATATTTATGTACAGGACCTGCAACTAACTTCATGTCTTTCTATGGAAGTGACAGATGATGCGTCGAGCGACGATTTCCGAAAGATATTAAAAGCGTAGCTTTACTGTATTATATTCTAGTTTGTTCTTAATGTCTTTCGGGCCTCGTCTTTCATTCATCGTCTGTCACTTCTATAGAAAGACGATGATTGCCAAGGGACAATAAAACGTAGTTGTACCTACTATATTTATGTACAGGACCTGCAACTAACTTCATGTCTTTCTATGGTAGTGACAGATAATTCGACAAGCGACGATTTGCGAAAGACATATAATGTCTTTCGTAAATCGTAGTATTACAGTAAAGCTACGCTTTTAATGAAAGCGTACTACGTAAGCGTAAGCGTACGTAAGCTTTACTGTATTATATTCTATTTTGTTCTAATGTCATTCGGGACTCGTTTTTCATTTATCATCTGTCACTTCGGCAGAAAAACAATGAATGCCGATTTTTATTCGCGGGATATTGCTAGATATAATACTAATTAAATTGTATGCTATGGATTTCCGCAACGTAATGCCTGATTCTATTAACATTCAATGAAATCTGTCAAATCCTTGTAATTGACAAAATTTGTTTATTTTAACCCAGGTAAAAGCTGGGTAAAAATATACAAAACGCGTGATCATTCTTAGGGCGGATTCGACCTAACTGGAGTAAAATTTTACTCGAGTATAAATGTTTCCAAATCCTCAGAGTAAGCTGGTTTTGCGTTTTTCCAACTACTAATCCAAGAATAAGGTAATTACAAGGGAGTAAATATTTACACGGGCGATTTTGACGGAGTAAAGTATTAAACTGAAAATGTGAATAGTCGCACAGCTGGCTGTCAATTGTCACGATCAATGTCATTGTGAAGTGTTATAATTTGATATTAACATTTTACTATATTACTCTACGAAATTAAATTATTATGGCGTACAAGTCATTCTAATACAAACAATAGTACATGATTTTTTGTCGGTTTATACATTCGTTCATTATTCATTGAATAATAATACCGAGCATAGTATACTCTTCGAGTAACTTGGTAAAACGCAAACTATATCCTATATAGTTATCTAGATAGATATCCTAGAGTAAATTGAAGGAGTAAAATTAGTCTCATTATAGTTACACTCGTGTAACTTCAAGTTTGGTCGAATCGGGCCTTAGAGTCTTAAACAGTTTTTGACAGATGACATTTGCGAATGATCATATCGACAGAATGTACATAGTGGTGCTAAAGAAACGTAATGTGAATGAAAATACTGGAACAAAGTATTTCAGTAGCTATACACCATACTATAGGTAGTATTAAAACGATAGGTCGTTTCAAGCACAGTTGAAAAATATTTGACGACTCATCATAGCGCGAATATTATATTAGCCACTGGTTACAGTTTCGAAATTCACACCAAGCTTAGAAAAATATATTTAAAAATAACCTCAAAAATATCATAATATACCTGTCATGTAACACAATTTCGGCACTCAGTTTAGGACAGGATGAATACGATGTGAGACCACAAATATTATTAACAATACAATGTGGGTGCTAATGGGTGTGGACTCACGCAGTCCTTTAGATACCAGACCAGATACGACCAGATCAACGTAGTGCTAAACATTCACACCTGTGAATGTTTAGCACCATCTTCTTCTTTTTTATCTCCTAAATAAAATTGGATTCCAATTCAAATGTTTCGCTAAAACTCGAGAACGGCTGGACCGATTTGACTAATTTTCGTCTTGAAATAATTGTGCAAGTTCAGGGAACGGTGAGAAATATTAGAAAAATTGCGGGGAAAATACTAAAAACGACGATTGAATTTTACCATACTAACTGTTCACTAAATTCAATTTGTCACTTAACTAATATTTATTCGCGCGTTCAGTTTTTTATGTTTGGTTCATTAAAAAAATCCATGTACACTGGCAGACACATAAACTGCATCATAGTGCAAGATAACTTTCAATGAAATATAATTAGTGAAAGTGCAAATGTATTTTGATTTATTTCAATGATAATGCTAAGACTGGTTCTTAATCTGATAAAAAAATCAATTCATGTGTGTATAGGTCAACTTTTCTCACTAAAAGAATCAAATTACTCCCTTTGCAGCTTTTTGAAATGAAACAGTGAATAGACCAAAAACGGCTTTAATATGAAAATTTTACAAAACTAATAAAAGAAAAGGTTTTTTTTTTTTGTTTCTAATAACTGATTGAAGTCGGTTTCGCATCGACCTGATCAGTGTTTTTAAAATATGTTGCGGAGTATTGTCCCGTTCTTGAGACAATGCAACTCTGAGTTCCGCAACCGTTGTTGGGACCGGATTTCTTGTAAATACAGCTCTTTTTAGGTTGTCCCACACGTGTTCTATCGAATTGAGGTCCGGGCTACGTGCTGGCCAATCCATGGAACGAATCTCAACCTGAGTAAAGTATTGCTCAACTTGTCTCGCTGCGTGCGGACGAGCATTATCCTGCATCAAAATGAAGTTTTCGCCTATAAATCCGCTAAAAGTACCACATGACGGTCCAATATCTCCGTTATATAGCGATGTGATGTTAAACCACGATAACCACGGCCATGTGTGTCTGCGTCAATAAACACAAGTTCAGTTCAAGCATCCATCGATATGCCGCCCCAAACCATACAAGACCCGCCTCCAAATGGAACCCTCAATGCAATTTTGCGCATATCGCACTCCGCTCGTCTACGGTAGACTAGTCTGCGACCATCAGCACCGTACAAATAAGTCCTACACTCATCAGTGAATAATACGGAAGCCAATTTAGGAAAGTCTTAGTATTTAGGAAGTCTTCAGTTCAATTTAAGTGTTCACGAGCAAATCTAATTTTGGTCAATTTGCGGGTCTGAAAGGTGAGAGTATCACGCTCTTTTAGCCTTCTTCTTATGGTTCGTGCACTAACTGCTACGTCACGTACCTGGTGGAGCTTATTTTTAATGCTTATTGACGTTAAAAACCGATTTCGCAAAGAAGTTGTCACAATAAACCTGTCGTCAAGAGACGTTGTCACCCGAGCTCTGCCGGTTCCACGTCTTCTTTTGAATGAACCTGTCTCCATAAACCTTCTGTAAACTCGGGAAACCGTAGACTGGTTTACATTTAAATCTGCAGAAATTGTACGTTGGTCTAGGCCTTGCTGCACTAGAGCAACAATTTGTGCGGCTTTTTCGGACGATACGTCCATATTCGTGAGAGAAAAACATGTTTAAAATGAAAACAGACTAGCAATTAAACAATTAGTAACGACAATTCAACATGTACCAAAACAAAAAAAAACCATTAATCACAACATTAACATAACAACGAGTTAATCTTTAGTAAATTGACAAGATTTCTTATATAGAATACTTTCTTTCTTTTGTGACAGTACCATATTTAAATTTGATTTTATTTTTGTGTTTATAAACCAGCCTTTATTTTTCAATACCAATAAATATAAAATGTTTGCATATTTCGCAATAAAATTTGATTGAATGTGTTCTTGCACTATAATGCAGTATATGTTTCCGCCAGTGTATTTAAACTTGCGACAAAACAATCAAATTTTGGGTGTGAAAAAACCGATTACGGAATACTAAATTACTAAGTTGGCGAACGACTGTACGGAACAAAAAATTCCAAATCTGGCGACTTAATAATACCAGTTTTGTTCACTGAATATAAATGTAATGAAATGACATTTCATTAATTCAAATTTGTGTGGGTTGTCTGTGGAAGTTGATAGAGGACGCATCGGAGTGACGCGTGATTGAATGGCGGATGATGTTCAGATAATTTTGCGTATTTACAAGTTAAACAAGTTAAACATATTTGTTGTAATATGGTAAAACTTTGGTTAAATAAAACAAAGCTTTGTATTTTCAGAGAAACAATTTGTGGTTTATTTTGAAAATCCTCAATAATATATCTTATATAAATAACTAGCAGTAACGGCGAAATGGTCGTATCTCATATTCATACATATATTATATGCCATATTTTTTTCCACAATCGCTATATTAGGTCATTACATATGAAATTGGTGTTTTTTAAAGAAGGAACATAAAGTCGATTTTTTTTAAACATAATATATTTATTTAATCAAAGTATATATACCTTGCTATCTATGCACTTTTGCCATCTCATAGGTAGTTAGTTCATTGATTCCATTACTAAAAAGAATCATTCGGACATGAATTTTTCCCCTTGCAAGAAGTTATCCAAATTTCGAAAAAAAAATGATAATCCAATTGAAGCTCCTCTAATTTGGTAACCGTCTGTTGTGCAGTGTGTGGTCTAGCGTTGTTCTGAAGCATCAGTAGCCTAGAGCGAATGACCAACCTCGGTTGTTTAGCAGCTAGCTTTTGCATGATGATTTGCAGTTGCTGGCAATAGACATCTGCGGTAATCCTCTGGCCAGATTTAAGAAAGCTGTAGTGAACGACACCTGCACTGGTCCACCAAACAAGAGTAACTTTTTTGAGTCAATTTTCGCTTGGGACAGGCTTTGGCTGCTTCGCCAGGATTCAGCCATTGCGATGAGCGGTTCCGATTATCGTACAGGATCCACTGTCATCACAGGTAATGATTCGATTTAAAATCCCTTTATTATTGTGCCGGTTGAGTAATGTAACGTAGCAGTCGACGCGCGTTTGACGGTTTGCTGCAATCAATTCATGAGGTCCACCTTTCAATCTTTTTCACATTCCTTATTTGCTTCAAGTGGATTAAAACAGTTTTATCACTAACAGCCTGCAATTCTTCATTATCAACTTTGGTCTCCGGCCGTCCACGGGGCTTGTTCTGCAGGTCGAAATTTCCAGAACGAAAACGTTGAAACCAAAAACGCAGTGTTTTCTTTGGCGACACCGCCGCCATACACTACATCATTAATCCTTCGAGCCATTTCAGCAGCACTGGTGCCACAGTGGAACTCGTACTCGAAAATATATTTCAAGTTTCCCATTTTGTAAACAGAGTGACGGCAAGAAAATACCAAAAGAGGAAAAAGCAAATTACTATTACGGTTTTATAACACAAATGCATGAGTAAATAGCGGTATAAATTTGAAATTGGAATTCCTAACCAAAGATATATTTGAGATCAAAGTGGCCAGTACGACAAAACGCCAGTTTCATATGTTCTAATATTTTGAAAACGGTGCATCTTACTGAAAAAAAAACGAAAACTTTCTCCCCCTAAGTAACCCCGTAAGTCTTTACTTCATATACCTAGAAAAGCACACCTCCATTTATTTTAATTTTTTCAATTCAAAATGCATTTAAAAAACCTTGAAAGAGACACTGCCAGAAACCTTCAAAAAGACACATATATTAATTTTAATAAACAAAAAATTGCGCCATGTTGGAATTTGAAAATGGATACAATTTTCCTATTCAACAATCAGCACCCACAAAAACCTTGAAAACGACACCTATATACGAAAGGAATTAAAAAACATAAAAAAATAGTATCCAAAAATGGCAATTTTTCGTAGCCTATTTATTGTTTTTTTATAAGCCATTAATTTATCAAAATCTGAGAGTCCATTCTGCTAATCCATCGAGAAGTAATCCACATGCAGACAAAGATTTCAAAACTGAGTTACTATTTATTGTTTTTTTATAAGCCATTAATTTATCAAAATCTGAGAGTCCATTCTGCTAATCCATCGAGAAGTAATCCACATGCAGACAAAGATTTCAAAACTGAGTTAGGCTATGACGTACATTTGACAGAACAAATCTTCATGCAAGAAGTTATGAAAGAATGAATGAATGAATTATTTACTTATTAAATTTACACAGACTCATAATGGTTAGTAAAACTTAAATTAAAAAACATAAAAAAAATAGTATCCAAAAATGGCAATTTTTCGTAGCCTATTTATTGTTTTTTTATAAGCCATTAATTTATCAAAATCTGAGAGTCCATTCTGCTAATCCATCGAGAAGTAATCCACATGCAGACAAAGATTTTAAAACTGAGTTACTATTTATTGTTTTTTTATAAGCCATTAATTTATCAAAATCTGAGAGTCCATTCTGCTAATCCATCGAGAAGTAATCCACATGCAGACAAAGATTTCAAAACTGAGTTAGGCTATGACGTACATTTGACATAACAAATCTTCATGCAAGAAGTTATGAAAGAATGAATGAATGAATTATTTACTTATTAAAGTTACACAGACTCATAATGGTTAGTAAAACTTATAATCTATGTTAGTAATATAAAGATAATAAACAATGTGACAATACATTTTTTTGACTTGATAACGATATTGACTTAATAACACGGTGGAGCCGGCTGCACGCACGAAAAACATGACTCATGCGTTACCTGTTACCCGTTATCGTTACCAAGTACCGTTACCAAGTACCAGCGTTAGCTCGCATTGCCTTTACCTAATTATTATTATTATTATTATTGTTCCTGTTGTTGTTGTTGTTGTTGTTGTTGTTGTTGTTGTTGACGTTGTCTCGTTCAACTATCGTCAGTAAACCGACTTTAGAGACAACCGATATGTTTTTTTTTTTATTACATGTATCACTTCTGCACCATGCCGTTGGATATGACGCAGCAGTGACGTAAGGACAGTCAAGCCGACCCGCAATCATATTCAGAATGCTGTTGGCGCTTCCCCGCACACACATTTTGCGCATAGTAGCGTAAAAGCAATCCACTCGTGCTTCTGCAAACATCCCCGATGCACTGCAGTAGCCAGGAAGCCCCAACAGCATTCTGAATGAATTATTAAACTGCACGCGAAGGGCGCTGTAGGCCCTAAGCGTATATGAGGCCCACAGGCCGCACGTTTAGAAAGTGGTACAAAACGCTCTGAAAAGAGTAATTTTGACCACCCGTTAACATCGAGCAAATTTGCGGACCAACATATTCCTACGAACTGACAACGCCCTTCGTTCTTTTTCTATTTAGTCGTCATCCTTGAGGTCGGAAGTCAGCATATGTCCTAGATATTTGAACTTAAGGCCCGGCCTAGCTTGAAGCCTATTAGTGTGTTTTCAGAAAGATCGAAAATCATTTTTAGAGTGGTGAGAGGCCAACATGTCCATTTTAATTTGTGTCTCGTGGTTTTGACACCACCTATGTCTAGATTTAAATATATGTCTAGATAAACACATTTCATCATAAATTTTACCATACATAGGTTTACCACACATATCCCACAAGTTAAACTTCTGTTTAGCCACTTTGTGCGACTGCGCCACGTGCCTATTCCATCCAGCGACAGTTCTCCTAGGTTTTACACTCCTACTGCTTATAACAGAAGATTCCCTTAGGGCGTCTACTATCTGCTTATACAGACCGTCTATAACAATTCTATGGCTTAAATCACAACACATTTTATCACTACAGTTTTGAAGCTCATATGGGAAGTCAATAAGTCTTAACCTTTTATAGCATTCATTTTGATAAATTGTAATTTGATTTTGTGACCTATCTGTATGGGGATATGACCTTGTTTTGACAAAAAGTTTTATCAACTTTGATTGATAGTACATTATTCAAATTACATTATATTACAAGTGGTATATGGTCTGACCAATAAACATCATAAAAAGCATAGACATTTTGAACCAAGTTTACAGCCGCTTTAGTTATTATGCAATGGTCGAGCCATCTTCTAGATCCATGTGCATCACTAATAAAAGTATGTGTCCGAGTTTATGCCTAACTTTTCAATATCAATACATAACCACTGCTGATCGACACAGAAATTATCTAGTTCGTAGTAAAAACGTTCATATGGATGTGCATTGAAGTCCCCCAAAACATACATACAATCTATACTACAATTATTGTCAATAATGGCACTTGCCGAACTTAGAGTATCTGTAAATTCCACTAGGTTATTTACCTCATCCGTAGGCATATACACACTCAGCACTAAAATTGATTTTTGGTCCATCACTATTTTAATCGCACATAAACGCGAGTTGCTACATTCCACAACGGTTACGTCACGAAAAGCACTGCCGGACGGCCTCCTATCAGGCCAGCCTGCATGTCCATATCCGACACCCCTGTGCAGCTGAAGTCATTACAAATAGTGTTTAGAAAGGGGATATCTTCCTGAGTTAACCAGGTTTCTTGCAAGGCTATTATATCAATAGTTTTACATAAATCGCGTATGTTGTCAACGGAACGTTTCACGTTTTTGCAGTTAAATGTTGCAAATTTATACGTATGCATAACTATTTTATTTGCACTAGGCCGGCATATTTTTCAGAAGTTACATTCTTACGTTTCATTATGAAATTTATAAATCGACGAAAAATAATTCCTTTGCGTTATAATAACACTCTCGTTTCATTGTAATTTTTTCGAGTTTTATAATTTCTTGTGTTTTACCTCGCACGTAGGCAGCTATGTCAGATTCGGATGTATTTTTATGCACATTCGTAATAAACAATGGTGCGGAGAGATATACCTCTCCGCAGCCTTAAACTTCTCGGCCTCAACTAATACACTGCCACTTTTTCCTGCAATATAGTTTCTGGCTTTACGGGCCTTTCTTTGTACTAACTACTAGCCCTCACTAGAGATAGTCTTCGTATTAGACTTTGTCAGCACGGCATAAGACTGAGAATACTGTGTGCACTTGCCTACACACAGCTGATCGCTTATTTGTTTGAGTTCGGTAGACTCATGGCGCAGCGGCCGACCTACCGCCTTTTTCCATACTGTTACAATTTTCTAGACTATTGGTATTTTGTAACACCTTATTATCATTATTTTTACTATGAAACTTTTCATAACGCGGACTAATATCATTAGAAAAAATATTTCATTGTTGTCATTAAAAGATTCACCCAAGTTCGACAGTGCTATTGGACCACTATCGCGGTATGCACCCTTCTTTACATTTATTTTAGCGGCTGAAAAGGGGGGTGAGCTACCTTGAGGTTTTCAGGCTTCTTTTTTCACAGCTTCTAGCTGTTCAAGCGTCACATATGACACTTTAATAATCTCGATTTCGCTTCAAACAAGTGCCAAGTCCTTAAGTAGCTTCGATGTGTCTAGGTGATCAAATGATATCGGCGGAAGTTTTTCTAGATCACGTGCCACAAACACCGGGAGAACATCGGGATCGGTCACTTTAAGAAACGAAACAATGTCATATAAAATTCGGTTCTCCTTTCTTTTCCTTTGCGAATAGTTTTATGAGAATCTGTTGAACAGATTGAAAAAGTAACTCTTTAGATTCTTTTATCTGCTCGCCCGAAAATGATGATGCACATATTTTCACTAAGGTTTCTTCATCTGCTATCGATATCTTATTTTGAATATATGAAAGCAACTCGTCAATCACAATATTACAACTATTACACTTTATTTTGCCAGACATTTTTAAAATGCACACATCGGATACGCCCGCCACTGACGGAAGTGCGCACGCGACAGACGTTATGCCATCTTTGTTTTCACCATACCTCAAATGTCAAAATGGCCCCAAATACTCCAAAAGTATTTAAGTGGAGACAGTTTTTGCCTCAAAATGTCTCGTCTATAATATATACGTCTATGCTTGCAGTGCAGTCTCAATATGCTAAAACTGCAAATTGGTATTCTCATAAACGTCAAACATCGAAAGATTGAAACTTAACTTTAGCTTGATCGAACCACTTATTCATACAAAACGGTATTCTGTTAATATTTATATCGAAATCTCACTTTGTCGCTTACAGATAATAGTCTTCTTCTTCTTCTTTAAGATTAGGCTCACAAATATTATTTCTGGGGATGCTATTATCTAAGCACGAAATAATAAGAATTATTTCACATTTCGAAATATTATTGAAACGAACTATACAGAACAAAAACATAATTTTATCGCAATTTTTATGCAAATTACATTTGCAAATTATAAATCTTACGAAAATAAATGGGTCCCGCCTGCTAACAAACATAACGTCAATTATTTCACTTAGGCTTTCAGCTCTTACTGTTGACTGTTTTCTCAGTATGTCTTTTTTGCAAGTGGAGTTTTTTTATTATTTATATAATTTATATAAATAAACTATGTTCCGTGTAATTAGTACCATTAAACTCAGAATCGCCACTTTATCAATGAAACCATATTGGCAACATATATTACTTATAATGTTAAATGTCAGTTCTCAAATTGACACACATGACAGAAACAAAAGGTTAGACTGCGATTTTACGAAATGTGACTATGAGTTAGGAGAATATGGTGTTTTTGGTTGACTCAAAATCAGTTTATGGTAACAAGACAATACATTTATTATAAATTGATAGTCTATGTTAAATACGAGAATTGGGATTCTGGTTTTACAGCAACATTGTATAACGGTCGCTAACTCGGAAATTAAGTCGCCGACGAAAAAATTTATGTGCCAATGGGGAAGAACACTGGAAACTTTTCCGGTAGATGGCGTTGTGTGTTTGTTATATTCACGCAAACGCCAAAAGTTCTCTCGACAAGATTATTGTGTTCTTTTGTAGCATTTTTGTGTTAAAGATCCTTTTGATTAATATTCTTAGGATTAATATTCGCCACATTTTATCTGCGGACTTTTGTATTTTTTTTCACCTGAGTAATTTCGCCAGTTAAGTAATTTAGCCTCCAACATATTAATTCTCTGCCAAATTCAGTAATACAGAATGCGACTGTGCAGTCGCCAAGTTATTTTTATTTGCACGATTAATTAAAAATTATATCCCTTTAAAAAAATAGGCCGGCCCCAGTAGGTTGGTAGATGTAGTTGTACCCAGTTATTTATATTTTATTCCAGTTCATAGTTGAGATAGAAAAACGTGTGTCGGGACATCTAGTTTACAATATTTTCATCTCTGCGGTGTATTATGGGTTATTAGAGCACGTTCCGAGGATCCGGCACGAATTTTGCCGGCGACTAGATCACGTTGTTTGTTTGGACTCGATATTTCGCGGCGGCGGATTATTGAATGGTTTAACTGTAGGTAGTTAAACCATTCAATAATCCGCGTAATAATAAAGGTCGGTGTGATAATCCCTAAAAACCTTCGGACTAAAACCAGATTTTCCATCGGTAGGATAATGGAGCGTGACGTATAAAGGTACATCTGTCTACGGCCGATGATAAAGTGGCAGGTAGCGACAATATATAGATAATAATCCCATGGCAAACCACCATGGGATTATTATCTATATCACGCTCCGATAGCTCGGTTTCAACGAATGATAGGAAATGGGTACCAAAAGATGGAAGATACAACCTTGATAGATATTTCAGCCCATTATTACATACTATCTGACCCGGCAAACGTTGTTTTGTCATATATATTATTAATTAATATTTTTTTCATACCACCTTCTCCTAACAATAAAGAACACAAAACAGAAAGATTTATTCAATTAAGTGCAATCGTTTGGAAGTTATGCGCGTATAAACATTTCGGTAATTCATTTTTATTTATACAACGTGTACAATAAAGGAGTGATAATATTAAATGGTGAATATATGTCCCTTATATATAGTTCACTGTGAAAGTAGCAGCGCTGAAAGAGTTACTTTTTACTTCCATACATTTTTATTTTATTAGCGTATCATGAAAAATGTTGATAACCCTAGTAACAAGTGTCTTACCAGTGTTAGCGCTAGGACATTGACATGGACATCAGGTACGCGCCCCGCGCCTTCAAAGGATTTAGACTAGTCCACATGTACAATCGCCTGATTATAAACTTGTTGCAATGACATCTGAGGGCTGTCACTTAAATATTTCTTGGAATATTTCAAATTGTGTTTTCTCCAAAATTGTATGATTTACACATTTTTGCTACTGCTTTCGGAGTGATAAAAATATACTGGCATAATTCTTCGTTTAGGTTATTACCTACGAACTAACGAAGATTTATGCCAGTATATTTTTATCACTTCGATTTGTTAAACCCTGTATAGATAACCGAGATTTCAAATTTTACTTCCACTACCTAAATCACATTCTTAAGATCACAAACAAAACTGTGTACCTACTACATCAATCATCGACTCTGTAAATATTAGGTCTTTACCTATGAAATTGTCGTTTGTATGAAAAAATTTAAACTAATTTTTTTTTGTACTTTTTATTTGTATTAATCGAAGTAATCACCCATGCAATCAATGCATCTTCGCCAACGCAGTGGCAGTTTATTGATGCCCTTCTTAAAGAAATCAGCTAGACGGGAGGTAACAAATTCTTCTAAGGCATTTTGTACTGCCTCTCGGGCATTGAATTTTTTCCCGCCAAGAAGTTATCCAAATTCTGGAAAAAGTAGTAGTCTGTAGGCGCAAGGTCTGGTGAGTAGGGCGGATGACGGAGAGCTTCCAACCCCAGTTGTTGCAACTTTGAGACTGTCTGCTGTGCAGTATGAGGTCGCGCGTTGTTGTACAGGAGCAGCGGAGACGAGCGATTGACCAATGCTGGTTGGAGATGTGCCAACTTCTCCATCATTGTGTTCAGTTCTTCACAGTACACATCTGCAGTAATGCTTACCCCGTTTGGTAAAAAGCTGTGATGAATCACACCGGCGCTAGACCACCAAACAGTGACCATCACTTTTCTAGGGGTAAGTTTTCGTTTAGGGCATTGTTTAGGTGCTAAACCAGGATCCAACCAACTTGCTGAGCGCTTGCGGTTATCAAACAGAATCCATTTTTCATCGCAGGTAACAATGCGGTTCAAAATTCCTTCATTTGTGTGTCTGTTGAGCAGTGCAAGGCACGTCTCGACGCGTACTTCGCGCTGGCGATCATTGAGTTCGTGGGGCACCCATTTGTCAAGCTTTTTTACCTTGCCAATTTGACGCAAATGGACCAATATTGTTTTGACGCTAAAGTCGAAAGCTGCTGCTAATTCAGCCGTAGATTGTGTATCATCAGCTTCCACAATCGCCTTTTATTCGTCATTGTCGACCAAAGTCTTCGGATGACCGCGAGGTTCATTTTTCAGGTCGAAATTTCCAGAACGGAGGCGAGCAAACCAATAACAGGTGGTGCGTTTGTTTGTAGTGTTAGCTCCGTAAATGTCGTTGATGTTGCGTGCCGCTTGTGCTGCGTTGCTGCCACGACGGTACTCATATTGCATAATTACTCGAATTTTTAACGTATCCATGATGACGAAAAAGATTGAAATGCGATGAAAATGTAATACTAATAAATGAACAAATGACTACTTTTGGAAAGAGAATTCCATGTTTTTAAAATAAAATTAATTTGAAATTAGAATTCTTAGCCAAACAAAAATGATTTTGATTTGAAATGGCCAGTACTGCAGAACGGCAATTTCATAGGCAAAGACCTATTATGTAACGAAAGTATATGAATCTTAATTCATTAATCAGTAGGAAAGACATTAGTGAACTAGCAACATTATTTTTAGGTTAGATGCAACGAGGTATGATGTAGTCATCACATCGGATAAATAAGATTTAAAATTTGAATAGGTCTGTCAGGTTAGCTTAAATTATGGCCACCACTATATTATCTATCGCATTGGGATAAGGCCTGTTATGGTAGATTTAAGGTTGAATTAATAAATAAATAAATAAAAATATGATATTAAATTATATTTTACTATATTATATTTGCAAAGTTGACAGTCTCACATTCACGTTAAAAACTTGGTTCAAGTCTATGTCGGTGCACGCTACTGATAAAAGTCTACATTATCCAAACCACTGCAACATATCTTCGAAGTTGCTAAATCATGAGGAAATTGGCGTTCGCTGCCGGACGAAAACTACTCGTCTATTTGCCATTTTAATTACAAGCACGAATTGATTATCTAGGCGCTCGTTTTTTTCAGATAAATTAGGATCTTTTCACACTTTTAATATGTCGAGGAGGTCCACGAAATCAATATTATGACGAAAAAGGAAGTAGAAATTACTAAACAGGGTACAACACAATATACTTGCACAAAACCAAAATTAAAACGAGATGTTTCATGGGAACAATCATTTACTAGAAACTTAGGACCAGTTAACAAGGTTTTAATATTCAAGTTATGATGATATGGCATTATTGTCGTTTCTCGCAGTGTTGCTCATGTCTGAAACTTTCCCGCTTTATCACACTTCGTCATAAAGTTTTCGATGTCAGGCGGCGTATTTACTTGAATACGACGCTATGTTGAAACTAAGGTTTGGAATTTCATTACATTTGTATCTGGATGGACATTTGACTATATATTCTGCATTGTATATTCCCCTAATGTAAATAATTTACTACTAATTAATTGTATCATGCTAAAAATCTCAATACTGTATAAACCTATATAATCGGTTTCTCGAAAAGGGCTACAAGTATTACCATGAAATTTAGTATGCAGGGAGTTTTAGGGGAGAAAAATCGATCTAGCTAAATGTTTTTTCTTTTGTCGAGCAACAATATATCAATAATTTCGACACTATTATGTCAGTCAGATTGCCAGTTTCGTATATATAATAAGTTCGATAATTCAGAGTCAGATAAATATATGTGATTCTTTTTATTTTTTTAATTTGTCTGCACTCCGAGCAAAGCTCGGTTACCGAGTATTACGGTATGAAGAAGAATGTGTTTCTGGTAGAGTACCTGACTCTACCAGAAACACATTCTTCTTCATTAGACTTAAGGTTGTAAGGGAATGTAAAAAAATAGTGACGCAGAAAAACTCTGTTAGTTTAAAATTTTAAATACGATAAACATTGCAATCAGGGTTTTTAAATTCGTGACATCTGACAGCTTTTTGACACCACAAGGACCGTCGGGCTGCCACGCGCCGCCTGGTGACAGAAAAAGAATCGAAAATTCTTATTGACCGTTTTTGATACCACTTACGCCACCAGATGACGCTTTGTGTGCGTTGGGTCTGTCCACTAGCATAAGAAAAAATATCAAACACCCTCATTAGTAGCAACTTCATGAAAATTACAGCTATTAACAGACGCCCACAAAATGTACTCAGTTTCATAGATAGCCTACACGTTTTACGATAACGCTATTTGCATTCGTAATTAGTTTTCGATGCCCCGCAAAGTTTGCTGGGGGCGGTTTTCCGAATTTCAATCGAAATCTAGTTTCCAGGAACAATTAACCCTGTCGTCTATACTCTTTTAGCCGTGGCACACCTTATCACTATGACAAAATCAAGTAATACCTGAAATATTATATTTTATCCATACCACGGATTCGATTAATTCAATTAAATTTGGGTAATGACTATACATATAATATGCTTTAAGTTGTAAGTAATAAAATTCGTAAGAATGGATTGATGTATGGATGTTTGCGACTCTTTTACGCAAAAACTGCTGAACGAATTTTAATAACATTTGGTATGGTAGTAGTTTAGGCTCTGAATTGAAATATGGGCTACATTTTATCACAAAAGTGTTTAAGTATGTGTCCCCGAATACTGTACTCACGCGGGCGAAGCCGCGGGCATAAAAGCTAGTAGTTACTAAGTTTCGTCCAAAACCATTGCATCATATACCCGCAATATGATATAGTTGCTTTAATAATTAAGAAAATAAAATCTCGACTGCATAAAAACATACCTAAGCAACGCAATAAAAAGACCAAAACAAGATTGAGCTGAAAGCCTTAGTGAAATAATTGACATTAATATGTTTGGCAGCAGGCGGGACCCATTACGCGGCGGCATTAGGCGGCCACCAAACATATTAATGTCAAGGCTTTCAGCTCAGTCAAGGCTTAGTATGCGTTGCATAAGTATGTTTTTTTTGCAGTAGGCTTTTTTTTAAGATTTTTTAGTTTATCCAACACACACTTGGTCGATTTAAGCCAACGAACTACTGACAATTTGGGGCCATTTTGTATTTTTTTTTAAACTAGCTATCTAAAGATACTATAATTGTCTAAATCCATGCAGCCGTTGACATACAAGATGCGCGCAAAAAAATACATTTTCATTCAGGTACAGATCCGTCCGTTTTCATTTTTCACCAAACCAAATATTGACTCCGGGATGCTGGAGTGAAAAATTGTAAAAACAAAAAAAAAACTTTTACATGTTCAATCTTGTTAAGCAATATTGAAAAATACCTATCAGTTAATGTAGGTACAAATGGACAAAAGGACGTGTGATCTTGTTTTCAGAGTGCGAGATGGATTAAAAATAAATAAAGCTGGAATGGTGTTTACAAAAGTCGGCTAAGCAATGGGCTAAAATAAAAATGAGCTAAAAAATGTATAGTTTTTTTTATTATTGGCTTTTCAAAAAGTATGTATTAAGCCAGGAAATATTGTCTCCGCAATGAAATATCTACGATCAATACAATTAAATTATTTTATCCTTTTTCAATTGCGTTTTAATTTCATTTTTCGGTCCATATATTTTATGGTGCCTTTAAAAGCGACCCTATTGCTCGATTCGTTATCGCATTAATAACTCACCTTGGTTGCGCTCCGCTATAATAAATCATTTAATTTATTATTTGCAATTACTGTGGATTTTCTATTGCTCTTTACGTGAATGGGTAAATTCTAGCGTTTCCTAGTGTCCCTGTTCAGTCGAGGCGTGCCTCCCCAGGGAATAGGAGGAAGATAAGTGCGATTTGGACGCGGTGTTATTATAAGTCACTTGGTAAGTGCCTTAACACTGATTAGTTTAAGTTGACGCGAACTGACGCTCTCATTTAGTTTGTATTTAGCTTTTGTGTAACTTTGTTTTTGTTTAGTGTTATTTTAATTATTTTGTAGTTTAATCATAATTAGGAAAACCACGTGCGACCACGTGCTTGCAGCGTGGTCTTTGACATATTAGACATTGACATTGAGTGACAGGTGACAGGTGTCAGCTGACAGCTGTCAGATAGTGTTGCTATACTAATACGCGTACAGGGACGAGCATTTTACTAGATAGAAGTTTATTACGTGTACAGGGACGAGCATTTTACTCGATATAAGTTCATTACGTGTACAGACACGGGCAATTTGCTTATCCAGCAAAGACACAAGTGCATTGCACGTACAGGGACGAGTATTTTTGACATCCAGCAAGGACGTCCAGCATGTCCGAACCCGAGGGTGGCAGGAAACCGCCTCCGCGGACGACACCCCCGGCAGCCCTTTCGACCGTGTCAGTCGCTGCACCACACGCCGGTGACGTCGGATGAGGAGTCGGCGGTGGAGGCTGTGGCTGCGAGCGCGGCAAGGCGCTACTATGACGAGATGATGGAAGCCATCAGGTCGCCGCGGAAGTCGCCGGCTGCAGCATCCAGCCTCAGGCTGGAAAACGGTTCCTGTCCCCGGAAGAGGTAGCCTCAGCGGCCAAAAAAAGAGTGAAGAGGAGACAGGCCGTGCCTTCCGCTCAGCTTTAAGGAAGAAGGTACGCTGACGATGGAAGGCAACCCGGAGACGCCAGAACTAGACTTCCTGACCCCCTGCTCTACGGTTGCAGAGGAGGAGGCACAGGAGGGAAGATTAGACAAGGTCGGCACAAGAGATAGGACCGAGAAGAGATACCGGCAGAGGTAGGAGACGCGAAAGTGTGCAGCCTAATGGCCGCTCTCCAGTTTGAAAAGGAGCTCCTGGAAGAAGAAAGACGGAAGACCGAGGCCACGGCCCGAGTACGCCCTGTAGCACAGTCTACTTCGTTTGCCGACAAGGTGCGCGGGATCACGGGCAGCCCGATAATAAAGGTGGTGCCGACCACAAACGTTACTAAAACATCGGACGAAACAAAAATGTTATTAGTGGTAAAGTCCTCCATAGCCCCCGCCGCCCTAGACATAAGGGTAGAGACAGTGAAATAGATCTCAGGAGCTGCAGTCCTGGTCCAGACGAAAACCAGCCGAGATATGGACAAATTGAAAGCGGCGATGCCAGAATCTCTTAAAGGGGCTCAGGGCTCAGGGGCCGCCTACCGCTTGTGGCCCTTCGAAATCTGGACGGAAACAACTTAGACCTGGAAGAAATACTAAAGGCCGCGAAGGACCAAAACCTTCGGGAGGACAATGAGTGGCCCCTAGAACGACTTAAGAAGAGCTGCCAAATAGCATTTAAAAAGAGCAGATCGGGTAGTGGTAGAACGACGTACGTAATCAAATGCCAACCCGATCTTAGGAAGTGTTTGGTTTCGAAAAAGAAACTATATATCGGCTGGGAGGTTGAAGACTTTACTACGGAGATCTGCTGCCGATGGTGCCAAGTATATGGGCATGGTGAAAAAGGCTGTAAGGCCGATAAGCCTACTTGTGGACTGTGTGGAAATACAGGACACTATAGTCGACTGTAAGGAGACCAACCGCCGATGTGCCACCTGCCACAAATTTGGACACATCAAAACAGCCTTAGAACACAAGACAGCCAGTGCAGAGTGTCGTAGGCTGATGGAATCAACTAATTATTAATGGCGGGCACTAATCAAATCACCGTCGGCCAGATAAACCTGGTGGGGGCACAGGCGGCCACCATAGAGCTCCCCTAGTTGCAGAGGAGTTGGAAGTAGACGTCGCTCTGATTCAGGAACATTACCCTGGCCCTACTCCTCATGCCGCGGCAAACACCTCCTGCACAGCGGCGAAAGTGCCAGGGCGGGAATCTATGTTCGCCGGAGAGACTTGGCGTGCGCTGTCTTACAACATCTGTCCAACACACACTGCTTAGTGTGTCATGTTCTTAATGACAAAGACGGCGTATACTATCTATGCGTACTTTCAGTACAGCGACGACATAGATGTCCACTTTGAACATCTGGGCACTGTCCTTGCCTCCTTGAGAGGCAAGAGAATAATCATAGGGGTGGACTCAAATGTCCACTCTCCGATGTGGTACTGCGAGGAGAGATAGTACACAGGACGCGGACCAGACGTCACGCACCGTCGCGAGTCGATGGAGGCATTTATCCTGGCCACATGGACTCCGCTTGGCCAATGCACAAGATCAGCCGGCCACGTTCGCCACGACGAACGGAATGTCCAACATCGACCTGACTTTAGCCAAAGGCACCCTGGTAACGGGGTGGATAGTGCACGAGGACGCAATAGACAGTGACCATAGGCTGATCACATATATGGTGGCCAATACTAACTCTACTTTTAGCGCTGAGCCAATCGAAGAGCCAATGCGGTTTCGAGAGCGTGGTGTGGAATGGGGAATCTTTGAAGGTAAGGTAACATCAGGTGGTACTATCCAGCCGGGGTAGTCTGTGCAAAATTCACCAGAATGGTGACGAGCACAGCTACAAGCATCCTGGGACTTATTAAGGGAGGGAAAACAGAGCGTGGATATGAGTGGTGGACGCCGGTCCTGGACGGGCTTCGCCGCGAGACCTACAGCTCGCGCAGGGCTTGGCAGGCGTGTTGGAAGGGCAACTGCTTGGATGAGGAGACTGCCAAGCGATGCTTTCTTGAGATTAGGCGTAGATATAGGGTTGCCATGAAGGAGGAGCAACTTAAGTTTTTCAGATCCGTAGCAGAAACGGGAAACCAGGACCAGGCGTACCGTGTCCTAGTACCTAGTACTCCTAGCAATGTAATTAACGGCACGAAACATGCCGAAGATTATGCTGGAGGAGTCGAGGAGACCATGCACAGCCTCATGTATGCTCTGTGTCTGGACGAAGATGTGTCCAGGGACACGGAGTACCACCGGCAGGTGCGGTATATGGTAGCCGCGATTCCCGCAGGAAAAGATGCTCCTCCTCCGACGGAAGAAGTAGTTGCGACAATAGTCAAGGATCTCCCTAACACAGCACCGGGAATCGATGGGATAACCGCTCGCATAATAAAACACGTTTGGGCAAAACGAGTATGGAAGGACGGAAGGTTGATTGTCTTGCCCAAAGGCAAGACACTTTCCGATCCTAAAGCCTACCGGCCCGTCACTCTGCTGTCGATCTTTGATAAGATTTTGGAACGCGTTATGTTAAATTGCGCCACGCAAATTACGAATAGTCTATCGGACTGCTAGCAATAGCAATGGGTTTACCTGAGGGCGGTCGACGGTATCCACTCTGGGAAAGATTCTTGGAGCGGCCCAAGAATCTTTCCCAGAGCTCGTCGAAGTATGTTCAGGCGATTTTCTTAGATATCTCTGGGGCCTTCGATAATGCCTGGTGGCCGATGATCATGCTGAAATCGAAAAGGGGGGCTGTCCCCCAAACATCTATAGGATGTTGGCGGGCTACTTCACGCAACGAAGGGTAGGCATGTACGTCGGACGCAGGGTAGTGTGGAAGGCAACCACGATGGGCTGTCCGCAGGGATCGGTGTTGGGTCCCTCGCTGTAAACATCCTGATGGACGACTTGCTTCGACTGCCCCTTCCTGGGGGAGTGACATTCGTGGCCTATGCCGACGATGTGACGATCCTGATCGAGGGCGACTCACGTGCGGCTCTTGAGGCGAAAGCCTCAACTGCATTGCGGCTCGTTGCTGAATGGGGAGTCCGTAATACGCTGAAATTTTCCCCAACGAAATCGTCTACTTTGACGATAAAGGGGAGATTCCAGCGACCCCCAGTCATGAAATTTGGGACGAACTCTATTGGGAGCGTCGCGTCGACCACGGTGTTTGGAGTGGTAGTCGACTCGAGTGTATCCTTCGCGCGACACGCAGTATACATAGGGGTAAGAGCGGCAAACTGCATCGGCAAGATGTCGAGAGTATCGGCTAGCTCATGGGGGGTTAGGTACAGGGATCTTCGGGTGCTGGACCACGGGACCTTTGTGACTACTGCGACTTATGCGGCAGCATGTTGGTACGAGCGGGCGATCCTTCACGTTGTACGGAGTGCGCTTTTGCGTACCCAGAGACCCGCCTTGATCCTTCTGACCAAGGCGTATCGCTCGACGATCACTGACGCCCTGGCAGTTCTAGCAGGGGTGCTGCCGGCCGACCTCGAGGTAATACGTGCTGGCAGACTAGGTGTGATGCGCGAGATCGCGATTACCAAGGAAGAGCTTCGGAGTGCGAAACTCAGAGAATCTGAGTCCGCTTATGCCCTATGGCAGGAGCGTTGGGACACATCAACCAAGGGGAGGGAGCTTCATCGATTCTTCCCGGACGTAAAGGCTCGCTCCAAGGCAACTTGGAAAGAGCCTGACTATGAAACATCACAGCTGCTTACCGGTCATGGCTGTTTCAGAGGGAGGCTTCACAGATTGAATCTTTCCGTCGTGGGGTCATGCTATTGTGGCGAAGCCGCGGTGGAAGATGTACACCACGCTATCTGGGAGTGCCCTCTGTACGGGGAGGCACGTAGGGAGCTCTTGGGTGGGATCGAAGTCTTCGAAAAGGGTCCGGCCTATTACTGCGACCTCGTTTCCTCGGCGGCGAACTTCGGACGGCAACGGGAATACGCGCGACTATGGCACAGGATAAGAAGTGGACTAGAACGCCAAGAGAGGGCAATTGGAGGCGAAAAAGGAAGAAACCTAGATGGTAGAACCAGTACGCGCTATCGGAAGACACCGAAGTCGTATCTGTGTTGTCCGCCCCAGAAAGGGGAGAAGGAATTAGGGACAAATAGAAATAGATTAAAGAACTTATAGGGAATCAAGAATTGCGCACCTGATGGGAAGGACCCAGGACAGTAGAGTGCGCATTCCCATGCTTCGGCTCGTATAACCAAGACGGTTGATAGGGCCGTGGGTTGGTGGAGGGATTTGTACTGTCCTATTTAATGGGTGTCCCAATAAGAGTGCCCGATTTAAATTTGGCGCCATTTTTTTTTGAGCAAGTGGCAGCTCTGAAACTTGACAGCTGTCATCTATGATTGTTCCGATTATTAAATATAGAGCGTTACACAAAAGAACAACGCGTTATCATTGTCGAAACCCGTTACATAAATGGGGAAAGTTACGCTGAAACCGCTCGCAAACTTCGCGCAATTTTCGGTCGTGAAAGTGCACCAAATGTGTCAACAATTCGAAAAGTGGTCAATAAATTTGAGGAAACTGGGTCGATTATGGAAGGCAAGTCTCCTGTGCGTCGGCGTACCGGTCGGTCTCTCGAAACCTTCGCAGCTGTAAACGAGTGTCGCCGAAAACCCGGGAACATCAATTCGGCATCGTTCACAACAACTCCAACTTTCGAGGAACACCACGCAGCGAATTCTAACGAAGGACCTTCACCTTCATCCTTACAAGATTCAGCTGACCCAGGAGATTAAACCAGCAGACCATGCACAGCGCCGACAATTCGTTGAATGGGTGTGGGAGCAAAATGAACTGGATGCCGATTTTTCGAAACAAATCATCTTTATCGATGAGGCGCATTTTCATTTGAACGGGTTCGTTAACAAACAAAATTGTCGAATTTGGGGCTTGTAAAATCCGCACGTGATCCAGGAGAAACAAATGCATCTTCAGCGAGCCACTGTTTGGTGCGGATTCTTCGCAGGCGGCGTGATTGGGCCGTACTTCGAAAATGAGGCTGGAAATGCTGCAACTGTCAACGGTTTGCGTTACCGCACCATGATAACAGAGTTCTTGTGGCCCCAATTGGAAGGACTGGACCTGGACGACATGTGGTTCCAACAGGATGGCGCGACCTGCCACAACGCCCATGAAACAATTCATTTATTGGAGGAAAAATTTCCGGACCGAATAACAAAGATCTTGCCATTTAACGCCTTGCGACTTTTTCCTTTGGGGTTTTGTTAAATCTCAGGTATATGCGAATAAACCACGAACAATTCCCAAACTAAAGGCCGAGATCCAACGCGTCATCGGTGAGATAGAGCCGCCACTCTGTGAAAAAGTCATCGAAAATTTCATGAAAATAGCAAGGGTCTGCCGCCAGAGCCGTGGGGGCCATATGCAGGATATTCTGTTCTATACTTAACGGAACATGTGTACTTTATAATGCAATAAAAATATCACCTATCGCTCAAAAAAATATGTGTTTTTTTCTTAAAATTAAATCGGGCACTCTTATTGGGACAGCCTTTGTTACTGGCTTACCATACGTTATAAAATAATGCGGTACGCCGATTTGCTGTGCTATATCGCGCGACGCCCTCTTCCTCCTCCCTCACCCCCGGCCGTCCCGCAAGCAAGACGAGCGACACAACCATACTGAGCTTGCTATATACTATTGTATAAATGCTTGCGATAATATCGCGTAATGTGAACGCCATGCTATATAGTTATAGCATTAGGTCCTTCTTAGCTATACTATATAGTAAAATAGTATAGCGTAGTCTGAAATGAGCTTTACTCTTATATTATGTCCTAAAATTTTATACATAGATAAGAATGTTGTATCTACATTTAACTGTGAGATGACGATGATATTTTTACGATATACTATTTTCTCTTGAATTTGAACTGGAGACCCATGTTTCGGCACGATAGAGCTTGATCGGATAAATACCACGGCGATACAGAAAACCCGGCGTGAAAAAACGCTTACGTTGTGTTTAGTGAGAGGTTTTTGGTTGGAGATTTTTTAAGGACCAGGAACGCAAGTGCGCAACACCAGAGGAGTTACAAGGGTGTTGCGAGTGACCATAGGCGGCGGTAATCGATTAACATCAGGCGATCCGTCGGCTCGTTTCAATCAATTAACAAACACCAAAAAAAATACACCTATACCCGGCCTATATATGGTCCGAGCCAACTTAGTGATAGGGTAGTTTTTAAGTCTCAACTCCAACTTATAGAAGGTTTGTTAAAGTCCTCTAGCTTTAAGACTCAATCTTAGTATTCTCGCTTTACCTTCTTTCTCGTTTTAACGCAAGGTAGTCGTTTTGTGAATAAGGTGTGCCAAGTACAATTGAACCTATGTAAAAATGTTGTTACCTGCTTTGATCTGGAAGTTATTCCGTATCGTTTGAAAATTAATACCATGCATGAAGTACGACACTTATGAATTTATAGCTTTACGAAGTGCATCATCCATGAAGCTTATAATAGGTCTTTACCTATGAAATTGCCGTTCTGGAGGACTGGCCATTTCAAATCAAAATAGTTTTTGTTTGGCTAAGAATTCTAATTTCAAATTAATTTTCTTTAACTTTTTCCAAAAGTAGTCATTTGTTTATTGATTAGTGTTACATTTTCATCGCATTTCAATCTTTTTCGTCATCATGAATACGTTAAAAATTCGAGTAATTATGAAATATGAGTACCTACCGTCGTGGCAGCAACGCGGCACAAGCGGCACGCAACATCAACGACGTTTACGGAGCTAACACTACAAACCAACGCACCACCTGTTATTGGTTTGCTCGCTTCCCTTTTGGAAATTTCGACCTGAAAAATGAACCTCGCGGTCGTCCGAGGACTTGTCGAGAATGACAATTAAAGGAGATTGTGGAAGCTGATGATACACAATCTACGGCTGAATTAGCAGCATTCGACGTTAGCTTCAAAACAATATTGGTCCATTTGTGTTAAATTGGCAAAGTAAAAAAGCTTGACAAATAGGTGCCCCACGAATTCAATGATCGCCAGCGCAAAGTACGCGTCGAGACGTGCCTTGCACTGCTCAACAGACACACAAATGAAGGAATTTTGAACCGCATTGTTACCTGCGATGAAAAATGGATTCTGTTTGATAAACGCAAGTGCTCAGCAAGTTGGTTTGTTCCTGGTTCACCACCTAAACAATGCCTTAAACAAAAACTTACCCCTAGAAACGTGATGGTCACTGTTTGGTGATCTAGCGCCAGTGTCATTCATCACAGCTTCTTACCAAACGGGGTGAGCATTACTGCAGATGTGTACGGTGAAGAACTGAACACAATGATGGAGAAGCTGGCACATCTCCAATCAGCATTGGTCAATCGCTCGTCTCCGCTGCTCCTGCACGAAACGCGCGACCTCATACTGCATAGCAGACGGTCTCCAAGTTGCAAGAACTGGGGTTGGAAGCTCTCCGTCATCCGCCCTACTCACCAGACCTTGCGCCTACAGACTACCACTTTTTCCAGAATTTGGATAACTTCTTGGCGGGAAAAAAATTCAATACCCGAGAGTCAGTTCAAAATGCCTTTGAAGAATTTGTTGCCTCCCGTCCAGCTGATTTCTTTAAGAAGGGCATCAATAAACTGCCACTGCGTTGGCGAAGATACATTGATTGCATGGGTGATTAGGTACTTCGATTAATACAAATATAAATACATGAAAAAAATTAGTTCAAATTTTTTCATACCAAACGGCAATTTCATAGGTAGGAGACCTAATATTAATTTTCTAAAAGTGTAGGTTTCATGAAGATGTAAATTCAACGTCACTTGCTGTTCAAATAATTCCAATTAAAAGCACTCAAGGTCGCAACTTCATACTTGACCAAATATTGATCTTAAAGAAGTACAACTCATAATGAAAAAGTATACGCTGCAAGAATCACATTTTACACTATTTTATTCGATTCCGTTGAAATACATGTTGTATTTACTTTGTGCACGAATAAATTAATTGAAAGGAGGTTTAGCACGACATGTTGGCGGGCAGATAGCGTGCATCGAAGGTCAAGGTCATTGCATAGTCAGCACGGATTCCAGTTACTCCATTACCCGCATCGTGTAGTCAAAGGAATATATATCGAGTGAACGAGACATCAAAGACACTTTGAGACAACGCTGCTTTGATTGGAAACAATAAGTTACAAAAGATAAACCAAATCAGGGTTAAAGGCAGCTTACCTATAATATTATTGAAAGTAATTAAGGCGAGGTGAGTCGCCAACTATGAAGTATTCAAGTGGGTGAAGGAGATGAGTGGGGGGGGGCCCGCCCCAGTAAATGCACCCCGCATTTCGAATCGAATCGGGAAATACGTCACAGTGATGTGTCCATAATGTACAAAAGCGTAATTTCGATGATTATTTTTATGTGCTTCATAGACTAGCGGTTTTTTGCCCGCCCGGGCAAAGCGGAGCGTCTACGTTTAAATCTCATTGCAAATTAATATATTATTCCTTGTTTTTTAAATAAATAATAATATATCACTACATAGTTTTGCTTTATTGCTCTCCGTATTTTTTTGTTACCCATTTTTTATAATCTGCACTAATATTTACGTCATAAATACAACCTCGGGAAACTAATCATAACGGAAAATAAAAACTTAGAAGGGAAAAAAAATTAAAATCACTGAATTTTTGCGTGTGGAGAGTAGTCCCTAGGGAGCTTATTATTATTAAGTTTATGCCATTTCTGTCTCTTGCAATTTGATAATTTGTGGTTGATTTTTTTAATGGCTATCAAAGTGAAAAAATCTATTTAAAGTTTAAAATACGAATGGTATTATATCTGGGGCAGCCTCCAGAGTATGAAAACATAATTTACGTCATTGTCGTCCAGTACAAAATGACTTCTAATGTGTAATAAATGACTATTATCTGACTAATACTACTAAAATAGGTCTAATTCCTAATTTTGTGCCGAATTTACCCATTGCAATTCGAGAAATTAAGCTTTTTAGTTTCCCCAACCTAAAAACGTTAAAAAAAACATAATTGTTAAATAAAGTTCACGTATTCAACATTGTTAAGTTATAAAGAATCAATATTCCAAATTTGTGCCGTTTTCATGGATGGTTTAAATAGTAAAATGCGTGAATGCGTGAATTTTAGACGTAGTTTGCTGAATACATGTTCCTAATACTCGTGGTAAAGGACTTATTTATTAAGATTAGGTTAGGTTAGGTTATTGATTATAATAATTTATATAATCAAATACACTTTACAAACAAACAAAATAATATTAGGTTACTATACTCATTTCGCTACTACTACGCTATACTATTTTACTATATAGTATAGCAAAGAAGGACCTAATGCTATTCTATATAGCATGGCGTTCACATTACGAGATATTATGGCAAGCATTTGTATTATATTTATTTTCTACTGTTGTCAATCAATGTTGTACATTTTTAAGCAATTAGTATTTTTCTTTCGTTGTGCAACAATATATTGTGGCATACCAATTAGCGCGACAATCCTGAATCGCGCTATCGAAGTATTCAAGATCGGCGGTATATATATACAACACCTGAAATTACTACAGTGGGTTTCGGCCTGACTGAACATACCATTTCGCTCGGTTGGTGATCTCCCTTTGTCGTTCCCTGTCTGATTGGCAGCTCGGTATGCGTATGTGTATCGTTTGATTTTTGCAATTGTTTGGAAATTCGGAATGTGGTGGGTTCGAATCCCGGTAAGCTAAATTTTTTTGTGATTCTTATTATTTCTTTTTCTTTTATGCACCAAATGGACCAAAATTGTCTGCAGCTCACAGGCAAGCTCGATTAAGATTTGCTCGTAAACACTTAAATTGGACTGAAGAGCAATGGGTTTCCGTATTATTCACTGATTAGTGTAGGACTTGTTTGCACGGTGCTGATGGTCGCAGATGGTACGCTAGTCTACCGTAGACGAGGAGAGCGATATGCTCAAAATTGCATTGAGGAAAGGGTTTCATTTGGAGGCGAGTCTTGTATGTTTTGGGGCGGCATATCGATGGATGCTCGAACTGAACTTGTGTTTATTAACGCAGACACACATGGCCGTGGTAACCGTGGTTTAACATCACATCACTATATAACGGAGATATTGGACCCTCATGTGGTACCTTTTAGCGGATTTATAAGCGAAAACTTCCTTCCGATGCAGGATAATGCTCGTCCGCACGCAGCGAGAGAGGTTGAGATTCGTTCCATGGACTGGCCAGCACGTAGCCTGGACCTCAATCCGATAGAACACGTGTTACAACCTAAAAAGAGCTGTATTTACAAGAAATCCGCCTTAACAACGGTTGCGGAGCTCAGAGTTTGAGACAATACTCCGCAAGATATCTTAAAAACACTGATCAGGTCGATGCGAAACCGACTTGAATCAGTTATAAGGGCAAGAGGAGGTAATTCGCCTTATTAAAAACAAAAAAACTTTTTATTTTCTTATTATTGTAAAATTTTCATAATAAAGCCGTTTTTGTTCTATTCACTGTTTCATTCCAAAAAGCTGCAAAAGGAGTAATTTGATTCTTTTAGTGAGAAAAGTTGACCTATACACACATGAATTTATTTTTTTATCAGATTAAGAACCAGTCTTAGCATTATTATTGAAATAAATCAAAATAGTTTGCAATTTCACTTATTATATTTAATTGAAAGTTATCTTGCACTATGATGCTGTTTATGTGTCCGTCAGTGTACTACAATTTGATATACCTTTCATCAGTAAGCATATAAGGGTAGTCTGGTGAGCCTGGGATCTCAGTCCATAAGAGTTTAGTATATTAATGTTCACATTAATTCATATGGATATAATTAAAAAATCGTAAGAGATAGTTATCTGTGATCTGTTTGGAGCGTGAATTTGTACGCAAATGTAACTAATGCAAACAAGCTTATTTTAACACTTGTATGTGTCACCGTAAAATTATAAAATCCGTTAGATTGTAATATAACTAGCGAGATTGTAAAAATGCATAAGTGACATATGCATCGTTTCGTCGAAGCGGGGGGATGGATGTTATATTATTAAGTTACGCAGCGGACTGCATCAAAGTCCTGTGAACGTGCCGTTGTCGCTGACAGGAGCATAAGCGACTGCTTGACGGGAGAAACGTAGATAATCAATTTATGAACGTTTATAAAGTGCTGGCAAAGTGAGCTTGTTAGTAGTTAAAACGGTTATACATTTTATCTCGTAATTTTGTGCTTCCATTTTTTTTAAACACGCAAATTTGTTTGGGAGCATTAGTTTCACCTGAGGTTAATGGGAATGCAGATACGCATTGCGGGTTTACTGGTAGTTTTCCCGTGACGTACTACTTGGTAAGTTATTTGGCCTTGCACATGAAAGATGCTCCTGCTGGAAAAATTGCATTCGCACCAGCCTGCCAGCTTTTCTGTTTTTGTTTCGATTTTCTTTCCGTATCGCTGAATAGAAGCTAATAATGTCATAGGAAATTGTTGTACGGGAATCGAAGTCGAAGCACTGCGTTCGTTACTTCATTTTAAAAGGGATATGAAATCTTTCACACCTTTCAAGCGTGTTGCAATTAATTTTAAATGTTAAACGAGCGTTTCATTCTCAAATAAATTTTATTTATTTTTAACGTCATAGGTTCCGGACAATTCGGTGAAAACATTGGTAGATATACAATTTGCTAGAAATGTAACGCTTGAAATGCTCGAATGACAACATTTGACGACTGCATGTAAACTGCATTACTTTTATTTATGTACTCAGAAATATTTAGGTACTACTAGATAAACGTAAAAAAAATAATATTTTATGTGTAGTTTAGTAATTAGATACATCTGAAAATATAATAAAATATAATAATAATATCTACGGACGCTTCACACCACGACAATCTGGCCCCGTGCCGTAAGTAGTATCGGAAGAACTTGTGTTACAGATACCAGAAAAAATACAAAAGTGTTCCAAATTTATTTGCTAAATTGGTAAAATAACCTACTTCGTTTGTTTACTCACATCATAAGTATGTACAAAACATTCATTATAGTAAGTATGAACATATGCGTACAAATTCGGAGATATTTACAAATATATTCCTGCGGAGTATATTTCATACACTTTTACCTAATTGTGAGAGTTTTTACGAGACTTGCGAAATTTTATAAACAAATCGCTGTACCTATGAAAATATTGTTTTTTTTATATAATATACTGTTTCCTCTGAGAACTATTTTTTATATTTAAGAGTACCTACTATTCATTAATGCAATAATAAAAAAACAGTTTTTTTTCAGACGAAAGATCGTCTTTGGTGCAAACATTTGTTGACATCCAATTTGCAAGGAATGTAATGATTGAATTGCTCAAATGACAACAATTCAACCTCTAATATACTCGAGTATGTTCTACATTATTGGAGATCGTCTCCTGAATTAGCAGTCGCTTTGTCTCGTTAGTGCTGTAGTGCATAACGCATATTGCCGCGATAAGCCCGATACTTTCAATGGGACTTAACGCTGATAATATTGGTTTAATGAGTAATGGGTGGTAATCGATATTGTTGGATCTGATATTTTATATGGACAGGTGTGCGGGTGCTGGAACTTCGCCAGACAAACGTGACTCGCGTGTGACACTTATTTTTAACGTAACAGAAAAGGTACCGCGTGTGCTCAATGTACTTTGAATTTGGCAAATGTATTTAGCAAGATAGCTGATTTACATTGGCTCTGACAGCGGACCGTATTCACTGCCATGTAAGGTATCATCGCCCCAACGTTATGTGCTACGTCGCGCTGTGTTTTGGCCTAAAGGATGCACAGAAGTAGCGTTAATTATCAGAGAACTTCCAGAATTTCATTTTTCAGAATTTCAACTTTGAAGCGACGTTGAGAGTGAAGTCAAAGTGAAGGTCGCGTCACGTGACGACACGATTTTGGGTAGATATAATGCCATCAGTCGTAGGCTACTTACACTTCTTACATAACAACTTAACTTTCTAAAGTACGGCTCAATACACTGATGGCGCTAGGTGTACATATTTCATTACTAATTTTAACGCTTTAGGCACGATATGAGTATTTTTGGATTTCAAATGATGAATGTAGTTTCACTTCCGCCACGTGTACTCTGTACACGCCATTTTTTTACATACAACAGAAAAGGCAAACTTATTATGGTTACGGTGGAATTTACACTAGGCTTAGTTACTTAACATTAAAATTCTGACGGGCTCTCACTTACACAAAATCACGAGCACGCTCTATTATAATCTCTCTTTCAGATATCGACGTTTCGCAACGCGGTAATGGTCGTATGTAACCAATGCAGCTGATGCACGATGTTAACCAATAACGCAGCCACCGTAGCGATCGAGTGCCAGCGAGATTAAAACCGACACTTGAAGCTCGCGTTAAACCTTAGTCGATAAGCAAATTAGTTTCTAGCTGGACTGGAACACCGTAGTTGTTTCTAATATAAATGTAGTGATCAGTTTTTTATACATATAAGGCTACAACTATATAGTCCGGAATCCGTAAGGCCGAGGAAAATTCGGAGCACTGAAAATAAAACACTGTGCTTATACAATAGAGTTGAAAATCTAGCACACATGTGTCGAGTCAAATGTCAATGTCTTTATGACAGCTCGACACTAGATAACGCTCTTTTTATTTTCAACAGACCGGGTGTCCTGTGCGCATTTTTTATCTTAGTTCTACAAAATTTTCAGGTTTAAAGTTTTATTAATATTGTGCCAAATTAGTTTTCTTTTATTTGTAATTCTTATTAAGTAAATTGTAATCGTCATTAGCCCACCTGTTAAGATGGTACTGGCCTTTTTGATATTTATCCTGGAATTGTTGATAAGTCCAAGTTGATGACACCGGTGTCTTTTACACTTAGGCTGACTTAACATTTAGGCTGGTTTCGCAGCTGTCCGGGAGACCAGTCCGGGAAACATGAACAGCAAATAAAATCTGGCCCGGACGCTCCCCGGATGGCTTCAAAACGGTCGGCCCGTACGGGTCTCCTGGACAGCTATGAAACCAGCCTTAGTGACAGTATAAACTAATGATGGTCCTATAGTATATTCGCGTTATTTTTGAAGTCGTCAGCGAAATCACAAAATTGACCAATGACGCGTTGTACCTACTGATTGAGTGGATAACTTCAATTGGTAAATATTAGGTATTTAGGTATTAATGACGGAGAGCTTCCCAACCCCAGTTCTTTCAACTTGGAGACGGTTCTGCTGTGCAGTATGAGGTCATATACAAGGTCAATAACAGGTGGTACGTTGGTTTGTAGTGTTAGCTCCGTAAACGTCGTTGATGTTGCGTGCCGCTTGTGCCGCGTTGCTGCCACGACGGTACTCATATTCCATAATTACTCGAATTTTTAACATTTTTTTAACATTTTGATGTTTGTTACTCTTTCAAGCAAAAATTACTGAACAGATTTCGATGAAATTTGGTATGGTAGTAGTTTAAGCTCTAGATTTAAACATAGGCTACTTTTTATCTCGAAAAAGTACAGTGTTCCTTGGGGAGTCAGTATTGCTAGTAGATTATAAGTGAGAGTGAAAATTGTTGTGTAGTTACTAGTGCCTGGTGCAATACCAGACACTAGTAACTACACAACAATTTTGTGGCTTCTCTTGGCTGGAAAGTAAACTGTGTAATATATGACGCAGTGAAAATTTTATAGGGCATGAAGAGCTATAGTCTTCAATTGTTTACATCTACGAGCGCGGGTCAATAAGTCCGTGACTTTTGGAATAAAACACAGATTTTTTGATAAATAAATCATTTTATTTTTCAACGTAGTCCCCCTTGAGCTCTATACACTTTGTCCAACGCTTCTCCAATTTTTTATCCCTTCCTAAAAATATGATTTGTCGAGGTCCTCAAAATAGGCCTTTGTTTGCGAGATGACTTCATCATTGGAGTCAAATCTTTTTCCACCGAGCCATTTTTTCAGGTTTGGGAACAAGAAGTAGTCACTCGGAGCCAAATCTGGAGAATAGGGTGGATGTGGGAGCAATTCATAGCCCAATTCATGGATTTTTGCCATGGCAACTGCACATGTGTGCACCCTTGCATTGTCTTGGTGAAAAAGAACTTTTTTCTTGGCCAAATGAGGTCGGTTTTTTTTTCAAATCCTCATTGAAGCGGTCCAATAAGTTGGCATAATATTCCCCATTAATTGTTCTTCCCTTTTGAAGATAGTCAATGTGGATTATCCCACGTGCATCCCAAAAAACAGTCGCCATAACTTTATTGCCTGACAAACCCACCTTGGCCTTCTTTGGCGCCGATTCACTCTTAGAAACCCACTGTTTTGACTGTTGTTTGGTCTCTGGTGTGTTGTGATGGATCCATGTTTCGTCCACGGTTCCAAAACGGCGCAAAAACTCCTCCATATTGTGATTAAACAACGCCAAACCTTCCTGTGAAGTTGTTACACGATTGCGTTTGTGGTCGATTTGCGGAAAGCTTTCTCATGCCCAAGTGATCATTCAAAATTGAAACCACTGAGCCATGCGAGATGCCTATGGCTTCCACAATCTCTTGCACTTTCAAACTTCGGTCGGCCAACACCATATCGTGAATTTTTTCGATTGTTTCGGGTGTAGAGACCTCAACTGGGCGTCCAGGACGTTCGGCATCTTCAGTGCTTGTACGGCCACAACGAAATTCAGTAAACCACTTTTTTACCATTGAAATCGATGGTGCAGAGTCCCCATAGTATTTATCAAGCTTAGCCTTGGTCTCGGTAATGGTTTTTTTTCGCAAAAAATAATGCTTAATAAGCACACGAAATTCACTTTTTTCCATTGTTTCCTTAAGTTACTGGATATTCTGATAAAGATAGCTGTAAAACACAAACTGACTGACGCAGCAAGTTCAAATTTTGATAGGAGTCAACTGACAGATGCCTGTTGACAGGAGTAGTGTTGCTTTTTCAGTAAGGAGGTTAGAAATTCAAAAAGTCACGGACTTATTGACCCGCCTTAGTATTTTACAACAAGTTACAAGTGGGAAACATAACTGCACACAATGGTTGTTTTTCCACTTACCGGCCCTGCACCGAGCCGGCGCCGGCACCGGCTACAATGCAGCAAAATGTATGAATGTATATTATAGTACTAGATGCTGCTCGCGAATTCGTACGCGCAAAGGGTAATCTCGAGGAAACCGTACATTTTGGCGCAAAAAAGGAGCCTATGATCTTATCTATTATTTATGATCCCTATCCTATCCACCCTTCCCGTGATCCACTCTATATATTTGCCAATTTTCATCAGTCAAGTAGTTTCGGAGCCAATTCGATGCAAACAAACAAACCTTTCCTCTTTATTATATAAGTATAGATGTTTTTACATTTATCGGCCCGGCAACATCCCGGCGATGACTCCCACATGACACATGTCACCGACCGCCCCGGTGCCGGTGCCGGGCCAGTAAGTGGAAAAACAGCCAATGACAAAAATAATAGAATTTACTACTTGAGGTTTATTTGGATTTTAGAATATTACGCGTTTTACTGCGCGCGCACAAAAACTATTAAGTTCCTACAACATGAAACTCTTATTAATTTTCAATAAAAACGCCATGTCAGGTTACCGTAATACTTATGTCCTTGTTTTAATTACAGGATACAAGAGCGAGCACGGAACAGGATACATATAATGCATTGAGTGCGAACACAATGGAAGAAAAAAAAGCTGTTGTTGTCTGTAAAGTCGGTTTACTGACGATATTTGAACGTGATAACGTCAACAACAACAACAACAACAACAATAATAATAATAATAAAATAATAATGAGGTACCGGCAATGCGAGGTAACGCTGGTACTTGGTAACAGTAACTGGTAACGGTACTTGGTAACAGTACTCGGTAACGCATGAGTCATGTTTTTTCGTGCGTGCAGCCGGCTCTGAAAAAGTGTTTGTGGATGAACGGCGAGACGAGTTTTTAACCGACTGCGCAACGCAAGACTGGTAATGTGTTAAAGTTTGTACCTTCGTGGCACTATTTAGATGAATTTGTTAGTACCCAGCCCCGCGAATCTGACAAGAGCAACTACACACATCGCTAATTATTATATGGGGAACATCACGTATAAGGGTTGCCAGAAAACACAATTTGCTTTCCACGTAACGTAAACTATCCTTCCAAAGCAAGGCATCACTTTGACAACGTTTATAAATATTGAGACAAATAATAAATAAGAATAAATTACATCTTCATTGTTATTTGCTATTTCTAAGCCTCCCCTTTCGGCGAAATGTAAACGAAATGGTCAAGCCACATATTTTGAGTAAGATGTAGAGTTTGTGAAGTTAGGCCTTGCAGAGTTGGGGCGTTTAGAGTCAGAAGCTTAGCTCTAGATGAGATCTGATAACTTTATGACAGTGCGAGTCATTTGGTCTCGACTAGGCATAATTGAAAATGTTTTTGTTGGATTTCACTTCTTTTTGTAAGTAAATTATTTATAAAAAGTATTCCTATTCCCTATATCAATTTTAAGACCTAATTTTCAATGTTCATCAAAGTTTGCGAAAGTTCCATCTCCTAGTTTAAGAGGTTGGAAGTAAAATGTTGTAAAAATTTTATGGTGAGTTGTAAAGCTCTCATTCATTTCAGATATTCAGAAGTGCCCTACAGGTGTTGACGATCGCCAGTGAGTCAGTGACGTAATCAGGGGTTTTTAGATAAAACCTAAAATATCTATGCAATCAAAACTTTATAATATGCTTAATAAGTCCGCTACTGGGAACATATCCAAAAATTTTGTTCATCTAATATAATCTAAACTAAAATTATGAGGGTTCAAAAAGTTGATGAAGCTCTTCGAGAACAGGTGGTTAGGTAGTGCTATTGCGCGTCGCTTTGCTCGTCTTGGTGGGGACACTACCGTGCTCATAGATTGTCTGATACATTCAGTAGATTTAATGTAACCGTTGAAGATGCTTGAACGATAATTTAAAACATCTTAAACACCTACTTAATTTCAGTGTAATCGTTTAAAGTGGCAGCTTATATCAACAAAATGTGACCTTGGAACAAAAGAGCAATTTCTCGTAACTTTCATGGCAATAATTCAGAATGACTTAGATTTCTATAATAGTCATTTACTATAATGAATTTTCTAGCATTTGCTATACAAGCACACATAGATACTAAGATAAATCAAACTATAACATTTGACAGGCCGCGCGCCCGTGAGAATCGTAATAATTTTTGATACGCATGTGAATGGCTGATGTCATAGTCGGGTACGTACGTGTCGTGACATCACAGTCGCGGCTATTTTTACAATGGGCGTGAGGTGAGGGGGCGGGTCATTTAAAATTATTTAAGTGCGTAGAACAGAGCCAACATTGCTGAAGAACTACATAGCAAGACGAACAATACAATACAATGCTCTACAGATGGTGGTATACTATTTATATAACTTATGATGACTACCGATATATGAATAAGCCAATAATAAGCTAGCAAGGCTTATTATTGTTAACTTCTAACAAATATAGAAATCGCACTGGAAGAACTTATTATATTATTTATAATTATTATTGATTATGATGTGTGAAACTTGTGTTTGCTCAGCTTGTGCTGGTTTATATCCGAGTCCCACTCGGAAGCCTTCAGGGAGCCTGTAGCTCCTATTACATCATTACACATATTGAAGATATAATAGGTACTTCTCATAGTATTTTACACCGACACGGATAGCTTTGAACTTACTCTGCCGTTTTTGGACGGATTTTAAAAATTTTGTTTTTGATATAATCCGAAATTGGTCTCCTTGACACCAAAGCGGTGACCTGATGATGGCAACTATGAATAATCGAGACAACTCCTGGAAATTTATATGTACACATATAGTGATTTTGACTTTTTCGGAAGTAACCCAAGCATATGCTACCTGAAAGTAAAATTCTGCACCAAGTTATACCCTGGATCCAAAAGCACTGAACAGAACTCCTCAGTTTTTAAAGATACGCGTTTGGAAATTTCGACATTGTTTAAAGAACTGCAAGCATATGCATAAGAAATAGACTAGAATAAATAAGTAAATTTGTTATGTATTATTATGTAAATATATTAAGTAGGATTATTTTAAATAAAGAGTTATAATAGTATCTATATTGTAATATTTATAATTATTATATATTTTATATATACTCAAAATGTCTAAATCTGTGTTTCCTTTTAATATTATGCATCTAGGTTGGCTGGTAGAAAATGCCACAAGGCATTAATCTCGCCTCTGTACCATATTGTGTGCATAAAGTATAATAAATAAATAATAAAATAATAATAATGTAACTTACAGTCATTATCATCTTATATACAATACCTAATGGAAGCTTGGCGCGTATTCAATAATACAATCGATCGTTTATTTTAAACGTTCTTAAAATGTATTAATAATAATTTAACAAACATCACTAAAAAGGGAAAAATATTGTTATTTTGAAACAAAAAATTAAACCGACTTCCAAAGTAAAAATGCACAAAAAAGTATGAAATAAAACTTATTTTCTAAATAATTCCCCTTTTAAATTTAGCTAAAATTTGAACTACTTCTCTACTCAATCTTCAAAATATTGAAGTCGGTACTAGACAACTTGAACGTGAGTTCTATTTCAAATATTTCAAATCAAATCAAAAACATTTATTCACATAGGTCACACAGTAACACTAATTAACGTCAAGATTATTAAAATTCAATACAATTAACAAATTATTACATAATATAGATATTACAAAACAATTTAACAGTTCAAATCAAAGTAAAATTATATTATTTAAACATTTTTTTTTTAAAAAGAATAGTTGAATTATTATCATACTTTAAACATGCAAAATTGTTAATTAAATTTAAAATGTCAATTTCATTCATTTCATTATTTCCATGGTTGTAATGTCATTAAAATAATCATTAATTGTGTAGCAGTTCGTTTTCATTAAATGATTTTTGACACATTCCTTAAATTTGTTAAAGGGTCAGTTTAGGATATCAACAGGCAACCTATTATAAAAGCGTATACCACTCGGTATACGCACCACCCACCCACAAATGTGTTTTGAACCTTATGAAACCGTGAATTATTCACGGTTTCATAAGGTATAATTCATAAGGTAATAGTAACTAACTTGTTCTTATTCCTCGCATTAAAAGTGTGGATATCGGCTTTTCTGTCATAATAGTGAATATTTTTCCTGATATATTATATGATATTGTGAAAAATAAACTGTGATGCTACTGTCAAAATATTTGATTTTCGTTAATTTTATGTCGTCCGGTTTCATTGTTAATTACGAGGGCGGGTCAATAAGTCCGTGACTTTTGGAATAAAACACAGATTTTTTGATAAATAAATCATTTTATTTTTCAACGTAGTCCCCCTTGAGCTCTATACACTTTGTCCAACGCTTCTCCAATTTTTTTGTCCCTTCCAAAAAATATGATTTGTCGAGGTCCTCAAAATAGGCCTTTGTTTGCGAGATGACTTCATCATTGGAGTCAAATCTTTTTCCACCGAGCCATTTTTTCAGGTTTGGGAACAAGAAGTAGTCACTCGGAGCCAAATCTTGAGAATAGGGTGGATGTGGGAGCAATTCATAGCCCAATTCATGGATTTTTGCCATGGCAACTGCACATGTGTGCACCCTTGCATTGTCTTGGTGAAAAAGAACTTTTTTCTTGGCCAAATGAGGTCGGTTTTTTTTCAAATCCTCATTGAAGCGGTCCAATAAGTTGGCATAATATTCCCCATTAATTGTTCTTCCCTTTTGAAGATAGTCAATGTGGATTATCCCACGTGCATCCCAAAAAACAGTCGCCGTAACTTTATTGGCTGACAAACCCACCTTGGCCTTCTTTGGCGCCGATTCACCCTTAGAAACACACTGTTTTGACTGTTGTTTGGTCTCTGGTGTGTTGTGATGGATCCATGTTTCGTCCACGGTTAAAAAACTCCTCCATATTGTGATTAAACAACGCCAAACCTTCCTGTGAAGTTGTTACACGATTGCGTTTGTGGTCGACTGTGAGCAAACGCGGCACCCATCTTGCGGAAAGCTTTCTCATGCCCAAGTGATCATTCAAAATTGAAACCACTGAGCCATGCGAGATGCCTATGGCTTCCACAATCTCTTGCACTTTCAATCTTCGGTCGGCCAACACCATATCGTGAATTTTTTCGATTGTTTCGGGTGTAGAGACCTCAACTGGGCGTCCAGGACGTTCGGCATCTTCAGTGCTTGTACAGCCACAACGAAATTCAGTAAACCACTTTTTACCATTGAAATCGATGGTGCAGAGTCCCCATAGTATTTATCAAGCTTAGCCTTGGTCTCGGTAATTTCGGTAAATTAAAAAGTAAATTCGGTTTTTTATCGCAAAAAATAATGCTTAATAAGCACACGAAATTCACATTTTTCCATTGTTTCCTTAAGTTACTGGATAGTCTGATAAAGATAGCTGTAAAACACAAACTAACTGACGCAGCAAGTTCAAATTTTGATAGGAGTCAACTGACAGATGCCTGTTGACAGGAGTAGTGTTGCTTTTTCAGTAAGGAGGTTAGAAATTCAAAAAGTCACGGACTTATTGACCCGCCTTAGTATTATGACTTTCGAAGTGGTTTAACACAGAAACAGTGTGTTGACCGGCTGATTTCTGCATTTGGTGTTGAAGCCCCATCCAAAACCACAATTTATCGCTGGTTTGCTGAATTTCAACGTGGACGTGTCAAGCTCAGTGATGATCCCCGTCAAGGTCGTCCAAAAACTGCAGTCACCCAAGAAAACGTTGATGCTGTGCGTAAGCTGATTGAGGAAGATCGACATGTGACATACCGCGAAATTCAGGCAATTTTAGACATTCAGTCAAATACAAATAATCTTGCATTAACAATTAGGTGTAAAAAAGTTGTTTTCCCGATGGATACCGCATTTGCTCTGTGAAGAGCAAAAAGCGGCTCGCGTTACGTTGGTGCGTCAGAACTCTCGAAAGATTCCACGCAGGATCCTCAAAAGCTGTATACAACATCGTATCAGGTGACGAATGCTGGATATACGCGTACGAACCCGAAACAAAAAACCAGTCACGAGTTTGGGTGTTCGAAAATGAGTTAAAGCCAACAAAAATTGTTCGTCCACGGAGTGTTGCAAACAAAATGGTGGCCACGTTTGTCTTCAAAACCGGCCATGTTGCGAATATTCCTCTTGAGGGACAAAGAACAGTTAATGCAGAATGGTATGCTAACATTTGTTTGCCACAGGTCGTTTCTCAACTCCGTAAAGAGAATTGCAACCGCCGCATCATCCTCCATCACGACAATGCGAGTTCTCACACCGCGCACAGAACAAAAGAGTTTTTAGAGCAAGAAATCATAGAATTATTAGACCATCCGCCGTACAGCCCCGACCTAAGCCCTAATGATTTCTATACTTTCCCTAAAATAAAGAATAAATTGCGTGGTCAGAGATTTTCATCACCTGAAGAAGCTGTGGACGCCTACAAAACGGCCATTGGAGACCCCAACTTCCGAATGGAATGGTTGCTTCAATGATTGGTTCCATCGTATGGAAAAATGTGTCAAATTTCGCGGATAATACTTCGAAAAGCAACAAATACATTTCTAAATAGTAATGTTGTGTCACTTCCTTGATTCCCGAAATTTTCAGTGCCGCCCTCGTACTCCATTTATTGTTTTTCCTTTTTGCAGATAATCCACTAAAATAATCCCTCGAGTTTTGTGAATTTTTTTGATCATGTCCGGATTCGTGACTTCATTTGGACGGCCAGACCTGTGGGCGTTTTCGCAGCTCTGTCTTCCACGTTTAAAATCAGTTACCCAGGTGTGAGTTGTACTCAATGCAGGAGCAGAATTACCTAAAATACTGTCTTGCTTGGTTTTAATCTGGGTTGCTGTTTTCTCTTTTAAAACGTAAAACTTTATCACCGCACGAATTTCGTTTCTTTCCATTGTTAAGAAAATTTACGACGGAGAAAGTTCTACGTCCTCTCAAACAAATTCCATTAGTTCGATTAAATTCAAATTTGGCGTTCTATTTTCAAAAAGATGCCAGAATTTAATGTAATATTCCTTTTTTGCGTATCATTTTTTTAAGTTCGTCGTTTCGGACAGTTATCAATCAGCCCAGGTATATAACGATTCTATGCTTAATAATCCTCTTCTTCGTTCCTCTACCGGCATGTATAACGTTTCTACTTCTGCTTTTTGTAGGTGTACCTTATTTAGTGCTAATAGTTTACTAGATTTTACATCTATTGCTTTTATATCTCTATCTTTATAATTAACAATGCCTAACGAGTAGAGTTGTATACGTATTAATTGCTTTCATTTTGTTTCTAGCGCTTAGATGTGTTTAATATTTTTTTTTAATATTCTTTTGTTATTTGATGGCGTAGTTCCTGGTGAATTAACTTTCCAGATTCGTGTATTCCTAAATATTTGTATGTTTCATTATATTTTAAGTATGATAACTGTTCTCCGCTTATCAACAACTGTCCGTATGTCTGATTTTTAGGTTTTCGTCCTTCTATTATATGTAGTGTATTGCATTTTTCCAGACCAAATTTCATTCCTATATCGTTTGTAAATATTTCTACCCTGTGTATTAGTTTCTAAATAATTTTTAATTTTAGGATATAATTTTAGATCATCTATATAAAGTAGGTAAATGATTTATGTTCGTGGTATATTTTAGTTGGTGTCCTTATTTACATATTTAATTAAAATTTGGGATATCCGGTTTATAGATAGGCAGAAAAGTAAAGGTGAGAGTGAATCTCCTTGGAACAATCCGCATTTAACTTGTTTTGAGTCTGTAACTATAGTCGTCTTATTTATATATATTATTATTAATTAGTATTATTTATAATATATTATTATTTTCTTCACTAATAACCAATAATTATAAGTTATTAGTGAAGAAAAAAAGTAGATAATGAATAAAAATGAGTAGATACGTAATAATATGTTCAATTCTAAATGCAAATTTTTCACACACATGACAGATAATACGCGCCCCATTTTCTATCATCAGTTTGTGAATTGTGAACCATCATCTACGTCCTATACGAATACTCTTATAAACCTATGCTAATTAACGATAAAGACTTACGATTTAATATTTCATGAAATATTTAAAAAGTTCTAATCGGGGAAATACCTTATTTAAAAGGACTAAATAAATAGAATGAATACGGCAGCGACAACATCTTATGACTGCCATAAGACAGAAATACATGTCGCTGATTTCAAGTTGACTCCAATAGTTTAGTGGTTAAGTGAAATTAAATCGACATCTAAGTTATAAAGCCCTACCCTAACGTTACCTATGCAGACGCTATCAATATCCGGTAAAAGCTTTGAAACTCAGTATTTTTTAATCATTTCATTTTGATTTGGTTGTCGGTTGATGATCTGATAAGCACCTAACAAATCCTACTACTATTATAAACGTAAAAGTTTGCGAGGATGGAATGGATAGATGATTATTTATTATTGTTTCACGCAAAAACTTTTGAACGGATTTTGATGGAATTTAGATTAACACATAGGCTACTTTTTATGCAATGTATCTGCGTTGTATTCAGCTGAACCTAGATTTCAAACGAATCTCTGTCGTTGCTGGATTAGTAATTACGTCACTGTCAAAACATCGCTCCTACTCGAAAATAGAGAAATTGGCTGGATAGTAGACAGGCAAGCGCATACATTGCACTTGACATATTGGGTTAGAACAGTGCAATCAATGCTACTTTTATTACTTGTTTATAGAGAACTAACTTATCGGGGCTAGGCTAGGCTATCCTAAGTTTTCATTGATTTATTAATTTATTAATGAATAATTTATCTAGAACTAGGATCAATACTTCACCAATCATCTATATATATAAAAGGTAAAGCTGATTGAATTATGTATCAACGCACAGGTCAAACCCTCAAGACTAGAAATTTGAAATTTTGCACACATATTTCTCATATGACGTAGGCATCCACTGAGGACGGATTTTTCAAAATTCAACCCCCCAATGGGTAAAATACTAAGGCGGGTCAATAAGTCCGTGACTTTTTGAATTTCTAACCTCCTTAATGAAAAAGCAACACTACTCCTGTCAACAGGCATCTGTCAGTTGACTCCTATCAAAATTTGAACTTGCTGCGTCAGTTAGTTTGTGTTTTACAGCTATCTTTATCAGACTATCCAGTAACTTAAGGAAACAATGGAAAAAAGTGAATTTCGTGTGCTTATTAAGCATTATTTTTTGCGATAAAAAACCATTACCGAGACCAAGGCTAAGCTTGATAAATACTATGGGGACTCTGCACCATCGATTTCAATGGTAAAAAAGTGGTTTACTGAATTTCGTTGTGGCCGTACAAGCACTGAAGATGCCGAACGTCCTGGACGCCCAGTTGAGGTCTCTACACCCGAAACAATCGAAAAAATTCAGGATATGGTGTTGGCCGACCGAAGATTGAAAGTGCAAGAGATTGTGGAAGCCATAGGCATCTCGCATGGCTCAGTGGTTTCAATTTTGAATGATCACTTGGGCATGAGAAAGCTTTCCGCAAGTCGACCACAAACGCAATCGTGTGTTACACGTTACACTTCACAGGAAGGTTTGGCGTTGTTTAATCACAATATGGAGGAGTTTTTGCGCCGTTTTGTAACCGTGGACGAAACATGGATCCATCACAACACACCAGAGACCAAACAACAGTCAAAACAGTGGGTTTCTAAGGGTGAATCGGCGCCAAAGAAGGACAAGGTGGGTTTGTCAGCCAATAAAGTTATGGCGACTGTTTTTTGGGATGCACGTGGGATAATCCACATTGAATATCTTCAAAAGGGAAGAACAATTAATGGGGAATATTTTGCCAACCTATTGGACCGCTACAATGAGGATTTGAAAAAAAACCGACCTCATTTGGCCAAGAAAAAAGTTCTTTTTCACCAAGACAATGCAAGGGTGCACACATGTGCAGTTGCCATTGCAAAAATCCATGAATTGGGCTATGAATTGCTCCCACAACCACCCTATTCTCCAGATTTGGCTCCGAGTGACTACTTCTTGTTCCCAAACCTGAAAAAATGGCTCGGTGGAAAAAGATTTGACTCCAATCATGAAGTCATCTCGCAAACAAAGGCCTATTTTGAGGACCTCGACAAATCATATTTTTTGGAAGGGATAAAAAAATTGGAGAAGCGTTGGACAAAGTGTATAGAGCTCAAGGGGGACTACGTTGAAAAATAAAATTATTTATTTATCAAAAAATCTGTGTTTTATTCCAAAAGTCACGGACTTATTGAGCCGCCCTCGTAGGTGATAAAAGATCGTATGAAACTTTTTATTTCTTGTACATATTATTTGCATAATATTTCGTATGAATTGAGTAGGTACGGAAAAAATAACGAATCACGTATTTCAGCGCTTTTTAAACTTCGGCCCCTAGTTAGGTAAAATAGGGGATGAAAGTTTAAAATCTAATTTCACGCGGGCGAAGTCGCGGGCAATTAACGCTAGTTAGTAATATTTATCATTCTAGGGATGGCACGATAACGGACAGATGGAGCAAACACGGGGTTTAGTATTTAATAAATCACTCGGTTCAAAGGAAACGCTCGTTAAGCCGAACACGCGTTAAACATTCACCGTCACTGGCACTCTTAAAACCGATGTTTACGAAATAGCTCATTGAAACTGTAATGAGTATCGCTGGAAACCCAGCCGGTCGCTAATTGTTTGAATCGTTGATATCTGAGGATCTTAAGTCTTCTGAACTAGATCGTCATAATTCCTGTGTCGATTTTGCATGAGACGATACATCCTACATCAATGGTCGACGAAATTTACCAACTAGTATAACACTTGTCGATCAGCGCAAATTGATTTGAAAGTTTCGAACCGTTTTCTTTTTAATGTGCTCTCTCGTCATGAAGACGTCATGTGGATTACGTTAATTTTAATTCATAACCACGACTGCTTCGTCATCTATAATAATTTTAAAATCGAGGATAAATTGAAAGACAGTGCAAGTTATGCAGATCATTGTGAATTTTTAAAAGTAATTGATGATTAAGGACACATTTACATAATTATGACGAAACATACTTTTTACACCTATGATTTGTTACTAAAATGTAGGAGTCATCTTTTCAGATTACAATCACTAAAACAATAATGGAATGGAAATATTGGATTTACTAATTAAAAAATAAATAAGTTATTGAAACGTCATTGCTGGGATATATCGCTGACATGACTTGAATTAATTCTTGACTTTCTCTTCATTTTAAATGCTTCCTATCATTTCTGAGATCCGTGTACCTATATTACTGCTATCCTGAATTCCTTATTTTACGCAATACTATTAGGGTAAAACAACCAATTGTTGGCCCTAACAGCTAATTACTGACCCCCCAGTCCCCACCAAAATTATTGGAAACCCCCTTATCATATAAAATTCGTTATTACGTTATTTTTATACTCCTAGCTACTTAATTTCGTTTTTCTTATGTTTATGTATAAATGAAGGGTGGCCAATACAAAATTACAACAGCAGGTTTAGAAGATGTGTGAATGTCATGTTGACAGATGTCACGAGTAAAGCCTATTTACTTAGTATTATTTCGTGTAACTTAAAAGGCTATTCTCAGTGTAGACTGTAGACGTATTTGTGTTAGACATATCTCATTTGTAATACGTATCTGTGTTAAGGACCAATAAAGGAAATATAAGAATTGTTGCTGTATTATTATCGTCACCACTCAAGCGTAAGAAGGACTTACATATCAAGAGGTCGTAACTCGCTACATGGTGTCAGGTGTGAAAAAATTGTCAAGAAAACGAAAATTATGAACGCAAAAGAGGGTACATCGAAAACTCCGGAAGCTTCGAGACAATCTGAGTGCGGGAACTTAACAATGGCAGGAAACGGAGTGCAGAAGCTTGAAATCTCTACAGAAATTATCAACAATAATGCTGAAAATTTCAAGAAATGGACGCAGTCTTTCGAGATATTCCTATTGGCGTCGGGGATGGAGAAAAAGGAAGACAAAATAAAAATTGCATTCCATGGGAGAAAAGGGTCTAAATATCTACAATTCCTTCAATTTGGACCTAAGCACTGCTACATTCCAATAAGTCAAGGCAAAATTCGTCGAGTATTCTGAACCCAAAAAGAATTTGACGGTGGCGCGGCACAAATTCTTTACGTTAAAACAACGTGTGAACGAATCCTTGGAAAATTTTGTAATGGAATTAGAAAACGCAAGTCATGCCTGTGAGTTTGGTTCGCTACGCGATTTCCTTGTAAAGGACATTCTCATTGCTAATATGGCTACAAACTTCTCGCAATTTCGTCAAAAGCTCCTACAAGAGCAAGATCTATCCCTAGAAAGAGCGAAACTCCTCTGTAGAACACTCACGATGGCGCAGAAAAGTGAAGAATCAATCAATGCAGCAGATGGAAGAGAAGAAGAACAAATATACAAGCTACACAAAAGTCGTCGGGCCAGATCCCCCCCCCCCCCATACCAGAAAAGAAAAAACTCGAGATCCCCATCACGCCAAGGTCACCCAAGGTCAGCTACACCTGGATCCAGAACAACGTCGTGTGTCGTGTGTAAAGTGCAACACATGAAACACAGATGCAGTTCATATTTTAAATATGGACATTTTACTCCTTTATGTTTTAAGAAAAATAGTGTCAGGACTGTTGTTTCTGGGGTAGGTAGGATAAATCTCTATAAGTAATCAAGCCCCAAAAGTGCTGAGGCTGAGAGATTTACAATAGGGGCATTGTTCAATATTAAAAACATAAAGTCACAAAATGCTAGAACAAATTTGATTAACACAGACAATTCCTGGCATTATTCTCTTAAAATAAACAACAAAAATGTAGATTGCCTAATTGACACTGGAGCAGACATAAATTTAATGTCTTATCAAGTCTTTAAAGAATTGAATCTTAAATTTGACAAACAGTAAAAAAATGTGTAAAAAATATAATATCTTCGCCAACAGTAGGCACAGAATTCCGATAATTTCAGTGTCAAACATTTGTTGTTTAGTTGAAAACAAAACAAAACCGGAAAACATTACTTTTGTTGTAACAAAATTAAATTGTCCAACTGTGATTGGTTTACCCACTTGTACAAAGCTAAATTTAATAACAAAAAACTTTTCTTTAAGAAATGAAAAAGTTGAAAATGTTGAGTAAAATGTATATAATAATAACTATTATTAATATATAATATTAACTATTAAATTGATCCAGAGAAAGATAAAGCCATAAAAGATCTGCCCATACCTAAAAATATTAAAGATTTGCAGAGATTTCTAGGCATGATTAATTTTTTAGCACCGTTTATAGAAAATCTAGCAGAGAAAACTAATACCTTAAGAAATTTGTTAAAAAAAGATATATTATGGTTATGATATAGTTGGGATGAAAATTGACAAAAGTGCTTTAATTTGTTAAAAGAAGTCGTATCTAACGCACCTGTGTTAACTAATTATAATAGCAACTTACCTGTGATTTTGTCGGTAGATTCATCAAAGAATGCACTGGGAGCGGTCTTGATGCAAAACAATCGACCCATTGCACTATTATAGTTCAAGAACACTAACATCCTGTCAACAAAACTATGCTCAGATTGAAAATGAATTGTTTGCCATACAGTTTGGATGTAATAAATTTCACCAATATATTTATGGCAGTAAAACAACTGTTCATACTGATCACAAACCTTTAATTTACCTTTTTTAAAAAACCTCTTCATGAAGTACCTGCTAGACTACAAAGAATGATGTTATCGTTGCTGGGTTCGACCTAGAAGTGGTTTATGTACCTGGTAAATATATGTATATAGCAGATACTTTGTCAAGAGCCTCACTTAGTGATACATATATACCGCAGTATGAACAAGACTTACAATATCATGTTAATTCAATCTTTTCTAATCTCTCAGTGAGTAAGCCATATTTAAAATTTATATTATTAGAAAGTAAAAATGATGAATCTTTAAATCTGCTCAAGTCTTATATTCAGAATGGTTGGCCAAAAAGCAAAAACAAAGTAAGCTGTCTGGTGAAACCATATTGGCACATTCAAGATGAAATACATATAATGAACGACTTAATATTTAAAGGTAATAAGGTTTATTGTTCCAAAGTCCTTGCAAAGACAGATTTTAGATAAAATACACTGTGGTCATTTAGGTATTAATAAAACACTCAACATCGCTAGAGAAACAGTTTAAATATAAACGCCAGACAAATATAAACGCGGACATTAAAATCTTAATTGATCAATGTTCGGTATGTGCCAAGTTCAAGCCAAACAAACCCAATGAACCGTTGAAATGCCATGTGATATCTCATCTTCCGTGGGAGAAGGTAGGTATAGATTTATTATATTTTGATGGAGAAAATTTCCTTATTTGCATGGATTACTATTCCAAGTACATAGAGCTAGCTTCTTTGCATAAGAATAACACTGGCGATAATGTTGTTAAAAACCTCAAATCCTTTGCTCGACATGGAATACCAAAAGCATTGGTGTCTGACAATGGTCCACCATTTAACTCCTGCAAATTCAAGTCTTTTCTTGTTGACTGGGATGTAGAACACATAACCACCAGTCCTTATTGGTCCAGGTCTAATGGCCAGGCTGAAAGTAGAGTTAAAATTGTCAAAAATATATTAAGAAAATGCAAGGAGGTTGGCTCGGATGTACATTTGGCGCTATTACACTACCGCAACGCTGCTAAGGGAGATTTTCCCAGTCCGGCCGCATTATTAATGTCTAGAAACTTGCGAGTAAATTTACCAATTCTAAACAAAAAACTTAAACCTAAACTTTTTGGTCTCCGGGAATAATTAAAGAGAAATTAGGATGTGTTAGATCTTATTATGTTGTGGATCCAAATGGTGTTGTGTATAGGAGGAATAGGGGACACATTAGACCTATAAAAAAGAATTTAAAAGAAACAAATCCTCCACCTTCTTTTTATGGCAACGGCAGCACTGACAATATGCCTCCCATGCAGGAGAGTATAGATCCCATAAGTTCGGCACAACTCGGAAACGGTCCTGTTCAAATTTGCATTATCGATGATAACTGTTTTCCGATGGAGAGTCTAGAAAATACCGGTTACGTAACCAGGTTTGGTAGAAGTGTATGACGTCCTAAATTGTATATACATGAGAAATTTGAATAGATAAGTAATGTATTATTATTAGTTATGTACTTATAATATTAGTTTGCTTTTTCTCGAAAACGGAGCAGTTTTAGAAGATGTAAGTGTCAATGTCATGTTGACTGATGTCACGAGTAAAGACTATTAATTTAGTATTATTTCGTATAACTTAAAGGCTATTCTCAGTGTAGACTATAGACGTATTTGTGTTAGACATATCTCATTTGTAATACGTATCTGTGTTAAGCACCAATAAAGGAGAATATAAGAATTGTTGCTCTATTATTATCGTCACCATTCAAGCGTAAGAAGGACTTACATATCAAGAGGTCGTAGCTCGCTACAAAAATATGTACTTTAAATCTTTGGGGCCAATCGGGTAATCTTCCCTATTCGATTAAATATCTTTGGATTTAGTGGGTTTCTTTAAATCCACATTGCTGTTGTCTAACTTTGTGTGCTTTAATAAGGTGGAAGATCTCTTCTACTTGTGTCTGAGAGTCGGTTCTTATTTTGGGCTTTAACTCCTTAAAGGTTTGAATTTTCGTGTCATGGTTATCCTGTATTATTTATTACAGGCCACTTTATATATGTTCTGGATAGCAACTCCCAATAGGATAGAGCCCTTTATTTAGTCAAACGTTTAAATGTGTCCCTTTTTACCGACTACGGCAAAGCCAAAAGTAAGGGTAAAATGATTTTGGCAGTCTATGTATGTATAATTGTTCCACCGTAGCGCCTAATCCACTGGTTCGATTTTAATAAAAGAGGTGTCAATAGATTTGTTTTAATAGCCCGGGTAACATACGCTATATAAATTATCATAATTTACGTAGTCGCCAGTCGGGTTACAGTTTTTTTATACGAGACGATTTTGTCAAAAAGAATCCTTCTATTGCAACAGATTAAGTAACGTAGTCGAGATTCTATTATTTGGTGTTAATCGAGTAAAGGAAAAGGCGTCAGTCCCGGGGATTGGACGGGCAACGAGATGAAATTACACAGTTGCGCAACACGAAAGCTCGTTTTTACGGCCACCTGCTCGTAGTGCACATAAATCATATTAAAAACTCAACGCAACGTATTGATGCGCACGTCAGACGCGAGATGGACGAATTTACATTTCAGAACACTCCGCAGGGAAGAAAAGTGTTTTTGTCATATTGATCATCATAAATATCATCATTTCGGAGAAATAATGCCTTTCTTCTGAGTACGGAGATTAGGCTATAATTTTACCACGCTAGTCCACTGCAAGTACATTGTTAGCCTTTTCAAACACTCAGATTGTCTCACAGTGTTTACCTTCACCGTTTTAGTGTCTGTATAAAGTTCATAAAGTCCATAAATTGCGTGAGACGTTTTTGAGGATTTTTTTTTAAAAGAAGGATGTCCACCACCTCATGGATGCTGACATTTAATTAGTATATTCAGCACAATATATTCGACATTCAAATATTTTTCCCAGGTTCTCTTGAATATATTTGAGTGCCAGATTTTATTATAGTGACGTTGGTATACAGTTTACAGTACGGCGTGTAGCCACGGCGGAGGACTCGAATGACCTGTAAAAAAGACATTGACAAACTACACACTCACGTGTCCTAGGTTTACTAGAAACTGTGGCGAGTTTTATACAAAGTACACAACATGTAACATTATACAGACAATTACACGTTTAAAAATCAACATTGGAGCACTCAAAAAGTGTTACCTTATAAACGGACTAGATGCTGCCCGCGACTACGTGCGCACAAAAGATAATCTCTCGAAAACCGTACATTTTTCTGCGATAAAATAGCTTATGTCCTTCCCCGTGGTCTACTCTACATCTGTGTCAAAATCAATCAATCAATCGGTCCAGTAGTTTCGGAGCCTATTTATTGCAAACAAACAAATTTTTCCTCTTTATAATATTAGTATAGATGTGGTGCAGTGTCTGGTAAATGACAAAGGACGAAAATATTTTGAAAATACTATCTTTCTACAAGTTTGTCGCGAATCTAACTCCTGAGTCCTTTACCAAGCGTTACTTTACAAGCACAAAAAAACTTTTTCACATTAAATGTTTCACATCAAAAGCTCAATATTAATTTAAACAATATACAACGTGATGCGCACTTGAGCGTGTAACCAAAGTAAAGCTTAGTGTAGTCTATGATTAGTTTAGCTCATTAGGCTTATAAAATTAACTGGCGAGCTACAAGCGTTGATGAACAACATTAGATTAATCCCGTGCATTTTATCAGGGCATCCACGTCACAAACTAGTTTATATCGCAGCCCACGGTGCGAACTCGTATTTGCCTTTTGACATTTGAAAGATTATTCTCGTGTTACGTAATGGCTGCAAATGTGTACATCCAACACAATACACATGTATTGTATTGTACATTCAGAGTGTATGCGCTCACACCTACGTGAAATCTATTGAAAACACAATCCGCAAATAATGGGACTCTACCATCATCACAAATTATGTCACGAAAACGGACAATTGTCCACCGTGCTTGCCTACAGCGGATAAAAATTCTTAATAGTCTTCTCCGACAAGCCGGTATGTTTTCTAATGTACTTATTAAAAATCTCGGCTCGGCTTGGCTCTCGACTCGGAGGTCGTGGGTTCGATTCCCGCATTGTAACACCAAAAAATGTTATTTCCAAGTTTGGTTAGGACAATACAGGCTGATCACCCGATTTCTGTAATTCATTTATGTAGTAAAAAATATATACATTAATATGATTCCAAGATGGACGGAAAACATTCCCCGCGCGGGTAGAGGGGAAGGCAAAAAAGTGATTTATGCGTAAAATAAATATTTTTATGTTATGACACCCCTCCCACATGCCAAAATGAAAAAAAAACCGGACGATTCGGGTCGAGTCAAATTGGTTATTGGAGTCAAGTTTATAAATTACAATGGCGAACTCTCATACATCATTTTATTTGAGATAAAATTGAGGCGTCTATGAATAAAAAAATACATAAATGATTAGGAACTCATCCTCCAACTAACTTCTAAAAAGAAATATTCCCGAGAAGGCGTAGGTAATTAGATATTACATCATAAAAATCTTAAATATTTTAGGTTATGTTTCTTTGATATTAACATTATTGGTATTAACAGTCCAAAAACATGCCGGGTCGAAAATAAAGGAAAGAAAAACAATATCAAAACACAATCACACACGAGAGGCAGCGCAGGAACACCGTAGAGTAACTTCTTTATTTGACACTTGCTAATACATTTGTTTGACAAATAAGCAGGGTTGCTAGTTATTTTAACTCATCCTTCCTTTTTTACCCGACTACTTTGAAAAAATAAAATCCATTTATTTATTAAAAGTTTTGAAATTAACTAAAATTGTAGATCTATTCACAACTTATACGGTAGTATGAAATATTAGGTATTTCACCGGCCGAGCCACCGCGCGGTGTGCGCCGCCGCTTTGGCAAAAAAATATCAAAATATGGCAATATTAACGGTAGCTGAGGGAAAAATATGAAATCCCTAAAAAGTAGTCAATTGATTTACAAAAAATAATCGGTTTTGTTTGGTGGCTTTTATTAAATCCTAGAATATATTGGTAAAATGTAATAAAATAAAATAATTGTTTTTGTTCATATGACATTTCTAGACGCTTAAAAAATATCGAATAATATTTCGCCATTGTTCTTTATGAGAATACCGTTTTCTATGGATAAGTGGCTCGCTCAATATACAATCAAGCTTCGATACAATAATAATTGCATCGCATCGTGACATTCGTCGTTTGACGTTTGTTAGGATGCGGACTATATCGAATAAGTATCGAAGCTGCATTATTGTTGGATTAAAATAGCAGAATCGACCTGATTGTTGGAGTTGGATTAAAATAGCCTTAGTTTTCATTCATTTAACAAATCGCTTGCATTATTCAGGCATTGTCATTGTTGTACAACGATTACGAGCAGGTTGTAAGTGTGCACAAACAATGCAGTGACGGTGTTAGTGTGAAGTTCGTGAAAATCAAGTGCGCGGGTGACGTCATCACGAGACCGTGGCGCGAGTAACGAGATACATCGGTCCCATTAGTGATTAGACGCATCGTTTAGTGCATGTATAAGGACGCGTTAGTAAAAAGTTGTTTGACAAGTTTCCGAGTATGGAGAGCAAAGATATTAGAAAAGTTTTGTGTAGTAAATCCAGTCGCATCCATGAAATTCTACTTCTGTGACACAAGAAGCGCAACATGGTGTGTTTGGTATGCCTAATAGGGCGTAATAAGTAAGCCAACAGGCAACAACCGGTCCTCAAACGTCAACCCTAAGGGTTAGAGTTCCGTACGAGCAACATGTTACACTTACATGGGTCAATATTGACCAATCGCCAATTATATTGCAAAAACTCACAACACTGAAATTTCACTTTATTTAATAATAAATATTTTTGGTGAATTGACGTATAAAAAAATCACGTTGGTAGCTTTTCCGGACAATAGATAAATTGTATAAAGCATACCCATTGGAAACAAAACAAAAGGGATTATACAATACCTTCAATACACGGCTAGTAAAATAAAGGGACGGTGCATGTATAACGAAAAAGATACAATATTGATAACTAGTGCTCGACCTGTGGTCGAAATTCACCAATGATAGTTTATATAATTTTTAAGTTTAAACTTCATAAAGGTTCTTTTGCCTCTTAGGAAAACTTTTTACTCTATACGTCCGTCTGTCTGCCTACCCGCCGTAATAACTTCGATAATAATAAAATACCTAGTTATATATAAGATTTTGTAAATTCAATTATGGATATTTTGGGTATATTATGATCTACAAGGGCTGCACTAAAAGTATCGGGAATGGAATATTTCCACTGTTCCTGTCATATTAAAATCTTTTTAATTTAAAACTCCTTGGTTTTAAAAATCGAATACCGTTTATTTATTTAAAAAAAGATTCTCGGTCTTGTCACAAGGTCTTGTCAAACTTGTTTAGTCGTTGAGAAAATGGAATTGACTCGAGAAAATTCTAGAGCGATGATTTATTATGACTTTCGAAGTGGTTTAACACAAAAACAGTGTGTTGACCGAATGATTTCTGCATTTGTTGATGAAGCCACATCCAGAACCACAATTTATCGCTGGTTTGCTGAATTTCAACGTGGACGTGTCAAGCTCAATGATGATCCCCGTCAAGGTCGTCCAAAAACTGCAGTCACCCAAGAAAACGTTGATGCTGTGCGTAAGCTGATTGAGGAAGATCGACATGTGACATACCGCGAAATTCAGGCAACTTTAGATATTGTCATGAGTCAAATATAAATAATCTTGCATGAACAATTAGGTGTAAAAAAGTTGTTTTCCCGATGGATACCGCATTTGCTCTGTGAAGAGCAAAAAGCGGCTCGCGTTACTTGGTGCGTCAGAACTCTCGAAAGATTCCACGCAGGATCCTCAAATGCTGTATACAACATCGTATCAGGTGACGAATCCTGGATATACGCGTACGATCCCGAAACAAAAAACCAGTCACGAGTTTGGGTGTTCGAAAATGAGTTAAAGCCAAGAAAAATTGTTCGTTCACGGAGTGTTGCAAAAAAATGGTGGCCACGTTTGTCTCCAAAACCGGCCATGTTGCGACTCTACCTCTTGAGGAACAAAGAACGATTAATGCAGAATGGTATGCTAACATTTGTTTGCCACAGGTCGTTTCTGAACTCCGTAAAGAGAATTGCAACCGCCGCATCATCCTCCATCACGACAATGCGAGTTCTCACACTGCGCACATCTCAAAAAGCATAAAATAAAACTTATTTTCTAAATAATTCCCCTTTTAGATTCGGCTAAAATTTTGAATTTCTTGAATGGTCTGAACAACACCCTGAAAAAACAAAATTTTAAATAGAACTCACGTTCAAGTTGGCTCTAGGGGTTGCAAAATCCGGTGTTTTTCAAATCCGGATTTTCGGATTATTTCTCACAAAAATAATCCAATTTATTTTTTTATTTTATAATATTTTAATTTTTTGCATATATTTTATAAAACTGATCTTTTTTTTTACTTCGATGTTTTAGCAAAACCGGCACTCAGTATAAATAAAACAGTAACTTTTTTATATTTTAATTTAATTAAATTCTTATTTTAATTTGTGAGTATTTAAAAGTACAATCTGAATAAATAATTATTAATATCGGACCAGTAGTTTAGACGCTACGGGGGAACAAACATACATACATAGACTGCTAAAATTATTACCCTTCCTTTTGGCTTCGCCGTAGTCAGGTAAGACACAATCTATCAATCTATTATCTAATAAACAAATATGATCTAACACGATTATATGAAAATTATAAAATGCTGCAACTTTTCGCCACCATTCCAAGCGACAAAATATTTATCATCCTCATCATCTTGGTGAGTGGCAGTCCTCCACCGTGCGCTTTACCCGAAGCTTTCTGCCGCGCACAATGAAACTCTGGAATGATATGTCGTGATCTTGAATGAAAAACATAAAATCGTCAAGTCTTTGTTCGCTAAGGTGAGATCTTAATAGATACTAAGTCCCGTATTAATAAAGCGTTCTTATCTCTAAGACAATTCTCAAAAAAGTACTTAAGTACGGCTGTAGGGACGGCGTATCAAGTGAGTGCGAACGTATTAATAAACGAGGTTCGTTACTCAAGTACGTTGTCATTGCTGTCAAACTGTTGAAACTTGAGACGCGGTTTCTTTTCAGTTTTATTGACTTGATTTGACACTTAAAAGCAGAACTTTTTTTCGCTGCCCAAAAATCAATCCTCATTATATGATCCCTCCCTCCTACAATTCCTCGCCCTATCAACTATAAATCTGTTCTGTGTTTTCGTGTGAATATGGTGGTGATGATGATGATGATTAATGTATATGGAGTCAGGAGTTCTGTTCAGTATTTTTGGATCCAGGGTATACCTTGGTGCAAAATCTTACTTTTAGCATAGGCCTGGAGTACCAGAATAGTCCATATAAATTTCGAGGAGTACCCTCGATTCCTCGTGGATCATCAAGTCACCAGTTTGATGTCAAAAGGACCAATTCGGAATTATACCCTTTACATCAAAAAAAATGTCAATAAGTCCACAGTAGATATGAGCGGGCGCCACGCCAGCGCACCGCCGCCGCCACGAAAAGATATCGGCGCGCCGAGTGAGCGTGAGAGATAGTCATATTGAGTAATTTCAGCCAGTGACTATGAGCCTGCATATTACCCAACTCATATACCTATATAGTATCAAATATAAACGAGGAGAAGGTGGTTAACCTCCAAATAAGGGATACCTATCTCATCGAAGGGTTATGTGTGAAAAACAACATGGCTACCATAAAGGCAGTGCTACTAAAACGGCGTTGATGGAGTTAGTAGATCGCATTGATAGACCCATTGAGGATTATAAGGTTGCGCTATACGCCTTGCTAGATATTATAGGCGCGTTCGACAACACCTCAACCTGCTCTATAACAGATAGCCTGGTATCAAGAAATATAGATCCAACTACTATATAGTGGATCAAAGCCACGCATAACAACACAGTAGCGTTATCAACTATCCGCTTAGGAGCAGGCAGACCCAAGTATGCCTACAGAGAGGAGTATTGTCGCCGCTGGAGTGGTCCCAGGTAGTGAATGGGCTGCTAAAAGAACTGAACAATAGGTGGTTCTATGGCTCATGGATTCACTGACGATCTAGCGATACTAGTTGTAGACATACACTCATCAGTGGTCGCTAGGATAATGCAATCAGCACTGAGAGTCGTCGAAAATTGTAAAAGGCTCAAGTTAATAAGACAGTTTTGATATCTAACACCAAAAAGAGAAAGTTGGAGGAACTCAAACCGCCAACACTCTTCTGGAAAACTACCGCGTTTCCAAGCGAGGTCAACTATCTAGGAGTGACTAGATAAGGGACTCACTTGGAATAAGAAATAAGCACATGGTACACAGATGTGCTCTGGGGTCCTGCTGGAGACTTGTCAGCTCTAAATGGGGGCTTCGGCCGTAGGGAATGCTTTTTTTTATAAAACTAAGCAAACGAGCAAACAGCCTGAAGGAAAGCGATTAACGTCGCCCATGGACACCCGCAATATCAGAGGAGTTGCACGTGCGTTGCCGGCCTTTTAGGAGGGAATACGAACCTTTCTTGGAGGTTTGCAGGTTGAAATGGTCTAATATACCGCTGGCGACAGTTCATTCCAGACTGTGCGCGGCAGAAAACTTCGGGTTAAGCGCACGGTGAAGGACTGCTACTCATGAAGGTGATGAGGATGATAAATATTTTGTCGCTTGGAACGGTGGCGAAAAGTTGCAGCAGGTATAAGTCCGAACAATTACTCGGAGCACTCCCCGTAATATAACCGATAGGGGATGCAGAGCGATGCTACATCTCTACGTAGTTCCAAGGGGTCAAGCCTGTTTGAAACACTATGGCATTCGACAATTCGAGCGGCACTTCGTTGGATACGATCCAGAGGGAGAAGCTTGTACTTTGGCGCCCCTGCCCAGAGATGAGAACAGTATTCCATGCGCGGCCGACGCAAACTCTATTGTAGGCATTAGACCGGACTGAAATACTACTTTGACCTGTTTAGAACACCAAGCTTCTTGGAGGCTAACTCCGATATCAAATGGAGGGTAAGCTCCAGATGATATCGGTACTGTCTATGGTTATACACAGCTATACTATAATAGTGAGGGCGAAGGCCACATATGGCACATATATGTGGTTAGCCACACTACGCAGTATGACAGTGAGTACGCTCTCTGGAATTTTGATTCCAGCAGCAAATAGTTCCAGCAGTAACTATTTTGGAATTGTATAATTACGTTGTTGTTTTTTACATCAGTCCTAAAAAGTGCCATAAATTGTATTGCATTGTAATTGTGTGTAACTCAATAAATAAAAATATTTTTATAGCTATGAACTACACGTTTTTTTACCAAGTACAAACTTTAAAAAAACCCTTTGGAGGTCACGCCACCGAAGACGCCACCGCCGACCTACGAGGGCGGCACTGAAAATTTCGGGAATCAAGGAAGTGACACAACATTACTATTTAAAAATGTATTTATTGCTTTTCGAAGTATTCTCCGCGAAATTTGACACATTTTTCCATACGATGGAACCAATCATTAAAGCAACCATTCCATTCGGAAGTTGGGGTCTCCAAAATGGCCGTTTTGTAGGCGTCCATAGCTTCTTCAGGTGATGAAAATCTCTGACCACGCAATTTATTCTTTATTTTAGGGAAAGTATAGAAATCATTAGGGCTTAGGTCGGGGCTGTACGGCGGATGGTCTAATAATTCTATGATTTCTTGCTCTAAAAAATCTTTTGTTCTGTGCGCGGTGTGAGAATTCGAATTGTCGTGATGGAGGATGATGAGGCGGTTGCAGTTCTCTTTACGGAGTTCAGAAACGACCTGTGGCAAACAAATGTTAGCATACCATTCTGCATTAACCGTTATTTGTCCCTCAAGAGGAATAGTCGCAACATGGCCGGTTTTGGAGACAAACGTGGCCACCATTTTTTTTGCAACACTCCGTGAACGAACAATTTTTGTTGACTTTAACTCATTTTCGAACACCCAAACTCGTGACTGGTTTTTTGTTTCGGGTTCGTACGCGTGTATCCAGGATTCGTCACCTGATACGATGTTGTATACGGCATTTGAGGATCCTGCGTGGAATCTTTGGAGAGTTCTAACGCACCAAGTAACGCGAGCCGCTTCATCCATCCATCCATCGGGAAAACAACTTTTTTACACCTAATTGTTCATGCAAGATTATTTGTATTTGACTCATGCCAATGTCTAAAGTTGCCTGAATTTCGCGGTATGTCACATGTCGATCTTCCTCAATCAGCTTACGCACAGCATCAACGTTTTCTTGGGTGACTGCAGTTTTTGGACGACCTTGACGGGGATCATCACTGAGCTTGACACGTCCACGTTGAAATTCAGCAAACCAGCGATAAATTGTGGTTTTGGATGGGGCTTCATCGCCAAATGCAGAAATCATCCGGTCAACACACTGTTTTTGTGTTAAACCACTTCGAAAGTCATAATAAACCATCGATCTAGAATTTTCTCGAGTCAATTCCATTTTCTCAACGACTAAACAAGTTTGACAAGACCTTGTGACAAGACCGAGAATCTTTATTTAAATAAATAAACGGTATTCGATTTTTAAAACCAAGGAGTTTTAAATTAAAAAGATTTTAATATGACAGGAACAGTGGAAATATTCCATTCCCGATACTTTTAGTGCAGCCCTCGTACCACCAATCGGCGCTCATATCTAGTCTACAGACGCCGGAATAATCGTTGAACATACAAAAAAATATATATTATATACAGCCGAAGTTATAACGACCTCCTTTTTTGAAAATAAAAAATTGTTTAACTTTTTAACCTTTATATTATCTCTGCTCATACTAAGTTTAGAGGAAAATGACTTTAATAAGTTTTGTTCCTTACGTTATTCTGAATCCATAAAATAAGATTGATACTTTATCAGAATCTAAGTAAAGTGTGTACAATTTTTTTGTACCTTTGGCGCCCTGTACCTGAGAATTGGCCCAGCGCACAATCTGCCGGATATACAAACGTTCATTGTACACAACTAATACTACAATATGACATAAAATTTATCATAAAGAACATAAGGGGAGTCTGACCGGGCTGGGACCTCAGTCCATTAGAAAAATTAGTGTTTTAACGAGACATGCGAAAAAATATATTTTTAATATTTCTTCTGAGAAATGAATTCTTCTGAATGCGAAAAGAAAACTCACACTTAGCAGTGTGAGTTTTCTTCTCGCATTCGATCGTGAGCGCGTTTGGCGTTTACAAAACGACACCCACACCAAAAAAAAAACTCCAACAGTATCCAAAATGCGATTTCCCGTAGCCTGTAAATTGAACTTTTATCAGCCATTAATTTATCAACCCAATCTGGTTTTATAGCTGCTTTCATCGTATAATGGTCGCCAACTCGGAAATTAAGTCACCAACTTATAAATTTCGGTACCAGTTTAGATAAATTTCGCCAACTTTTATCTGCCGATTTTTGTATTTTTTGTTACCCGAGTGCTTTCGCCAGTATAGTAATTTAATCGCCAACGTATTAATTCGCTGCCAAATTCAGTAATACAGTATGCTCATGTGCAGTCGCCAACTTATTTTTTGTTCGCAAATTTAATTTTATCCCATACAATATTATATGATGCCACCGTATAATTAACTTACATGTGATTAAAAGCTCTATATTATTATATCCTACGTCAGTTGTTGAAGCAGTATCCAAATTACGTTTTTTTTACTCGACTAGGATGAAGACAAAAGGAAGGGTAATGATTTTGGCAGTCTATGTATGTATGTTCGTAGTGCCTAAACTAGTGTCAATAGGTGGTTCGTAATAATGGCCAGGGTAACGTTGGCATAATTTGCATAGTCGGGTTATAATAGTTTTTAACTTTTGATTATTATTAAAGCACACCACGTCAGTAATTTAATATAATTAAAGTTTATAAAAATTCATTGGTTACACGCGCAAAATGTAAATGGGTCAGTGGGTGGTGTCAAGGGTCGACGATTACAGAATGTCGACCTTATTGATACACATCAAGCTGAAAAACTAACATCGTCCGAAGCCTTGACCGAGCCATTTTTCTGTGGAGGCTGTAGTGTATATGAGCATAGATATCATACTGTCTGCTACTACATTTGACGTGTCACGATGACAGTAGACGTGAGTCATCATGTAGCGGGCGGGCGGCGTGCGATAGCTGATTCGTAGAGGCTACCACTTATTTGTTACCCACTGAATAATATTAAAGAGTAAAGAAGAGTTGATAAGCCGCCGGAAACAAGTCAAAAAAACAAAACTGTTAAGGGCCTATTATGCGAAACATATTTGAAAAACAAAATAATTAATTCTTAACAATTTTCCGCAGCTAGACAATTATTCTATTTGTTATGAGCACGATCAACACCTCAAAGATCTAAAATTATATTACAATATCAAAACAGACTAATTTAGTGAGCCCATTTTTATACTGTAATTCGTCATTTGTAAGTCTTTTAAATTTCGTTTTAAGAGATGTCCATTTTAGGAGTCTGTAGAGTGTAGGTAGTGTAGTGTAGGTACCTACTACAAGGAACCTTTACAGTTTTGCTGTCGGTCTGTCAGTGTGTTTGTATCTTTCCGCCCTAAATTATTTAAGATTAAGAATCTTTATTTAAAGAAATTTTTATAAGATTAAGAATCAAATTACTCCTTTTGAAGCTTTTTAGAATGAAACAGTGAACAGAACAAAAACGGCTTTCTTATGAAAATTTTTCATTACTAAGAAAAGAAAAAGTTTTTTTTGGTTTTAATAAGGTGTATTACCTCCTCTTGCCCTAATAACTGATGCAAGTCGGTTTCGCATAGACCTGATCAGTGTTTTTAAAAGATCTTGTAGAGTATTGTCCCATTATTGTGACAATGCAGTTGCAGTTGACAGTTATCAACCGTTGCTGGGACCGGATTTCTTGTAAATACAGCTCTTTTTAGGTTGTCCCATACGTGTTCTATCGGATTGGGGTCCGGGCTACGTGGTGGCCAATCCATGGAACGAATCTCAACCTGTGTAAAGTATTGTACAAATTGTTTAGCTGCGTGCGGACGAGCATTATCCGGCATCAGAATGAGGTCATTATTAGGTCAAATATCAGGATTACATACAAATATTAGGTACACAAACATTACAAATGAAATTGGCGTTTTGTAAGGGAGGAACATGAAGTCGATTTTTTAAAACATAATATATTTATTTAATCAAAGTATATACCATTGCTATCTATGCACTTTTGCCATCTCGTATATAGTTCATTGATTCCTTTACTAAAAAAACCATTCGGACAATAAAATCTTTGAAGGTGCGTTGGACCGCCCCATCGGAGTTGAATTTTTTCTCTTGCAAGAAGTTATCGAAATTTCGAATAAAATGGTAATCTGTTGGAGCTAGGTCCGGGGAGTACGGAGGATGTCTTAAACATTCCAATTAAGCTCCTCTAATTTGATAGCCGACTGTAATGCAGTGTGTGGTCTAGCGTTGTACTGATGCAGCAGTGGCCTAGAGCGAATAACCAACATCGGTTGTGTAGCAGGTAGCTTTTTTCATCAAGATTTGCAGTTGCTGGCAATAGACATCTGCCGTAATCGTCTGGCCAGATTTAAGAAAGCTGTAGTGAACAACTTGTCCATCAAACGCTAACAAGTATCTTTTTTTGAGTAAATTTTCGCTTGTGGCAGGCTTTGGCTTATCGTACAGGATCCACTTTCCATCACAGGTATAATATAAGAAGGAACGATCTGCAACACCAGCGGAGTCACAGATGCATTGCTTCTTATATTATATTTGTGTACGTGTATCCATTATATTTGGTCCTTACATATGATATGAAATTGGCGTTTCGTCGTACTTTCATATTTCAAAAGAAAATTTATTAGAAGAGCTTTTAAATTCTATAAGTATAATTATTCATTGAGAAAATGTAGAACTGTATTTACAGATATTTTCGCTATTGAATGCCATGTAAATGAACACGCTTAACGCAAAAGCGAGATCAGAGAAGCGACCAGTGCAACATCAACAAAATTGTTACAGCGTAGTACGAGGGCGGGTCAATAAGTCCGTGACTTTTGGAATAAAACACAGATTTTTTGATACATAAATCATTTTATTTTTCAACGTAGTCCCCCTTGAGCTCTATACACTTTGTCCAACGCTTCTCCAATTTTTTTATCCCTTCCAAAAAATATGATTTGTCGAGGTCCTCAAAAAAGGCCTTTGTTTGCGAGATGACTTCATCATTGGAGTCAAATCTTTTTCCACCGAGCCATTTTTTCAGGTTTAGGAACAAGAAGTAGTCACTCGGAGCCAAATCTTGAGTTGGGTGGATGTGGGAGCAATTCATAGCCCAATTCATGGATTTTTGCCATGGCAACTGCACATGTGTGCACCCTTGCATTGTCTTGGTGAAAAAGAACTTTTTTCTTGGCCAAATGAGGTCGGTTTTTTTTCAAATCCTCATTGAAGCGGTCCAATAAGTTGGCATAATATTCCCCATTAATTGTTCTTCCCTTTTGAAGATAGTCAATGTGGATTATCCCACGTGCATCCCAAAAAACAGTCGCCATAACTTTATTGGCTGACAAACCCACTTTGGCCTTCTTTGGCGCCGATTCACCCTTAGAAACACACTGTTTTGACTGTTGTTTGGTCTCTGGTGTGTTGTGATGGATCCATGTTTCGTCCACGGTTAAAAAACTCCTCCATATTGTGATTAAACAACGCCAAACCTTCCTGTGAAGTTGTTACACGATTGCGTTTGTGGTCGACTGTGAGCAAACGCGGCACCCATCTTGCGGAAAGCTTTCTCATGCCCAAGTGATCATTCAAAATTGAAACCACTGAGCGATGCGAGATGCCTATGGCTTCCACAATCTCTTGCACTTTCAATCTTCGGTCGGCCAATACCATATCGTGAATTTTTTCGATTGTTTCGGGTGTAGAGACCTCAACTGGGCGTCCAGGACGTTAGGCATCTTCAGTGCTTGTCCGGCCACAACGAAATTCAGTAAACCACTTTTTACCATTGAAATCGATGGTGCAGAGTCCCCATAGTATTTATCAAGCTTAGCCTTGGTCTCGGTAATGGTTTTTTTTCGCAAAAAATAATGCTTAATAAGCACACGAAATTCACTTTTTTCCATTGTTTCCTTAAGCTACTGGATAGTCTGATAAAGATAGCTGTAAAACACAAACTAACTGACGCAGCAAGTTCAAATTTTGATAGGAGTCAACTGACAGATGCCTGTTGACAGGAGTAGTGTTGCTTTTTCAGTAACGAGGTTAGAAATTCAAAAAGTCACGGACTTATTCACCCGCCTTAGTATGTTGGGCATTTGTTTTTTTTTCCTAATCTTTATATGAAACATCTAATACCATCTACACTGGTAAAGTCTGCTGAAGTAGCTATGCTAGAACAAAGAAATGTGGCAGATAATTTGTATGAAACTGGATTGTTGCATTTTTTAAATGTAATATTCTTATAAGTTATAATAGCCAGAAATCGAGCCTTACAATGTTATAATACCTTATTTGTAACATTAAATACCATGTAATAATATTATCGGCAGTATGCAACAAACTACACTCACTTTAAAATGTTTACCTTGTAATACCCAATGGTATGGTAAATATTCTAGATATTTGTTTCCATATCGCAGTCTGTTATATTGTATATGTACATTGTACAGTATTCGGGATAAACTTTACTGAGGCCCAGCGCTTTCTATTTCTACATATCTTAAGCGGTAAGCCATTTTCAGCGTGCTAGGTGCCTGCATTTTGTACTTATTGTGTTACTTGAATTTTATTTTAATTATCTTCTCTTGCCACGTTTATTAGAGTTTATTTTAAGTTTACAAAGGTGTTATCATAAATCTAGTACTTCTATTCTACCATACTAATGGTGTGTTCATGTTTTCATTCATTGTCGCGAAATAAAGCTTTTTGATGTGCTGTACCTCATGAGGATTCCAAGAAATAGTCGCACCGTAAGGTTTCGCTAACTAGAATTTATTGAAAATAGTTTAGCGTGAAATGTAGTGAAAACAACAATTTAAGTATATAAGTATTTTACTTAGATATTTATGGTGTTACGCTGACAGTCCAAGCAGACGGATGGTCTGATTGAAAGCTGTTGCCCGTTACCATTGGTTAAAGACACTTGCAGAAAAATTCTATAACACTTATCACCATTATAATCAATCATATTCTTGAATCCATACAGAATCTACCCTTATGATTCTGATAAGCTAGGGTACCCTAAATAAAAATAAAAACTGATTATTTTTAGATATCAAACACTAATACAAAGAGGGACTTATAAAAAGTAAACGCCACATAGTAAATGGAGCGTACTTTCTATATCAAAGTAGATGCGCTCTTTATAAGGAGGCAATATACTTTCTACACAACTAGTCAGGCAAGTGGTGCTTTGTTAGATTTTATTCAGTCTATCAACCTATAATTTTGCAAAATATTTAAGGTGCAGGAAAAGTAACGGATTACGGGAGTTTAAAAATCTTTTAACTGAGCATGGAATTCGAAATTCGAATCAGTAGGGAATAGTGGAACATGCGGTTATAATTTCGGATATCGCATACCATGCTCAACTGAATAATCATCATATAGGTAATTATGCTATTGGTGCAAAAGACTTTTGCGATGCCAAGAAAGTTATAAGCATAAAATAATTATCAAGCGTCTCTTTAGACTCGAACAAGATAAAGGAATCATTTACGCTTGTTAACTCCATCCCATTTCTGTTGGTCTAAAGAAAACGACAAAATTAAGATAAATATAAGCTTTTTTTGTCTGTTACTTGTGATATATCTCACGCCTTTTTGGAAGGTCACTGCCCGTGACAGTATGTGGAATTTCCCGTGGAGCGAGGTGAGGACCCACCCTGGTGTTTTTTCACAAAATCCCTACCGAGATTCCTCCTCCGCTAGTCAAGGCCTATTCATGGTATCGAATTAAATTTTAGTGTTTTTCCACACATAATTGAAACGTTTCTGGAAGCATACAATTTTGCAATCATACACTACGGGAAAATAAAATAGGTACCTAATATGGAAGTGCAGGGTGGGAGAAGAGTTCTCGTCTTTTTAGCACTGTTCCTGTTGATTTTAAAATTTCGACCCTCTTGCTCTGACGTCTCCATGAAACTTTTGCTGTTAAACATCATCATTGGAGGACCGTAGTGGCGTAAAAATAAATAACTGAGGGATGTGCCGATAATAAATAAATAAGATCAGAAAAGCTGTTTCTTTAAAGATTAAATGGCCCTTGATTGTGACCGATATCTATAAAAAGTTCAGCTGTTTTAATACATGACCCCACGTTCAATATGCTGACATTTACTTTTAGACTTAAAATAGAAGGCGAAAGGACAGTCATCACGCGTGTTTCGTTTATCAATACTATTTTCGTCAAGACAGTTGCAGCTATCTTTTATATATTCGGTTGATGTAAGCGTAAGTTCGGATTTAAATGCCATATTTGAATTGCACCTTACTTATCACAATATGTTCAATCAACTGTAACATGAACTAAGCTTTGTAACAACAGCGCTGGGATTCAACAGACAGTTTCAACAGTCGTATCTGTGTAGGCCAATTGATTGGCAGAATACGATATGAGTGACAAGGTAGCGTAACTTTAATGTGATACAATAAACGCGGTTGATGTTTTCAGGATAATCGATGAAATGATTGGGAAAATCAAATATTACTTCCTTAATGATCGTGTAAATACTAACACACACACTTTTTAAGTTTTACTTGTTTTTAAGGCTAAACAGAATGGAACAATTCGCGATAAGTGCGAAAGATTCGAAAAAGCGGCATAATTCACTCCCAGAGAGATGTATAGCGTATCGCTTTCTAACACCTGCAGCGCTTATAGCGGCTGCTGTTAGTAGGTCAGAAGGAAGACATCACAGGGCAACATGTGAATTTTAGGAAATAATAGGTCTTTTGAACCTATGAAATTGCCATTCTGCAGTACTGGCCATTTAAAAACAAAATAATTTTTGTTTGGCTAAGAATTCTATTTTCAAATTAATTTTATTTTAAAAACATGGATTTCTTTTTCCACAAGTAGTCATTTGTTTATTGATAGGTGTTACATTTTCATAGCATTTCAATCTTTTTCGCCATCATGGATACGTTAAAAATTCGAGTAATTATGGAATATGAGTACCGTCGTGGCAGCAACGCGGCACAAGCGGCACGCAACATCAACGACGTTTACGGAGCTAACACTAAAAACCAACGCTCCACCTGTTATTGGTTTGCTCGCTTCCGTTCTGGAAATTTCGACCTGAAAAATGAACCTCGCGGTCGTCCGAAGGCTTTGGTCGACAATGACGAATTAAAGGCGATTGTGGAAGCTGATGATACACAATCTACGGCTGAATTAGCAGCAGCTTTCGACATTAGCGTCAAAACAATATTGGTCCATTTGCGTCAAATTGACAAGGTAAAAAATCTTGACAAATGGGTGCCCCACGAACTCAATGATCGCTAGCGCGAATTACGCGTCGAGACGTGCCTTGCACTGCTCAACAGACACAAATGAAGGAATTTTGAACCGCATTGCTACCTGCGATGAAAAATGAATTCTGTTTGATAACCGCAAGCGCTCAGCAAGTTGGTTGGATCCTGGTTCAGCACCTAAACAATGCCCTAAACGAAAACTTGCCCCTAGAAAAGTGATGGTCACTGTTTGGTGGTCTAGCGCCGGAGTGATTCATCACAGCTTCTTACCAAACGGGTGAGCATTACTGCAGATGTGTACTGTGAAGAACTGAACACAATGATGGAGAAGCTGGCACATCTCCAACCAGCATTGGTCAATCGCTCGTCTCCGCTGCTCCTGCACGACAACGCGCAACCTCATACTGCACAGCAGACGGTCTCCCAAGTTGCAAGAGCTGGGGTTGGAAGCTCTCCGTCATCCGCCCTGCACACTAGACCTTGCGCCTACAGACGACTACTTTTTCCAGAATTTGGATAACTTCTTGGCGGGAAAAAAATTCAATACCCGAGAGGCAGTACAAAATGCCTTTGAAGAATTTGTTGCCTCCTGTCCTTTTTTCTTTTTTTTTTTTCTTTAAGAAGATTTAGAGAAGATAAGAGGAATTTCTTTAAGAAGGGCATCAATAAACTGCCACTGTGTTGGCAAAGATGCATTGATTGCATGGGTGATTACTTCGATTAATACAAATAAATAATACATGAAAAAAATTCTTTTAAATTTTTTCATACAAAACGGCAATTTAATAGGTAAAGACCTAATATTATCATTACCACCAGTTAGTTTCGCCTGTGTCCCTCAAATTTTTATTGCATTTGGCCAATAGGCCATAGTAGAAAAGTATATTTATTAGTATAGACTATAGATGTTGCCCGCTACTTTGTACGCGCAAAAAGAAATTCTGTAGACCATACATTTTGCTGCGATAAGAGCAACCTATTAGATAATCAACAGCCTAAACTACTACCATATCAAATTTCTTTTAAATCCGTTCAGTAGTTATTGCGTGAAAGATTAAAAAACATCTGCACATCCGCACAACTATACATTCTTACAAACTTTCCCGTTTATAATATTAAATATAACTCTACATTCGGGTAACTATTCCATAATAGTGTAGTCTTATGGAATATTTATAGTCGTAAGATAACAAATTCACTCATTAATGACTGAACAATACACTACCTTGATGCCTTGATGTGGAGTGCAGAAAGGCTGTCACTATTTTTAATGGCATAGAAATAAGTGAAGCTAACTACATCCTACTACTATTATAAATGTGTAAGTTTGTGAGGATGGATGGATGTTTGTTACTCTCTCAAGCAAAAACTACTGAATGGAGTTGGTATGATATGATGAAATTTGGTATGGTACTAGTTTAAGCTCTGGAATAGCACATAGGACATGACACATAGGATGGAATAACACAATTTACACTTTTAAACATGAATAATTCATTTCAGGTTTAAATAAAAATAGTGCATCAATTGATACTTAGCTTCACATTTACCTACTTGTACTAAACATAAGTTATATTATATTTGTATATAATTATATTTTTATATATATTATATTTTTGTGGGTCAGGATCTGGGTAGCTATTTGTGCCATGACCATATTTCCGCACTACCCTTGCCCCATCTCACAAATTGTCTAATTTTATTTGTGATACCAAGAATATAATGTAACAAGTCTTGTTGTTTATGATTTATCTTGGTGACCACTTGGTGGTGGGAATAAATTTTGATTTTAGCTATACTATTTATTACATTTAGTGACTAATCATAAGCATATTAATCATGCATACATTCTCAATATTCTGAGCCCGCTTTAAAAACAGTTAAGTATGTTAAGCTAACCAACGGCGGCCCGCAACCTTCTTAAGGTCATCGGTGCACCTAGAGGGAGGCCGTCCAACGCTGCACTTTCCAGTTGGTTGCGGGTGGCCCGGGACCGTTCGTTGTGGAAATCTTTGGGGGAGGCCTATGTCCAGCAGTGGACGTCCTATGGCTGTTAATGATGATGTTGATATGATGATGATGATGATGATTAAGCTAAACTATTTTAAACTTTGGTTTTAAAAAATTTAACCATGATGTTTGATAAACACGAAAGTTTATTTGACCTGGAAACAGTACACTATTCAAACAATCCAACAGTTAAATATCTAACCTCTTTTTCGGAAGTCGGTTACATATAGGGACAAATAATTGTTTTCAATTTAAATAACAACCAGTTTAGATAAAATCCAAGATGAATTAAAAAATGTACCTAATTAAAAGTTTCTACAGACTAAAAATATTAGTTTCAAAACATACCAGTAACATTGTTTATATTTATTTTTCTTATTATTTTGAATGAGGGCACATAATATTATTATATGGTCTACCCACCTGGAGCAGGGGAACACAACATCATTCTCATCACATTAATTGAAGACCTGAGCTCCAGGACTTGGTGGTTGATGATTATGATGATACTCAACAATTAAATGGTTAAAGAGAACACAATATTATCTCTGATTATAAATATAAAACAAAAAATAAATATAAACTGAAGATTATTTTCCTGACAAAAAATTATTTACTATCAAAGTGACAACAAGTAGCTTAATTACTTTAATTATGCCTCTTTAGGCATGAGTGCTATGATCTATCTGTATATCTGAATGCTATTTAATATAAAATAATTGAGCACAAACGCCAGCAATGTCCGCATCATTCACTCAACATAATATTGTAAAATCCCGGAAACTTTTTCATGGAAAATGTCATTTACACCTCAAATATTGGATTAATTAATTAATTAATTGGATTAATGCTCTTTTTTCAGTTCATTGCAAATTCTTAATGCAGTTTCATCTTAGGAAATTAGTTTTACAAATAGTTTAGTGTTTTTATATTTTTATGCTCTACGGACATCTATGAGTATAGTCATGATGTAGGATGTAAAACTAAACTTACCTGAACTCGCTGCATCTCAGACCACCGTCTTATACATCCCAGGACACCAAGTTATGATAGTTCAAATGTTCCAAACACAAAACAAGTCCAAAAACACACACTGTGTCCTAATACCTACTTAAAATTACTGAACACTTACAAAATTTTATGAACCCATTACTATAAAACTTACGTATATATTTCATTGAATGTAACAACAATAGCAAAACAACATTAGTAAAATATGTACTTAATTACAATTAACATTATTTAAATTAATTTTGTCTTGACATAACTGTTTTAGCATAATAAACACAATACATAAAATTTGGGAACGCGATGACAAAATGTTTATAAAACAATGGACAATTTATTAAAACAAAAATAAAACCTAACTAGGTAAACGTGACTTCATAATTTTATTTCAAATCATATTCATACTTAATACATACATTTCGCCAAATTTAAACGACAACACCTAACTTTTTTATTTCACTTTATTTGATCTGAATAGTCATAACCTATGAGCATGACTTTTTTAAAATTATTTAGAATTGACAAAACATATAACTTCTACTGCATTTTGTAGCAACGAACGCCATATTTGCAAAGTTCAGACACTGGGTTGCCATGTTATAAATTACGACCTAGAAAATGCAAATTCCATCTGCAACTGCCAACTAGCAGTGAAAAATATTTATTTAATATTATTTTATGCATGTTTAATAAATGTAAGTATTTAATTATCTAAGACTGGAATACGACCTTTAATTTCCTTAAATAACGAAATGAAATTTGATAGATAGCTAATAGCTTCAACCGTGCTTCAACCCGTTTAGAGATTAGTTCCTACCTAAATGCTGAGTTTTCTATAAAGATCGATTAGTACTTTATACTACTACTTTGTACTACTAGTATTGATGATGATTAACCACTTTATTTCAAGAAAGGACTCGAAGCATTTCTATGTACATAATAATGATATGAATTAAATCCCTTCCTAACTAGTGACACGAGATATTTATATTCAAGAATTTAATACAAAATGAAATTACTATGTATAAATATTATTAATGATTACATTAAAGTGCATTTATATTTTATTAATTTAATATTTTGAGTTTGAAATGAATTTGAATTATTAAGCCTGCCTAATGAGTGATGGACCTATCCGGCTTGTGGTTACAACTTACGTACCTACTTATTAAGCAATTCTGCTGCTTACCTACATTGTGCTGATGTTTGCCATATTGTGTGCATTTGTAAGACGGCGTACAAGAGGTAGATACTAGGTACCCACTACTAAATATAATCCATACGAATTCTTGCTAAAATATTTTTTATCTTTTATCTTTGTTTTCAATTTTGCCGCGCTTAGCATATAAATTGATGTGCAAACTAAAATACTTTAAGGCGAGGTCCAAGCCTACTTTGTCATTTCCCGTCACTCAGTAAACCTAGTCAGAGTTTAATTACGAAGTGAAAAAAAATATGGGATAAAGTACACAATCCTTGACAGAGTTTGAACCGTAAAAATTTTGAAAAAAAAAGTACTAAGTAAAAAAATCATAAAATCACCTCATAAATATCACAGAATCTCCTAAAACCAAAAATTTTGTGCAGCAACATTAATTTTTTTTTGATAAATCATTAAATGTATATTAAATTTCAGTTTTAACCGAACACTTTTGTTATTTGTACAATATTTCAAATGATGTTGAAAAAATACCTTGCGAAATTAAATTTGTTCGGTCTTCTACATGAATATAGAAAATAATGCTATGCAAAAAATAATCTTAATGCAATGTCCATTAGCGTAGGTTATGCCTCGTGTCTTGCGTCTCAGTCGCTGGCTGCCGCCGTACGGGGAGGTCATCCCAGAAGTAATGCTGACGAGTCTCACAACTTACGACGTAATTCGCGAATGAAAATTATTGACGAAGTAAGAATAAAAAAGTATTGGTTGGCCGCAATTTAAAATAGTGACTCTGTTGTGTAGTGTTGTTAATTATGGCAATTAAGAAGAGTAAAACACTTTCCAATGAAATTACTAGAAAAGAACAAAAAAATACCTCGAAACGACGGAATGTTTGGGTAGGTAAGTATGTTAGGTTTGAATTATAAAATGATTCTTTTTTTTTAATAGTGGACAGTGTACTTCTTTATTATTATTAGTTATAGCATATGATTTAATAATGTTTAGTGTCGTTCTCTAATATTATTAGTTCTAGCATATTAGTTTCATATTTTATTCTAATTCTAATAATTTATAAAAACGGCACGATTCTATTAGGGAAAATTTCATCGTGTCAGGGAACACATATTGCTATATGAATAAGGTTCATTTTATAGTTACAAAGTTTTGACGGTGGATCGCGATCCAGATTTTTCGTAGCTTTCGAATTACTCACGACCGGGAAGCGCAGAGTAATGAAAGTACAGAACGTGCATATTATGTCATTTCTTGGTGTCTCATAATCTCATGGGCTTGTACAAAAAATGACGGTAATTTATCAGTCAGTTTTAAATATTTTTAAATTCATTCATTTGTTTATTTTACAGCTCAAAGAAAAGTCGCCAAGATTCACCAGGCAAAGAAACAGTGGCTTATGAAACGAAGTAAGTATTACATAGTTATTACGGAATATCTATTTTGTTTCCTTATCTTATTTAACTGATATATAATAATAATATATATTATTATTACCACTACAAATAGGATTAACTACATTAACATAATAATATATTCTTTACAAATATAAAAATATTTGTAAATTTAATTTAACGGCTAGGCTTTTCACTTAGTGCATATGAAAGTATATACGGTACTTACAATAAAAATCTATTTTAAAATTTTTGCCTGTCAGTATATCTGTGTCCGTCTCTTTGTTCCGGCTAATCTTTGAAACGGCTGGACCGATTTTCACGAGACTTTCAGTGATAGATAGCTGATGTTATAAGGTTTAACATAGACTACTTTATCTAAGGGTTCCGTTTAAAAAAATAGGATTCTGTTTCCGTCAGTTCTACGCATACGAAGTTGAGGGTACCAGCTAGTATTATCTATGGACATTACACAACACGTCAGTCTAGTCCCTTGATAAGTATCCGAAGAATTTGTATTACTGGTACCAGACAACGGAATATATATTTAATATACTATACCTACACATATTTAAGATTTTTAATATATTATTATATTTGTATTATTTTATACATATGCATGACCTAGGAACATCGAATTATATTGCAGTATTTGAAGCTGCGACATCTGGCTAATGTGCTAATGGGCTGCGCCAGGCGGTCGTTGAAATAACATGCGATAAGATATTTTGATTTATACCGAATTACCACCGACATAGTTTTAAGAACGAAATGTTTTATTTCAGGACTCGCTATTGCACAGTTGAGAACAATTTAGGAACCGAAATACATACATTGGAACTAGATGTTACTGCTTCTACTTCTATGTGAGTTAAATAATTAGCATTATTGTAAATTCCTAATTGAAACCAATATTTTATTCCCGAAAATGAAATTTGTCAAGCAACATTAAAATTTTTCATCAATCCCAGACACAAAAATTAAATTGATCAAGTAATATTTTACTAAATAAGATACTTTAATCGAATAACATCCTTCTTTTTTTCAGGAACCAGTCTGAATGAAGTTGTTTGGTGGAGCCAGAAGAGAATGAGACATTTGAAGTTATTCAAGGACGAAGGATATTAGATATAACGTATTTTTTTTAATTAAAAGATATTTCAAATGTACAGACAAAACAAAAAGAAAAATACTGTACCTCTCGATCAAAATAGCAATTGTTTCTACCATACAAGGGCTGCTCCATGTTACACAAATAAAAACATGCCTACTTGCTATTTGGAGTGGTGAAAACCAGCCGCTTAAAATCGAATTAATTGAAAAGGATGACAATTTCTGGCAAGAGAAAATGGACCAGAAGATAGTTACTTTTTACATGGAATGTCTCTTGCCAGAAATTGACAATCCTAGGCATTCTCGGCGCATGCCAATAAGGCACTTTATGGTATCATAAGTTTGGTATATTAGTATCTTTGAGTATAACAAATTATGGTAAAAGTTATTAGTAAACTTGTGTAAATCGTGTAAAATTTTCATATTTTTATTTCTGACATGTAAAAATATTTGATCATTTTGAATTTAATATGTAAACTTGTGTAAATCGCATAAAATTATTATGTGTCTATATTTCTGACATGTTTAGTTAGTAAACAATAATTAATATCCAACATTTTGAATTTACTATGTAAACTTGTGTAAATCCTGTAAAATTGTTATGGCATTTTTTTCTGACATAATATGATGGGATATTTCACTTATATTGATATAAATTTTGTAATTGTTATCATTAAACATTTTGAATTTATTGTAAGTCGTGTAAAATTGCTGTTTGTCGAACATTTTTGTTTCCGACGTGTATATAAAAAACTGTATTCCCCTAGGTTTACGGGGTATAATTGTCTTTTTTATATTATTGTACCCATCATCCACACATTGTCCACCCATCCATCCATCCATCCACCCATCACCCTCCCATCATAACCCATCATCCACCCATCATACACATATAATCCAGCCGTCATCTAACCATCACCCACCCTGTAATTTATAATAAAATGTTTAAAATTTACTAACTTTTGATTTCCCCCTCCATTTCGAATTTGAAATGCAGATTGACTTGGGTAAACCACGCATCGGTCTTAATATATGAGCAAAATGTGACATGTTCATGTAAAATAAATTTTGAATTATGAGGTTGAACTTGGCTCGACACGTTACCGCATGTCTAGATTATGCAGATGTGTTTGGTAGGTCTTAAAATAGATAAACAAATAACCTTACCAAGAGCATGTCAGGAACTCAGGACCTGTCTAAGGAGTGCTCCGAGACTATCAACGCGTAATAGGTTTTTTTTTTCAAATTATTTCAAAAGTTACTGTAAGATTTCGTTCAAAATAATTTTCCTAAAGCATTTTTAGCATGACTTATCACCGTAGAAACTTACAAGTATCTATCTCGTTTAGTTTCTATTTCATGGAAATCGGGACAGATTCTAAATATTTTTCATACAAACTTTCAACCCTTATTTAATACCCTCAGAGGGTGAATTCTATCTCTTACTTGACTCTGACTCTGAAAGACGTATTTAATTAAATATATTTTTTTGAACATTATTCTAAATTTTCATCCAAAGTGGTGCAGATTTAAAGATTTCTCATAAAAGCTTTCAACCCCTATTTCACCCCTTTAAGTGTAATTTTTTCAAAATCACTAATTCTTAATGCTCACTAAACGCAAAAACTACCCTACATTGTAAATTAAAACTACTGTTCAACTTTCACGTTTCTACTATTAGCGGTTACAGTTGCGCAAGCGTCTATACGATAGTCTGTCAGTGAGGATATCTCCTTTTTTATTATAAATATAGATTTATTTCACAGTACAATACATACATGTATGTACATAAACTTGCATAGTTTTTTATTCGATTTCGAAAATTTTAGTGGCAAAATTAGGCTAGCGTAATTACACCTGGATTACAACGACACAGCGATATGCGAATATCTGCATATCGCTGTGCCGATCAGTGAGATAAATTCTCATATATTTTAACTCATTTCAACGAATTTTCATATAAAAGATGATTAATAATAATATATTGATATCTCCACTTCTCCATGTATCTGAATTAAAATATAAAAAAACAACGGGTCATATTCAGTGACAAAATGCAAGCGAACGTTAACGTCTCTGATCTTTTATTACACTGTGCAAACCAGTCTACGCACTCTACGCGCGATCTGTTCTGATTGGTTAATGAGCTTCGCCCACAATGTGTATGTGTGTAAGGTATCTTTTATCGTGTGCATGTAAATCATTTTGTTTGAGAAAGGACTTCGCCTTAAATACAAAAAATATTTACAAAGTGGCTAGTTAGTTTTTTTATAAGTGAGAATTTTTATCCTTAGAAGCAATTTAAAATTTATATCAGATTTTTGTTATAAAGGTAGTTAGATTCAAACTCTTTGTCTCTTACTGTCAACAATCTTCGGATAAAAAAGAAAGTTTGAAGTTTCTCCTTCTCCGCTTCAGTGGCTGTTTTTATAATGTCGGCGAAATTCTTGCTTAATTTATAACTACTTTTATTAAACTTTTCACGTAAGATGTGTACCAAAAATTGTTTATATGTAGCACAGAGTTGGGCGGTTATAAAAATGTAAAGTTATGCATCAAGCCTTCTTTAAAAATGGGTAAGTTTAACTATTTATTATTCAAAAAAAAAGTTTTCGTGATAAGTTGTATTAGGAATGTGCTTAGCTTACATTTTAATTTTGTTTCACAGAAACCAAACTTAACGATCATGAATCTCTTCGGGAGTTCCTAGAAGAAGCAGAGTTGATGCATTATTTCGATTTGTTCAGGTGACAACTTTAATTGTTTTTTTAGTTTGCTACTTAGTTTACGGGGCGTTTTGTTTACTTTTGAAATTTTTGAAACCTCACACGCCTGCTTACAAATACCGGCCTACTGCGATGTTTTTTTGGGTTTTGCAATTTCCGATGGTATTGCATAGCGATTATCTTAACTTAGTTACAAAATATGTGTCAATAAAGTTTTTTGAAAACTTAAAAAAAGTAAGTTTGTAAGTTATACAGTGTATTGTACCATACAATAAACTTTATACAGACAAGTTTACCTTACAAACTTACTTTTGTAAGTTTTGAAGTATGAGAAGAGACTTATTCCAACTAAAAGCTCTTGTTGTGAATGATTGTGATGATTCTGCTTTGCATTTTAAAAAATAAAAATTGTTTTAGGAATGTTTTTTTGAAAAATTGTCTTTATCGTTATACAGAAATACAGATAACACACAATAGCTCCTTAAATAAATATCCTATCATAACCGATGTTAACAACCGATGTAAACAAGCTTTTTATGTCATTTGCCTATAACCATTTAGGCTATTAAGCAATAGTTATTGCTTAATAGCCTAAATGCGAATGCGAATTTAATCTGTTGTATTTTATGGGTGTGCATACTGCATAAAAAAATCATCATTATTATCAGATCATAATTTTTATGACTTATCGCTAATATTCCCACACTTCGGTAACGGTCTTTACTCTTGATGTGAGGACCATTAGGTTGTAGTCTGACACTAGCTTCTTTCTTACTTTCTGTGTTTCTGGGTCATGGATGTGTATTAAATAATAAAATGTGTATAAAATTTTAAACACGCATATAGTATAAAAGTATTTAATATACTTCCTGTTGTCTAGTCCTTGGTGTTTAAAACACAGATTCTTCGGGTACTTAGCATGGGACCAGACTGATGTGGTGTGAAGTATTGCACATGATAGATATTATTATTTTTATTAATAAATTATACATGATTACAACAATACAGATATTTTACTAAAATACAAGGTACTGTCAGAAAACCATAATTATATAAACCATACCATAATATACCACCATAATTATTATACCACACCACATACCACCATAATTATATAAACGAATCTGCTGTATTGTATTTGCTTGCGCGAAATTGAAGTATTATTTTGTGTTATTAATTTATTGCCATTGTTTTCATCATGTTCAATCTTGCCAACTTATTTTTAAACTTTTACCATCAAGTTTTTTGAGTTTGCTAATGATGTGTTGACTAATTTGACTATACATACATCTAATATATATAAAACTTCGTGTGTATCAGTGACACACTCCTCTAAAACAGCTTGACTGATTCTTATGCATATTCTGTAGGTCTGAGAGTAGGTTGTTATCTATTTTTTCAACCCCTAAATGAAAAGGGTGACCCCTAATTTTTTTTTGACATATTTTTGAAGTTAAAACAGCTTTAAATCTTATGGGTTAGCATCACCGACATGCTCATGAGTCATAACTGACTTGTTGAAAGTCCGTTCAAATTTATTTTACCTCCGGCTTTTTTGCCTGCGACATAAGGATTTTAGTTTGTCATGTTTTTTCTTTCGTTGTGTAATTAATACAAATAAGATATTGTGGTATAAGTAGGCGCTTGGATTTTGCGTTGTTGACCAATTGGTCTCGGGTTCGAATATCGGTCAGATGAAATATTTTTCTTCTTTTTATTTCATTTTCTTTTATAATTTTTTTTTTCACTTCTATGGGCAGTTCCTATAACCGCCAATATTTAACAGTTAGAAAGATCGCTAGACAGATAAGGACAACACATTTTATAGCTTATCCACTGTATATATTATTTTTAGTATAGAAATAGGTAGGTATAGAAATTGGTGTATGTAGGCACTAGTCAGTTAGTTATCTTTTTATTTATTCCAGTTCATAGTCAAGACAACACAACGTCTGTCGGCGCAGCTACTTATCAATTAAGATGGAAAATAGTTTTTTGACACCAGACATGTTTGGTTTTGTAGCTTATGATGTATGCAGCTAGCTGGATTGTGAATAGGGCACTTTAGCGTATGTAACAAATTAACATACATGTCTTTCTTTTGACAGTGACATCAGCTTAGCTCTTACACTTTAAAGCGTAAGGGCCTGCGAAATAGGCCCCAAGGGCAAGAACACAAATGCTTTGAGCTATGCAATATTGTGGTCCTGGCTAAAGGCTCCCACAGATGAGAGGCCGATCGTTTCAGTTAGAACTGACGTCAGTTCGGCCTGAACGGATTCGAGCACATACACGGAGAAATTCGCATCCGACCTAACTGACGTCATTTCGTCCCTTAGATTAAAAATGCCTAGATAATCTTCCAACAAATGCATCGTACAAAGTGAAGCAAGCAACAGATATATGTAGGCGTAAGCATTACATACCGACACCACACAAACAAAACTTTAAGGTTGTGGAGTGTGTACACTTAAAATTGGAATTATTGTATTTGTTTTTCTTAATATCGTGAGATGTAAAAACATAACTTAATATAAGTTTATTTTAAACCATATAAACACAATTTGTGAACTTTATTTATATTCAAATGGTATTAGGAAATATATTAAGGATTATCTTAATACTGGAAATACTTTAAATTGATAGTTAAAAAAATCAGAAAGTATAATAAAACTTTGTCTTAGTTGCAAACATTAGTTACTCCATGAAAATTTTGAAATAAATTTATTATTACTAGTAACACTTTCACAATTCACAATAGGACAGCAAGATGGCGACATAATATGATTTTATTTTAAAATGTTTTAAATATTTGACTTAATACAAGTCAAATTGTTCGGACATACATTTCACATTTACATACAGGTGTCCCGTAAATCGACGTTAAGCCGTAAACCCGAGATAGGCCATGTTACAATAGTTATCAGAAAAATTAAAAAAAAAATCCAAGTAATGTGTCTCATAAAATACAAAGCTTTTAAAAAAAATCGAAAAATCGACATCTTGTGGTGGTTTTTTAGTTCTCGGCACTACAAATTTCTAATTTTTTTGTATTTTTTTTTATGTAATCCTGAATAATGCTTTAGTAAACTGGTGCCTAAAATTTAAATCAAACGACTCCGACTTGAAAGGAAATGAGGGTTTTTGCCCAAAACAATGATTCGAATTTAATAGTTTGCTCGACTTTAACTGACTGTACTGGAAAAAAAATGTACTACCCTTGTTTGGCAGGTAATTTTAGAAGTTGGCGCAGCTAATAAGGATTTCAAAATGGTATGACACTTGCTAGATTATTTCTTAAATTTTGGACAATATTGATTTATGTAAAGGAAGTCAGTTTTCGACAATTTTTTTCTTACTTACTTAAAAGGATTCAAGTGTACCCAGGACTTTCTTCTAAGTGATATTCTGATTTGGATGAGACGGAGATAAAAATTCAACGAGTGTAAGAGAGACAGATATTGACGCCACAAGTACGCGAGACGAGTAGACACAATGCTACTAGTGTGAGCGAGACAGATAGTGACGCCACAAGTACGTGAGACGGGTAGATACAATGCTACTAGTGTGAGCGAGACAATGTCGCTATTGTCCATGTTCCCGACGTACAGCACACAAAATACAATAGATCAGTACGTTACTCTACTTCGTTTACTGCGCACACCGTATTCGTTCGTCTTGATTTCGAATACCATACCACTTTTTGCTTTCTTTATTGGACTTTTTTTGCTTATGATTTGGATTTGGACTGTCTTTCTCTTTCAACGACCTTTACTTTCTCCTGGACTATCGTTGATCGTGTGATTGTGTACATAGGTTGCACTAAAAGTATCGGGAATGGAATATTTCCACTGTTCCTGTCATATTAAAATCTTTTTAATTTAAAACTCCTTGGTTTTAAAAGTCGAATACCGTTTATTTATTTAAAAAAAGATTCTCGGTCTTGTCACAAGGTCTTGTCAAACTTGTTTAGTCGTTGAGAAAATGGATTGACTCGAGAAAATTCTAGAGCGATGATTTATTATGACTTTCGAAGTGGTTTAACACAAAAACAGTGTGTTGACCGGATGATTTCTGCATTTGGTGATGAAGCCCCATCCAAAACCACAATTTATTGCTGGTTTGCTGAATTTCAACGGGGACGTGTCAAGCTCAGTGATGATCCCCGTCAAGGTCGTCCAATAACTGCAGTCACCAAGGAAACGTTGATGCTGTGCGTAAGCTGATTGAGGAAGATCGACATGTGACATACCGCGAAATTCAGGTAACTTTAGACATTGGCATGAGTCAAATACAAATAATCTTGCATGAACAATTAGGTGTAAAAAAGTTGTTTTCCCGATGGATACCGCATTTGCTCTGTGAAGAGCAAAAAGCAGCTCGCGTTACTTGGTGCGTCAGAACTCTCGAAACATTCCACGCAGGATCCTCAAATGCTGTATACAACATCGTATCAGGTGACGAATCCTGGATATACGCGTACGAACCCGAAACAAAAAACCAGTCACGAGTTTGGGTGTTCGAAAATGAGTTAAAGCCAACAAAAATTGTTCGTTCACGGAGTGTTGCAAAAAAAATGGTGGCCACGTTTGTCTCCAAAACCGGCCATGTTGCGACTATTCCTCTTGAGGGACAAAGAACGGTTAATGCAGAATGGTATGGTAACATTTGTTTGCCACAAGTCGTTTCTGAACTCCGTAAAGAGAACTGCAACCGCCGCATCATCCTCCATCACGACAATGCGAGTTCTCACACCGCGCACAGAACAAAAAAGTTTTTAGAGCAAGAAATCATAGAATTATTAGACCATCCGCCGTACAGCCCCGACCTAAGCCCTAATGATTTCTATAATTTCCCTAAAATAAAGAATAAATTGCGTGGTTAGAGATTTTCATCACCTGAAGAAGCTGTGGACGCCTACAAAACGGCCATTTTGGAGACCCCAACTTCCGAATGGAATGGTTGCTTCAATGATTGGTTCCATCGTATGGAAAAATGTGTCAATTTTCGCGGAGAATACTTCGAAAAGCAATAAATACATTTTTAAATAGTAATGTTGTGTCACTTCCTTGATTCCCGAAATTTTCAGTGCCGCCCTCGTAGTACCACCATGTCGGTGTACACCGCACAGGAACATGCCAACATGCATCTCATTTATGGTGAATGCCGATTCAATGCTAGTGCTGCAGCTAGGCTTTACCGCCAAAGATACCCAAACGCTGCTCGTCATCCCGATCATCGAGTTTTTGTGAATGTGCACCGTTCACTCTCAGAGGGACGACCCCCAAGCCAAGTACACAGTGAAGGAAGAAGTCGCTTGCCTTACGATGACATCGTACTACAAGCAGTCGCAGAAGATCCAAGTACTTCAGTACGTCATTTCAAATCGAAGAAAGCACATGAGTGCCCAAAAGTGTAGCCCATCGAATCATGAAAAGTCATGAGCTCCACCCATTCCACGTTACGCGAGTACAAACTTTACTACCCCGGGATTATCTCCTAAGAGTTACGTTTTGTGAAACGATGTTACAAAGACACCGGGAAGATCCACGATTAATAGACAAAATTGTATGGTCCGATGAGTCCACTTTTAAAAAAGAATGGTACATGAATCTACACAACTTACACGAGTGGCATTTAGATAATCTACATTTGATGAGAGAGGATAGATCCCAGTATCGATTCAAAATAAACACGTGGACCGGGATTCTAAACGGGAAAATCATCGGACCTTTTGAACTGCCAGAAACCTTGAATGGCGACATTTATTTGGACTTTTTAAGAAATCATTTACCAAATTTATTGGGAGACGTACCTCTGCACATTTACAGAGACATGTGTTGCCAGCAAGACGGCTGCCCGGCGCACTATGCCCGTTGAGTGCGAGATTATTTAGATAATGAATATCCAGAAAGGTGGATACGGCGGTCTGGTACCACTTCGTGGCCAGCCCGTTCACCTGATTTAAATCCGCTAGATTTTTTTTACTGGGGAGCTGTGAAAGAAAAAGTGTATACAAAGCCAATTGAAAATGTAGTTGAACTACGACGACAATTAACGCAAGCAGCTGAATTAGTTAATAACGGCAGATTTGCCCGTCTGATAAAGCGGTCTTTTTTAAAAAATGTCGAGCTTGCATTTATGCTGGTGGGAGGCAGTTTGAACATTTGTTATAATGTAATAAAATATTTTAGACTCCAAAAATTTGTTTCAATTAAAAGCTTCCTAAAAACACCTTTCCTAAAGTTAAAAGTAATGAGACGTGATATTCTTTTACTTCTTGGATTTTGTCTCTCTTACACTCGTTGAATTTTTCTATCCGTCTCATCCAAATCAGAATATCACTTAGAAGAAAGTCCTGGGTACACTTGAATCCTTTTAAGTAAGTAAGAAAAAATTGTCGAAAACTGACTTCCTTTACATAAATCAATATTGTCCAAAATTTAAGAAATAATCTAGCAAGTGTCATACCATTTTGGAATCCTTATTAGCTGCGACAACTTTTAAAATTACCTGCCAAACAAGCGTAGTACATTTTTTTTCCAGTACAGTCAGTTAAAGTCGAGCAAACTATTAAATTCGAATCATTGTTTTGGGCAAAAGCCTCATTTCTGTTCAAGTCGGAGTCGTTTGATTTAAATTTTAGGCACCAGTTTACTAAAGCATTATTCAGGATTACATACAAAAAAATAATACAAAAAAGTAGAAATTTGTTGTGCCGGGAACTAAAAAACACCACAAGATGTCGATTTTTCGATTTTTTTTAAAAGCTTTGTATTTTTTGAGACACATTACTTGGATTTCTTTTTAAATTTTTCTGATAACTATTGTAACTTTGGCCTATCACGGGTTTACGGCTTGACGTCGATTTACGGGACATTCTGTATAAAATGTTATGTCCAAAGCATTTTTAATTCTTTTCCGATGCATTGTGACACCCAATAACGACACAAACCGTCATAATGTTTTTAATAGTCGGAGATGTTTGCACTGGCGCATGACCTTGACAACTGTCGGGTCGATCGAACAAACTTAGCCAATATAGCTCATTATGATTTACTTCACTTTGCATGCGCGTACCCGGTTTCTAGGCGTTTTAATCTAAGGTTCGGCCTGAACGAATTCGAGCACATGTACACGGAAAATTGCCGCGAGCTTCGGTCGTGTTTTTAGGGTTCCGTAATACTTAAGGAACCCCTATAATTTCATCCTGCCCGTCCGTCTGTCTGTCTGTCCGCTGCTCTCCTAGCTTCTGTAATTACTTTATGACAATAACTTTTGTAGTAATTCAAAGAAAACCTATTGCGCGTTGATAGTTCCGGAACCCTCCTTAGACATGTCGTGACATGCTCTTGGTCGGTTTAGGCTATTATTTTATTTATTAATTGTATTTTGCTGCAACTGTAATCACGCTATCGACGAAACCGAATTATTGTGTCATACATTTTTCCAGTAATATGTTGTCTTTGTTTTATAGTTATATTCTTCAGATTTTATCAACCATAGTGGCTCTAAAGTTTGAAGTATTTAATTCAAAACTTTAATAAATTTCTTTAGACCACGTGCCATTTTTAGGGTTTCGTATCCAAATCCAAACGTTAAAAATTACGGGACCCTATTACTGAGACGTCCGTCTGTCGCCAGGCTGTATCTTAACCTTCTTATACCGTGATAGTTCGACAGTTAAATTTTTCACTCATGTATGATGTAGGTATTTTTATTGCCGTTGTAACAACAAATACTAAAAACAATAAAATAAAAATTTGAGGCAAACATACAACAAACGTGATTTTTTCCTTTTTGTACGGAACCCGTCTTGCCGACTCGCACTTGACCGGTTTTATTTTACACTTGAATTTTATTACCGTTCAGTCCAATTTTATTGCCGTTCAGTCCATCCGTACAGGTCAGAATTATTTTGCCAACTTAGTTGTTTTACAAAGTTTTACTACTAAATTTTGTATTTTATTAAGAATTAATTTCCTTAGTAGGAACTTAGTTGTTAGTAGTGGTTTTGTAGAAAATAGCTATATAGTAATCATAATATGCAAAGTGGCCTGCTACTATGTGCTATTATGACACCTTATCATAACAGCACATAGTAGCAGGCGACCGTAAGTCGCTTAAAACTACCGATTTAATTTCTATATATTACCTACTATATTTTTTTAATTTAACGGTTAAATATTGAAATTGAAAATGTATGTATGTTTGTAAACACAAAATCCCTAAAAAAACTTTTAGGGATTCCTAAGTTTAGTAGCTTTTTTAAAGTTATCGTTACTCTTTTGGTAGTTTTTAGAAGAAAACGACGTGAGTTTAGTAGTTTCGCAAAAACAGAGTTGGCAACACTGGAACGAATCGCTTCAGTCCATACGGCTGAGGTGTGGGGAGCTGGTGCAAATAAGTAACACGACCGTCTTGGTTGAACTTATGATTTATTCTGACTAACTAAGTTACAAGTATAATACGAGTACAATATAACATAGATACTATACCACTACACCTCCGGGGCAAAATAAAGAAAAAAAATAAAAATAATTACAAACTATTTTTTTTTCTAATTATAATATTAATTATCAATAAGTAACTGAAATTTTCTTAAAGTAAACATTAATTATCCTTAACAAAAGGTTTCGTTCTATCCTTGTGAACAACATCAATTTTTCCATTTTTCATAATTTTTACATTTGGTTCCTGTTCTTCTATTACAATATATGGTCCATTAAACAAAATTTCTAATTTATTTCCTGTCTCATTTTTCACTAATAATAAATCGTTTGGATTGTATTTTACTTTATTAACATTCTTATCATACTTTAGTTTTCGTTTTTCTTTACACTTTAACAAATTTTCTCGTGCGTCTCTATTAGCTACTTGCAACCTGTATTTTAACTCTAAACTATAGTTATCTGGATTATACAATGGTTCTATATGAGAACAAATTCTACTCGGAATTTCGCATGGTTTGCCAAAAACTAATTCATATGGGGCATATTTTGTACTTGAATGAACAGTATTATTGTACGAGAAACACCAAAATGGTAGCCAGTGGCTCCATGTTTCAGGATGACTATCGCATTGTATACGTAAAAATGAACCTAGATGTTTATGCGTATTTTCAAGTGAACCAATAGTTTGGTGATGGTATGCTGTAGAGCTTAGTTTTTCTATGTTAAGTAATTTACATACCTCTTCCATCGTCTCCGAAATGAACTCTGTTCCACGATCTGTAGTGATGACTTTGGGAATGCCAAACCTTAAAATGAAATTGTTCACAAAACTCCTAGCTACACTTACCGTATCTTTATTTCTAAGAGGATAAGCCTCGACAAATTTGCTTAACTCGCACTGAATTGTTAAGATATACTTATTATGTTCTAAATCTAAATCTAAGGGGCCCACTATATCTAAAAATACTTTTTCAAAAGCAAAACTTGCCGTGGTTGTTATAACCATAGGTTCTCTTATATACCTAGAGTGTTTCATTTTTTGACACTTTTCACATTTATGAACAAAATTCTTGACGTCATTTTCAATTCCTGGCCAGTAAAATTTACGTTTTATATTATTAATCATTCTGCGTACCCCAGCATGTCCGCTTGTTGGCAGCAGATGAAAGTCATTTAAAATAAATTGTTTTTCTTCGTCATTATCTATTCTTTTTATTCCTCTTAAAATACAAATGCGTGGTCCGGACCACTTTTCAATACTCTTTATTTCTTCTATCATATTTTTAATGAATAACGCGTTATCATCACTTTTTATTATACAAATCTCTTTTATTTATAACTTTTCACATAATTTTCTCAATTTTTCCACAAAAACGTCTCGCGTGTATTGTGCTTTAAAATCGAGATTTACATATAATACATTTTTATTAGCAATAAATGCGAAGCATTCAGATTCTACATCTATGCTTTTATTCTTTCTCATTTTCTTTAATAATTCTCCCTCAATCAAACATAACTCAACTGATCCGTTCGGTATTCTAAGTATCTCCACAACTTTTGGTTGATCAGGCCAATCGTTAGGGTTGATACTTGGTATACCGCTTTTTTCACTATCATTACCACTTTCATTCTTATTTTCATTCATCTCTTTAATTTTTCTAGCTTGAGCTCTTGTTGTTACTGCTACTATTTTATCATTCATGTCCTTTAAATCTTGTGACGTTATAACTATTCGTGACAAAGCATCTGCTAGTACATTTTCTTTGCCTTTAACATAAGATATTTTAAAATTATACTCTTCTAATGCTAACCGAAATTTCAAAAGTCTACTTGATGGATCCTTCATTCCAAATAGATAAATAAGTGGCTTATGGTCAGTTATTATGGTAAAACTACGTCCGTATAGATATGGTCGAAAATATTTAACACTCCAGACAATAGCAAGAAGTTCTATCTGAATAGTAGGGTAATTTAACTCTGCCTTATTCAAAGGTCTACTAGCATAAGCTATTGGTTTCATATTAATGTTACAAAGTACTGAACCTATCGCTGTTCCAGAAGCATCTGTTTGTAATACGAATTCGTTAGAAAAATCTGGATATTGTAGAATGGGTGGTGAAATAAGAGCATTTTTCAATATTTTAAATGAATTTTCGCACTGTTCTGTCCAATCAAATTTAGTATTTTTTCTACATAATTTATTTAAACAATTAGTTATATCTGCAAAATTTTCTATGAACTTTCTGTAATAATTACACATAGCGACAAAACGTCTGACTTCATTAATATTCGACGGCCTAGGATAATTTTGAATACACTTAATTTTTTCTTTGTCAGGTCAAATCCCATCAGACGATATAGTATGACCTAAATATAATAATTCAGTTTTTAAAAATTGACATTTATTTGGATTTAGTTTAAGATTAACTTTACGTAAACGTTCAAAAATTTCGATTAAATTTTTGTTATGGGACTCTAAATTTCTACCAAAGCAAATAAGGTCATCTAAATAGATAAAACAATTTATAAAGTTAAGTCCAGACATAGCTATAGACATGACTCTAGAGAAAGCACTGGGACTCGTCTTCAATCCCATTGGTAGGCGTTTCATTTGATATTGTCCTGTACTGGTAGTAAACGCTGTAATTGGTCTCGAATCTGGTTTTAATGAACATTGATAATATGTTTGACTGAGATCTAAATGTGAATAATAAATAGCACCAGACAACGAATCTAAAATTTCTGTAATGTTTGGTAGTGGAAATTTGTCATCTTGTATTATCTCGTTTAATTTTCTGTAATCAATCACTAAACGCCAATTTTTATTATTTGTAGTATCTGATTTTTTAGGCACCAATAAAATCGGACTGGACCATTCACTTTGAGATGGTTCAATTATGTCATTATCTAACATTTGTTTAATTTGTTTCTCTATTTGTGGTTTTAAACTATGTGGTAATCTATATGGTTTAACATATACCGGATTAACATTTTGTTTCAATTGAATTGTTTGTTCACCTAAGTTCGTGGTAGTCAGTTTATCGCCGGGCAAATGAAATATGTCAGCATACTTTGAACAAATGCTTTCTATGCTATGCCGTTCACTTGTACCTAAGTGATCAAGTTTCAAAGATTGCAACAATGTTTTTGCACGTGTAGAATTAGAAGTACACTTGTCAAATGTACATATATTATAATAATTTAAAGACACTAATTCGGGCTCAAATACAGAAATGACTATTTCCTTGTCACTAGTATTCATTAATCTAATAGGGATTATGTTATTTTTAGGTTTTACTAATAATCCAGCTAAAAATAAATTTTCTTGCAACTCTTTTGGTATAATCACACAATCTTCTTTCATATCTGAATTTAATTTTATGTAATGAATAGATTCACATCTGGCTGGTATTGATATATAATCGGTACATAGTTTAGGTGAAGTATATAAAGGCAAGAAACTTTGTTTTTCACTATTTAAGATTAAAATATTTTTTTCTAAGTCGATAGTAGAATTAAAATTATTTAGAAAATCTAACCCAATTATTCCGTCTGATTTACAAGGTAAACTGTCAAATAAATAAAATTTATGTTCAAAAATAGTTCCATCGGATGCTTGTAAAGTTAAATAAACATAACCTTCTGAATAAGTCTTACCGCCTATACCATTTATAACTATAGGGTCTCGATGTATTGGTATCCGTCCCGATAAAGAGTTACTACGAATCGCTGATAATGAAGCGCCCGTGTCTAATAACCATGAACATTTTTGAGTACCTATATTTAAGTATATATATTTGACATTATTGTCACAAGTTAAAATATTATATTGTTTAGGTCCGAAAAAACTGATTCCGTTCATGGGATTCTATTTCTTGGGGATTTTCGACTTGTACTGAACAAATATTTCGATTATTATTACTATTACCCCTACCTGTATTAAATCGACTACGATTCGAAGTCACAAAATTATTATAGTAATTATTACCACGTGTTTGACGGGCGTTATTAAATCTCCAATTATAATTATTATTGTTTACAAACCTGCCTCTCGTATTATAGGTGTTATAATTCCGTCCTCGATTCGAATAAAAATTACCTCTAGTCATTTGACCTGATGGTGGTCGGCTTTTGCGCAGGAACCTAGAGTAATTATTAAAATGGTTACCTCTTTTTTGTACGTTAAAAACGTTATTGGATGACGAAGGTTGTCCGAGCTCCTCATCCTCGGCCGCACGCACCGCGTCCTTCAGCTGCGAATAGTCCCTGGCTGATATGATGGTACTCAGCCGCCTATTACGCAAACCATCTGCAAACCTTTTAATTGCAAGTTTTTCATTTATAGGTCTCAGTATCTCACAAGCTTTCGGGTTTCCGTCACTTTGAGCGATAGTGAGGCCTACGAATAAATCTGACAATTTATCACCAAACTCATTGATTGACATATTATTTTGTGACAAATTATTTAATTGGCTAAGTATAGAGTTAGCCGATTTCTTAGTTAGTAAATAATTCTTAATGTCTTGAATAAGACTCGTTACATCACTATACTCACTTTTTAACTTTAACTTAGCAGATTTTGACAACCTTGTTTTTAACACAAATGAAATTATCATTTTTTTTGATTATAATCTACAAGATATTCATTATACATTTCAATACCATCTATAATTTTATCAATAGTTTGTTCTGAATTATCCATTACTGGAATTAAAGAAGTAGCGGTTTTTTTATCAAATTTCCTTACTTTTAAAAATATTAATTATATTTTTATACGCTAAATGTAATTCATTAGCTTCTAAAATTTTTTTCTTAACATTACACGCATATTTTTCCCTTCTAGTAGGACCTAACTTTCTTAAATTATTACGAATGTCATTCAACTTACTCAGAATTAATTCCAAATTATGTTCCATAAACTATGTCACTTAAAGTCACTTAAATAATATTGTTCATTTTCTTTTCTTGAAACTAAACTTGAAACTGAAGAGCGACGCTCCAAGATTGTACGTAATATGCGAAAAGAGAGAAAGAGGAGGGTTTTCACAGGGGCAAGAGGGCAAAATTACGTTAAAATAATTTGGACGAAAGAAAAATTAATTAAAATAATTTGGGGAAGGGGCCGCGCATTTTTATTTTAGCTTCTATCATCAGGCTGGGTCAGCTCCCTCGTCTGCTCCGCCAAATCTTCCAGACAGCCTTTGCCGCATCCGTGAGAAAAACTGCTGCTGCATTTTCCTCTGCATCCACTTTCTTTCACTTCGCCTCCACTTGGTTAGCAAAAAGATCACGGCAGCAATAACCATGAATAAAATCACAGCCAATAGGATATTATTTGTTAAGACCTGGTGCTGGACATCATTTTCTTCAAAAATTTGTGCTCTGTTGGAGCCTGCCGCATTTTGGTTGACCTGAATTTCCTTATCTTCAATTTTGGAGTAGGATTTTCCCACTATTAATTTTTCAAGCGCTTTTACAGTCTTTTTACACACTTTTTTAACCACGAGGTTCCAGAGTTTTTTGTAACGCACTAAAAGTTTTTATAACACCAACTTTTAAACTCGGCTAACTATGAGCACCGAGGCACACAGGAATCCGCCGCGTCGGCGAATTTCGCCGGGTCGCCGGTCACCCGACACTCGCCCACGCCACGGCCTGGCAGGGTCGCCATGAGGTGTGGGGAGCTGGTGCAAATAAGTAACACGACCGTCTTGGTTGAACTTATGATTTATTCTGACTAACTAAGTTACAAGTATAATACGAGTACAATATAACATAGATACTATACCACTACACGGCCGACTGATGCGTTCTCGAAATTGCACACAGACGATACGATTTTGCATCCGTTCAGGCCGAACTGAAGTAAAGTCGGACCGTGTATTGGACCCTTTACATAATATGTCCGGCCATAAAGGGAATTCCTCATGCTAGACGGCGTATTCGCTTTACGGTATTGGTTGTTCTCTTTTTTCTCTTCCTGTGATTGTCCAAGCTAACAGTTTTCTTAATTTAAATACATAATTGTCATCGAAAAAATAATTGTGTATTTTCGATGACTATTTTGTGATTTTTACGTAAGGGCGGAATTTGAACTTGGATTCTTATTAGGCACAGATGCAATTTCCTTCAGCGACCAACTTAAATGAATAGTCATCCTACTAATATTATAAATGTGAAAGTTTTTGAGGATGGATGGATGATGTTTGTTACTCATTCACACAAACTACTGAACGGGTTTTGATGAAATTTGGTGTGGTAGTAGTTTGAGCTCTGAATTGACACATAAGCTACTTTTATCCCGTAGAATTACCTACAATGTTCACGTGGGATACTGTATTAACGCGGGCGGCGCTGCGGGCAAAAGCCAGTAGTCATATAAATATAAAGTTGTAAGAATGGCGTTCGTTACAGGTTTGTCATAAGGTTGTCATTATCTATAAATACTTCTTTTCGCAATAATAAATTGTACATATATATGATCGGGTTCTTGAAAACGGCTTCAAGTATTAGCATGAAATGTAGTATGTAGGGAGGTTTGGGACAGAAAAATCGATGTAGCTATATTTTATCCCTCGGAAATTGCGATATATACGTTTTTTCTTTCGTCGTGCAACAATATATCAATAATTTTGACTCTATTGAGTCAGTCCGATTGGCAGTTCGGTATGCGTATGCCGTATAAATTTAAAAAATATAAAAAAAATTATGAAAATATAAAATTTCTGCTTTGTTCGAAATATCGGAAAGTGGCGCGTTCGAATCCCGGTGACATATTATTTTTCAGAACCTCGAGCTAAGCTCGGTACAGGTATTTATACTTTATAAGGTTTTATTACTTTTTGAAAATATTAACATAATATTGTCTGAGCTAAAATATATAATTATTAGTTCTCGGTACTTCATATAATTATAATATTCCATTGATGCGCTATAAAAGCTTAAATCCTATTAGTAGCGAGCAGTCTGCACTCTGAATAACCTGAGGTTTATTAAAATAATTATATGAGGTTGAATTAACATCATAATATAATTATTTTAATAAAACTCAGTGAGTTGTTTTTGACGGAGACGAAACGCAGGACGCAGAATACCGTCCTCTCAAAAAACGACGCACTTGCTTGGAGATATCGTTCGAGTAAATCGCGCCCAAAGTTTTTTTTCTTAATTTTTTTGTCTGTTTGAAACTAACAGACATTTTGATAGACTGAAGTCAGAAACAGACCGAATATTCCAGACATTTTTGTTTTGTTTGGATTGGATTTGGATTTGGACTTTGCATGTGCGATATTATATTTATATGTTTAGTTAATTTAAATATTTTTAAAGACGAAAAATAGTTTGGCCCGATTCGACCAAACTTGAAGTTACACGAGTGTAACTATGATGAGAATAATTTTACTCCTTCAATTTACTCTAGGATATCTTCGTTTGCGTTTTACCAAGTTACTCGAAGAGTATACTATGCTCGGTATTATTATTCAATGAATAATGAACGAATGTATAAACCGACATAAAATCATGTACTATTGTTTGTATTAGACAATTATATTGTTTGTATTAGACTGAGACTAGTTAACACTGACTGCAATAATATCAATTTACCGAGCATAATCAACGCATGTGTGGGAACACATTTGCAACATATACGTTTAAAATGTGAACTTTCATCTAAGTAATCCCATCATCTTTGCTAGCCAAAACATCAGAAATGCATTTCCTAGACATAAACCACGCAATTGCCACACATGCGTTGATCATGCCAGGTATTCGTTTGGAATGGATGAATATACGCTGTTTATACTTAACAAAAGAATGAAAACTATAAAATATATCAGAAATTGAGTGATTGATCCTGGTAGGTCTCGTTTCGATGATACCGAATATACTTTTAACTCAATTTCGTCAAAAATATCGATTGCGTTTTTTTTTGATAAGGACGGCAGAATTATTAACTAAAAAAACATGACGTATACAGAGTAGGTACAAGTGGCAGAAGTGAAGCTTCATTCGACATTTAAAATACAAAAATACTTTCATCGTGCCTAAAGCGCATAACTTAAAAAAATAATAGAAAAACTAAAATTTGTACACCTAGCGCCATCTGTGCATTGAGCCGTACATTAAAAAGTTAGGTTGTTATTAGATGTATAAGTAGCTTTCAACAGGTGGCGTTATATCCAAAATGGTGACGTGATGTAACTTTGAAATTGCACTCTCAACGCCGCTAAAGCAGTTTCACTTCAAAATTGTTTACTTTATGTCACTTCTCTTCACTGCTCTCGCGACTACATAATTCGACACAAAATTTGAGAATAGTATTAACGAAAATCTTGACAAAGTATTGACCTGGCTAACTAATAATACTAAGGCGGGTCAATAAGTCCGTGACTTTTTGAATTTCTAACCTCCTTACTGAAAAAGCAACACTACTCCTGTCAACAGGCATCTATCAGTTGACTCCTATCAAAATTTGAACTTGCTGCGTCAGTTAGTTTGTGTTTTACAGCTATCTTTATCAGACTATCCAGTAACTTAAGGAAACAATGGAAAAAAGTGAATTTCGTGTGCTTATTAAGCATTATTTTTTGCGAAAAAAAACCATTACCGAGACCAAGGCTAAGCTTGATAAATACTATGGGGACTCTGCACCATCGATTTCAATGGTAAAAAAGTGGTTTACTGAATTTCGTTGTGGCCTTACAAGCACTGAAGATGCCGAACGTCCTGGACGCCCAGTTGAGGTCTCTACACCCGAAACAATCGAAAAAATTCACGATATGGTATTGGCCGACCGAAGATTGAAAGTGCAAGAGATTGTGGAAGTCATAGGCATCTCGCATGGCTCAGTGGTTTCAATTTTGAATGATCACTTGGGCATGAGAAAGCTTTCCGCAAGATGGGTGCCGCGTTTGCTCACAGTCGACCACAAACACAATCGTGTAACAACTTCATAGGAAGGTTTGGCGTTGTTTAATCACAATATGGAGGAGTTTTTTAACCGTGGACGAAACATGGATCCATCACAATACACCAGAGACCAAACAACAGTCAAAACAGTGTGTTTCTAAGGGTGTTCGGCGCCAAAGAAGGACAAGGTGGGTTTGTCAGCCAATAAAGTTATGGCGACTGTTTTTTGGGATGCACGTGGGATAATCCACATTGACTATCTTCAAAAGGGAAGAACGATTAATGGGGAATATTATGCCAACTTATTGGACCGCTTCAATGAGGATTTGAAAAAAAAACGACGATTTGGCCAAGAAAAAAGTTCTTTTTCACTAAGACAATGCAAGGGTGCACACATGTGCAGTTGCCATGGCAAAAATCCATGAATTGGGCTACGAATTGCTCCCACATCCACCCTATTCTCAAGATTTGGCTCCGAGTGACTACTTCTTGTTCCCAAACCTGAAAAAATGGCTCGGTGGAAAAAGATTTGACTCCAATGATGAAGTCATCTCGCAAACAAAGGCCTATTTTGAGGACCTCGACAAATTATATTTTTTGGAGGGGATAAAAAAATTGGAGAAGCGTTGGACAAAGTGTATAGAGCTCAAGGGGGACTACGTTGAAAAATAAAATGATTTATTTATCAAAAAATCTGTGTTTTATTCCAAAAGTCACGGACTTATTGACCCGCCCTCGTAATTTAAAGATAAATATAAATAAAACTCAATTAATACAATTTCAAAACTACAAAAGACAACAGATTAACCTAAATATTTATTATAAGGACATAAAAATCAAAGAAGCGAATTCTACAAAATTTCTAGGCGTTATCTTAGACAAACATTGCAACTGGAAAGACCAAATAGAATATATATGTACAAAATTAAATCGGTCATCGGTGTTATCATATGGGCTGATACTGTGGGGAAATTCTACAGATATTGATAAGGCGTTTCGTGTGCAAAAAAAGTGTGTTAGAGCTATAGCTGGAGCATGGTTCCTAGACAGTTGCAAACCATTTTCAAAAAATTTAAGATACTGCCCCTCACTTGCATGTATATAAAAGAAGCCTGTACTTTTGTAAAATTACACCCCGAATACTTTCGACTAAAATCGGATTTAGGACGGAAAAATGAAAGGCATAAATATAAAATCTATTTCCCGCTTTGTAATCTAAATATTTATAAAGACAATGCATTTGTACAAATTATAAAAATATATAATGTTTTACCGGACGAGTTTAAAGATTTACCCTATAACGTATTTAAAAGGAATTTGACAATATGGCTTGCAGAAAAATGTTTTTATAATATAAATGAATACTTTACGCACAAAAATAGTGATTAAGGTGTAAAATTTAATTATTTAATTATAATATTATGCAGGTAATAACATTAGAATTAAGAGACGATGGATAAATAATTTGTTTAATGTGTAATGTGTTATTGATTTAAAACCTATTGATTTATGTTATTGTGTTGTTGATATTATGTTATGATTATTATTTGACTGAAAATTCGACATTGAAAACAATAATTATGAATTTGTAAATCTAATCTTCATATTATTATTATTATTATTATTATTATTATTTTCAAGTATTAGTTTTAATCAATTGCATGTTTTAAAAATTTCACACACCATTTTGTTATGGTAGAATGTACAGATCCTTTGTAATGTTTAAATATTATCCTTTGTACTGCATTCTTGTGAATAAATAAATTATTATTATTATTATTATTATTATTATTACAAATGTTCACGGAATATTGAGTTGTATATTCTCTTAAAATTATAGTTAAATAAAAATTTAAGTACTTTTACAAAAACTTGATTTGTTCACTGGTTTTTGCTCGATATTATTACCAATAGTTGTTACATGCCATAGTGCCATAGTAATGGTACGGAACCCTTCGTAAATATAATGTGGTAATTGAATGTAAGTAATAGACTATTAATAAATGTAAATAATATTCCTTTATTCTTATTATGTTTGCATGCTATTATTCGTGAAAAGTGTTAGATCATAAGAATAAATAATAACTATAACACCAAATGTATCAATCACCATTTTTGAAGCAAATAAATAAATATGAATATGCGTGAGTCAGACTCGCACTTGGTCGATATTTTCATTTAAATTTTCTCATGTCTATTATTATCATTGAAAATATTTATTGTAACGGTGCTAGCTGAATCTTTCTTTTTGTTCCAGGGACATATTGAAAGTGGACAAATTGTCACAGTTGAGGTACGTGGCTTTAGAAGACCTAGCTCAGATCGGCCTCTCCAAACCCGAACAGAGGAGGTATAAGAAGATATACTCGAAACACTATCCTAACACCTACATAACTAGACTGAAGAAGCTCCTGCGTGTGCATAAGAAAAATGAAGAGGTAAGAAAATGCTAGTGGTTTTTTTTTAAAGTTATTGTATCACTTGTTTTATGTTTGCTATAATCTTGCAGGAAGTTTAGGGGGAGAAAATCAATATACTTAGATCTTGTCACTGGGAAACTGCATTTTAAAGTTATGTTTTTCCTTTAGTAATAATAACGTAATAAGATATGAGTGATTTCAATTTCTAAATGTTAAATCCGGTTGGCGATTTGGTTAGTGTTGGAATTTTTGCGTTGTTGGCAAATTTGTGTCCCGGGTTCAAATCCCGGTCAGACGAATTTTATCGTTCTACTAAAAGTCTCCCAGGCACTGGGCACTAATAACTTAAAAAAATATCTTTAAAATGTAACTCAAGCACGAACAATTTGCGAAAAAGTAGGTAGTAATCCACACCGATTTCGGTGACGGTTGCCGGTTTCATTGTAACCAGCCAGCTAAGCAGGAGCTTTTTTATAGTGCCCAAGTGTGTGCGCAATACACAAGAGCACACACTCTCTCCCGAAAGTACAGGCGCAGGACCGACTTTTTACATTACCATCCGACGCATGGATTATCTTTCTTGTCAGACAATCAGGTGATCAGCCTGCATTGTCCTAACCAAACTTGGAAACAACATTTTTTGTTGCTCCAACGCGGGAATCGAACCCACGACCTCCGAGTCTAAAGCCAAGCTCTAAACCACTGGACCAAGGAGGCTGCGAAAAAGTATTCGTATGGTTAACCATTGAATGAAAATTGTATAGGCGCTGTTATGATTATCATCATAGCGCTGTAATGACGATAGGAAAACAATTTTGCAAATTGTTCGTGCTTGGGCTACTGCTCTATTGTCTGATCAGAGACAAAGACAAAGAACTACACTGGCGGACACATAAACTGCATCAGAGTGCAAGAACACATTCAATCAAATTTTATTACGAAATATGTAAACTTTTTACATTTATTGGTATTGGTAAAATAAGGGCTGGTTTATAAACACAAAAACAAAATCAAATTTAAATATTGTACTGTCACAAAAGAAAGAAAATATTCTATAGAAGAAATCTTGTCAATTTACTAAAGATTAACTCGTTGTTACGTTAATGTTGTGATTGATGGTTATTTTTTTGTTTTGTTACATGTTGAATTATCGTTACTAATTGGTTAATTGCTAGTCTGTTTTCATTTTAAACACGTTTTCCTCTCACGAATCGTACGATCGAACGTATCGTCCGAAAAAGCCGCACATATTGTTGCTCTAGTGCTAGCTAGCTAGCAAGACCTAGACCAACGAACGTTTGCTGCAGATTTAAATGTAAACCAGTCTACGGTTTACCGAGTTCACAGAAGGTTTATGGAGACAGGTTCATTCAAAAGAAGACGTGGAACCGGCAGAGCTCGGGTGATAACGACTCGTGACGACAGGTTTATTGTGACGACTTCTTTGCTAAATCGGTTTTTAACGTCTATAAGCATTAAAAATAAGCTCCACCAGGTACGTGACGTAGCAATTAGTGCACGAACCATAAGAAGAAGGCTAAAAAAGCGTGATATCACACCTTTCAGACCCGCAAATGGACCAAAATTGTCTGCAGCTCACAGGAAAGCTCGACTAAGATTTGTTCGTGAACACTTAAATTGGACTGAAGAGCAATGGGCTTTTGTATTATTCACTGATGAGTGTAGGACTTGTTTGTACGGTGCTGATGGTCGCAGACTAGTCTACCGTAGACGAGGAGAGCGATATGCTCAAAATTGAATTGAGGAGAGGGTTCCATTTGAAGGCGGGTCTTGTATGGTTTGGGGCGGCATATCGATGGATGCTTGAACTGAACTTGTGTTTATTGACGCAGACACACATGGCGGTGGTAACCGTGGTGTAACATCACATCGCTATATAACGGAAATATTGGACCCTCGTGTGGTACCTTTTAGCGGATTTATAGGCGAAAACTTCATTGTGATGCAGGATAATGCTCGTCCGCACGCAGCGAGACAAGTTGAGCAATACTTTACTGAGGTTGAGATTCGTTCCATGGATTGGCCAGCACGTAGCCCGGACCTCAATCCGATAGAACACGTGTGGGACAACCTAAAAAGAGCTGTATTTACAAGAAATCCGGTCCCAACAACGGTTGCGGAGCTCACGAGTTGCATTGTCTCAAGGATGGGACAATAATCCACAAGATCTTTTAAACACATTAATCAGGTCGATGCGAAACCGACTTGAATCAGTTATTAGGACAAGAGGAGGTAATTCACCATATTAAAAACAAAAAAAAAAATTCTTTTCTTAGTATTGTATAATTTTATAATAAAGCCGTTTTTGTTCACTGTTTCATTCCAAAAAGCTGCAAAAGGAGTAATTTGATTCTTTTAGTGAGAAAAGTTGACTTATACACACATGAATTGATTTTTTTTTATCAGATTAAGAACCAGTCTTAGCATTATCATTGAAATAAATCAAAATAGTTTGCACTTTTATTAATTATATTTCATTGAAAGTTATCTTGCACTATGATGCAGTTTATGGGTCCGCCAGTGTATTTATTGCTTAAAACTGTACAGTAGTTAATACGTTACAGTGTATGGTATATTATAGTATCAACAGTTTTGCGTTCGGGGCATACAATAATTGAATGTCAGAACTTAGAATACATTTACATTTAACATTATAAAATAGAGCATACATTAAAACTAATAGTTCGCCATAATTTAGGGACAATTTATAGAGACAGTATTTGGTATTACATATTTTTGTGTCTTTTATTATTTATACCTGTTATTAGGTTTATTGCTTATATTGCTATTGTCACTGTGAGATAATTTTACAAATTAAGTCAATTATTATAGTACACACAAATAATAGCATCGTCATCATCATTATTTAACTTCATACTTTGTTTCATAAGTTTTTTTATATTTTTATTAATTTAAACTAGCTTTTTCCCGCAGCTTCGCCCGCATGGGAGAGTGTTAGTGGCAAAATACTTCTGTAGCAAATATACCTACTGCAATAATATAGTAATGGCACAGAGTAAATATATATACTTTTAATAAATTTTCGCACTTACTTTTTAATTTCAATATATCTCCTAGATAAGGATTAGGTAATGTTGTATCCGTCTTAATAGCTTCTGAAAATAACATATTATCTGTGATAATTTTTAAACGTAGAATGGGTATAGTAACCTATCCTTAAAATATAGAAATATCTACGCCATCGCAGACTTTTTTGTAGACACCTGTTTGGTGACGACTTCGAATATATGAAGATTAAGTAGAGAAATAGTTAAAATTTTAGCCAAATTTAAAACCCCGAATTATTTGGAAAAGAAGTTTAATTTATACTTTTTGTCCATGTTTACTTGGGAAGACGGATTTCATTTTTTGTTGAAAATTAATATTTTTTTCCTTTTATAGCTATATTTATATTAACACATTTTAAGAATTATTTTTTTATAAGCATTATTTAAAACAATATTAGATTTCTTTACAACTTACTACTACCACATAAACTTTAATTTACCGGCCAAATGTCATACTCCTCCGTTCGCACAATTCTCGTATAAATGTGCTCAAAGCTTTTCTTCACACACGTATTTAAATAATATATGATAATAAGTAATCATTCGTCAAAATGAAAATAATTATATAAATATTATCTCACTCAATCCAGAGTAGCTTATCATTGTCATTAGAAACCAATAAGCAATTTCACTTGGACGGACTGTACCTAGTCCGTGCGATTGTAATCTCGTGTCTGAGACATGAATTGACAACCATCGGCACGGCCCCCTTTTTTTAGGTAAATTTTGCAGTTATTCTATAACTATTTAAGTAATAAATAAGTATATGACAAAATGACGAATATTGTTCTCGTGAATCTCCTATTTGTAGCATCCTCGCTCCTCCTCATTTGCTCCTCCTTTATTCAAATCAACTGTTGTGTTCATAATGTTTTGTAATGTTGCCTAACTAGGCGAACCGGAAACTGAACCTTGCTTTGATGCAAAATACGAATCAACTACTCCGGCGATACTAATCCGGCGATATTACAAAAACTTCTTTCAAGATCTTGCAACCCAAAAAGTAATAACCATTTTTTGTTTTTAAACAAAGTAACATGTCATACTGCTTGTCTGTAATTATTATGACCTTACCAATTAAAGTATCATTTTTTTTGCTTAGAAGTCATACTTATCAATTGAATGATCAACTATGTTGATTAGATATACTTATGACCTTAGCAATTAAATGATTAACTAACTATGTTGCTTTGATTTCATACTCATGACCTTATCAATTGAATCTTACATGTCGATTTCAATAATCAGGCGTTCTGCTTACATGTCATGTAATGTATCACTTTATGAATTGGCTTATTAGTGCCACTTTTGTGTCACCATTATGACCTCATCAATTTAATGATTGGCTATGCCACTTGAAAGTCATATTTATGACGTAATTTAATGATGACCAGCTTTTATACTGCTTTTATGTCACTTTTGTGACATTACCAATTAATGATCAGCTATACTGCTTAAAACCTATGTGTCACATTCATGACATTACCCATTTGGTAAGTCTAACTTTAGCTATGCTCATATGCAGTAGACTCAGATTTATAAATAAAGCCCGGACAAGCCGCCCGGTTACTCTGCAGTGCGTGTGTCACCAGTCAGAGTCACATACACACATCAAAGCACGCACTCGCAAGGCACTGCCTTTTAAGCTTCGCGCGAGCATTGACGGTTGCTCGTTTGCCACTGGTGGCATAATATTAGGTCTTTACCTATGAAATTGCCGTTTTGTATGAAAAAATTTAAACGATTTTTTTTCATGTATATTTTATTTGTATTAATCGAAGTAATCACCCATGCAATCAATGCATCTTTGCCAACGCAGTGGCAGTTTATTGATGCCATTCTTAAAGAAATCAGCTGGACGGGAGGCAATAAATTCTTCAAAAGCATTGTGTACTGCCTCTCGGGTATTGAATTTTTTTCCCGCCAAGAAGTTATCCAAATTCTGGAAAAAGTAGTAGTCTGTAGGCGCAAGGTCTGGTGAGTAGGACGGATGACGGAGAGCTTCCAACCCCAGTTCTTGCAACTTGGAGACCGTCTGCTGTGCAGAATGAGGTCGCGCGTTGTCGTGCAGGAGCAGCAGAGACTAGCGAATGACCAATGCTGGTTGGAGATGTGCCAGCTTCTCCATCATTGTGTTCAGTTCTTCACAGTACACATCTGATCTGATCCATGATGACGAAAAAGATTGAAATGCGATGAAAATATAACACTAATCAATAAACAAATGACTACTATTGGAAAAAACAAAATTCCATGTTTTTAAAATAAAATTAATTTGAAATTAGAATTCTTAGCCAAACAAAAATTATTTTGATTAGAAATGGCCAGTACTGCAGAACGGCAATTTTATAGGTAAATACCTATTATTATTATATTGAGTTCAAATTAAATTAAATACCAGTAAATTTTCCGCTATAAAATCTTACCCAGTGGGTATATAAATTCTACTTACATATTGTAAGTCACAAAATAGATGACAATAGAATTCACAATTGTATGTTATTTTGATACAGTAAAGCAATGTAATATATTTTTTTATTAATATAGCTATCAAACGCAACGTTTAAACTTTTTAACAATTATTCATCAAAACTATTAGGTATGTTAAAACATAATACATTTTATATATTACATTCTAGTTTGATAAAACAAATGAACTTGTATTGTTATGTGGGCTCGTGTAATATTTCGGAGATTTCATATATTATGGTACGTTTAATAGTAAACATACTCTTATCGTACTAGGTATCTATTTTTCAATTGGAAAGTGCGCCATCGCTATTTATTTCGCACAAAATAAGTACCTACGCATAAAATGTTACATTGTTTCTTAGTAATATTCATATCAATTAAGTTGTAGTTAACAACATATTATTTTACTTGTTTTTCCTTTTTCTTTCTTTTTAGCAATACATGATGATTACACATTATGAGGTAATGCGTATGCAAATACTGAGGTTATTTACATTGCCATTTCATTACTATACAATATGCCTAGTACATTTATCATAATTTCTATAGATACAGTGACAGGTCGCTGCTATATCACAGTCCTTACAGATCACAAACCTTAAGGTTGAACGACAGGGTCCTAGGGACGCCAAATAAAAACTAGATGGCACCACTTCTGCACTTTTGTGGGTTTTTTACTTTTCGAATTCGCTTTACATATTTTTAACTTGGAATACGATTCCGCGAGCTAATATTATAATTATGAAGCAATATAAATGTAAAAGCAATATAAATTAATTTATTGAACAATAATATGCAAAAAATGGGTATTTATCGTATTTTGACTTATCACTCACACATGCAAGACTTTGCCAACCGTTCTCTGTTACTTATCTAGTAATACATAATTTTGCAATTTTTGACTAAGTGACAATAGCATAATGGTATACACACTTATAATATAGTTCCAAAAGTTCAGGGTTCGTATCTCGGCCACAGAGTTTTTAAATCTATTTTATTTCATTTTTATCATTAATTTTAATCATTGTTCTATATAAACAATTTATATTAAAGAAATACATGTAGATGTGTAACCTTATATTATTTTTATGATAAAAACTTAATAAAACACGTGAAGTGTATCGAATTCAAAACCGTTTATTAAACGTTTATTTACATCCCTTTTTACACATTACTCAACAAGATCAATGCGTTTTTCACCTTTTCCTGGATTCGCCTAAGTATGATTTCTGGTATTATTGAGGTTTTATAAAATTTCACTAGTTGTGGAATCATACTATTAATGAAATTTTCATTCTTTGCTACTTCTATTACTGTTATAGGTGATGACACGTCTATAAAGCATATGAAGTAGCATTTGGCCTTCTTCGTAATATAAAGTTGTCCCTGGACCTGAAAACACAATGTTTGTTTATTCAATAGGTATATCATATCTCACATCTTTTCATAGTGTATTATATGCAAAAAATATGGTAGTGTAAAAAGAAAAATCTTAATTATAAAACCTACCTGATAATAATAATTGTGAGTTGGTTTAAACGCAATATTCCATTTTTTTCAATAATGGGAAAGTTTTTGTTATTCTTAGCAGCATTACTGATGTATTGATTTTTGCGATGCAGAGATGGCAAATATTTTACTTCTATTATTGCATCCTCATCCTGCACAACTCCTGAAACAAAAGAAATAAAGTCATTATACTATTATCCTATATTATATCCATATCCATATCCATATCCATTATACATTATCATAATATATGCACCATAATGCGTTCGTTACAATCTATTAATGGAAACAAAAGTTTCTAAAAATAAGAAAATGTTTTTTACCATCCGGACTTGCACCCAAAAACCCAAACTGTTCGTCAATAAAGAGGCCAACTGGTCGGACTTCCTTTTTATTACTCTCCGTAAAGAACATTCTGGCCACTGATTCGTTTTGTTGCCCATACAGCATGTCTTTAGTTGTAGCATTACTCTTATAGAGGACAGTTTTTACTTTGTTATGTGATTTCGTCGTCTTTCTGTGTTTACATATCTATAAATAAAAGAGACAGTATAATTGATTTTAATTATTTTTGATCAATAAACTCAGGTAACTAACCAATCCGAATACACTTGCAGTCAACCTATCACTTCTGTGGATGTTGTATTGGTCATTTTCATGTTGCCTTACTGTGATTTCTTCAATGGCTTAAATTTCTGCTGGTGTTTTTTGGAGCTCTTGTAACTTAGCATTACACATTATTTTCAAGTCGGCCATGTTCACCGAATCGCTTGTATCATGAGCTTCAGGGCCATAACTTTTGTCTGGCAGAGGTTTAACAACTTTCTTCAGGAATATTCGCCTGCGTGGGTAAGCTTTTATCCTTCGTTTGGCTTTTTCATAACGGGCTATGTACTTTTTAAAGTTTTCCCAGGTGAACTTTGAGTACAACTGCGCCAAGCAGGACCATGCCAAGACTGTCCTGTGAGTTGTGAAAGACCTGTATTTCAGAAAAGGAAAAATAATGTAGTTTGTATTGTGCAGTTTTGCTGTTTCTTACATATCTGTATATATTATATGTGAAAAGAGAACTCCTGACTGACTCACTTATTTATCAATTCCCAGCCTAAATCGTAAGACTTAGAAAGCTGATTTTTGCACAACATATAGAAAACTGTGTGTTGTAAATCACATTTGTAATTACCTACAACTGTAACTCTTCGTTGGTATGATCCACCTTTGTGCAAATTGAGCCGCTTACTACAGTTGAATTTACTAATTATGCTCATAAAATTTTCAACATGATTAGTGGTGGCATTCGTCAATCGTATTGTTTTGGCCATTACCGCTTCATTGGCTGCAGAAATGAGGACCCAAACAGCAGGGGCTTCTTTTTTCAAACAATCTACATGGTTCACGTCTGACTCGCTTGTTGTTGTGTATTTGCAGTAATAAGGCTTGTATTTTTTATGTAGACCAAAAATATGGGAGGGGCCGTTCTGCAAATCAGTCCTCATAACTAGTTTATCCTTGACTTGCTGCTTTATAATAGTTTGGCTACAGTAGTAAGTCTTGTTAATTTGCCCCTAAGCAGTTTTTTGTTGGCATGTATTTGGAATGAAATAGAGCACTGTAAATATTATACCTAAAATAAATATTTGATTATAGTAATGAATAGCAACCAACGGTAAAAAATTACCTTATACAGTGCACTGGTGTAATTTTTCATTACATGGTTCTTACATTCGGTTTTCCTGATCTTGGAACTATACAAAACTTTTTCCTTCAATCTAGCAAATACTGAGGAGTCTCCATCGCCAATAAAAGAAAGATATTGCACATTATGCATTTCTACAGATTTCTGGAAACCTTCCACCAATATTTCTGCCTCCGTGCTGGTTGAAGAACCTTGATAATTCTTAAAACATTTGTGTGGGGGCACTGGCTCTTCCTTTTTTTCATACAGTTGGCAGTGATAGCAGTATTTATTTTTGATCCCAATATACAAACATTTCTTTGTATTTTTTCCAATAATGCATGCCTAAAAAATATTTAAAAACATAACTAAAATATTAAATAGTTTTGAGATAGTAAAAAAAAAAATAATGGTTACTTACCATTCCCGAAGGTGAGTTGTAGTTATGACCATAGCTCCTTTTAGCCCATCCACCATCCACTAGAACTTCTATAATATAGGGAATGTCATCACTGGAAGTTTGTCCATTTTTAATAGCTCCCTCTCCTGTTCTCCCAGTTTCTTTATTTCTTCTGTCAGCTGATCTTGCCATATGTCATTCAAAGATTTTTCTCTATTTCTAAATTTTAGTGGACTCAATGTTGGAATATCCATCACATTAGTTATATGAGCAGCTTGCGTGTAATAACCCCCGCTCTGACAGTTCCCCATACAAAAGCTGTATTTAGTTTTTCTTCATTTCCATTGCTTCTTCTAAATTCTTGTCCACACATGCTGCATTGGAAAACAAAGAGACTGTTGAAACCATCACTCAGCTCTTTGACAAACTCAATCATACTGCCTGCACAAGTCCCTGAGTCAACAAGTCCCTCAACAATCCGGTTTCCGGACAGACCAGCTAACTTATTATCAAATGTTTTCTCAATAGTCAACTTGTGACTTTCCAATGATTAAGCACTGGCCAATTTATTTCCAATGCTTCAGTTTCAGTATTAGTGACAGGAATTGATATTTGAGACAATGTTTGTGTATCGAAAGTAGCCTCCACTCGTAAAATTGGTTTCTGTCTGCTGTAAGTTTTCACACTATTATCTCTGTGAAAACCAAATTCAAGTCAATACTATGACCCAGTAACAATATGAGTATACATGCTGCACAAACTAACCTAGCAATTCCCGGTGTTTCATTTTGTGGAGTTGTGTTTTTTTCGCGCCACACCTTGTCACGACTGAAATAAAACAACGAGTGTAAGTGATAAGGATGTGCATATTGAATAAACAATTTATTGTTACACAAAAATCGATGGCACGCGGACTGTAATTATAGTTTATACTTACGACATTAGATCACTGCCATGATGTCGTTTTAGTTGAGCTCGAACTTGCTTAAGAGACTTTTTTCCGGATTTAGTTTTTCATTTCACAATTCACAAGGCACAAACACAAACATAAACGATAAAAAACATCTTGTTACAGCAACAATCATTGACGCACGAACGCGGAACGACAGTGTTGCTATATCCGTGTGTTAGAATTACCTTATATAGACTAAAGTTATCGTATTTTTATTGCAACGTCTATTCCCAAAATGATATAGATCAATCGAGAAAATGCGAGGCACTATACGACTCATCTTTATTTCAAAAAATAAAAAAGAGTAAAGAAAATTATTTGCAAGGTGTATATCGCTGTTGCGATTGCGGTGCTGTTGTTGGTCTAACAATCAAACTAATTTAGGGAAAATTGTTGATATTGGCAACATTGTCAACGATGATTCAAAAGATTTGAAGAAATTAGAAGTTTTGTATATTGGTGCGGCGCGAATATGACAGAGTAGACCAGACAACGTCGCGCACATGCGATAGTGTGTGCGCTTGATGTGCTGTGATGTGAAGTGAAGTGTGAAGATGTGCTTCTTCTTTATTGCTATAAGAAGATAAATACACAAGTTTTTGCGACGTTTTCATTCGAAATAATGTGTGCATTATTATTACCATTTGCCTCAGAAAATGGGCCGGAATATTAGTATGGGAATCGTTCCACCTTAAAGAGGTGACTACTTAACAGTAACACTGACAAAGTGAAACAATTGTTTTGCAATTGGTTTTATGATTTGGAAATCTTAAACTTACCTGATGTTAACATTTTACATTCATTTTCACTATTCTTTACTATACACAATATTTCTGCAATTTAAACCACTGACCTTTTCCTCGTCGCCACATGTAGTATTCCGCTATCGCACGTTACACTCATTAATACTGGCTCGCCAGTGCTCTAACACACACGACCCGCTCGCTTAGCCTCTACATGATGACTAATATCTAAACTGTCACTGTGACACGTCAACTGTCATCTGTGGCTAGAGCACTCGAGATAGTATGATATCTATGATCATGAACACAGTCATACACTACATCGCATCTGCTACTATGAACTAAATATTAACCAAAATTCAACCCTAAATGATGAAGGACATTATATAATGTCCTTTGATATAATATTATGGTTAACTGGATAATGTAAACGCAGCACTTGGTTTAAGGACAACTCAAATGCTCTTGCCTCTGAGCCGGCAAACAAGAAGGATACAGAAAGGCCTTTTGTGTGCCTGTTGCCTTATGGCTTATCCAAACGCGTTCAACGGCGGATGTATGCTTGGTGCTATTACCGGAAATAACTACTATTTGATATGGTTTAGTTTAGCCTTTTTGTTTATATAAATTACATTTAGTTTCGCGGCTTCGTGCGCTCAAATTAATTCCAAGAAAATTTATTTCGTTATGTATAATAACAATCCCACATAATGATCCCACAAAAACATTACCTAAATAAAAAAAGCGAAGTATTATTACCTTTGCAAAAAGTTATGAGATGTCGTAGAGACCGAGTGAAATTCAAGATAGTTCTAGTTAAGTCCATTTAATTAGTTACTCATAAAAAAATTTGTAACCGTATGTGAAAAATTTTATTTTTATAATTTATTATATTATTAAATAGTGAATTGGCAATGAGTACTTTAATTAATAAATATATAAATATTATGGTTACTAGTAGCTTAACGCTAGTGCTAACATCTTATTACCTGCAGTGATTATATTATTTGTGATCTAGATTGTGTTGTTCAAATTGGAAAACTTAAACACACCTATGAAAAATATTCAAAATGGTCAACAATCTTCGAAATTAACGTACAGATAACCCGCATTGTACCATTATTGAATCCTTAATGGCATAGTGATAACATCGAAATGCTTTTCCAGGTTTGTCAGTGACTTGCATGGGTCTAATCTATCTACATATATTATCCATCTTATTTATATTAAAATATGAATATCGGTACCGGACATTTAACTCTTTAAGTGCTCGTCGACTCTGACGACATTTGATGACAGCTGTGGCTCAGTGGTTGAGTGATGGTGCTAAAGCACCCCTAGCTTTGCGGGTCCGAATTCCGCCGGAGGAACAAAAAGTTTTTCTGTATTCCTGGGTCATGGATGGAAGATAAATAAGAAAAACTATTACAGGGCGGCTTTATGAACGGTATAGAACCCAAAACAATGACTTTTAGAATTTTTGTCTCTTTTTCTGTACGTTCATACGCGCTAATCTCAGAATCTACTGAACGGATTTTGATGAAATTTGGTATGGTAGTAGTTTAGACTCTGGATTAACACATAGGCTACTTTTTATTGCGGGTAAATGTTCGGTTCCCGCGATATTTGTTTTTGCGGGTACAAAGTCAACGTCTTAACCGATTTGAATGCGGTTTTCACTATAGCGTTTTGGTTTGATCTACTAAAAATGTTGTGTTTGTTTCATTTCAATCGGTTCATAAATATAACAGTAATATCACTCTAAAGAATATAACGTATAATATGCTATAGAATAACTGAGCAGTATAACTGGCTGAAACTTTACGTAGGTATTACCTAATCATTGATGTATATTAATACCAGGACGAATAAGTGAGAAGTTCTAGGTCGTAGCGTTAACTCATGTTAAGCATCGCCGGTTATGGATTCAACTAGGATGAGTGACTACATTCCCAAATATTTTCAATATTAAAGTCTATACACCTAATACCTACTAACGTTTTCCTATTCAAAAGACTTTCAAAATCATTCAAAGACGACAACGAACATATCCTTACTTATTATATACGCGAAAGTTTTATGTCTGGATGTATGAATGTTCGTTACTCTTTCAGTTGATAACAGCTTAACGGATTTTAATGAAATTTGATGTGGTAGTCGTTAGTTAGTCTCTGGATTAACTCATAGGCTACTTTTTATCACAGGAAAAATTACGGTTCTCCCAAGATATCATTTTCGCGTATAACTAGAACGTCTAACATCTGAATTATACTAATATTATAAAGAGTAAAGCTAATATTATAAAGAGTTAAGCTAATATTATAAAGAGTTAAGGTAATATTATAAAGAGTTAAAGTTTGTTTCTTTGCGAGTTTGTGACTTGCCGATATTGTAAGGGGTAATCTCTGGATCTATTTCAACCTATTTTTTAAATTCTTTTACCAATAGAAAGCCACATCATTTGTGTGCTTTATATTAACCCGAATTAAAAATGATAAGTCTTTTCGTGGTAGTCGGATTTGAACGATGAGAGACGAGAGATAAACTCAACAGAGATATAGAGATAAGTTTTAGAGTTTGATAGTGCCTGCAAAAAATATAAATAGCACTTGCCCGCGGCTTCTCCCGCGTGAAATTGGGTTTTAAACGATATCTTTATACTAATTTAGAACTTTCATCCCCTATTTTACTTTCTTAGGGGTTGTTACGGGTAAAATTAAATGAAAGAAGGTATTTCCCGTGACAATATATATATTTAAAAAAAAATAAGGTCGTGGGCTGAAGGCCGTACGATCGGGTTTAGCCTCTTTGGTGTCTGAAGGGTATCGAAGGGGCTTTAAACCATGTGGGAACTTAGCTGTAGAGTCCAGGTCCTTAGTCCAGGAGTCTAGCACGTGGTGAGGGCGAACTGGGGCTCCAACTTCTGGAAGCGTCTCTGTCGCAGCTGCGTCCGATCGTCGTAGATAGTTCGTCCAAGACAGCGACAAGCGGTGCAGACAGATTTCAAAACCAAGTTTCAGTCCGGAATATCTAGCGGCACTCTGAACTCCAGGCGTGGGAAAATAGCTAGGTATAAGTCCTTTTAATCGGTGCCTTGAACCGGAAATGTAGGTCCCGTACCGTAGTTGGCGGTGCTTATACCCGGAACGAAGTTCCCTGAAAAATTCATGAAAAACGTGTGGGTAGGAGTCCCGTCCCACAGCCAGTGTGATCTTAACCCCAAACGATCAAAATCACGGGCTGTGTGACCATCACAATATAAATAGTGAAATGATGATATATGAAATGATATACAGAATATTTAAGGCATGGATACAAATATCCTAATATTTTAACAATGCAAGAACGTAAGATGAAACTACAAATGATAGCACGTGGTATGGCTAATCAAATAATTGACAACTAATTTTACCAAGATGATAGTTAACATGAAAGAATAATGCGTTTTAATACAAGCGTGATTTTCCAAATATTCACAACACAGATATTAAAATAAACTCACCGTGGTACACGAGGTTAAAATATAATTATTATACTTGTATCTAGAAAAACTTCAACAATAAACTTCGGCAGGAGAAAAAAGGCCCTGTCAAATCGCGACAGCCCTTATATACTCCTACTGTCATAATGTTTTTTTCTTTAACTGACAACTAGCGGTAATGCATAATCCAACTGCCACAATAAAGTAATATTGGAAATGAAGCTCCAGTTAGAAATGTTTGCCAATAGATGGCGTCGTCTAACATAAATTAGCTATTAAAGTTAGCAATAACAGCCAATAGATGACGCTATTAACGCCGAAATAATTAATTTTACGGAAAGGAAATGTAACCACATTACAGGGTTGAATATTATAATAATAAAAGACGCTAAAAGACGTTACTCATTATTTTTCCCTATTCAATTCATTCGAAATTGTATGCGAATATGTCCAAGGAATAAAAAAAAAACATACAAACTTTTCCCCTCTCCTATTTCACCTTGGGGGAGTTGAATTTTGAAAAATCCTTCCTTAGGATGATTTCGTCAAATGAGAAAGAAGATAAAATTTGAAATATGGCACTTTTTTGTAAGGTTATAAAGATAAGGCTGGGACTATTATGATCCGGAATCCGGAAGGCCGGAGACAATTCAGAGCGCTAAAAATAGAACTCTGCGCTAATACAATAGAGCTGGAAGTCGAACACACAAGTGCCGAGTCAAATGTCAATGTCATATATTATGACAGTTTGACCCTCGACACTTTGATTTTCAGCTCATTAGCGCAGAGTTCTGTTTCAATGCTCTGAATTTACCCCGGCCTACCGGATTCCGGACAATATAGTCCGAGCCTAAGGTCGTGTTAGCTAGCGTGAGCGGGTCAATACACACACTTTACACTTTTCTTATTCAAAATTTATTATAAATTTTAGTTCCCGCTGAGTCTGACTGTATGTTCTTAGGAAGGTTTAGGTCGAAAATAAGTATTTAAAATTTTGTGGAAATTGTTTGATTTATGACGATAATTGTTGAAGGTGTCGAAAAAAAATCAAGCCGTCTGGGAGCTTTTATCGAAAACGCTGCCTAACCTAACCTAACATTGGAGATAATTTATAACAAAACAATGTATGGTGGGATTGTTTCTCTTCTAAAGGTCTACAAAAAGGTCGCGACGGCATATAATATTATGTCTATCTTTTATATACCCATTGTAAGTTTCAATAAATCACAAATAATGTGGTATTTTCAAAAGCTATTACAATCCTACTAATATTATAATAATGTCAAAGTATGTAAGGATGGATAGATGTTTGTTACGCTTTCACGCAAAAACTACTAAACGGATTTTGATGAAATATGATATGGTAGTTAGTAGTATAGGCTCTCTATATGTATTAAAACATAGGCTACTTTTTATCCCGGAATAGTACAGTCTTCCAGCGGGATACCCGATTGTATATTTACGCGGGCGGAACCGCGGGCAACAGCTAGTAATATATTAATAATAATAAAATATAAATTTTACCTTGTGCTACTACTAATTACCATATTTCAGTTGGTATACTTATTTACTATAAAAGTTTATTGCCACGAACACTCCCACGCGAGCGAAGTTGCGGGCGAAAGCTAGTAATATAATAAAAATCTTAAATATATTTGCCGTGGTGTGAAGCGTCCATAGATATTATTATTTATTCCATAAATAATATGATTTTTTGGTTCACTGGTTCGTGGATATACCAATGCCGTGGCAATACCAGAGGAATCGCAAGTGCGTTCTCGAATCAATCAATTTTTTTTTTCATAACAGTTGTTGTGGGCTACGACGTCTTGGTACTTACAGATCCTTCTTACGCTTGAGTGGTGATATTAATAATACAGCAACATTTGTGATATTCTTCTTTATTGGTACATATGAGAGAGATGCTTAACACAGATACGTCTACACTATACATAGCCTTTTGTCTAACTGAAATAAACTAACTAGATAGGCTGTGCTTGTGACATCTGTCAATAAGATATTGATATTTCTACTTTTTATTACTAGTATATTATGCAACACCTCCCTTTTCAAAAAAACGCAAACTAATATTATAACTAAGAACAATATACTACTTATCTAATCAAATTTTTCATGTATATACAATTTAGGACGACTTAGACTTCTACCAGACCTGGTTACGTAACCGGTATTTTCTAGACTCTCCATAGGAACACAGCTATCATCGTTAATACATTTTGAACAGGACCGTTTCAGAGTTGTGCCGAACTCATGGGGTTAATAATATCCTGCACGGGAACCACATTGTCAGACTGCTTTGATGAATCTACCGACAAAGTCAAAGGTAAGTAAAGTAAGTTTAGATATGACTTGTAACGAATCAAAGCATTTTTGACAAATATCATCCCATAACCATAACATGTTTTTTTATTTAAGATATTAGTTTTATCTGCTAGATTTTCTATAAACGGTGCTAAAAAATTAATCGTGCCTAATAATCTCTAAAAATCTTTAACATTTTTAGGTATTATAGCTATTTTAGGTATTATCTTTTATAGCTTTAACTTTCTCTGGATCAATTTTTACATCTTTACTAAAAATATAGCCCAAAAATGCTATTTCTTTTAGAAGAAACTTTCACTTGGCTTTATTTAATTTTAAATTAACTTGCATAGCACTGTCCAAAAACATCTATAACCTTTTATTGTGTATTTCAATTGATTTACCGTATATTAGTATTAGTAAATAGTAATTACATATGAAATTGGCGTTTTGTTGAGTGGAGTGGAGGAAAGTAAAGTCCATTCTTTTTAAACATAATATATTTATTTAATCAAAGTATATACCATTGTTATCTATGCACTTTTGCCATCTCATAGGTAGTTTATTGATTCCTTTACTAAAAAAACCATTCGGACAGGAATCAATAAAATCTTTGAAGGCGCTTTGAACTGCCCCATCGGAGTTGAATTTTTTCCCTTGCAAAAAGTTATCAAAAATTAAAAAAAAAAAAGGTAATCTGTTGAAGCAAGGCCCGGGGAGTACGGTGGATGACTTAGACATTCTAATTGAAGCTCTTCTAATTTGATAGCCGTCTGTTGTGCAGTGTGTGATCTAGCTTTGTCCTGAAGTATCGACAACGAAAACGTTGTAACCAAAAAACGCACTGTATTTTCTTTTGCGACACCATTCCCATACACATTTGTCGAGCCGTTTCTGCAGACGTGGAACTCGTACTCGAAAATAATACGATATTTCAAGTTTTCCATTTTGTAGACAGAGTGTCGCAAAGAAAAAATCTAAAGAGGAAAAAAACAAATGAATTACGGTTTTCGATACCCAAATGAATGAGTAAATAGCGGTATAATTCGAAATTGGAGTTCCTTACCAAAAAATATATATATGAGATCAAAGTGGCCAGTACGACAAAACACCAGTTTCATATGTAAGGACCTAATATTGGAATGTCATCACACCAAATTATTATACCTTCAATGTCTCCGAATAGATCTATCATGGTTTTTTAGAAAGTTTCTGTAGCCGTGTTTATTCCAAAAGGTAACCTCAAAAATTAATATCTGCCAAAGGGAGTTTAAAATGTACATAGATCACTACTTTCCTTATAGACCAGGGTCGATAGTTTTTAAAACAAAAAAAAAATATAGTAGGATAAAACCCATTAGAAAAGGAGAAGAATATTATAAAAATGAAAGGAAAAATAATTTACGGGCGATCTGAGGTCGGGAAGGGGATGGGGGTCAGTTTTTAAGGGTAAAAAGCGGTTTATCTCGATTTCCGGCAAAACTAAAAGTCCTATGGAAAAAAGTCAAATGGCAAAGTTGTAGGTAATAAAAAGATCTAAAACTTTTGCATTTACACTTTTTTCACATAACCTCAAAATTTATGTGAAAAATTAAAAAAAAACAAGTTTTAGATTTTTTATTATTATCTTTTACATTTTTTTTTTTCACGAAATTTGGTGAAAACTTAACCTTTTATGTCCCAAATACGCTGTAATTTATTTGATTACAAATATTTATTTTTTCATCTTATTTTGAATTAATATCGAAAAAGCACCCCAATTTTCAATCGAAAATTGACCCGTGAAAATATCAGCTTTTTTCAAAAAGTTGGTGTGCTTTCTGTTTGTTGAAATCTCTACTTTCCGACAGTGAAAAAAAATATATATGTTACTATAGTAAATTTTCTCAGAAAATGCAAAAAATCGAAAAAACTCGAATTCGAAGTTTTTTTAAATGATTATATTTAATTATGAGCAATTTATTAAAATTTACACTTTAAGTACTCGAAAAACCTAAGATTACATGTTACATTTAAAAAAAAAATTGCAAATCAAAATATACTACTATAATTAACAAACAAATAAGTTAATAAAATTAATATTTAATAAGACATCTACAATATTTGGAGAAAGTTGTCGAATCTTCTTTAAATTATATGCGTAGATGCCTATTTATAACTATTTTAAGATAACTTATATACCTGAGTGACCTACGAAAAATTTTAGCCCATCAAAAGATATTTCATAGAGAAGTGGGGAAGGTGCTGGGCGGGTCTGGGTCTTACTACATACATACCTACTATTTCGTAGCAGCTGTATCAACCGTTAGCCTAGCCAGTATTCGGGATACAGTACAGTATACAACATCGTCTATGAAAATACACGTGGACGCTGAGTTTCTTTAAGATAATTGTGACAAGTTTACTTAAAAAAAACTTTTCGAATCTGCATAGGAAGGTAAATACTATTTTACCTGTATCAATCAACTCAAACATAAAAATAGTAATATTTTCTTTAAAAAATAGTATGCTTAACATAACATAACCTAAAGATTAAAATTGAATGTACAATGAATATTTTAGTACAAGATTAGAAAATAATAATCTCCTTAATTTCGCACAAACAAATTTAGTTACTCCCATGAAATAAAAATGTATTTCAAAATACATAAAAAGTATATTAAAAATCTATAAAAAATATATAAATATATATAAAATATATATCGTAAATATATTTTTAATAACTAACTTGGCCGATTTTCATATATATTTTATACATTTCAAATATATTTCAGATATATTCAATATATATATTTTTTAAATTTTTAGCTATGTTTTTTGTCCTTTGAGATATATTTTAGTAGATGTCTTATGAAATATTAATTTTATTAACTTATTTGATTGTTAATTATAGTAGTATATTTTGATTTGCATTTTTTTTTATCAATGTAGCATGTAATCTTACGTTTTTCGAGTAATTAAAGTGTAAATTTTAATAAATAGCTCCAAATTGTATATAATAATTGAAAAAAAAAACTTCGAATTCGAGTTTTTTTCGATTTTTTACATTTATCTTCTCAGAAAATACAAAAACTACTAACTTACTATAATAACATATACATATATAAACCGTTTTTTACCCTTAAAAACTCACCCCCATCCCCCTCCCGACCTCGGATTGCCCGTAAATTATTTTTCCTTTCATTGTTATAATATTCTCCTCCTTTTCTAAGGGGTTTTATCCTACTATTCTTTTTTTTTCACTTTTTATTATTTGTAAAGGCTATCCCTGGTCTATTAGTTAATTTTATATTATAAAATCCATAAAATGCATCTAAATGTGAAAAATGACTGACTTCATCTATGTTTTTAATAGGATAGTGAAAATAAATGACATCTCAATAAATTTTTATTTAAATTTCTAGGATCTAAGCAAATTCTCAATCCTCCATTCATTTTCATGGTAATAACTAAACTAATGACCCAGAGAGTAGGTTTGTTCACCTTCTGTATGACTCCCATGTTTTCTATGGGTTGAATTTGAATATCTTTCTTTAATGGTCAACCAGAGCGAAAAAAAGCTGTTGGCAGGGATACTCCCTCTTGATCTCAGGATACTCGAAGCTTCGGGGCTCTATGAGATCAAGAAGGGGGTACCTCACCCGGTGTTGAAGGACAGGGAGGTGGAGCGAAATGCTCCAGCGATCGAGGACCCACATCCGGCAGAGCAGGAAGAGCTGAGGTTTGGGTTGGTAGACGAGGACTCTTATGCGGACGTGGTTAATAGCCACGTCCATAGGATCTATACAGACGGCAGCAAGATTGAGGGTCGAGTCGGAGCCGCACTCTCCGTATGGGAGGGTGAGGCCGAGATGAAGGCCGTCAAGTTTGCGTTGCCGCCGTATTGTACCGTCTACCAAGCCGAGCTTCTAGCGCTCCAGAGAGCTGTAGACATAGCCTGCAAGAGCGGAATGGTGAAGGTCGGTATCCTTAGCGATTCCAGATCGGCCCTCCAGGCTGTCACCCTTAGTTCCCCTCATCCCCTGGCAGTGCAAACAAGGGCGGCCATCCGAAAAACTGCATCGCAGAGGCGGGAGGTCTCCCTGTTTTGGATTAAGGCGCACGCAGGGTTGAGAGGGAATGAGAGGGTCGACGAATTAGCCAAGGAGGCCGCGCTGAGATTGAAAAGGAAGCCTGACTACGATCTGTGTCCTGTTTCATTTGTCAAGCGTATCTTAAGAGAGGATACGGTTGAGGAATGGGACAGGAGATACGAAGTGGGAGGGACGGCCGGAACCACGAAGCTCTTTTTCACAAGCGCTGCTGCTGCATACAAGATTGTCAAGAAAATAGACATTACACACCACACCACACAGATACTGACTGGATACGGTTGGTTCGCCTTCTATTTGAATAGATTCAAGTTGAAGGAGGACCCGTCGTGTTCATGTCAGCCAGGAGTTGAGGAGACGGTTCCTCACCTGTTACTCGAGTGCCCGATTTTTGCTAGCAGTAGATATGATACTGAGCAAAGATTGGGCATATCGATTATGGGTGAGAGCCTGCCTTCAATCCTGGGGGGAAAGAAGAGGGAAGCTTTTCTCTCTTTTTGTAAAAAGATTGTAGATTGTGTGATGAAAAAGAACAGTGATATTTTGGTGTGATTTAGTATAGGCTCTAGATTAAGGATTATTGTGATAGTAGGTTAGTCTTTTACCTTGTGCCGTCGTTTTATTGTTGACATTTTAATTGAATTTTATTTGTATTATTTATTATTGATTATTTTTATTGACATTTTAAATTTGAATTTAAATTTACTGGATATTATTGGATTATTGGATTTATTGTATTTTACTGTGTCTTAAATTAGGAATTGTTGACTTTTACTTATGTAAAACCCTTGTCGGTTTGCATACCTTGCATAGTTAAAAATTAATTATGCAAACAATCATTAAATGTATATATATAAAAATTAGATATAAGATTTGTAAAAAATAGAAAAAGAATACAAAAGAATTGAGAAAGAACAAAAGATAAAAACAAGCCCTGATAATGTTAGGGGGATAGAAAAAAAAAAAAAAAAAAAACCAGAGCGAATTCCTTCCTAGGGGATCAATGCATGGAACAGCATCCTTCCTTAGCACGATGCTGTGCATATGGGAGACAGCTCAGACCCTGAAATATATCATTCTACTTGGTCACAATTTTGTTACAAGTTTTTTGATACATACGAGGGCGGGTCAATAAGTCCGTGACTTTTGGAATAAAACACAGATTTTTTGATAAATAAATCATTTTATTTTTCAACGTAGTCCCCCTTGAGCTCTATACACTTTGTCCAACGCTTCTCCAATTCTTTTATCCCTTCCAAAAAATATGATTTGTCGAGGTCCTCAAAATAGGCCTTTGTTTGCGAGATGACTTCATCATTGGAGTCAAATCTTTTTCCACCGAGCCATTTTTTCAGGTTTAGGAACAAGAAGTAGTCACTCGGAGCCAAATCTTGAGAATAGGGTGGATGTGAGAGCAATTCATAGCCCAATTCATGGATTTTTGCCATGGCAACTGCACATGTGTGCACCCTTGCATTGTCTTAGTGAAAAAGAACTTTTTTCTTGGCCAAATGAGGTCGGTTTTTTTTCAAATCCTCATTGAAGCGGTCCAATAAGTTGGCATAATATTCCCCATTAATTGTTCTTCCCTTTTGAAGATAGTCAATGTGGATTATCCCACGTGCATCCCAAAAAACAGTCGCCATAACTTTATTGGCTGACAAACCCACCTTGGCCTTCTTTGGCGCCGATTCACCCTTAGAAACACACTGTTTTGACTGTTGTTTGGTCTCTGGTGTATTGTGATGGATCCATGTTTCGTCCACGGTTAAAAAACTCCTCCATATTGTGATTAAACAACGCCAAACCTTCCTGTGAAGTTGTTACACGATTGCGTTAGTGGTCGACTGTGAGCAAACGCGGCACCCATCTTGCGGAAAGCTTTCTCATGCCCAAGTGATCATTCAAAATTGAAACCACTGAGCCATGCGAGATGCCTATGGCTTCCACAATCTCTTGCACTTTCAATCTTCGGTCGGCCAACACCATATCGTGAATTTTTTCGATTGTTTCGGGTGTAGAGACCTCAACTGGGCGTCCAGGACGTTCGGCATCTTCAGTGCTTGTAAGGCCACAAAGAAATTCAGTAAACCACTTTTTTACCATTGAAATCGATGGTGCAGAGTCCCCATAGTATTTATCAAGCTTAGCCTTGGTCTCGGTAATGGTTTTTTTTCGCAAAAAATAATGCTTAATAAGCACACGAAATTCACTTTTTTCCATTGTTTCCTTAAGTTACTGGATAGTCTGATAAAGATAGCTGTAAAACACAAACTAACTGACGCAGCAAGTTCAAATTTTGATAGGAGTCAACTGACAGATGCCTGTTGACAGGAGTAGTGTTGCTTTTTCAGTAAGGAGGTTAGAAATTCAAAAAGTCACGGACTTATTGACCCGCCTTAGTATTATATGCATTTTGCTCAACGTTCTTGACATTTTCATTTTTTATAGAAAAGTTTTTGTTATTAAATATAACTTTATACAAGTGGGTTAACCAATCACAGTTGGACAATTTAATCTTGTTACAACATAAGTAATGTTTTCCGGTTTTGTTGTTTTCAAATAAGCACCATATGTTTGACTGACACTGACATTATAGGAATTTTATATCCACTTTAAGCAAATATATTATATTTTTTACACATTTTTTTACTCTGTTTGTCAAACTTGAGATTCAATTCTTTAAATACTTGGTAAGACATCATGTTTGTCTGCTCTAGTATCAATTAGGAAATCTACATTTTTATTGTTTATTATAAGAGAATAATGCCAGGAATTGTCTGTGTTATACATATTTGTATTAGTATTTTGCGACTTTATGTTTTCTCAGCCTGAGCACTTTTTAGGCTAGATTCAGGCCTCGAGATTTATGCTACCTACGCCAGAAACAACAGTTCTGACACTATTTTTTTAAAGCATAAAAGAGTTAAATGTCCATATTTAAAACATGACAGTAGTGTGGATTCGTGCGTTCTGGCTCACTATTCTGGATCCCCCGCCCTCTCTCCTCGCCCTCTCCCACGTGCTTTATCAACGGTTCGAGCGTTGACGCCGGTTAAAAAAAAAAGTTTGATGCCAAAATGGGGGTTTAGAACCATGCCCGATCGATTGCGCTAATCCGTTTTTCAATATCTCTAACTGTTACAAAGATAGACTTTTGCAATTACTAGGCTCATTAGGCTATATTCATTACTAATTACCTCATGCAGTGGTAGATAATTGACGGTGATAAGCTAAGGGTCATAAGTGTTTCAGTGAAACAAAAATGGTATTTATAAGTGAGTCATTTTATTGATAAAATAACACAATTTCAAATCGTTGTTTTGTTATGAAACGAACCAGGAAACGATCAGATGGATCGTCTAATGTTAAGCGATTTCCGTCACTCATGGACACTCGCAACACCCTACTCTGGTGTTGTAACCAGCGTTCCCAGTCATAAAAACCCCCAACCCCTCTTGGACCTACGGTAAATCCGCACTCAAACAGCGATACACAACGCATGCGTTATTTCATACCGGTTTTCTGTGTGGCCGTGGTATTTACCCGATCGAGCCGGCCCATTCATGCTGAAGCGTAATCCATGACCAGGAACACAGAAAAACTTTATGTTCCTTCGGCGGGATTCGAATCGATCAACGGAGCCACAGAGGTCGTCATTACACTTTTGTTTACACACCTGTACCCTAAAGTGTATCTACCTAGGTAACACTGAAAATGTTTAGAAAATGAAAAACGGTTTAATGTAGAAAGTTGCCAATACTTTTATTGTTTTTCGAAGTAATCTCCGTTCCTCTCTACACATCGTCGTATTCGATGGAACCACTGAAAAAAGCAGGGGGTCCATTCTTCCTTAGGGGTCTCTTCTATGGCATTTTCGTATGCTTTCACCGCATCTTCAGGGCTCGTAAAGCGAATACCACGAATTTTATCTTTAGTTCTTGGGAATAAATGAAAGTCGCAGGGTGCCAGGTCAGGACTGTATAGTGGATGACTCATTATCTCGACACCTGCCATAGTCAAATATTCAACAGTCCGTTTTGCGGAGTGCGTTGAAGCATTGTCGTGGTGAGGGAGGATCCTGCTTCGAGGGCTCTGCTGTCGATTTTTTTCCCAGACAACAGGCAAACAGCGATCGACATACCAGTCTGTAAATAGTGGCACGAGATGAGGCTTCATTAAGAAATGCTAATCGCAGCCTATCATAGCTTTGTTGTTGAGTAAGCCCCACAACGAAAGTCATAATAAATCATTGACCGAAAATTTTCTCACGTTAGGTTCATTTTCACGTATAACAAGAGTTTTAGATTTGTCGCCAATTCATAAAAACAAATTACAAATGAATGCAATATACTACATTAGGTTACCAAAGAGTTCTAAAATTGAAATTCAAAAAAAGTTTTCATTAGCAATGTTTCTAACTGGCCAGTTCTAAACATTTTCAGTGTTACCCACGTATTAGGAAGCACTACACTGGTTTTTAAAAAGTGGATCTATAAGGAATAAAGATGAACTTTTTTTCAAAGTGTACCTACGAGGAATAATTATTTAGCAGAACCTCATAAAATTTCCAGATTCAGAAGAAAATTAAATAGAAAATTTATATATTTTAAAGCAAACCTCATGTATGTTTGACGACCTCTGTAGCTCAGTGGTCTATAGTTGCAAAGCGGAGGTCATGGTTTGGATCTCACCAAGGGAACATAAAAGTTTTCTATGTTCTTGGGTCGTGGATATGTATTCAATACTAGTATTAATTGCCTGAGACTTCGCCCGTGTGAAATTATGTTTTAAATTGTCATCGCCTATTTTACTCACCTAGGGACTGAATTTGACTGAAAAAGCTGAAATAAGTAACTAATTTTTTTTCCGTTCTCAATTCATATGAAGTATCATGTAAATATGTCCAAGGAATAAGAAGATTTATACAGGGATAAAATTTTTACCCCCTTGAGTGTTTAATTTAGAAAAATCCTTCCTGAGTGGTTGCCTACGCCATACGAGAAATACGTGTGCAAAATTTCAAATTTCTAGTCTTAAAGGTTTGGCCTGTGCATTGATACGTCAGTCAATGAACTTTTATTTATTTATTTATTTATTTACTATGAATAACCAACAAAAGTTACAATGATACAAATTTAAACATACATTAGAATAAGTAAAAAGCTTATTGTACTTTAAATTATAGGTTATTTCATCATGTAAAGTAAAAACCATAAACAAAGAGAAAATGAAAATTAAAATTACTAAAAAAGTTTACAAAATACAAAATAATAATAAGTACTAAATTTACAATAATAAAAATAATAATAACTAATTAATTAATCACAAAAATTTAAGTAGAGATAAAACGCTTTGCACAGAAAAAACAGCAGCATATAGGTTTAATATACAAAATACGAAATTTAGTCATAAAATTTAAACAGATTAAAATTAGATCAAATAAAATATGTCAGATCAAATACATGTCAAAGGTGCGATAAATTAATGTTAACGATGATAATAATATAATGAATGATGTCAAGATTAATAATAAAATATTTGAATAAATAAAATAAAAAATATTACAGAATTATGGCACAATTAAGTAACATCAGTGGATTCATAGTACTTGAGGATCTTTGTTTTGAAATTGCGAAAACGATCATGGTTTACGTCAAGATCCGTTATCCTCGATGATAGCTCATTGTATTTACATGTAAGTCTAGTTATGGGGCTATTTTTACCAAGGTTAGTTCTATGGTAATTAGGTCGAAAAAGGGGCACTTGTTTCCTAACAGATCTCACGGGGAGGAAAAAATTTAATGAAGAAAGGAGATGCATACAGTCTATTTTATTGTTTATTAGCTGATAAAGAAATGACATGTCTAAAATATGTCTTCGTGATTCTAATGTTACCATACCAAAATGCTGTAGTTTCTTCTCGTATGAGCAACCACGCAAAGAGTTACAGAATCTATAGGACAGATGACGGACAATTTTTTGTTGAACACTTTCAATTCGATCAATGTGCACTTTGTAATATGGATTCCATACGGTAGAACAGTATTCTAGTTTACTTCTTACGTAACTATTATACAAGGTCAATATTGTAGAGGCTTTGCGAAATTCTCTAGAGTTTCTGATCACGAAACCAAGAAATCTTAAGGCAGAGCTGACCGATTCTCCTTGATAATTGATGATTTCTTCTTGACAACTCCAAGATCCCTAATAGTTTGTACTTGAGATATAGTTGTATTTGATATCGTGTAGTCGCTGATAGTAGCTACCCTTTTTCTTGTGAACTTAATATGATGGTATTTTTTCGTATTAAGGTACATTTTATTGTTGGCACACCATAAGACAAGACTATTGATATCATCCTGGAGCTTTTTTATGACAAGTTTTGTTTTTATTATCCTAATTAATTTAAGGTCGTCTGCATACATAAATACATTAGAGTTTATCAAGATATCGTTAATGTCATCGATAAAAATGTCAAAGAAAAGAGGTCCAAGAATTGACCCTTGAATAAGCGATAAAAAGTTCAGATTGATAACCATCAAAGCCAACATAGGATGGTCTTCTATTTTTTTTTTAGTTTTCTATATTAAACTTTTCGATGTGCAGGTCCTTACTGGCCCTACATATACAAATGTATTATTATCGATAGGATGTTGTTGCCGAAATAATTTCCAGTGATAGTTAGGAATGGAATTGGTGTCCCCATTAATCTAATGATAATAGTCGTGATGAAATACAATTAACATTCTCTAAGTTTTTGTTATAAATAGTATTCTCCACTTACGACGGTATATTCATTTTGTACTTTCAAGATTTCAACAGTTTATTCACGGTCACCGAGCGAAGCCGGTGATGAGTACTAAATAATTTAGAAATATATGTTACAGACTGTTGTAAAAACATGAAATGTTAAAGGATATCGTCGTGGGAGTTGAAAGCGAAAGGAACCAAGAGATTACGAATCAGACAGCTGCATATTTTCTCATACTGAACAACTGTATTTTTGAATATAAGCCTTTGAACAATATTGTAAATAAGACATCATGAATAGCGATACAGTTATCGTTGACCTTCAAGGATTTAAGGATATCAAAAATAAATTTATCGTAAAAGAATTTTCAATTGCAACCAAAGACTACACACAGACGTTTGTAATTAAACCACCATATCCTTATCTTACAAGTAACGAAAAGAAGCAAGTTAAGAAGGTTAGAAAAAAAACGTGGACTACGTTGGAGGGAAGGATTCATTGACTATCGTGAATTACAAAGGACTATTACGATTACTTAAGCGGTAAAAAAATACTAACAAAAGGAATGGAAAAGATTAAGTGGATTCATGAGCTATGTCAAGACTGTGAAATAATAGAATTAGGGGAAAAGGGTTGTCCTAAATTTTTAATATTGTATTATAAAGAATATTTTGAGAAAACAAAGAAAAAAGAAAATGACATCTCGAATTGTGTTCATCACAAATATATGTGCTTTAAAAAATGTACTCTGCCTGGAAACATGGTATTGTGAAAATGCTAATTTGTTTTAATATTTTTATCAAGTAAATTTTACTTTCTTAATAAAATATGTCTATTAGAATATAATTTTCTTTAATTTTCTTTTATTCTGTAATAATAAATTAAACCCAGGAGAAAAATTCGACTCTGAGTATTTAGTTTTTCTTTATTTATTAAAAATTTTTTATATGATTTTTTTATATGACTAGCTTTTGCCCGCGGCTTCGCCCGCGTAAAATAGTATTGTTGGAGAAAATCTACTTCGGCGAATAGCTCTCTATTTACAGCAATATACTTCTGTTACAATATTAAAAATGTTTTTAGGTTTACCCAATGCAAATGGTTAAAAATGGGACCCTATCACATCGGTACGACATGCGCGATCGCTTGATATACATTTATCGCGATTGAATATAAATTTTACGATATCATAATATATCTTAAAGACTATTTAAAAAAACCTGCATCATAATCCGTTGCGTAGTTGTAAAGATTTAAGCATACATAGGGATAGACAAAAAAAGAGACTTTGTAATATACTATGTAATGATAATGATTATACCGACTATTGTAAAGAAAGAAAAGAAAATAACGTTTTGAATTGTGTCCATCACGAAAAGATATGCGTTTAAAAAATGTACTCTGTCTGAAAACATGGTATTGTGATAATGCTAATTTGTTTTAAAAATTTTATCAAAAAAAAATTTATCAAGTAAAAATTTCAGTTTTTAATAAATGTGTAATGTGTATAATTATAATTTCATTTCAATTCCTTCCACTCTATAATAATAATTACACCAAGGGAACAAATCGACATTGTTAGTTATTCGAGATTTTTTTATTTGCTTAAAATCTTTAGTAAAAATTTTACTTTTCAATAAGTGTATATTTTGAATATAATTTTAGTTTAATTCCTTTTTGTCTATAATTGTGACAATGCTAATTTGTTTTAAAAATTTTGTCAAGTAAAAATTTCACTTTTTAATAAATGTATAATGAGGAATCATTTTATTTAATTTTCTTCCACTCTATAATAATAATTAAACTAAAGGGAACAAATCGACATCGATATTTTTTAGATATTTTTTTATTGGCTTACGATCTTTAGTAATTTTTTTTTTCTGATGTGTATATTTGAAATATCATTTTAGTTTAATTCCTTTTACTCTATAATAAATAAAGCGAGGCGAAAAATCAACACCGATATTTTTTAGAGATTATTTATTTGTTCAAAATTTTTAGACAAAATTTTACTTTTAAATGAATGTCTATTGGAGTATCATTTTTAGTCTATAATAATAAATAAACCAAGGGTAAGAAAATCGACACCGATTGTCTTAGATTATTTAATTGTTAAAAATTTTTGATATTATATTATACTGGCTATTGTGAAAAACAAAAAAGCAAATAATATTTTGAATTGTGTTCATCACAAAAAGATACCGAATAATACAATACCGTGGTTTTAGTCAGAGTACATTTTTAAAACGCATATGTTTTTGTGATGAACACAATTCAAAATATTATGTACTCTGTCTGAAAACATGGTATTGTGATAATGCAAATTTGTTTTTAAAATTTTATCAAGTAAAAATTTTATTTTCATTTTATTATTCATCACAAAAATATATGCGTTTTAAAAATGTACTCTTGACTAAAACTAAAAAATATCGGTGTTGGTTTTTCGCCTCGCTTTATTTATTATAGAGTAAAAGGAATTAAACTAAAATGATATTTCAAATATACACTTATCAGAAAGTAAAATTTTTACTAAAGATTGTAAGCCAATAAAAAAATCTCTATAAATATCGATGTCGATTTTGTTCCCCTTTTTTTAATTATTATTACAGAGTGGAAGGAAATGAAATAAAATGATACTTCATTATACATATTTTATTAAAAAGTGAAATTTTTACTTGACAAAATTGTGAAAACAAATTAGCATTGTTACAATTATAGAGAAAAAGGAATTAAACTAAAATGATATTCAAAATATACACTTATTAATAAGTAAAATTTTTACTAAAGATTTTAAGCAAATAAAAAAATCTCGAAAAACTATCAATGTCGATTTGTTCCCTTGGTTTTTTTATTATTATAGAGTGGAAGGAAATGAAATAAAATTATATTTCAATACACATTTATAAAAAAATTAAATTTTACTTGATAAAATTTTTGCTTGATAAAATTTTTAAAACAAATTAGCATTATCACAATACCATGTTTTCAGACAGAGTACATTTTTTAAACCCATATCTTTTCGTGATGGACACAATTCAAAACGTTATTTTCTTTTCTTGTTTCTTTACAATAGTCGGTATAGTCATTATTATTACATAGTATATTACAGTCTCTTTTTTGTCTATCCCTATGTATGCTTAAATCTTTACAACTACGCAACGGATTATGATGCGGGTTTTATTAAATAGTCTTTAAGATATATTAAGATATCGTAAAATTAATATTCAATCGCGATAAATGTATACCAAGCGATCGCGCATGTCGTACCGATGTGATAGGGTCCCACTTTTAACCATTTGCATTGGGTAAACCTAAAAATATTTTCAATATTGTATCAGAAGTATATTGCTGTAAGTAGAGAGTTATTCGCCAAGTAGATTTTCTCCAACAATACTATTTCACGCGGTCGAAGCCGCGGGCAAAAGCTAGTATAATATAATATAAAAAAAAAAAAAAATAATAAAAAAAATTAAATACTCAGTGTCAATTTTTTCTCCTTGCTTTAATTTATTATTACAGAATAAAAGGAAATTAAAGAAAATTATATTCTAATAGACATATTTTATTAAGAAAGTATATTTATTTACTTGATAAAAATATTAAAACAAATTAGCATTTTCACAATACCATGTTTCCAGACAGAGTACATTTTTTAAAGCACATATATTTGTGATGAACACAATTCGAGATGTCATTTTCTTTTTTCTTAGTTTTCTCAAAATATTCTTTATAATACAATATTAAAAATTTAGGACAACCCTTTTCCCCTAATACTATTATTTCACAGTCTTGACATGGCTCATGAATCCACTTAATCTTTTCCATTCCTTTTGTTAGTATTTTTTTACCGCTTAAGTAATCGTAATCGTCCTTTGAAATTCACGATAGTCAATGAACCCTTCACTCCAACGTAGTCCACGATTTTTTTCTAACCATCGAACTTACTGCTTTTCGTTATTTGTAAGATAAGGATATTGTGGTTTAATTACAAACGTCTGTGTGTAGTCTTTGGTTGCAATTGAAAATTCTTTTACGATAAATTTATTTTTGATATCCTTCAATCCTTGAAGGTCACTGTATCGCTATTCATGACATCTTATTTACAATATTGTTCAAAGAGTTATATTCAAAAATACAGTTGTTCAGTATGAGAAAATATGCAGCTGTCTGATTCGTAATCTCTTGGTCCCTTTCGATTTCAACTCCCACGACGATATCCTTTAACATTTCATGTTTTTACAACAGTCTGTAACATATATTTCTAAATTATTTAGTACTCATCACCGGCTTCGCTCGGTGACCGTGAATAAACTGTTGAAATCTTGAAAGTACAAAATGAATATACCGTCGTAAGTGGAGAATACTATTTATAACAAAAACTTAGAGAATGTTAATTGTATTTCATCACGACTATTATCATTAGATTAATGGGGACACCAATTCCATTCCTAACTATCACTGGAAATTATTTCGGCAACAACATCCTATCGATAATAATACATTTGTATATGTAGGGCCAGTAAGGACCTGCACATCGAAAAGTTTAATATAGAAAACTAAAAAAAAAATAGAAGACCATCCTATGTTGGCTTTGATGGTTATCAATCTGAACTTTTTATCGCTTATTCAAGGGTCAATTCTTGGACCTCTTTTCTTTGACATTTTTATCGATGACATTAACGATATCTTGATAAACTCTAATGTATTTATGTATGCAGACGACCTTAAATTAATTAGGATAATAAAAATGTATCAATGCACAGGCCAAACCTTTAAGACTAGAAATTTGAAATTTTGCACACGTATTTCTCGTATGGCGTAGGCAACCACCACGGAAGGATTTTTCTAAATTAAACACTCAAGGGGGTAAAAATTTTATCCCTGTATAAATCTTCTTATTCCTTGGACATATTTACATGATACTTCATATGAATTGAGAACGGAAAAAAAATTAGTTACTTATTTCAGCTTTTTCTAAAATTCAGTCCCTAGATGAGTAAAATAGGTGATGAAAATTTAAAACATAATTTCACACGGGCGAAGTCTCGGGCAATTTATACTAGTATTGAATACATATCCACGACCCAAGAACATAGAAAACTTTTATGTTCCCTTGGTGAGATCCAAACCATGACCTCCGCTTTGCAACTATTGACCACTGAGCTACAGAGGTCGTCAAATATACATGAGGTTTGCTTTAAAATATATAAATTTTCTATTTAATTTTCTTCTGAAACTGGAGATTTTATGAGGTTCTGCTAAATAATTATTCCTCGTAGGTACACTTTGAAAAAAAGTTCACCTTTATTCCTTATAGATCCACTTTTTAAAAACCAGTGTAGTGCTTCCTAATACGTGGGTAACACTGAAAATGTTTAGAACTGGCCAGTTAGAAACATTGCTAATGAAAACTTTTTTTGAATTTTATTTTAGAACTCTTTGGTAACCTATTGTAGTATATTGCATTCATTTGTAATTTGTTTTTATGAATTGGCGGCAAATCTAAAACTCTTGTTATACGTGAAAATGAACCTAACGTGAGAAAATTTTCGATCAATGATTTATTATGACTTTCGTTGTGGGCTTACTCAACAACAAAGCTATGATAGGCTGCGATTAGCATTTCTTAATAGGCTTCATTAAGAAATGCTAATCGCAGCCTATCATATCATCTCTTGCCACTATTTACAGTTACTACAGACTGGTATGTCAATCGTATTATTGAAAATCATATTTTTATTATTATTATTATTAATCGCTGTTTGCCTGTTGTCTTGAAAAAAATACGACAGCAGCGCCCTCGAAGCAGTATCCTCCCTCACCACGACAATGCTTCAACGCACTCCGCAAAACGGACTGTTGAATATTTGACTACGGCAGGTGTCGAGATAATGAGTCATCCACCATACAGTCCTGACCTGGCGCCCTGCGACTTTCATTTATTCCCAAGAACTAAAGATAAAATTCGATGTATTCGCTTTACGAGCCCTGAAGATGCGGTGAAAGCGTACGAAAATGCCATAGAAGAGACCCCTAAGGAAGAATGGGCCTACTGCTTTTTTCAGTGGTTCCATCGAATACGACGATGTGTAGAGAGGAACGGAGATTACTTCGAAAAATAATAAAAGTATTGGTAACTTTCTACATTAAACCGTTTTTCATTTTCTATACATTTTCAGTGTTACCTAGGTAGATACACTTTAGGGTACAGGTGTGTAAACAAAAGTGTAATGACGACCTCTGTGGCTCAGTTCATTGAGCGTGTTGGTGCCCAAGCCGGGGGTCGCGGGTTCGAATCCCGCCGAAGGAACAAAAAGTTTTTCTGTGTTCCTGGTCATGGATTAAACTTCAGCATGAATGGGCCGGCTCGATCGGGTAAATACCACGGCCACTCAGAAAACCAGTATGAAATAACTCTTGCGTTGTGTATCGCTGTGTGAGTGCGGATTTACCGTAGGTCCAAGAGAGTTTGGGTATTTTTATGACTGGGAACGCAGGTTACAATACCAGAGTAGGGTGTTGCGAGTTTCCATGAGTGACGAAAATCGCTTAACATTAGACGATCCATCTGATCGCGTCCTGGTTCGTTTCATAACAAAACAACGATTTGAAATTGTGTTATTTTATCAATAAAATGACTCACTTATAAATACCATTTTTGTTTCACTGAACCACTAATGACCCTTAGCTTATCACCTTCAATTATCTACCACTGCATGAGGTAATTAGTAATGAATATAGCCTAATGAGCCTAGTAATTGCAAATCTCTATCTTTGTAACCGTTAGAGATATTGAAAAACGGATTAGCGCAATCGATCGGGCATGGTCGAAAACCCCCATTTTGACACCAAACATTTTTTTTTGTTAGCCGGCGTCACCGCTCGAACCGTTGATAGAGCACGTGGGAGAGGGCGAGAGGAGAGGGCGGGGGATCCAGAATATTGAGCCAGAACGCACGAATCCACACTACTCATGACCTGCATCTGTGATTCTATGCTGGACATTTGCGGCGACCATGCGATTATTTTATCGTTTTACCCTCTTATTCGATATTATCTCATTATCGATATCGTTGTACCCTCTTTTGCGTTCATAATTTTCGTTTCTTTTTTTTTATCGCACTTCTGACACCATGTTGTAAGCTGCGACGTCTTGGTTCTCACAGATCCTTCTTACGCTTTGGGAATATTGTTTCTATGTACTTGTGTACTTTTGACTTATTTGAAAATATCAATTTTCTATCTTTTTGCTAAAAAACCCCGTGTGAGTTTTTTTACGCAGATTCTTCTCTGCGGATCAGGTTTGAACCGGTGGTAGCTTTTTCTATTGACTTTCCGAAAAAATTTCGTTACGTTTCATTTAGATTCTTTTATTCATTTTTATTTTCAAAATGATTCCACGTGATTCCACAATGTAAAAGAGGGTACATCAGCAACTACGGAAGCTTCGAGATAATCTATCTGGGTGCGGTAACTTGACAATGGCTGGAAACGGAGTGCAGAAGCTTAAATTTTCTACAAAAATCATCAACAATAATGTTGAAAATTTCAAGAAATGGACGCAATCATTCGAGATATTCCTATTGGCGTCGGAGATGGAAATGGATGGCAAAAGAAACATTGCAATCATACTGCATTCCATGGGAGAAAAGTCTAAATATCTACAATTCTATCAATTTGGACCTAAATACTGCTATATTCCAAAAGGTCAAGGCAAAATTCGTTGAGTATTTTGAACCCAAAAATAATTCGACGGTGGCGCGGCACAAATTATTTACGTTGAAGCAACGCGTGAACGAATCCTTGGAAATTTTTCTAATGGAATTAGAAAATGCAAGTCATGCCTGTGAGTTTGGTTCGCTACGCGATTCCTTTGTAAGGGACATTCTCATTGCTAATATGGCCACAAGTTTCGTCAAAAGCTCCTACAAGAGCAAGATCTATCCCTAGAAAGAGACACACTTCTACGTAGAATACTCACGATGACGCAAAAAAGTGAAGAATCAATTAATACACCAGATGGAAGAGAAGAAGCCATAATATACTAGCTACACAGAAGTCATCGGGCCAGTTCCACCCCATACCAAAAGAGAAGAAAGTCAAGATCCCCATCGGGCCAAGGTCACCCAAGGTCAGCTACACCTGGATCCAGAACATCGTCATGTGTAAAGTGCAACACATCGCATGGTCGCCGCAACTGTCCAGCATGGAAACACATATGCAGGTCATATTTTAAATTTGGACATTTCATTCATTTATGCTTTAAGAAATATAGTGTTAGAACTTTTGTTTCTGGGGTAGGTAGCATAAATCTCGAGGATGGATCAAACATAAAGTCGCAAAACACCAGTACAAATTTGAATAACAGACAATTCCTGGCATTATTCTCTTATAATAAACAATAAAAATATAGATTGCCTAATTGATACTGGAGCAGACATAAACATGAGGTCTATCCAAGTCTTTAAAGAATTAAATCTTAAGTTTGATAAACACAGTAAAAAAATTTTATAAAAAATATAATATCTTTGCTTCAAGTGGACATAAAATCTTCATAATGTCAGTGTCAATCATGGTGCTCATTTGAAAATAGAACAAAGACGGAAAACATTACTTTTCTTGTAACAAGATTAAATTTTCCAACTGTGATTGGTTTACCCACTTGTATAAAGCTAAATTTAATAAAAAAAACTTTTCTATAAAAAAATAATGTCAAGAATGTCCAGCAAAATGCATATAATATGTATCAAAAAACTTGTGACAAAATTTTGACCAAGTATAGTCATGTATTTCAGGGTCTGGGCTGTCTCCCATATGAAGACAGCATCGTGCTTAGGAAGGATGCTGTTCCGTGCATTGATCCCCCTAGGAAGGTACCATTCGCTCTGGTTGAACCGTTAAAGAAAAAGCTTTAACTCATGGAAAACATGGGAGTCATACGGAAGGTGAACAAACCTACTCTCTGGGTGAGTAGTTTAGCTATTACCATGAAAAATAATGGAGGATTGAGAATTTGCTTAGATCCTAAAAATTAAAAAAAAAAATTATTGAGATGTCATTATCCTATTAAAACATAGATGAAGTCAGGTCTAAATTGACCAAAGCATCTGATTTTTCACATTTAGATGCATTTTCTGGATTTTATAATATAAAATATACTAAGGAAAGTAGTGACCTATGTACATTTCAAACTCCCTTTGGCGGATATTAATTTTTGAGGTTACCTTTTGGAATAATCACGGCTACAGAAATTTTCTATAAAACCATGATAGATCTATTCCGAGACATTAAAAGTATAATAATTTGGTGTGGTGACATTTTAATATACGGTGAAACCATTGAAATACACAATAAAAGGTTAGGGATGTTTTTGGAAAGGGCTAAGCAAGTTAATTTAAAATTAAATAAAGCCAAGTGCAAGACAAAATGTATTTTTATTTTGACAGGAATGTGAAGCAAACGTCTTATGATTTTCAGCATGGAGATGAAATTTACATACTGAAAATCATAAGACGATTTTTTGATGATTTGAATGATTGAATGATGATTTTTCAGAAAAACTCCCAAATCTTTTTGGACTCCGGGAATAATTAAAGAGAAATTAAAATGTGGTAGATCCTATTATATTGTAGGTTCAAATGGTATTGTGTATGGAGAGTCTAGAAAATACCGGTTACGTAACCAGGTCTGGTAGAAGTGTAAGACGTCCTAAATTGTATATACGAGTACATGAAAAATTTGATTAGATAAGTAGTATATTGTTCTTAGTTATAATATTAGTTTGCGTTTTCTTGAAATGGGAGGTGTTGCATAATATACTAGTAATAAAAAGTAGAAATATCAATATCTTATTGACAGATGTCACAAGCACAGCCTATCTAGTTATTTTATTTAAGTTAGACAAAAGGCTATGTATAGTGTAGACGTATCTGTGTTAAGCATCTCTTTCATATGTACCAATAAAGAAGAATATCACAAATGTTGCTGTATTATTAATATCACCACTCAAGCGTAAGAAGGATCTGTAAGAACCAAGACGATGCAGCCCACAAGAAATATGTATGTTAAATCGGTTATCCATGTTATTCGGATACTTAGCACGGTATTAGATTGACCTGGTGGACCGTAGACCAACTTTTGAAGCCTGTGTTGTTGTCGTTTATTTATCCCAGCGCTTGCATAACTTATGTAAACTTTTGCTTGTGAAATTTGACTTATCGGCCCCACTCACGTGCGGTCAATCGTTATGATCGCTGAATGTGGAAACACTATTATTAGGACCGTTTACACTTTTTATAATCTAATCTACCAATACTAATAGTTTGAGTGACTCGAGTAAATCCACAATAATTAGCATCATGGACTAAATATATATACCTACCTACTATTACTAATAAAATATTAGTACTTGGGTAACCGAGCATTACTCGAAATTCTGATAATAAAAAAAAAACACATAAAATATTTACCTGACCAGGATTAGAACCCACCACATTTCGAATTTTCGCACAAAGCAAAAATTATACAAATGCATACCAAACTGTCAATCAGACAGACAATGTGGGGTCGAAATTATTGATATATTAAACAAAAAATTAAACCGACCTCCAAAGTAAAAATACACAAAAAAGTATGAAATAAATCTTATTTTTTAAATATTTTTTTTTAAGTTCGCCTAAAATTTCAACTATTTCTCCACACAATCTTCATTATTTTGAAGTCGGTACCAGCCCAAACAATATCCCGATAAATCATTATTTTATAGAGCTCATGTTTAATTTTACCGACTTCAAAATTATGCAGATTGTGTAGAGAAATGGTTAAAACTTTAGCCGAACTTAAAAGGGGAATTATTTATAAAATAAAATTTATATCACAGTAATAACACACAGGACTTCTTGCACTATTTCCACTTTAATAAGTATTTTACATTAATTTTAATATATTACACGACCGGTTTCGACAAAGTCATCATCAAGTGTAGGTAGATTAAAATTTAAAAAAAAAATTGTTAACATTGTGCAAAGGGTTGCCAGCATCATGAATTTTTTACAATTATGTGCAACGTAATTTCTAATTTTTATACTAACTAACTTATTCTATTTTCTACTGTATATCACAAATTAATATTAGTATAATATTATAACACATTAGATTGATAAATTAATAACTTATTGATTTGTAATGTCATAGAATTATATAATTATATAGAATGGATGTCAGAATTTAAAATTAAAAATACTACTATCACCAATGATTAAATTAAATTAAAATGTCCTTAATACATAAGAATCTAAGATATTATAAATAATGGCAAATAAATTATATGAAATTAAAACATGTCAAAATTAAAATTAATAAATTATGTCAAAAATTCATCCAAAATTAATACCAATGTCAAAAAGGCATTTACATAAGAACATAGTATAACCTATAAATATTAATTAAATTAAATGTCTTGCAATAAATAATATGGAGCTCGAAAAGCATGTCTGGTCATTTAGTAAGATCCCACATTTTTTGTGTCTGTTAATTTCAAGCGCTTCTAATGCGTCCATCTTCCTGCTTTTTGGTAATGTATGTAAATATTTTATATTTTTATCAGGGTCAAAGTTGTGTCCATTACTATTTAGATGTTCGGCAAACGTAGATCTTTCAGTGTTCTTCTTCCAAGCTTCTAATATATTCTTTTATTCTAGTTTTAAACTTTCTCCCTGTCTGACCTATATACACTCCTCCACATGTATCAGAAGTGAGACTGTAAATACCGCTATTGTCCGTGATTTTAAACTTATTTTTATTATTGCACAGTATTTTTTTTAGTGATCCTGTAGTGCAGAACACCACTCTAATTTCCTTGTTTTGTATAATCCTCTGGAATCTGTAGGAAGATGGGCCGATGTATGGTATTTTTACCCACATGTTTCTTGTTTTTTCTTTGAATTCCGTCTGATTGTACAGCATTTTTACTGTCATTTTCTTTCTCGCTCTTCTTAAAATTGTGTTAATCAACTCGCTTTTGTAGCCATTATTTATGGCAATATGTTTAATGGTGTTTAGTTCTGCCCTAAAATCGTTTGCGTCTAGGGGTACGTTCAGTAGTCGGTGTACAAAAGCATGAAACGAAGCGTGTTTATGTTGGTGTGGATGACATGAGTTCGCATGGAGAATGTTTTTGCTGTATGTGGGTTTCCTATATATATTAAATTTATGATGGCCAAGGTTTGTATCAACAGCTAAATCTAGAAAATTTAAAATTTTATTGCCTATTTCCATTGTCATTTTATTTTATTATTAAATGTATTTATGTAATTGAAGAAGTTATGTAAAGTGGTATGTTCACCTTTCCATAGGCATATCACGTCATCAACATATCTATACCAATATACGATATTTTCCTTATATGATGTTTCCAGTATTATTTATTCTAACTCATTCATTAAAATGTCTGCACAAAGTGGAGACAAGGGACTGCCCATTGCTAGTCCATCCTTTTGTTTATAGGTCTTACCATTATATATAAAATAATTTTGGTCTAGGCAAACCTTAAAAATGGCCTTTAAATGCGTGCGTCTAAATGTGAGGTGCATAAAATTTCGTCAATTACATTGCTTAACCGGTATATTTGAAAATAAGTTTTTTACATCAAAAGATACTAGAGTTCCGTTTATTGGGACGGGAACATCTTTAATTTTATTTATTAATTCCAGTCTATTTCGAATCGTTTATATTTTACGAAAAAAAATTATATCATACTGTTTCGTTTTTCTTAGTTTAATTTTTTGTTTATAAATTTAAAATTTTTTTTATCATATTTGTTACATTACTATTAACACATTTTAAGAAAGTTTAAAATAAACGATCGAATGTATAATTTAATACGCGCCAAGCTTCCATTAGGTAGGTATTGTAAATAAGATGATGATTATGATTACTGTAAGCTACATAATGACATATGCTTGCAGTTATTTAAACAATATCGAAATTTAAAAAAGCGTATCTTTGAAGACTGAGGAGTTCTGTTTAGTGCTTTTGGATCCAGGGTATATCTTGGTGCAAAAACTATCTTTTTAGCCGTAGAGATTGATATATAAATTTTAACAGGTACTAATTTTAAGATATCTCCTAGATAATGATGATTAAATTATATTCGTCTAAATAGCTTCTGAAAATATCACATTATTTCTGATATTTTTTTAAATCTAAGAACGGGTATAGATAGTATCCTATCCTTAAAGGATAGACATATCTATGCCATCGCGAACTTTTTTGTAGACCTATATAAGAGAAACAATCCCACTATATATTGTTTTGTTATTTATCTCCAACGGGTTAGGTTAGGCAGCGTTTTCGATAAATGTTCCCAGACGGCTTGATTTTTTCCGACACCTTCAACAGTTATCGTCATAAATCAAACAATTTCCACAAAACCTTAACTAATTATTATGGACCTAAACCTTCCTAACGAACCACTATGTCGGCAAATGTGAAGTAAATAATAATCCTTTCAGTCGTTTTTTAGATTATCGCGGACATACGGACAGACAGACTCGGCGGATTAGGCTAGATTAAGTATCCCATATACGTCTCCTGATTCTAAGCTATCTCCCCCCCAATTTTCAGGCAAATCGGTATTAATAATATATATTATAATCGGTAACCGACTCCTTTTTTGGAAGTCGGTTAATGACAGAACGTTACGATACGATATACGATATACGACTTAGCTTGAAATAAGATTGACGTGGTTTCCTATTGACGAGATTTTGGGATTCATAAATCCAAAGTTTATTGTGTAATAACATGCCAATTTAAAACTTTAAAAATGCCAATCTTATTGTACCGATGTTTTTGAACGTGGGCGACGGAGGGCTGACACCTTGCCGCCTACTTATACTCTGTTATCACTTACCAGTCGAACACCTGGATGGATAAACGTGTCCTCAGTTCTTGTGTCTGTTAAGCGGCTGCTTTAAAAATACTGTAACCGTTCGTAGCGGTAAACACATTTTGATTGTTCATTAGTTTTGGTCAAAATTTAATAACTAGTTAAAATTATTGTAAATATTCATTAATCGCGGTACAATTTTTATGTGGATTTTCATCATTAGACGTGCAATAAACACTTTGCGAATTTGCTTATTACTCGCGTGTACTTTGACGTATACTTTCCGTAAGTCAAGTTACGAATTTAACTTTGGCGTGAACTAAGAAGAATATTCACAGATACACAACTGCGGCCGAGAAATCGTCGTCTGTAACGACGAGGCCGACCTCAAGATCTCGAAGCACATCATATCAATTGAGGATATCACGATAAACAAGGAGCTTGGTATGGGACAATTTGGTGTGGTGCAACAGGGAACGTGGTCTACAGGACGTCAAAGGGTACGTATCTAAATGCCATAAGTAATTTATTTAAGGAGTTTGGTATGTTTGCATTGATTAAAGTAACATATATTAATAAAAAAATAAATAAAATGGAAAGGTAATGATTTTGGCAGTCTATGCATGTATGTTTGTTCCACCGTAGCGCCTAAACTACTGGTGCGATTGTAATAAATGAGGTGTCAATAGATTCGTAATAATAGTCCGGGTAAAATATAAGGCTATATTATAATATACGTGGTCGGGTTATAGTTTTTTTATAAAAATTGTTGTTATTAAATATTTATTTTTAATTTTAAAGTAAGTCTTAAAGTTAAAGTAAGTGTTGACACGTGGATATATTTTAAGATGCATTTTTTTTATTTGTTGTGTGTTTAAAAATTATATCTACTTGGGGAAGGGATTTTCATGCGGAGTATATAATACGGAGTTGTTCCCTGAGAATTTTTCAGGTGTATAATTTGTAAAGTTTTGTGGACATTGGTTGGATGGGCATTGGACATGTTAAAAGTTTTTCCCGCGCCTGATCTCTCGCCAGTAAAGCCATAGAGAGTGCTCTTGTGTATTGCGCACACACTTGGGCTCTATAAAATAACTCCTGCGAAGCTGGTTTGGTTTTAACGAATCCGGCCTCCAAATATAGGGAAACGCCCTACTCTGCGTCTACGTCTATGGGTGATTGCCATCGCTTTCCGTCAGGCGATCCGTCTTCTCGTGTCCTGGTCCTATTAAAGAAAAATCTAAATTAATATAAAGTTCAAGACATTTTAATTTTAATCACCAACCGGTAAAAATAGTTAAAAAACCTTCTTTTATCGAGGAACTGCTAAAACTTCCAAGAACATTACAAATCCGAGCTGCAGTTGGTATATATAAGTATTTACTAAATTGGTGGTTATATTTAAGAAATTAGCGGCTATATTACTAAAAAATTTAAATATTTTCGCTTTCAAAGAGTCCTTTAGTTTCGTCCGGAGAAGCAGCATGTCGTTAATATTATACGTTTTGTATTATAAACATATTATTAAAGCTACGTAAATGTATTTAAATGAAATACCGTTTCGTGAAATGAATTACAAAAAATTACATGGTCCAAAATTCATATAAATAAATACCAGAGTTGATAGAAATGCAATGGCTGCCAATGGATTCATCTTAAAGTAGGTGTGGATGTATTTGTTGGTGTGAGAACTGTAGGAGTATGTGGTTAGGTTGCTGTTGTAGGTGGGTAGGTGTAGGTATTATAGATTGAAACTGTAACGGATCTTCGTTTCCATTGCGGAACTTTCACAAGAAATCGTACCTCCGTAGTCCGTACATTGAAATTGTATGCGTATGTACATCTAAACTGTACGCGTTTATACACCTAAACCTATATTTTCAACGACTCCCTACACCGACCAACATATCTTATATAATATATAATGTATATAATATATAATATATATATCTTATATATAATATATAATGAACTTAATGTCTTTTTCGGAATCGTCGTTCTTCATAAATCGTCTCGAGTCTGTTATTTCCTAACCAATGAATAACCTAACCAGGAGCCGTCTTCAATGTCCGAGGAGGGCGCCGTAGCAATAAACGCGTAATACATTCGCTTTCAAGTTACTTCAAAAGTTATTGTGTGATTTTGTTAAAACTAATTTTCCTAAAGAGCATTTAGCATGATCTATCAGCATGGAAAATTGCAAGTTACTTAGTCTTAATAGTTTAGAAATGCAATGCCAACCAATTTGGAGGCCGATTACTCGAAAATCGTTGACTTTGTAAAAAAAGTCGTGTATGAAACCATGCCTTTATTTTAAAATACCTATTCAACGATACCTCCTCACAATGGGGTAGAATGAAATAATATTTTTCATCCCCCCCTTCACATGTATGGCAAGCCATATTCCATAGCCATTAAATATAAAATTATTATTATTTTATGATGCCAAAACCGAGATCTATTTACAGAACATAATTATTCCAAATTTTATCAATTTATATTCATAATTAAAGAAGCTAGAAGAGCGGTCAGACAGACAGACACAGACGGACAGACAGAGCGAAACTATAAGGGTTCCGAGTACGACGGAACCCTAAAATCTGATTGATCCGTTACTCGTTAGCGCCAATCTGCGAGCATCTCCAAATGACCATGGTCAATCGCGTTTTGCGCAGTTCTTATAGCGCAGCATGGGCCTCATTTCATTTCACTCGCGTGTACAGTGCGTTTTTCGAGAAATAATATTTGTAGTATGCAACAAAACATTATTTCTCGAAAAATGCACCGTAAACAAAACCAATTTTAAGTAATATAAAAAAGTAACAATGCACGGTTGTATTGTAATGTGTTCGAAAAAATCTCATCGGTACATGCCAGCGATAGATCCCGCACCCTCACTAAGTAGTATATAAAATGTAACCTTTGGCCGATCTACCATCGATTCAAAAACGCTCAGGTGATTTTAATATTTTGGAACCAGTCACAAAACTTCTAACACTGAACACATAATATAAAAAAGTATTTATAATAAGCCTTTAGAAAAAAAGTTTTTCGGCAAGGCACGTTGAATTTATACGATCGCATTACGTATTCGAGGTAAAAATTACAATTAATTTTTCCATAGTTAAAATTGAGGCAGTTGCTACGTAGTTTCTGAAATCAATCTCCCGTAGGGTTGAAACTTGTCACTTATAGGTAAAATGTTTAATTATGAAAAACATAAGCACTATTTCTCGATTACCTACAAATGAAATGTTCCAACATTCATTTATTGTTAAGAAATTTAAGGATTATATTATAGTTTTAACTTGTCTCTATTTCGGTTCAGAACTTTTAATTTTAGCGTTTGATTCGTGTTATAAAGATTATTTAAATCTCATTTCGTAGTGATAGATTCTAAGTAGTGAACCATGTTGTCAAATACTACTAGTGCAAACGTGAATGCGTGAGCCAAATTTAAGTTGGCGCCCTAGCCGTAGGGCTAAATCCTACTGACGAGTTATAAATAAATAACATGACAAACTTACAGGAGACACCTACAATAGCTAGATAGACAAAATTACGCGACTGAGTTTCGGTAAAAAAGTAGTATAAAAATAAGCCGGCATTTGGCTAGTGCATAAAAACATGCGTGGCCTAATTCTATTTGGGCTAATTCTATTTAGGCAGCCCTACCATAGGGCGGTGCATAGGGCGTGGTATGCGCCATTGCACAGCCTGCGACCTAGACCTTCTGGGCCAGTCCCTTACCCGCCCTCTCGCAGTGCACCAGCCTCAGTGCATTTGAACATCGAACACACCGCGGTCGAATCGAATGCACTTCGCGCGAAATCGAACGTTCCTTGTCATTTCGTGAACTTTTTTAAAACACGGGCTACATCTTGTCGGTTTGAACATCCGGGAGTAGGTGAGTTTTATAAAGTTTTGTTTACTTTTACTTGGTGTTTGTATGTTTTTATGTCAATAGAATTAAGTTGATTTCTTTTTGTTTGGCTCTGAAAATCGCGGACCTAAACTTTTTGTGTTATTTTAAACATTTTAAAGAATTTAATTCCTAACAATGAAAAAACAATGAATAATTCCACTTTTGTTGTTGTTGGTACAATTTAGCAAATGTAATGGGATAATGCTATTTAAAAAAAAAAACGTAAACTCCTACGAAGCTCGCTATGTTAGTACTAATATTCGTAACAAAAGCTACGAATACAAGTTTAAAATTAATGTGACTATTGTTTTACATTACTGCAACGCGCATGGAAACAAGTTATGAAGCTCATGAACAACTTGTTAACAAAGGTAGTCGACTGCTTTCACTAATCTTTTTTGCATTAACTAAGCCCGAGTTTTATGGAATGGAAATTACTGAAACTAAAAAAGTTTAAATCAAAAGTGTTGAATGTGACAAACAGGTTTTATAAAATAATATCATGGAACAAATAATGCTTTCATCTCCTTCGTGTATAGTCTGTTCCGATTTAATGTGGTCTAAATGTAAACATGTCTCAATATGTAATGGTTACAATTTCAAAGTCACTAATTTGGTCTAATTTCTTTATAAGGGTTCCGTACCCAAAGCGTAAAACGGGAGCCTATTACTAAAACACTGCTTTCCATCCATCCGTACGTCCGTCTGTCATCAGGCTGTATCTCATGAACCATGATAGCTGGCAGTTGAAATTTTTCACAGATGATGTATTTCTGTTGTCGCTAAAACAACAAATACTAAAAACAGAATAAAATAAATATTAGGTCTTTACCAATGAAATTGCCGTTTTGTATGTAAACATTTAAACGAATTTTTTTCATGTATTTTTTATTTGTATTAATCGAAGTAATCACCCATGCAATCAATGCATCTTTGCCAACGCAGTGGCAGTTTATTGATGCCCTTATTAAAGAAATCAGCTGGACGGGAGGCAACAAATTCTTCCAAGGCATTTTGTACTGCCTCTCGGGTATTGAATTTTTTTCCCGCCAAGAAGTTATCCAAATTCTGGAAAAAGTAGTAGTCTGTAGGCGCAAGGTCTGGTGTGTAGGGCGGATGACGGAGAGCTTCCAACCCCAGTTCTTGCAATTAGGAGACCGTCTGCTGTGCAGTATGAGGTCGCGCGTTGTCGTGCAGAAGCAGCGCAGACGAGCGATTGACCAATGCTGGTTGGAGATGTGCCAGCTTCTTCATCATTGTGTCCAGTTCTTCACAGTAAACATCTGCAGTAATGCTCACCCCGTTTGGTAAGAAGCTGTGATGAATCACACCGGCGCTAGACCACCAAACAGTGACCATCACTTTTCTAGGGGTAAGTTTTCGTTTAGGCCTTAGGGCATTGTTTAGGTGCTGAACCAGGATCCAACCAACTTGCTGAGCGCTTGCGGTTATCAAACATAATCCATTTTTCATCGCAGGTAACAATGCGGTTCAAAATTCCTTCATTTGTGTGCCTGTTGAGCAGTGCAAGGCACGTGTCGACGCGTACTTCGCGCTGGCGATCATTGAGTTCGTGGGGCACCCATTTGTCAAGCTTTTTTACCTTGCTAATTTGACGCAAATTGACTAATATTGTTTCGACGCTAACGTCGAAAGCGGCTGCTAATTCAGCCGTAGATTGTGTATCATCCTTTAGCTTTCACAATCGCCTTTAATTCGTCATTGTCGACCAAAGTCTTCGGAAGACCGCGAGGTTCATTTTCAGGTCAAAATTTCCAGAACGGAAGCGAGCAAACCAATAACAGGTGGTGCGTTGGTTTGTAGTGTTAGCGCCGTAAACGTCGTTGATGTTCCGTGCCGCTTGTGCCGCGTTGCTGCCACGACGGTACTCATATTCCATAATTACTCGAATTTTTAACGTATCTATGATGACGAAAAAGATTGAAATGCGATGAAAATGTAACACTAATCAATAAACAAATGACTACTTTTGGAAAAAGAATCCATGTTTTTAAAATAAAATTAATTTGAAATTAGAATTCTTAGCCAAACAAAAATTATTTTGATTTGAAATGGCCAGTACTGCAGTACGGAAATTTCATAGGTAAAGACCTATTATTTAATGGGGCTCCCGTATAACGTGTTTTTTTTGCCTTTTTGTAAGGAACCTTTCGAACTATAGTCCGACTCGCACTTGTTTGTAATAATATGTAGATATAGATTACATAATATATTGAATTGGAACGGACTATACACGCATGATATATAATATGATGTGAAGCTGTATAGGACTGTGGGCAGAAGTTCGATTCTGAATGGACACAGAATTTTTGTTTAAACTTTAGACTCTAGAATAGAGAATTATGTTCTAGTTATTCGAACTGTTCTTAATCGAAAAATACTTGTTAAGAACAAGTTTAAATTTTTTGCGACTGCGACATTTACACGTTTTTTTTTGCAAGCGTCAATGTTCTGCGGCGTAAGCACAATTCGTTCGTAACATGGAGTAAAAATTTATATACCACTTATACAATAACGTTACGAATACGTTGCTGTCAATTGTGCGTACTTACCCTACCGTGGGCCTAGTAGGAATACATGACAGCGGCTAAACGTAACGTTTTAGGTTGAGAATTGAATGAAAATCTGTCAAAATCATGACTGCGTTCATACAAGTTTCATTCGATAACGTTATGTTTACGCCGCTGTCAAATGTTCCTGCTAGGCTCCCTTTTGTCTTTCCGGGGTTCGGGATTTATCACGAACGGCGTTACTATTTTATGAAATATTGTGTGTAATTGCTTGGCGAAAGGAGATTGGGAATTTTACTATGAACATAATGTACGGCGACCAGAATTAAAATTATGTTAGATGTAAGCCTAATTACACCTGGATTACAACGACATAGGCCGCATACCTATCTGTAGGAGGTGGGTTACCCCACTGGGATATTTGAACTAATTTCAACGAATATTCATAGAAGATACGATTAACAATTGTTTATTCAATTATCTCCACATGTCAGTAGAATTGAATTAAAATAATTACGGGGAAACAAGCCTAATAGTATATTGCTCAGTGGTTGCAACTCCCAAGGCGTTCAAAAGAGGCCCGCTCCGTTAAAAAACTTTTTTCTTATTTTAAATGCTATGCAAATGTTCTCTATCTACGCAAGTTACATGTCTTTCTCTTTTTTAGATTTTTAGATACCGGTCATTAATAATAGTATTTTTTATTCAGCAATGTATAAACTGACTAGCTGTTGTCCGCGGCTACGCCCGCGTAAATACAGTATCCCACGGTAACACTGTACTGATTTCCGATTTTAGAAACATACCCTGGATCCAAAAGCACTGAACAGAACTCCTCAGTCTTTCAAGATACACGTTTGGAAATATCGACATTGCTTACAGAACTGCAAGCATATGCCATTATGTAACTTACAGTCATCATCATCATCTTATGTACAATACATCATCTTATATACAACCTTATGGAATCTTGGCGGGTATTTAATTATACATTCGATAGTTTATTTTAAAAGTTATTAAAATTTGTTAATAATAATATGACAGATATGACTAAAAGGGCAATAAATATTATTTTTAAACAAAAAATTAAACCGACTTCCAAAGTAAAAATACACAAAATATTATGAAATAAATCCTATTTTCTAAATAATTCCCCTTTTAAATTCGGCTAAAATTGTAACTATTTCTCTACACAATCTTCATAATTTTGAAGTCGGTACCGTCGGTACGGTCTTTCTAATATTAGTATAGTTAGTAGTGCGTTAACGTAGTAGCAGGAAACATAAAAAATACTAACTGTACCGACACACGTTGTTTTGCCTAAACTAGGAATTGAAATAAATACATACAACATACATCAACAACTAGGAACCACCTACACCTACCAACCTACTGCGTCCGGCCGATTTTTTTTAATAAAGCCATGTAAACCAAACGTAACTTATTTAAGGAAATATTCGACAGTCAAGTGACAAATTGAACACATTAAATTATAGTTAGTTTGGAAAAACTCAATCGACTTTTATAGTATTTTCCCCAAAATTTTTCCATTGTTTTATCACCGTTTAAACCTTCCCTGAACATCCACAATCATTTTAAGAGCAAAATTTTGCGAGACATTGGAATTATTCTTACATAAATATTCTAAATAAAAGAAGAAGAAGATAAAATAGAAACAATGACATTTAATCTACAATTATAATAATAATTAATATGAATATCATGCATATTCGAGGTGAGCAATCATAACATTAAATGATTTGTTAAAGCAAACGCATTAATGCAGTCGTGACGACTGCGGTCCGTTTCATGCCGGTTTAATGAATTGCCTGATATTGTGTTAAATAATAGGTCTTTACCTATGAAATTGCCGTTCTACAGTACTGGCCATTTCAGATCAAAATAATTTTTGTTTGGCTAAGAATTCTAATTTCAAATTAATTTTATTTTAAAAACATGGAATTCCTTTTCCAAAAGTAGTCATTTGTTTATTGATTAGTGTTACATTTTCATAGCATTTTAATATTTTCGTCATCATGAATACGTTAAAAATTCGAGTAATTATGGAATATGACCGTCGTGGCAGCAACGCGGCACAAGCGGCACGCAACATCAACGACGTTTACGGAGCTAACACTACAAACCAACGCACCACCTGTTCTTGGTTTGCTCGCTTCCGTTCTGGAAATTTCGACCTAAAAAATGAACCTCGCGGTCGTCGGAAGACTTTGGTCGACAATGAAGAATTAAACGCGATTGTGGAAGCTGATGATACACAATCTACGGCTGAATTAGCAGCAGTTTTCGACGTTAGCGTCTAAACAATATTGGTCCATTTGCGTCAAATTGGCAAGGTAAAATAGCTTGACAAATGGGTGCCCCACGAACTCAATGATTGCCAGCGCGAAGTACGCGTCGAGACGTGCCTTGCACTGCTCAACAGACACACAAATAAAGGAATTTTGAACCGCATTGTTACCTGCGATGAAAAATGGATTCTGTTTGATAACCGCAAGCGCTCAGCAAGTTGGTTGGATCCTGGTTCAGCACCTAAACAATGCCCTAAACGAAAACTTACCCTAGAAAAGTGATGGTCACTGTTTCGTGGTCTAGCGCCGGTGTGATTCATCACAGCTTCTTACCAAACGGGGTGAGCATAACTGCAGATGTATACTGTGAAGAACTAAACACAATGATGGAGAAGCTGGCACATCTCCAACCAGCATTGGACAGTCACTCGTCGCCGCTGCTTCTGCACGACAACGCGCGACCTCATACTGCACAGCAGACGGTCTCCAAGTTGCAAGAACTGGGGTTGGAAGCTCTCCGTCATCCGCCCTACTCACCAGACCTTGCGCCTACAGACTACTACTTTTTCCAGAATTTGGATAACTTCTTGGCGGGAAAAAATTTCAATACCCGAGAGGCAGTACAAAATGCCTTTGAAGAATTTGTTGTCTCCCGTCCAGCTGATTTCTTTAAGAAGGGCATCAATAAACTGCCACTGCGTTGGCAAAGATGCATTGATTGCATGGGTGATTACTTCGATTAATACAAATAAAAGATACATGAAAAAAATTCGTTTAAATTTTTGCATACAAAACGGCAATTTCATAGGTAAAGACCTAATATCACGATAAACGTAGCTCATACATTTTCCTAATTTAATTGTTCGTTTGCTCAATAAATTGCACATAACCATGAGAGAGCCGCGCTTCTGTACAAAATGAGCTGACTCCTTTGGATAGAACTATCATAATATAAAACTCTGAAGCACATAAGTCCGCAAGTCCGAAAAGGTGCTTTGGCACGAATAGCTGGGCTCCATCGGAGATCACAGAAAAGCAGCGAGAAGTTACGCTTGCGATGTGTTTCACTGATAGCGAGGATAATATATGAGTCCGACTTCCAAAATAATAATTTAAGCGGTTTTCTTACGGACGCCATTGTCAGAACTGGACAAAATTTTAATGGGACCACACGGGAAGGACCAGCGTTCAAGTAAAAAATCAGAATCATCAAAATCGGTTTTCCCAGTCGAAAGTTCTGAGGTAACAAACAAAAAAGATTAGTCGAATTGAGAACCTCCTCCTTTTTTTAAAAATCAGGCGATCCGCCTGCTCGTTCTCTATTCATATACACTATGAAATCACGTTTAACGTAACGTGATCACTCATAGACTGTCCTGCTTAAAGAGACGTACACTTAAAAGCGAACTTTGTGCGTAATTTCCGTTTGAAATGAATCTCGTGAAGGACAATTGAGTGTAGGTTTGTTTGTGAATTGTATGAAAATATGAACAACACCTCGGCCACAGGGGCGACACTCTACAAATGACACCTCGAGCACCGGCGGCCTATGTCAGCCATATTGACGTAAGCCTAAAGTTGACACCGAAATACTTTAAACTAACGTCAGACGAATACTATCATAAATATTATGAGATTATATTGTCAATTATGTAAAAGCACGAAATTACGAGCGGTCACGCACACATAGCTGGGAGCTATCATTCGTGTAAGTCTATTGAATGACGGTTCTTTATTTTTATCCGACTTCCAAAAAAAGGATGTCTGGATGGATGATGGATGGATGGATGGAGGATGGATGATGAAGGAAGACAGCCTGGAGTTCTCGCCGATCTGCGCACCGTTTAGTCGCAAGTTACCGTCTGGGCCCTTTAAAGTTAAATATCTTAGAAACCAATCAACGTATCGAAATAATTCTTTAACGTGTATTTTTTTTATTCCACAAAAAACTCAAATATAAAATGAGTAATCATTCTCTTTGAATTATTAAAAAGATATATTGTAGTATAACAATATGATAATACCTTTTCCACCAAAAATATATTCATAGGAATTGGTTTTCTAAATGCTTAAGCTTTTAGACTACAAAGTCTAGTAACCGCTAATAGACATACATTGCCCTTCGAGCAAAGCTTCTAAAGAGGCGTTGAAATCGTTTGTATTAAGATAAGTTAAGGGCAAAATAAGAAAATTCCAATACGATAACAATATTTCTTATTAAAGAAACATTTAATGTTGTTTTTTATATTATTAATATCTCTTAATTGGCTCTCAATTGAAGTATAAAATAATAAGACTAAGCCCTTGCACGTTTGTTTTACTCTTCACCTTCACCTCTTCAATATAATTGAAGATCAAACGAACATACCTTAAGTTCGATCACAATTATATGAGCGACTTAATTCTTAGCGATTTATGCTTACTTATTATATAGTGGCGCCCCCATGCGTCACCCTTGCACGTATTTTAGAGATGTTAAAAAATAGTACATGTCATCTTCTCTAAGTTGCCTGTCACGACTTATTAGGTGCTTAGACTCGGGCTTTTCATTTTGTTGATAGCAAAAAACGTACATATGGTGTGCATTTTATATTTGTAATTTCTTGGGAAGTGAGAGACTTAACAGTCTCATCTATTCGGGGTGGGTTTGGATAAATCGCTAAGAATGAAGTCGCTCAAATAATTGTGATCGAACTTCTTAAGGTTAGTTTGTTTGATCTTCAATTATATTTCGCGATTTCATTCTTAGTGATTTATGCTTACTTATTGTATGATGTTCAGAGTAGAACAAATATAAAATGTAAGATGTTAAATCATACTATATTTACCATACAAAAAAAATTTAAGATAGATAGTGTAAATGTATGAACATTTACACTAACTATCTTATTTATCTTAAACTCAAGTTATATCTTTCTTACTTTTTTATATTGTTAACTTTTATTTAACAATAATATTATTTATATATACTAATGAGTAATTATCTAACAAGGTTCTAGCAAAATCAGAAGCAACAATTTCTTTATTATAAAATTTTTCAAATGTAATAGAAGTATTACTCCACCCTGCAGATTTTCTAATTGTCTCTATATTAATTCCTAGTTTGTTGGCTTTCGTTGTAGCAGCGTGGCGAGTGCCATGGGCCCCAAAACTTGAGGTACCAATGCCACTCTTACCTAAAGTTTCCTTGATCCACTTACTTCAAGTCTGAGTAGAAATCTTGTTATTGGTTTCTTAAAGCTAATAAAAATATAATCAGATTTACGATATACATTAGTTTTACTTAAATATTCTAAAAGGTATAAAGCAGGGCATATTTTTGGGTCTTTCAAATAATAAGGAAGTTTAAGAACCGGTTGAGAACTGTTAGGAGGTTTTTATAATATCTGGTATGCAAATTAAAATCTGATCTTTGTTATTCAAATTTATATTACATATCTTTATCAAACTTAAAGTTTGTACCCTGTGCGCTGTAACGAGATCCAACAAAGTAGCAGTCTTTTTAGAAAGAGTTTCTAGACCGAGATCCTCGTTGGGCCACTGAACAGATATAAACGATAAGACAACACTGGTATCCCAACTTACATTATACTTTGGTTTAAGTGGTCTCATTCTGTAAGCTCCTTCCATAAACCTCTTTAATCTTTATTCATTTTCTAAATCAGTACACAATAAAGACAATGCAGATTTAAAACTATTTAGAGGACCATATTTAGCACCTTTGTTGAATTAATCAGTTAAAAAATCAATTACCATCTTCACAGACACATCTTAAAAATCATAGTTATGGCTCCTGCAATACGTTATCCACTGTCTTATCCAATTAAAATTAACACTATCATACTGTTTATATGTGTTATCAGATAACGAATTATAATGTTTTCCACACATTCCTTCGACAGCGACGTCTTTAAATACTTCCCCCGGTTAACCTCGCGGCAATTAGGCGTAACGTGAGATGGAGATGGTGCGGATCTCTGAAAGGAGATTTTAGCAAATTAGTATCAGGTTCAAAAACAATAAAATTTTGATTATTTGTTAATCTTTTAAATAAAGGGAACCATGGCTGTGTAAGGTATGACAATAACACTTTCTGCCTCATCCTAACGGATCTTTTTTAGTGTTTTTAAATGGTGGAAAATCGTGGGAAGGCATAAAAATATATATTATTCCAGTTGATGGTAAATGCAGCTACCGCCCAAGCACTGGATCTCTGTGCCAAATGCGGCTAGCAAATAAATCTACATCAAATTCGCCAAAGTCCTTTCATACTTTTACAAACGCAGAATCTGCCAGTTCCCACTCGGTGTCAGAAATTTTTTGCCGCGATAAACTATCTGCTTGTGCATTGTCCTTAATGTTAATATATGATGCAATAATATATACATAGGCTGCACTAAAAGTATCGGGAATGGAATATTTCCACTGTTCCTGTCATATTAAAATATTTTTAATTTAAAACTCCTTGGTTTTAAAAATCGAATACCGTTTATTTATTTAAAAAAAGATTCTCGGTCTTGTCACAAGGTCTTGTCAAACTTGTTTAGTCGTTGAGAAAATGGAATTGACTCGAGAAAATTCTAGAGCGATGATTTATTATGACTTTCGAAGTGGTTTAACACAAAAACAGTGTGTTGACTGGATGATTTCTGCATTTGGTGATGAAGCCCCATCCAAAACCACAATTTATCGCTGGTTTGCTGAATTTCAACGTGGACGTGTCAAGCTCAGTGATGATCCCCGTCAAGGTCGTCCAAAAACTGCAGTCACCCAAGAAAACGTTGATGCTGTGCGTAAGCTGATTGAGGAAGATCGACATGTGACATACCGCGAAATTCAGGCAACTTTAGACATTGGCATGAGTCAAATACAAATAATCTTGCATGAACAATTAGGTGTAAAAAAATTGTTTTCCCGATGGATACCGCATTTGCTCTGTGAAGAGCAAAAAGCGGCTCGCGTTACTTGGTGCGTCAGAACTCTCGAAAGATTCCACGCAGGATCCACAAATACTGTATACAACATCGTATCAGGTGACGAATCCTGGATATACGCGTACGAAACCGAAACAAAAAACCAGTCACGAGTTTGGGTGTTAGAAAATGAGTTAAAGCCAACAAAAATTGTTCGTTCACGGAGTGTTGCAAAAAAATGGTGGCCACGTTTGTCTCCAAAACCGGCCATGTTGCGACTATTCCTCTTGAGGGACAAAGAACGGTTAATGCAGAATGGTATGCTAACATTTGTTTGCCACAGGTCGTTTCTGAACTCCGTAAAGAGAACTGCAACCGCCGCATCATCCTCCATCACGACAATGCGAGTTCTCACACCGCGCACAGAACAAAAGAGTTTTTAGAGCAAGAAATCATAGAATTATTAGACCATCCGCCGTACAGCCCCGACCTAAGCCCTAATAATTTCTATACTAAAGCGGGTCAATAAGTCCGTGACTTTTTGAATTTCTAACCTCCTTACTGAAAAAGAAACACTACTCCTGTCAACAGGCATCTGTCAGTTGACTCCTATCAAAATTTGAACTTGCTGCGTCAGTTAGTTTGTGTTTTACAGCTATCTTTATCAGACTATCCAGTAACTTAAGGAAACAATGGAAAAAAGTGAATTTCGTGTGCTTATTAAGCATTATTTTTTGCGAAAAAAAACCATTACCGAGACCAAGGCTAAGCTTGATAAATACTATGGGGACTCAGTACCATCGATTTCAATGGTAAAAAAGTGGTTTACTGAATTTCGTTGTGGCCGTACAAGCACTAAAGATGCCGAACGTCCTGGACGCCCAGTTGAGGTCTCTACACCCGAAACAATCGAAAAAATTCACGATATGGTGTTGGCCGACCGAAGATTGAAAGTGCAAGAGATTGTGGAAGCCATAGGCATCTCGCATGGCTCAGTGGTTTCAATTTTGAATGATCACTTGGGCATGAGAAAGCTTTCCGCAAGTCGACCACAAACGCAATCGTGTAACAACTTCACAGGAAGGTTTGGCGTTGTTTAATCACAACATGGAGGAGTTTTTGCGCCGTTTTGTAACCGTGGACGAAACATGGATCCATCACAACACACCAGAGACCAAACAACAGTCAAAACAGTGGGTTTCTAAGGGTGAATCGGCGCCAAAGAAGGCCAAGGTGGGTTTGTCAGCCAATAAAGTTATGGCGACTGTTTTTTGGGATGCACGTGGGATAATCCACATTGACTATCTTCAAAAGGGAAGAACAATTAATGGGGAATATTATGCCAACTTATTGGACCGCTTCAATGAGGATTTGAAAAAAAACCGACCTCATTTGGTCAAGAAAAAATTTCTTTTTCACCAAGACAATGCAAGGGTGCACACATGTGCAGTTGCCATGGCAAAATGTCCATGAATTGGGCTATGAATTGCTCCCACATCTACCCTATTCTCAAGATTTGACTCCGAGTGACTACTTCTTGTTCCCAAACCTGAAAAAATGGCTCGGTGGAAAAAGATTCGACTCCAATGATGAAGTCATCTCGCAAACAAAGGCCTATTTTGAGGACCTCGACAAATCATATTTTTTGGAAGGGATAAAAAAATTGGAGAAGCGTTGGACAAAGTGTATAGAGCTCAAGGGGGACTACGTTGAAAAATAAAATGATTTATTTATCAAAAAATCTGTGTTTTATTCCAAAAGTCACGGACTTATTGACCCGCCCTCGTACTTTCCCTAAAATAAAGAATAAATTGCGTGGTCAGAGATTTTCATCACCTGAAGAAGCTATGGACGCCTACAAAACGGCCATTTGGGGTCTCCACCCAACTTCCGAATGGAATGGTTGCTTCAATGATTGGTTCCATCGTATGGAAAAATGTGTCAAATTTCGCGGAGAATACTTCGAAAAGCAATAAATACATTTTTAAATAGTAATGTTGTGTCACTTCCTTGATTCCCGAAATTTTCAGTGCCGCCCTCGTAATTATTTGTCTGCACACCATTGCCATATCTCTCTAGTGACTGAATTTAAATGTCTATATTGAATACTACCCATTCAGTTTATACACAAGATAACGGTCGTGTTATCAATTCTTAACAAAATCTCATAGCTACGAAGATTCTCGGTAAAAATCTTTAAACCAAAAAGGGCTGCTTTTAACTCTAAATCGTTAATATGTAAGTCTATCTCGTCACCAGTCCAATGTCCATGAGATTTTTGTCCGTTACAATAAGCTCCCCAGCCAGTTAGCGAAGCGTCCGAAAAAAATTGTAATGAAAACCATAGTGATTTAATTCTACTAAAACCTGTGTCTACCGTCTTTAGCCACCGCTCTTGGCGGCGCTCGGGGCGGCGCGCGCCCTTGTGGGTGTCTCAACAGTAGTTAGGGATTCGCTGGTTCTGCCTCATCACCTCAGCCTCTATGTGGAGTATAATTTATGTATGTACAAGTAGGAGTATAATGGGTATTTCGATGACCATTCGCTAAAAAAAAAGTTTGGTGTCAAATTGAGTGATTTGCCCATCCCGATCGATTGCGCTTATCCGTTTTTCAATATCTCTTGCGGTTCCAATGTTACGTTTTGCATTTACGTTTCGCTATCTAATGCTCGCCTCGGCGTCCTATTGTTCCCAATGAGGGTCCCCGTCCCCGAATCACTATCTGCTTATCACTTACGTCACCTCGCTTTATCACGACATGAGTAAAACAAAACAATTTTTCATTACATTTCTTTTATTTCACTCATTTAAACATTACATAAAGTGTTGCTACTAAATAACTTTTGATACTCTAATAGACTTTTCCCATTGAACTTATAATACAATACATTAAACTATACTCTCCACAAACTGATGTGAAATCATTTTGTAATCTACACGTGTTAAAATCCCATCTCCTGCAGTTTCGCCCCATAAATTATCACAGAACCGATCTGGTCTATGGATCTTGTATTTATGTTACATATCTGTATTATGTATGGTTTATGTATTTACTAAGAGGGGTATTACATATGAAAATAATGAATGAATAAATAAAAGAAACATAAATTTGGTACAATAATTTTATTTCGTAATACACACACACACACACACACTTATACACACACACGTTACACATTATAACTTAAATAGATCATACGTGTGTCATCATACTTTTCTTAGCTACTATAGTCTACAGTTACATTACGGTTTTTATCTATTTTTATAACATTATCAAACTCTGCATATACAATACAGTTAATCGTTTGAGAGAGACTAGAATCAAATCGAACCTCTAACCTCACACTACCATTTCTTATCAGATTCCAATGACTGTTCGTGTTTGATGATAAATCAGGGGTTAAATAAAATGATAATAGACAATAACCATTTCCATATTTTTCTCTTGATATCCCATTTACTCATTAAGGAAATGTATACCTATGTTTTAATGGAGTCTTCCAGGGGGCGTGAACTAACCATGTCCGATAGAAGGCCGACACCTGCACTCAACGCTTCTTTACCAATGGCTCGAGCACCACTAGAGAGTAGCGGTAAGACTGATCTAAATAACCCACCCAAAAAGCTACCGATGCCATGTCCACGTTGATATAGTACTACTTTATATATAACACCGATTTCTGATCCAGTCTGAAGGGAATAATAATGTTCATAAGGACAAATCATTTTATGACTACTACGAGAGCTGATTATAATTTTTGGAAGTGAAGTTTAATGCACACGGTACCAAACTGGAATGGTATTTTTTGTCCGGTGCTTGATCTTATATCTACTCCTATCTCGATAGTATCAAACTCCCTGCGCATTACAGGTAAGTAGTGAGGCGGTGAGAATGTGTACATTTTACTAGTACCATTACCACTATTAGTACAATAAATGTATTTAGACGGATCAAGTGGAATAATTCTTAATAATGATGTCATAACATCACCAACTATCTGTGGTTAAACAATATCACAATAAACAAATAACTGAGAAAGTAACTCCATGTGTAAGTTTGCAGGACATTTACCAATACCCACTTGACTTGAGACTTGAGTGTTAACTATGGTAAACACTCAAGTCTTGTAAAATATCTATATATCCATAGCAGTTGTTATGAGTAAAATAACGCCACATTTTAATTTTAAGTGTTCTCTGAAACCTTTCAACAATACTTGCTTTAATATCAGGGTTATTAATAGTTTTTAATAGTTTTTTGTAGTTAATAGTTTTACTTTTGAAAAAGATGTGCAACGGTGCACATCTTTCGAAATGAACTCGGTCCCTTTGTCAGATTGTGTATGTGTTAGGGTAACTTTAGCTTCATTAAATACACTTTCAAAACATAGTTTAGTGGTTTCAGAGTTTTTATGTTTAATGGGCCTTGCATATGCATATGTTTATCAATGCCACTATAACCTGCAGGGTGTGTGCAATGTTATGCATTTCTAATAAGGGGTAAATTTTTCCCAGTCTAACTTTTTTCTAACTTTCCCGCTATACTTTTCTCCACCAGTTGTTGTTGGAAACACTGCTTCAGTTGATGCACACTGTCCGATATCTTTTATATGAAGGCTATTTATGTATTATTCTTTTTGGGTTTCCAATGTAAGTAAGAGGTATTTTAATTTCTTTTAGTGCCTTGGCAAATGTTTCCCATCCTATAGGATCATTTCTTTTTAAAGGTCTTAGAGAATCGTTTATCAAGTCAATAATGTTACTCCCAGGAATTTATTTATTATCTATAGTTACTGTACCGGAATCGTTCCAATTAATTTTATTTTGACTCATAGATATTAAGTTTAATAATAACTCACCCTTTTTTGAATATGATTTGGGTATTAAACTTAATATTTGCTTTGAAGTGTATATAGGATTATTATTAACAGTTATATCCTGTTCACTTACGTCTTCAGTTGACGCCCAAAGAGTAACTGATTATTTACGGTTCGTATCATGATTTTTATTCACTCTAAACTAAATCAGTTCACTCTGAATATTATAATGTATAGGTAATTCATATGGTTGACGTTCTTCTGTAAAATGCAAATATCTCTGCAACGTTTGTAAGTATAAAATGCATTTTTTTACGATCTTCTACGTTACTTTTCAAAATGTTTTGCATTTCAGTATCTAACCGAGGTAAGGAATTTTCCACACTACTAGGTTGTTTTAACTTTTCAATAAGACTTGGTTCAATTAATAACATGTTTTTTAGCATTTTCCATCTTAAACAAGGTAATTTATCAATCCACTCAAAATAGATCCAAGAATTATGGGTAAAAATGCACCCCTTTTTGAATTATAATTTTTTTTCTTAATATTTTACTATTCCCTTTTCGTACTAATTTTCGAAGAATATCTTTATACTTGTACTATTATACTTGTTTAATTTTTTTTTCCTTTTCTTCGAGTGGTACTTTACCTTGTAGAACGTTATGAATACACTCTCAAATGCAATTTATTTCTTCGTCATAAGATTTCAAAAGAGCTTTAATATATTTTGGTTTTAATGTATGTAGTGCACGTAGCACAAGGATTTCCTTGTGCGTCAAGCTTTGATGCATTATTTATAAATGATTGGAATTTGTTTTTTGAAATTTTATTCCTAGCATATTTATATTCTTTAGTTGGTACATAAACAATGCAATGACCACCTAGAGGAAATATTTTAGTTTTCAATCGACACATGTCATTGGTTTCTTATTTTAAATCCACCATTAGATATCCATGGGGTTCATTTGTTGCATCTCTGTAAGCATCTTCAATGAATTTTGGATTTTCAGGAGATCTTGTTGGGCTAAATATCGTATTTGTGTTTTATCCCGAGGATTTTTAAATTAGATTATATAACCCGTATTCAATGATACATCTCATTATACTTTACCTTGATGAAATAAATTTTGGGAAATATAAAACGCACTCAAGTTTCTGTGGTGACTTCCTTTGGTGAATATATCAACAACACGTCCATCAGACTCTCGCATTAAATCATCAAGTATAAAGAGTTGTGGTTCCTTTCCATCAAACATACTAAGATCTGGTATACCTTGATAATAATTCACATTTTGCAAATTATATAATGGCTGCATTTCATCAAAACACCATGTTATTTGTGCAAAGTTAATTAACACTACAAACTGATTTTATGAGTTTTATAAACTTTGTTACAAAAACGGATTTCCCACAGCCACTTGGACCAGCAACTACGACAGTAAAAGGATGAATAAAATGAAACATCTTCACGTGTATATCCAAAAAGGTTTTTGAAATTAATGAAACAAGCTTTAATAAATTTGAAATATATTTTAAAATTTTGTTCGAAAACTCTTATAAGTAACATATTTAAATCTTAATTATTCTGTTTTTAAGAAAATCTTGATTATATACATACCTTTTATATTATATTTTACGATGTTATAGCACAATGAAACATTAAAAATTAAACATTCAGCACAATATTATACATAAAAGTATAGCTACTCGAAACAAAGTATTACAAACTAGTTTACAAAGGGAAAAAAAAATGTTCATTAGCATAAAATTATCTCATAACAAAGTATATCTTACATAAAAGAAATTAATCTTATTGACTAAGCTTAAAATACAGTATAACGTTATAATGACAAATCACATACAAACACAATATTTTTTTAGAAGGCTTTTATTTCACATAACGTTTCTCAATTTATAATGACCCCAAGCTAAAGTATCTATATCATTACTCATTAGACAATATTCATTATTTTTCCGTTGTTTTCATCTTTGAAAAAACCTAATTTTTTCTTATTTATCTGAGGATAACCATACCTATTATCAGAAGGATAATCAGATGTATCAAAATATTTTGGAAGATCCTGTTTAATATCATCATAGAAATTTTGTGTGTATATTTGATATACACACACCGGCATATTTAGCGGAACATAAAATAAAGGTTTGATATCACTATCATATAAGGTTGCTGGCTGGTTTATACGTCATTTAATTTAAAAAGAAATTATTTCAAAATAAGAAAACAACTGAACATCACATTTTATGCAATTGTTTTAATTTTATTCAAATACACCTTATCTGGAGCGAACTTCGAGTATTTCTTCCTTCTGAGTTTGATTTAAAATTTCATTGAAATACTGTTTTTGTTAGTTTTTTTTTAATTGCGTAACTTTTTGGAGTTGAGGACTGAATTATGCCTGACTTAGCCCCAACGGAGATTGCCAGGGCACTTGAAATGCGAAGAAATGGTCAAACCTACAGAGTGATATCCAGAGATCTTCGTCGACCAGTTTCAACGATCCAGTTTCACGAGATTAGTGATGAGTGCAGAATTCTCTTAAATCAAATTGACGGCAAAGAATATACAGACGCAAAGGAGAACGAAACATTCAGACAAATTTTGAAACTACAGTTGCATACGGTGGTGGATCAATAATGGTTTGGGCGGGCATTTGTTTTGGAGCTCGCACAGACTTGGTAGTGATTAACAGAGGGAGTCTGACTGCAGACCGCTATATCAGAGAAGTTTTAGAAGAAAATGTCGTACCGTTTGCCCCATATATCGGTGACGATTTTGTTTTTATGCAGGATAATGTTCGGCCGCATACCGCTCGGGTAACTCAAGCTTATCATAATGATCTGTTATGGAGTGGCCGGAGAGATCACCGGATATGAACCCAATAGAGCACGTTTGGGACTTGCTGAAAAGAAAAGTTAAGTCCAGAATTCCAGCTCCTGCCATCGTGGGTGAACTGCGAATCGCCGTAGTTGAGGAATGGCGGAGACTATCCCAGGAGACCATCGATAACATCATTCTCAGTATGCCTAGACGAGTAGAAACTTTAATAAGAGCACGTGGAGGAAATACGTAATATTAATCACCATTTTTCTAATTGAATTAACTGATATTTTAATATTAATTTTCACTTTTCCCGGTTACATGAAATGTTCAAAAATGTATCATTTTTCACAAATCGCCATTACTCGCAAAATCTGTTCTTAATGTGATCTCATTTTAAGTAAAACAAATGAAACTTTAAATAACAAAAGAAGTGTAGTAAGTAGATTTTAAAATAAAACCATATTTTTTAAGTTATGGACCTTTTTTTTGTGTTCCGCTAAATATGCCGGTGTATTTATTAAGCTATCAGTACCTGTATATAACAATTTAATATTATTTTTAAAGTTATTTATCATATAATCGTAGTGGAAATCATACATTAAAGTTTTATATCTAAAATGTATCATACATTATTTTCCGGCACTGGTATACATTTCCTTAATGAAGGAAATGGAATATCAAGAGAAAAATATGCAAACGATTATTGTCTTTTAGCATTTGATTTAACCCCTGATTTATCATCAAACACGAACAGTCATTGGAATCTGATAAGACATGGTAGTGTGATGTTAGAGGATCGATTTGATTCTAGTCTCTCTCAAACGATTAACTGTATTGTATATGCAGAGTTTGATAATGTTATAGAAATAGTTAAAAACTGTAATGTATAATATATATCGGTTCTGTGATAATACAGTATGAACACAATAGAGATCCGTAATTATTTGAGAAGAATTTGTGAAGGTTTAGAAGATAATGTATACGCCGCGAATCGTCTACCTATATATGTCCAAACCCCTACATACATTATTAGCAACTTAGACCCTGATAGTAAACCTGGATCCCACTGGATAGCCATACACATCAATGAAAATGGCTTCGGACAATACTTTGATTTCTTTGGACGTGCCCCCATGCGATATCACAAGGCTTATATGGCTTTATGGCGTTTGTGGAGAGTATAGTTTAATGTATTTATATTATAGGTTCAATGGGAAAAGTCTATTAGAGTATCAAAAGTTATTTAGTAGCAACACTTTATGTAATGTTTAAATGAGTGAAATAAAAGAAATGTAATGAAAAATTGTTTTGTTTTACTCATGTCGTGATAAAGCGAGGTGACGTAAGTGATAAGCAGATAGTGATTCGGGGACGGGGACCCTCATTGGGAACAATAGGACGCCAAAGCGAGCATTAGATAGCGAAAAGTAAATGCAAAACGTAACTTTGGAACCGCAAGAGATTTTGAAAAACGGATAAGCGCAATCAATCGGGCATGGGAAAAACCCTCAATTTGACACCAAACTTTTTTTTTTTTAGCGAATGGTGATCAAATACCCATTTTACCCATTATACTCCACACAGAGGCTGAGGCGATAAGGCAGAACCAGCGAATCCCTAACTACTCTCATCGTCTGTCGCTGGCCCTGACGTGTTGGCCCCGCACCCGGCCTCCATTGATGCGGGGCATTGTACTTTTGCCGATTTATGTAGGAAAAAGGAGCAGAGTTAGTGCTACTAGGAAAATTGTGCTTAAGAGACTGGACCGATTTCTGGACAGATTTGGCTGCTTTTAACCTCTCGGGTAAATCATCCCCAAATAAATATTTGTCTGTTTAAGAATCATTTAATGCCGCCTTAACTTCAGTGTTAATAGAAGAATTAATAAATTTTTTGGGAGGTCTGGCGCGTACGCTTCTGGAGACTGCGGCGACATCGCCTAAACCCGGTCATTCTCTAGAGCAGTATCATGATGATCTGTCAATAACCAAAACTGCAATTAAAGGTACATTTATAAACAGCAAAAACCCCTGGTATTGGTGGTTGCGTGTTCAATTTTGTTTTCGAACAGCAAATTCAGGGCATTTGCTGTATATCGTAATTCACATTATACGAGGGCGGGTCAATAAGTCCGTGACTTTTGGAATAAAACACAGATTTTTTGATAAATAAATCATTTTATTTTTCAACGTAGTCCCCCTTGAGCTCTATACACTTTGTCCAACGCTTCTCCAATTTTTTTATCCCTTCCAAAAAATATGATTTGTCGAGGTCCTCAAAATAGGCCTTTGTTTGCGAGATGACTTCATCATTGGAGTCAAATCTTTTTCCACCGAGCCATTTTTTCAGGTTTGGGAACAAGAAGTAGTCACTCGGAGCCAAATCTTGAGAATAGGGTGGATGTGGGAGCAATTCATAGCCCAATTCATGGATTTTTGCCATGGCAACTGCACATGTGTGCACCCTTGCATTGTCTTAGTGAAAAAGAACTTTTTTCTTGGCCAAATGAGGTCGGTTTTTTTTCAAATCCTCATTGAAGCAGTCCAATAAGTTGGCATAATATTCCCCATTAATTGTTCTTCCCTTTTGAAGATAGTCAATGTGGATTATCCCACGTGCATCCCAAAAAACAGTCGCCATAACTTTATTGGCTGACAAACCCACCTTGGCCTACTTTGGCGCCGATTCACCCTTAGAAACACACTGTTTTGACTGTTGTTTGGTCTCTGGTATATTGTGATGGATCCATGTTTCGTCCACGGTTAGAAAACTCCTCCATATTGTGATTAAACAACGCCAAACCTTCCTGTGAAATTGTTACACGATTGCGTTTGTGGTCGACTGTGAGCAAACGCGGCGGAAAGCTTTTTCATGCCCAAGTGATCATTCAAAATTGAAACCACTGAGCCATGCGAGATGCCTATGGCTTCCACAATCTCTTGCACTTTCAATCTTCGGTCGGCCAACACCATATCGTGAATTTTTTCGATTGTTTCGGGTGTAGAGACCTCAACTGGGCGTCCAGGACGTTCGGCATCTTCAGTGCTTGTACGGCCACAACGAAATTCAGTAAACCACTTTTTACCATTGAAATCGATGGTGCAGAGTCCCCATAGTATTTATCAAGCTTAGACTTGGTCTCGGTAATGGTTTTTTTTCGCAAAAAATAATGCTTAATAAGCACACGAAATTCACTTTTTTCCATTGTTTCCTTAAGTTACTGGATAGTCTGATAAAGATAGCTGTAAAACACAAACTAACTGACGCAGCAAGTTCAAATTCTGATAGGAGTCAACTGACAGATGCCTGTTGACAGGAGTAGTGTTGCTTTTTCAGTAAGGAGGTTAGAAATTCAAAAAGTCACGGACTTATTGACCCGCCTTAGTATGTAGGTAGATGGAAAAAAAACTACAGTAGTACGTCGCCATTGTGCAATGTTTTTCATTACATTATGACTTTTTACAAATGGATAATGTATATCAATGGATATAGCCCTGGTTATTATAATTATAATATTAATTAGTAATTATAATGTTAGCTATTCGTATCGAATTTAAACTTACTTTCTGTAATACTCGACGAAGATGAAATCCTTCTGCTTCGTTTCGTCCATTTTCTTTCCAATCTGCTTATCTTCCTTCGAATATTTTCTTCCTTATCCGGACTCCTGCGTTTCTTCCCCATGTTGAGAGCACACACCGTAGATACGTGGGCGGGTCAATAAGTCCGTGACTTTTGGAATAAAACACAGATTTTTTGATAAATAAATCATTTTATTTTTCAACGTAGTCCCCCTTGAGCTCTATACACTTTGTCCAACGCTTCTCCAATTTTTTTATCCCTTCCAAAAAATATGATTTGTCGAGGTCCTCAAAATAGGCCTTTGTTTGCGAGATGACTTCATCATTGGAGTCAAATCTTTTTCCACCGAGCCATTTTTTCAGGTTTGGGAACAAGAAGTAGTCACTCGGAGCCAAATCTTGAGAATAGGGTGGATGTGGGAGTAATTCATAGCCAAATTCATGGATTTTTGCCATGGCAACTGCACATGTGTGCACCCTTGCATTGTCTTAGTGAAAAAGAACTTTTTTCTTGGCCAAATGAGGTCGGTATTTTTTCAAATCCTCATTGAAGCGGTCCAATAAGTTGGCATAATATTACCCATTAATTGTTCTTCCCTTTTGAAGATAGTCAATGTGGATTATCCCACGGGCATCCCAAAAAACAGTCGCCATAACTTTATTGGCTGACAAACCCACCTTGGCCTTCTTTGGCGCCGATTCACCCTTAGAAACACACTGTTTTGACTGTTGTTTGGTCTCTGGTGTATTGTGATGGATCCATGTTTCGTCCACGGTTAAAAAACTCCTCCATATTGTGATTAAACAACGCCAAACCTTCCTGTGAAGTTGTTACACGATTGCGTTTGTGGTCGACTGTGAGCAAACGCGGCACCCATCTTGCGGAAAGCTTTCTCATGCCCAAGTGATCATTCAAAATTGAAACCACTGAGCCATGCGAGATGCCTATGGCTTCCACAATCTCTTGCACTTTCAATCTTCGGTCGGCCAACACCATATCGTGAATTTTTTCGATTGTTTCGGGTGTAGAGACCTCAACTGGGCGTCCAGGACGTTCGGCATCTTCAGTGCTTGTAAGGCCACAACTAAATTCAGTAAACCACTTTTTTACCATTGAAATCGATGGTGCAGAGTCCCCATAGTATTTATCAAGCTTAGCCTTGGTCTCGGTAATGGTTTTTTTTCGCAAAAAATAATGCTTAATAAGCACACGAAATTCACTTTTTTCCATTGTTTCCTTAAGTTACTGGATAGTCTGATAAAGATAGCTGTAAAACAGAAACTAACTGACGCAGCAAGTTCAAATTTTGATAGGAGTCAACTGACAGATGCCTGTTGACAGGAGTAGTGTTGCTTTTTCAGTAAGGAGGTTCGAAATTCAAAAAGTCACGGACTTATTGACCCGCCATAGTAAGTTGCGAACGTGCGAAAGGTTCGGCACGGAAACACGTAATGAAAAGCCCGCGTTTAAGCACCTAACAAGTCGTGACAGGCAACTTAGAGATGACATGTACTTTTTTTTTAACATCTCTAAAATACGTGCAAGGGTGACGAATGGGGGCGCCACTATACAATAAGTAAGCATAAATCGCTAAGAAGTCGCGAAATATCTATTTTACAAAAAAAAACTATGAACCGTTACTCATACTGTCTGATATGGTGTACATATTGTTAATCTTCTGAGAATTGTTTCGTCTTTGAATTTTGCGAAAGAACAGTTATTAAAAAAAAACATAATGCTTAGTACAATTTTTTTTAATAAAATAAATACGGAAACTTCCATTAAACAGTGACAGAAATCAACCTCAAATATAAAAAAGCTACATACTGAAATATTTATTCTAATCTGACGGCCAACTCTACCACCGCGCGCTCATTCGTCAAACCAAATAACGTACGCTTCCGCGACTTCCTGTTACACACTACACACATCCGTCCCTTATCTTCCGTCCGGTTTATCTGTTTCGGAGCTACGATGCCACGGACAGATACACTCACACACACTCACTCACACACACTCACACACACACACACACTCACACACACACACACACACACCCACACCCACACACCCACACACACACACACACACCCACAACACACACACACACACACACTTATAACACCCCTCTGTTATCGTCGGGAGTTACGTAAATGGTCATCTGGCAGACTCAGGAGGCATTGAGCAGCAGCACCCTCCCAAACACCGAAATATGATAGCAATTTTACTACTACGAGTACCATATTTCGGTGTTTGAGAGGTTTCGGTGAAACTGCTGATTCTTTTTCGAGTAGTAAGGTTGATTAAAGTAAAAGTTGCTTTTATTCAAGAGTATAATATTCACTCTTGAAATTTTGGGCACTGACTGAAAAAACACTCTGTTTACCGGGGCAAAGTCGTTGTCATGCAAATCTGTTGCTGGCTAACATTACGTTAGTAATATACATGTATATTCTTGGCAAACAGTCTATTACTTTACATATAGCAAATTAAAGAGTAATATTGCGGGCTGATGTTATTTGACAAGTGCGGTGTCCAAATGCTTCAATGTTTTAGCTGCAACCAAGAAGGTGCAGGTTCGATCTCGGATGTCATTTACCAACGAGATTTAGTTACTAAATCTCGTGCAACAACTGCAATAGTGTCCCACACACTTTAGAAATCTTCTATCTCATTCTCTCGCAAGTAGAGGTCTTTTTATTTTCACTGTTTCGTTTCATTGAGTTTCAAATCAATGCAATGTTGTAACTACTCAAATCACGCTAATACAATAGAGCTCAAAATCGATGTGCCGATTGTCGAGCTGTCAGATTTGACGTTGACATTTGACTCGACACGTAAGTCTTAGATTTTCAGCTCTATAGTATTAGCGGAGAATTCTATTTCCAGTGCTCTGAATTTTCACTGGCGGGCGTTCCGGATATCGGAGTATGTAGTCCCAGGCTAAAGGACTCCACAGACGAGAGGCCGGTTGTTTCAGTTAGAACTGACGTCAGATCGGCCTGAACGGATTCGAGCACATACACGGAGAAAATCGCCTCCGACCGAACTGACGTCAGTTCGGCCCTTAGATTAGTAACGCCTAGATAGTCTTCAAACAAACGCATCGTACAAGGTGAATCAAGCAACAGATAGATGTAGGCGTAAGCATTACATACCGACACGCACACAAACAAAACTTTAAAGTTGTGGAGTCTGTGCTTTTAAAATTGGAGTTATTGTGTTTGATTTTCTTTATATCGTGAGATGTAAAAATATAACTAATATTTCATTTTAAACCATCTAAACACAATTTGTGAACTTTATTTATATTAAACTGATATTAAGGAATATATTAAGGATTATCTTAATACGGGGAATACTTTAAATTGATATAAAAAAATCAGAAAATAATAAAAAAACTCTGTCTTAGTTGCAACTATTAGTTAGCTTAGTTAGTTCAGGCCGAACTGAAGGAAAACCGGACCAAGTATGGGGCCACTAATAGTGCTAACCTGAGATGCTCGGATTTCGTTCGGCGAACATAATTATAAATAATTGAATTTCCCACTGTCCACGTCATCATCATCATCCATCATTCTCTCCGTACCGAATCCGAACGTATGGACGGTCGGGCAGGACCACGATTGACGATATCAATGACTTTGGAATCGTCGCTTTTCATACGTTGTCCGTAATTTCCACAGAAAAACGACGATTGCCGAGGGCCATTATCAACATGGTATGATGGATGACATGGTTTGTATGTACGGTCCGAACGACTATGACGAAAATAATAATCAATCTTCATCTCATTTGAGCTATCTGAGATATAGATTTCAATACATTTCAACGATCCTAGGATTAACTTCGCGTCAATTTACGTCAATTTTTGTTTAAAATCTAGGATTGAGTCACTCTAAGTGGTCCCATACACGGTCTGGTTTTCCTTCAGTTCGGCCTGAACGGATGCAAAATCGTATCGTCTGTGTGCAATTTCGACATCGCATCAGTCGGCCGTATGGACTAAAGCGATTCGTTCCAGTGTTGCCAACTCTGTTTTTGCGAAACTGCTAAACTCGCGTCGTTTTCTACTAAAAACTACTAAAAGAGTACCGATAACTATAAAATGGGTACTAAACTTAGGAATGCCTAAAAGTTTTTTTAGGGATTTTGTGTTTACAAACATGCATACATTTTCAGGTTTAATATTTAACCGTTAAATTAAAAAAATATAGTAGGAGATATTACATATATGTAGGGGAGGTCCAAGATAAACACTTATTTTTGCTCGTTACAAAATTTATTTAATCACCCAAAATTACACAGCAGTTTTCGTTATGGCATCGTGAGAGAGAGAGACATAGACAAGAATTATCCATAGATAACAGATCATATCATAGACTATACACAGACTAAATAAAGATATTTGTTCATGGATTAAGCTAAGTGCATATTACTAAAAAAATCCTACAACTCGGCCATCCTACCTGTCAGTCTGTCCCCAGACTGATTACATTTTGTATTATAATAATTACAATAAATCTAGAATGGTACAACTTGCTTACAATACATCTGCAATAAATCTACAATGGTATAACATAGCAAAATTAACTTAGTTTTAACTTAATTATCTTGTTTCCCTATACCCAAAAATCTTATACAAAAGAAAAACATCTTAACATACCTTTACAACTTTAATCTTTAAACTCTATATTCTTACTAAAAGATATGTTTTTGTTATAAAGTAACAAATTAATAAGCTTAACTACTAATTAACACAATACCATACATCAACCTTTAACTTTTAGAATATCATAAAAAACATTATCTTAAAAAAAACAGTTAATATCAAACTAAGGCCATCTTTTCATAAAATCGACAGCAGTAGTGGTATTAATAGGACCTTCCTTACCTCTATCAATTTTTTCAACTTCATATCTGTCCTTTCCAAGATCTTTTTTCACTCGGTATGGCCCAAAATATTTCGGTTTCAGTTTTAAGGCATTACCGAACTGAGTTCGCTGGATATCTACAAGATAACCTTCTTTGTACCTAGCTCCTTCTTTTCGTTTTTTTTATCATAAGTCCTTCTGTTTTCTTCTTGAATTCTGAATATTTGAGATGTAGCTTCTTTTCTTATTTCATCTCGTTTCTGCATAAAATCTATCCTGTTTTCTTCTTCTAAATATTCTAAAATGTCCATGTCTTCTTTTGACTTTATTTTTACTCCGGTTAACAATTCGAACGGAGTTGTGTTTATAGATCTCTGATAAGTACCATCGATAACACGTTGAAGCTTGCTAACATACTTGTACCAGTGGCCAGGTTCTTCAATGCACATCTTTGTTAGCGTCGAAATGATAACACGATTCAGGCGTTCAACTTGACCATTTCCTCGAGGTATTCCAGTCGTAATAGTTAAATGTTCAATTTGTTCCTCCTGGCAATATTCCTCAAACTCTTTCCCTGTAAAAGCTGTGCCTCTATCGGTTATTATTCTTCTTGGGTTACCATAGTCCTTTTGGTGCAACTTTAGTTTTTCAACAGTTTCTTTTGCTGTCACTGATTTCACTGGATATATCCACACAAATTTGGTAAAGCCATCAACAATACTAAGAATGTAATTATACATTTTCTTCGTGGCATCTAGCGGACCTAAATGATCACAGTGAAGAGTATCAAATGGCAATTCTCCTTTACAAATTGGATTTAAGAGTCCTTCTTTCTTGCCCAATTTTCTATTGGCTAGTATACAAGGTACACAGGTCGAAATTATTTTTTGTAATTTAGTTTCTAAGTTAGGAATAAAGTATTCTTTTTCAACTATATCCTTCACCTTCTTATATCCAAAATGTCCCATACCATGAGCTCTTTTAATAATTTCTAAGTCCATTATTTCAGGAACTGCTAATTTCTTTTCCACGCCTTTGTAAATTACATCATTTTCTAAAAAATAATCTTCATAATCTTTTTCTTTTAAAATTTCCTTTATGGTTCTCAATTTATCATCTTCATCTTGAGCCTTCTTAATTCTTGCGTGAAGCTCTACATTCACCAAGCATATGTTTCTACTAAGAGCATCCACATGCTGCATCTTATCACCTGCTCTATGTTCTATAGAGTAATCAAAATCCTGTAGGTAGAGTACCCAACGAGCAATTTTAGCTGGCACATCTCTCTTGTTCAAAGTTTTCTGAAATGCTTGACAATCCGTAACAATTTTAAATTTTATTCCCAAAAGATATCTTCTAAATTTTTTAACTCCTTCAATAACTGCTAAGGCTTCCAGCTCATAGCTGCTGCACTTCTGCTGAGGTTCAGTAGTTTTCCTACTCATATAATGTACTGGATGTAGCTTACCATCATAAGAATCTCTCTGCATTAACACAGCTGCATATCCATATTTTGATGCATCCGTGTGAAGTTCAGTATCTAAGTGGATATCAAAAATCTTTAAAACTACACACAGCACAGTCTATTTTTTAATTCTTCAAATGCCTTCATATGCTCTTCTCCAAAAATAAATTCACTAGACTTCTTTAGCAAATCGCTTAATGGTTTTGCAATCAGTGCATAATTTTGAATAAATTTTCTGAAATATGAGGTGAGACCAATAAAACTATGTACTTCCTTAATATTCTTAGGTACTGGATAGTTCTTGACTGCCTTTATCTTTTCCGTTGAAGGTCTTACTGTTCCATTGGAAATATTGTGGCCTAAATATTCAACGGATGTTCGTAATATCTGCGATTTTTTCCAATTTATTTCCAATCCATATTCAGCTGCCACTTTCAATACTTCTTGGAGTCTTACAATACCTTCTTTTTCATTGTCGGATAAGATAATTAAGTCATCGATGAATATCAGAATTATCTCTCGTCTTATCAAATCTGAAAAAATTATATTTATATACCTGGTAAAGTACTTCGGACACACAGATAAACCAAATGGAGCTTTCAAGAACTCGTATTGTCCTTCCGGGTTGCTCGTAACAAATGCTGTGTACTTAATAGAATCTTCTTCAATTGGCAAATGGAAAAACCCATTTTTTAAATCTAAAGTGCTATAGAATTTCACATTACTTAATTTATCAATATGATCATCTATGATAGGAAGAGGATATTCATCCTTTACCATCTTTTGATTAATTTTTCTATAATCTATACCACACTCGGGTTCCCCCATCTTTTTTCTTTACTAAAACCAAGGGGCTTGCATACTCAGAAAAACTTGGTCGAATAATGTTTTTTACTAACCACTCATTGATCTGTTCTTGAACAATCTTTTCTTCTGTTAAAGCCAATCTTCTTGGACGTTGCGCAATCGGTATATCATCTTTTAAAACAATTTTCAACTTAATGGGTGCATCTTTGATTTTCAGAGGTTTATATTTGTTAATAATATCTTGAACTAACGGACGCTCATCATTCAAGCTGGAAAATAAACATATATTCTGCAAATATGTGCTATCATAGCATAATGGCCTTACTTCGACACAACCTTTATTAATTACTGCAATAGTGTTTACTAAAAATGGCTGACCCAATATTATATTGTATGGTATAGCATTAGTGGGTACAATATAAAAACAAATGTTGTAAGTGTGTTGGTCTACAACCAAATCAATGTTCAACTTTCCAATTGAAAACACTTTACAAGAACCTAAACCAGTCAGAGACATTTTTTCTGGTATATATTCACACTTTAGCTTAGAAAACAAATCATAAGTTATTAAATTTACCTCGCTGCCTGTATCGACTAAGCATTTTACCAAAGAATTACATATTTTAACATTTTTAACACAATTGTTTACTGACGACGGACATATTGTCTTTGTTGACATTTAGAATTCGTTGACACTGACAGGTGTCAGACTGACATTGACACATCTGCGGAGTGAAGTTAGGAGTGAAGTTAGTGATGTTGACTTGCTCACTCACCGGATCCTCGGAATAACAATCGCGACTCACACGTTTCCGTTCTCGTTCACCTTCTCCGGTCACCGCCATGATGGATTGACGATTTGAAATTTCTCCGTTCCCGCTCCCGCCATGTTTATGACCTTTGTTCTTAGGTACATTCCTGCAATCTTTTCCGATATGCCCGAACTCGTTGCACCTGAAACATTTCACGCCGTTACCACATTTATTCGATGCATGGCCCTTTTCCCCGCAGTTATAGCAGCGCAGAGACGAAGACCTCGCCGTGACTTCTTTGTCTTCTCGCCGCTGTGGAATGTTCTTGAACTTCTTACTTGTTTTTTGCTTGAAACTCTCGTATAGGGTTAGCTTCTCTTTTAGAGTTGCGTACGTCGTAACACCGTAGAACAAAAGCTTGTTTGACTCGTAATCTTCGATACCATCGATAATGTACTGTATAGCCACGTAGTCTGGAAATTTCGCCCGTTTGCCCAATTCTTTCATCACGAGCATGTACTGGTAGTATGATTCGTTGCTTCGTTTTTTTCGCGTGCTCATTATTTCATGCATCTGCTTGCTATTAACAGATTCCGGAAATTCTCGGATGATCGCGGCTTTCAGTTCATCGTAGGTACGAAATGTTTTCTCCGTTTTCAGCCACAATTCTGCCGTTCCCGACAAACATCGACGGGCTATAATAAGTTTTTGTTGAGATGTCCACCCAAATATCTCGGCGTTGTCGTCGACATCTTGGCACCATTTTACCGATGAGTATGTCATATCGTCGCCGGTGAATTTCGGCAAGGATTCCATCGAGTTCCATGTATTACCCGTAGTGTCTCCCTCGTTATTTTTGCAGCTCTCTGCCATGATTTCGTCGTCTTCACCCTTCTTACCGCCAAAACCTCGCGTCGACGTCGTGTGGAGGTTATGCCGGCCGGTCGCGTCGTGTGCCGGTGAATTAAGTCTTTTCTCGTTGCGTCGTAAATCGTCGTAATCTTCAAAAATTTATTGCTCGACACTTAGACCTCCTATCCCGGACGAGAATTATGTAGGGTAGGTCCAAGATAAACACTTATTTTTGCTCGTTACAAAATTTATTTTATCACCCAAAATTACACAGCAGTTTTCGTTATGGCGTCGTGAGAGAGAGAGACATAGACAAGAATTATCCATAGATAACAGATCATATCATAGACTATACACAGACTAAATAAAGATATTTGTTCATGGATTAAGCTAAGTGCATATTACTAAAAAAATCCTACATATATATAAATTAAATCGGTAGTTTTAAGCGACTTAACGGACTCGTGCTACTATGTGCTAATATTATAAGGTATATATTATAACATAATAGCACATAGAAGCAGGCCACTTTGCATATTATGATTACTGTCTAGCTATTTTCTACAAAACCACTACTCACAACTAAATTTCTACTAAGGAGGGAATAAAATATAAAATTTAGTAGTAAAACTTTGTAAAAAAACTACGTTGGCAACATTAATTCTGACTTGTACGGATGGACTGAACGGGATAAAATGGGACTGAACGGTAATAAAATTCAAGTGTAAAATAAAACCGGTCAAGTGCGAGTCGGCATATGAGTTCCGTACAAAACGGAAAAAAATACGTTTGTTGTATGTGAGCCTCAAATTTTTATTTTATTCTGTTTTTATTATTTGTTGTTATAACGGCAATAGAAATACCTACATAATAGATTTGTGAAAATTTTAACTGTTGAGCTATCACGGTATAAGAAGGTTAAGATACAGCCTGGCGACAGACGGACGAACAGCAAAGTCTCAGTAATAGGGTCCCGCTTTTACCCTTTGGGTACGGAACCCTAAAAATGGCACGTGGTAATAAGAAATTTAGAGTTTATTAAAGTAATTAAAACTTTAAAGCCACTATGGTTTATAAAATCTAAAGATTTTAAAATAAAGAGAAATGATTTCTATAACATATTACTGGAAAAATGTGTGACACAATAATTCGATTTCGTACATAGTGTGATTACAATTGCAGCAAAATACAATAAATAAATAAAATAATAGCCTAAACCAGGGATCCCCGACCTATTTTGGACAAGTGACCCCTTTTCCAAAATGAACTGTTATCTCAGACCCCCATGGCCAAATTACATACTTTTAAGATCAACCCCCTTATTAATGATGCTCCGCTAACTTAAAACAGCTGCTACAGAGTGTTATTTTTCATTATGACTTAGGTCAATAGAAGAAGACAGAGTAGTTAGCAATGCTTTAAGTTAGCAGACTATTAGATATTAATAAGGGGGCCTATCTTTAGTTTTTTTCCTATTGATACAAAATACCTAGGTACTAAGGTACCAGCTGGAAAACTTTGCACTTGGTTAAGTGAGTAAAGTTGACTTCATTTTCTCATCAAAATTTAACAAATAAAAAAACAAACAATTCAGTAAATATCAAGTTTAATTTATAATGATTATTACAAATTAAGTACTTAAAGAATCTTAAGTAGGTAGGAAATTATATTTAAAAAGTATTAATTCGCAAAGAGAAAATAAAACATTCAGTGTGATGGATGAACCTAGTGACTGTCTACCAATCTAGCTACATCCGGTTCAATATTGGTGAGTTGCAGCCTTAAATCTCCACGTTCGTTGATTTTCAAACAGTTTCTTTGTTTCGTGAAAATGTTTGTTACCACACAAGCTTTTTTCAACTAGGTATGATGATGGAAAAGCGATAAGGTATTTTTTAGCAATGTTCCACAATGTAGGATACTGTGTTTCAATGTTGCGTTGCAACCAGAACTTATAATTGATGCCTTGGTTGAACTTCTGCTTAAGCTCTTCGTCTGTGCTGATGGTTATCAACTCTTCTTGCATTATCACATTGGCTTCGTCTATGGCTGTAGTATTGTACGGATTTATTATCCATTGAGAAATTTGTAAATTTAAAAAATCCTCAAACCTCTCCGTAAAATCCTTGTGTAATGCGTCACTTGGAGTGACATATAATAAAATGTCATCATTTTGAAGCATTTCTGCTAATTTTGACAAATGCGGAAACTGCTAATATTCTATTCTGCCTAAATTTTTTTTATAAAGGATTAGTTTACCCACGAAAGTCGATATTATTGATTTTGTTTTAATCAAGTTAAGATCGTCACCCTGCAGCTGCAAATTAACTTTGTTGAACATTCCAAATATATCAGTCAAGTAATAAATATCTGTTTTACAATTGTTCAGATTTTCTTTCAAATTCGGATCTTTTTCTTGTAAAAACTCCAACAAAGATTCAAAAATGGCTGAAAATCTTTCTAAGCCTCTTGATAACCAGCGAACTTCAGTGTGCAGAAGTAATCTAGTAAAGACTTCGTAGTTTTCCTCACATAGCTGAGCAAATAACCGAGAGTTCAAAGAATTGTTTCGAATCTTGTTGATAGCATTTATTACATATTGTAAAGACTTATGCAATATAGGACTCAGCTTTTTTGCTGCTAAATGCTGCCTGTGAATCACCCAGTGAATGACCAGTACATCAGGTAGATGTCCCTTTAAATGAGCTATAAAACCACGATGACAACCAACCATAGACGGTGCAACATCAGTCGCAACAGAAACAATGTTCTTCCATGGAATAGCTTTGTTAGTAAAAAAATGTTCCACGGCCTGAAAAATCGATTCGCCTCTGGTATTAGTCTCTAAATATGTAGCAAAAAGCAGTTCATTGCCGGGTAATGTAGACTCGACCAACTGGAGAGAGAATCTGGTGGTCTGTAAGAACTTGCATAAAATGTTTTCCACATCGCGTCCCATCACGTCTATGCGTCTCTGAACGGTGTTATTGCTTAAAGGTATTCTCTTTAAAATATCATGTGCGGACTTGTGCAACACATTGTTAAGGACCTCCGCAATGGCTGGTAAGATAAGCTGCTCTCCAATTGTGTGGGGTTTCCCCGACTTCGCTATTAGTAAAGATATATTATAGGACGCTCGTAAACCATCATCGCCCTTAATAGATGATGACGCAAACATCGATCTTATGGATGGCCTTTTGTCTAGTTTTTCTTTAAGTACTTGAAAAAATGATAAGGGCCTACTTTTTTTGTCAGCATGTACTGTAAGTGTAAGTAATTTTTACAAATACTTTTATACCTACCTATTTAAAATATGTTGTGTTTACCATAGGGCAAAAAAAATTACAATCAAATACTAAAACAAATTAAACTAGTAAATTTTTACAATTGAAACAACTAAGGCAACTGCAAACTATTGCAAACAATTACAGATAGCTCAATTGATCACTATCACACAGTGGGGTAATGCTGATACGCTGTGCCGCATAAAAACTGTTTGGTACATACACTGTAAATTTGTCATAAACTGCAGATATTGTATGGTTACGCTATTAACTCGCGTAGGGAGCTCAGCATTTTGTAAATTCTTTTTCAGTCACTTTACTTCACTTAATTTAAGTATGTAATAACTTTGTAATCTCTTGAAATAAATGAGTACTTATATGAGTTATTATCGTTCAAGCTCCAACGAATTTCAAAACGCAAATGAACTTTCAACCTAAGTGCAAGCTCATTAAATAGTAAAATATCAGGAACACGTTTGGACTTGTTGATCGTTCGTGTAAAATTGCGTAAGCGTCAAATAGAGAGCAAGTCAAAACGCGCCTGAAAGACGTACGCTCGAACTCATTATCTTGCACAAACTTGTCCACACTGACCTTTGGGAATCCCTGGCCTAAACTGACCAAGAGCATGTCACGACATGTCTAAGGAGGGTTCCGTAACTATCAACGCGCAAAAGGTTTTCTTTGAATTACTACAAAAGTTTTTGGTCATAAAGTTATTACAGAATCTAGGAGAGCGGCGGACAGACAGACAGACGGACGGGCAGAGTGAAATTATAAGGGTTCCTTAAGTATTACGGAACCCTAAAAACACGACATAGTAAGTATGAAATGTTATGTCCGAACAATTTGACATGTATTAAGTCAAATATTTAAAACATTTTAAAATAAAATCATATTATATCGCCATCTTGCTGCCATATTGTGAATTGTGAAAATGTTACCAGTAAAAATAAATTTATTTAAAAATTTAAATGGCTAACTAATAGTTGCAACTAAAGGCAGCCACAGACGAGAGGCCGATCGTTTCAGTTAGAACTGACGCCTGAACGGATTCGAGCCCATACACGGAAAAAATCGCATCCGACCCAACTGACGTCAGTTCGGCCTGGACGGATTCGAGCACACACACGACACGATTTTGTATCCGTTCAGGCCGAACTGAAGGCAGACCGGACCATGTATGGGCCCCTTCAGACAAAGTTTTATAATATTTTTTGGTTTTTTTAATTATCAATTTAAAGTATTGCCAGTATTAAGATAATCCTTAATATATTCCTTAATACCAGTTTAATATAAATAAAGTTCACAAATTGTGTTTAGTTGGCTTAAAATGAAATATAAGTTATATTTTTTTATCTCACGATATTAAGAAAAACAAATACAATAATTCCAAAAGAGTACACACTCCACAACTTTAAACTTTTGTTTGTGTGCGTGTCGGTATGTAATGTAGATAACAGAAAGATAAAACAAATTGCTTGCTTCACTTTGTACGATGTGTTTATTTGAAGACTATCTAGGCGTTATTAATCAGACAGTTGGATGCGATTTTCTCCGTGTATGTGCTCGAATCCGTTCAGGCCGAACTGACGTCAGTTCTAACTGAAACGATCGGCCTTCGTCTGTGGAGACCTTAAATTTTGGATACGTTATTAATTTCGGACGTTGAGCGAGACCGGATTCGGTGCGCAGATTTGGTCCGCTTGTCTGTTAGCACTATAAAGTAATTCGAAAGCTCATTAAGTCTGCCCCGTCGTAGGATGTAATATTGTTATACTAATAAATGTATAATATACCCTCTCATTGAGGAGAAATTTGTGCCAAAACTTATTAGGCGCGTTTGGCATTTTTGACATTGAACTCGCGACATTATTACCGACACCAGTGCGATATGAGGTAGGTTGGGGGCCTGTGCGCAACACCAGAGGAGTTGTGGAAGTGCGTCTCCAGGTCACGGGTCCAACCTTTCGACCCCCCTTGGCCCTCCGGTAACCTCACTCACTCGGCGAAACACGACTCAAAAGTTATTAACGACGGTTTTCTGTGAGACCGTGGAATTTATCTGGTCCATTCGTGCCGAAGCATGGCTCTCGTACAATATACAATGCATACATTTCGGTGGCCACCAGTGCGCGCGGCTAAGGGTATGAAAAAGAAAAGTTTAAATCACTCAACTGTTTAAATGTTGATTCTCACTGATCATGATGTAGACTTTCCCATGACCCATGCGAAACTTATCAGGAACTGTATGTTGCCCGCGACTTCGTGCGCGCAAAAGTTATTCTCGCGGAAATCGTACATTTTTCTGCGATAAAAAGGAGCCTGCCTATGTCCTTCCCCGTGGTCTACTCTATGTCTGTGCCAAATTTCATCAAAATCAGCGCAATTTCGGGTAAAATAAGCTATATAATTTGCGTAGTCGGGTTATAGTTTTAAATTTTTGCTGATTGTGACTGTGACAGTCAGAACTTCCTAAATTATTTCAATATGAAAATTATCCAAATCGGTCCAGCCGTTCTCGAGTTTTAGCGAGACAAAGGATCAAATTTAGTAGTCACGTTTCGAACGGGCATTAGTGTATTTCTGATGATGATGAATGGATAGAGATATGCGATATCGACCCTTATTGGTCTGGGACCGCCCCTTGCACTAGACTGAGGCGGTTCAGTCGGTTGCGCCGCACTTTCATACAAATCGCGCGCCGTGTCGGTGCATTACATTGTGCATTGCTTCTTCGCGTCGCGTTGTGCGAAACGAGGTTACCGCGCAAAATGTTTTGAGAACTTGATTATGAAAAAGTGAGCTTCTTATTTAGAGGTAATTCAAATTTTTTCTATTAATTTTTAGGGTACCCGTACCCGATCGGTAAAAACGGGATCCTGTTCCTAACACTCCACTGATCGTCGCGTCTGTTTGTCGTAGGCTGTATCTCCCGGAATGTGATAGCTTGAATTTTCACTGATGTATTTCTGTTGTCGCTATAACTACATACACTAAAAACAACTATATAATAAATATTTACGTGGGGATGAACAAACGTTTTTTATTACGCTTCGTGCGGGAGTCGGACTCGTACTTGGCCGGTTTTTTGCGATTCAGTTCATAACTTTAAACATTAGCGGCGGATTTTCTGTTTGTTTTTTTCTAAAACATTTTAATATCATAACTAAATACTTTCCTCACTCGCAACTAATTTTGCTTAACATATTTTTCACTGTCATTTACTTTATAAACTACTTAATAACCTCTCTTTCACAAAAGGTTTTCGCGCTAACGTTTTGCAGGAACGAAGTTTATGTATATATTACCTGTTGCTTCAGTTCCGACTTACGTTTCCTGATAGGTAGCCGAGTGCGCCGAAAATTTTCAGTTTCTATTTTCCTAATACTATTATAAATTTTTGTTACTCTTTCATGAAAAAACTATTGAAATTTGGTATAGTAGTTTAGGCTCTGAATTAAAAAATAGGCTACATTTTGTCTGGAAAAGTACAATATTCCCGTGGGAATATTTAAGCAAGCAGAAGCTGCGGCAAACAGCTAGTACATTTATATTTACAGAACGTAAAATTATGTACCTTAGTTGATATTATAGTAATACATATGCTGCAAATTATTCTTATCAAAGATAAATATAATATCAAAAATGGCAAAGACGACAAAATGTTATACCTACTTCTAAATAAGGTTATTTAAAATCTTGTTCCAATAGTGAAATTTGTTTCGTTTAAATTTTTTAAATGTAGTTTCTATGTTAGTGCTTGTGGCGTCGATATTTGGCGATTGTCAACATCTTTCTACAACCTAAATAACCTCGCGAAATTTATTTTCTTTAATGATTTTTGCTGCTAAATGCGACTGCATTTAGTCACTTTTGCAGGCGCCTTTATTTATTACCTTTTCTTGGGTGAGTCAGTAACAAAATGTTTGCGTTTTACAAACCTTAAATTTGCTTTGGCAGTGGCGAACGTATATTTCTACTTATGTCTAACAAGTAGGCATTATAAATTGGTTAAAATTTTGTTTGCTAGCCGCGTGTCGTCGATTTTCAAGAAAAAATTATTGATAAACGCTCAAACTAATTAGCTTGTCAAAGGATTGAGCGAGTACTCAAGAATATCGACAATAACGAGGTACAATTTCAGATGCAGGTAGCGATTAAATGTCTGGGCCACGAGCGGATGACGTCCAATTCGACGGAGTTCCTGAAGGAAGCGGCAGTGATGCATAGTGTTGAACACGAGAATATTGTGAGGCTGTATGGTGTTGTACTGCATCTGGACTCGCTTATGCTGGTAAGTCACCTCTTCTTGTTGCATGGGAAGAGGCGGGCAGCATGGGGCTGGTAGTCGAGGCAATTTATTTGATGTTAAGGGCTATGGTGGTGGTGGTCGTAGATGCCATGCATATAAAATACGCCTTCATAATGAGTCTTTGAAGGAAGCGGCAGTTATGCACAGTGTTGATCACAAGAATTTTGTGCGTCTATAAGGCGTTGTACTGCATCTGGACTCGTTAATGCTGGTAAGTCATCTCTTGTTGTTGCCTGGGTAGCGGCGGGCAGCATGGGGCTGCTGGCCGAGGCAATTTCTTTGATATTAAGGGCTATGGTGGTGGAAGTAGATGCCATGCGAATAAAATACGCCTGCATGAAGATCATAACGAGTCTTTGAAGGAAGCGGCAGTTATGAACAGTGTTGAGCACGAGAATTTTGTGCGTCTGTAAGGCGTTGTACTGCATCTACTTGTGGACTCGCTTATGCTGGTATGCCACCTCGTGTAACGCATGAGAGCCTGCAGGCAATTGCATGAGGTTGGTGGTGGTCGAAGATAAAGAGAAGGTGCGACCTGTCAAGTGTTTCGTCACATTTACGTCGAAACTCATCTGAATCGCGTGTGAAACGCATCATCTGGTTATGCTCTAAATGCTTCTTGGACCTAAGGAAAATGCGAACATGGTGCGTGCTTGTGCTTGTGCTGGTAAGATGCCTCTTGTTTTGCATGGGAGACTCGGAGCGGAAAAAAATTGCTGGGGTACCTACTTGCGATTTTAAATACACGTTGAACATGTAAAATGTAGAATAGCTGACCTGTCTACGAATATATGAAACGCATTAATCGAATTATCTTGATAGGTTATATGTAAATGCATCACATGATTAAATTGACCTGGTTCAGCTGTTGAAAATGCTGTGCGTATATTAGTCATTCGTCAGTCCTACTCGTCAGATGACTGTCAATATAGAAAGTCCACGCGATCGCGATTAAATATCTAGTAGGTAGGGAATATCATTTTTGCTATGATAATATTTCTTATTTATTTATTATGTCTTCTTTCAAATTCTTGAAGAAAGGCATAGGTTTTCTTACCAATATAAACACAAAAGTTTGTACGTATGGATGTTTTTTACTTTTACACGCAATAATATTAAAGAACGGATTTTGATGAGTATGGTAGTAGTTTTTAGTAGTAGTCAAATTATAAATGGTACTAAAGCAAATGGGTCCTGCCTGCTACCAAACATAACGTCAATTATTTCACTTCTAGTCTTTCAGCTCATAGTGTAGTCTGTTTTCTCAATTATTTTACGGCCCGTTTCAATAACCTATCTACCAATAACTATTTGTTAGAAACGTCAAATTTGTATCGCAAAAACCGGCAAATGATTGAATGACGACTTTTATTTTAACAAATAGTTATTGGTAGATAGGTTATTGAAACCGGCCGTTATTGCATTGCTTAGGTATCTGTACTTTTAGCAGTCGAGTTTTTTATTTGTTATTTATTTTATTTTAGATTTTTTTAGTTTATCCAACACACACTTGGTCGATTCAAAGCAAAAATACGACTATTTGAATGCATTGATAATCGAATGATTTAATTAAAATGGTTATTATTAATCCCAATTAAATTTAAATACACATACCCTACTCAATCGGTCTGGTTAAAAAAAAATTTGAACTTCTTACAATTTGGTGCCAAAATCCGCCATATTTTTTTCTTTGAACTAGCTATCTAAGGACACTTAGGTTTTTGAGACAAATCTAAAAATACCTTATTTGTCGGTATCCATCTAGCCGTTTGGAAGATACGTGGGAATAAAGGAATTTACAAACATACATACATACCACAGGCGAGGTGTGCATACAAGCCAGCTTTCCTTATGAATATTACTTTAAATCTATTATTTAATATAATATAATAGGTCTTTACCTATGACATTGCCGTTCTGCAGTAACTGGCCATTTCAAATCAAAATAATTTTTGCTTGGCTAAGAATTCTAATTTAAAATAATTTTATTTTAAAAACATGGAATTCTTTTTCCAAAAGTAGTCATTTGTTTATTGATTAGTGTTACATTTTCATCGCATTTTCAATCATTTTCGTCATCATGGATACGTTAAAAATTCGAGTAATTATGGAATATGAGTACCGTCGTGGCAGCAACGCGGCACAAGCGGCACGCAACATCAACGACGTTTACGGAGCTAACACTACAAACCAACGCACCACCTGTTATTGGTTTGCTCGCTTCCGTTCTGGAAATTTCGACCTGAAAAATGAACCTCGCGGTCGTCCGAAGACTTTGGTCGACAATGACGAATTAAAGGCGATTGTGGAAGCTGATGATACACAATCTACGGCTGACTTAGCAGCAGCTTTCGACGTTAGCGTCAAAACATTATTGGTCCATTTGCGTCAAATTGGCAAGGTAAAAAAGCTTGACAAATGGGTGCCCCACGAATTCAATGATCGCCAGCGCGAAGTACGCGTCGAGACGTGCCTTGCACTGCTTAACAGACAAACAAATGAAGGAATTTTGAACCGCATTGTTACCTGCGATGAAAAATGGATTCTGTTTGATAACTGCAAGCGCTCAGCAAGTTGGTTGAATTCTGTTTCAGCACCTAAACAGTGCCATAAACGAAAACTTACTCCTAGAAAAGTGATGGTCACTGTTTGGTGGTCTAGCGCCGGTGTGAATCATCACAGCTTCATACCAATCGGGGTGAGCATTATTGTGTACTATGAAGAACTGAAAACAATGATGGAGAAGCTGGCACATCTCCAACCAGCATTGGTCAATCGCTCGTCTCCGCTGCTCCTGCACGACAACGCGCGACCTCATACTGCACAGCAGACGGTCTCCAAGTTGCAAGAACTGGGGTTGGAAGCTCTCCGTCATCCGCCCTACTCGCCAGACCTTGCGCCTACAGACTACTACTTTTTCCCGAATTTGGATAACTTCTTGGCGGGAAAAAAATTAAATACTCGAGAGGCAGTACAAAATGCCTTTAAAGAATTTGTTGCCTCCCGTCCAGCTGATTTTTTTAAGAAGGACATTAATAAACTGCCACTGCGTTGACATGACATTGTTGACATTGATTGCATGGGTGATTACTTCGATTAATACAAATAAAAAATACATGAAAAAAATTCGTTTAAATTTTTTCATACAAAACGGCAATTTCATAGGTAAAGACCTAATATATTAATTTTTAAAATACGGAGTTGGTTCGTCACATAGTATTAGCGTAATTTTTTGGGTGCATTGGGCGCAAAATATTGTTTTGTTTTACTACCGTATTTAAAAAATATATAATATAACATAAGGGAAGCCGGTTTTTATGCACGCCTTACATACAAACAAGTAAGATACGTGTAAAAACATAACCCCTAAGCCTCATTGGGTCTAGTTAGTTAATAATAAGTATCAGAGGTTTTATTTTCTGATTATTTACATAATTTTTTTTTATTTAAAAGCTAAAATTAACTAAATCTATTCAAAATATTTTCAAACTATAAAAGTGGGTAAGTACTAAAAATAACTACTCCAAAACTTAAAATGCTACAAAACAAAGAAATCTCCCAGGTCGTCCCCACCAGGCAGAGTACCTAGAAGGCTCAAAGAGTTTCCTCGCTGGATTGCGATACTTATTCTCTGGGCCAGGTAGGTGGGTCTGGGGCTCGGCTCTGGGGTCTCGGGTGGCCTCAATGAGTTTTTTGGAGATTTCTCTGTAAAGTTTGTGCGTACCCAGACCCCATGTACCCAGGGTTTAAACCCCATACGGTTCAAATATGAGATCCCCACTAAGGTTCTCATATTTGCGCCGCTTGAGGTTTTCCGCCTGATTGGCGGCCGCACCTGCAGAACTCGAGGTGCCCTGGACATGGGACGGAGCAAGTGTATCGACGCAAGTAGCGTCCCATACAAGAGCCTGTCCCACTCTCCAAGGGACCAAGGTCATACCGTCTGGTCTGTTGCCTTCGCGCGCCAAACCAGAGGGTTCCAGCACAGCTGGCACTCCGGCGGTGACAAGAGCCCGACGGATGAGATCGTTCAGGCAGTGATGTCGGGAGATGCGGCCGGCGCTTCGTTGACAGGACAGCCCGTGGTGTCCGAGGCTGTCCACTTTTGCACCACATACGCAGCGATGGGGGACGACGTGGGGGGTACCAAGTCGCAGGAAAGTGGCTAACCTGATAGCTGTTCGATCCAGCAAAGTGCCCGTATTGAGTGACGGTAATGCTTGTAGCCAAAGACTCCCACTTCTCCGTAGCTAAGAGGCGAGCCTGCTCCACAGGACTGGAGGACGTGTTAAGAAGATTATTCCGCACCAGTCTGCAGAGTGGCTCGTCCCAGAGCCTTTGGGAAAAAGTATTGTCAGGCAATTCGCTACAAGCACTAGTTGCGCTCCAGGCGTCCTTGGCCTCGTCGAGAAAGGGAACTTTATTTGTATAAATTTGGTAAGTTAGGTAAGGGTATTGGAGTAGGATGGGTGATGTAGTATTTTGGAGATAAGACTATGGTTCGCGTGGACTGAGGACAAGAAGGCCGGAAGCGATATGTCAGAGGGCTTTCGAACATCCAGACCACTGAACCTAACTGGAAGCGTTGCCTGAGTCCATGCGCGGTCCTAGTGGAGAGCGTTTCTCTTATGGTATCATCCAACTGTTTGAGAAGTTGAGGGAACTTCCACAGTTGACAACACCGTAAGACATATGTCAATTTGGGTACGAAAATGCACTCAGGTTCAGCTGCAGACCTATTTTTTGGAACTCGCGGATCAGAGTGCGGAAGTCGGATAGTACAGTGGGTGCATCGCTTCCAAGAGTCCCATAATACCAAACATTAAATTTTGAATTTAGAAGCTCGATGACCGGGTGTATAGCAAGGCTGAAGATTGCTGGACCTAGAGGGTCGCCCTGTTGGCAGCCCACTTCGGATGAGATGAATTGTAAATGAGTTTGGTGGGGTCGTTTTAACACTGGAGCATAAATGGTAAAATGGCAGGTGCTTTAGATTTAATTTGGGCCAACATGGCGCCTCGGTCAACTGAGTTGAAAGCGTTTTTGACATCGATTTTCAGAAACACGTCATCGCCTTGATTGTGGGTGGATAGCTGTCCTGAAAGAGTGAACGGTGGTCTCACAACCCCCTTTACAGGCAAAACCGAGCTGTTTTGGCTGGAAGTATGACGCGAGGGAAGTGACCAATTTGCAAGCTAGTTTGGCTGTAAGGCGCCGGTATGTGGAGCCGACAGCAATCGGACGAAAGCCACCATCTCTCTTCCTCAAGGCGTAGAGGTTAGCTCCATACATAATGTCTACGATATCTGATTGACCCCTCCACGTAGCATCAGGTTGCACAGATTCGTAAGTTCATACAGGAGCTTCTCGCCGGCCTCCCCGCAGCAACCGCTGGTGAGGTCCTTCAGATGCTGAGGGGTGAGACCGTCGAGGCCGCCAGCTGAACCCGGAAGAAAGGACATGATGGCTCCGCGTACTTTGTCTGTCGACGTTTGTAGTGGTGGTAATGCGTCATTGGAAACTGTGAAAGTATTGGATTATGATGGATGTTTGTTTTGCAGGGCGATGAGGGTTTCCGGGCAGTCGGGGGCGACCGTGTCATTGGAAAACAGGTGCCGTGCTGCACCCTTAATGTCTCCTTCGCTTATTTTATTTTCCACAGTTTTCAAGATGTTATGTTTTGACCGAGGAATGTAAAGAAAAATTTTGGGTTGAGGTTAATGTCCGAAACACAATTCTTTTTGATTCTTGAAGTGAGGGAGGCATTTTTGAGCGGATCTCTAGAGATATGCAGAAATCGGTAGGGAAAGGTGAGTAGATTTTCCCAGGCTTGCCTCGAGTTCTCCAGCACTGTGTGGCGTATTGTCTCGGCAAGCTTCTGGGCTACAGTCACTCTGGCACCCCTAGGGATCCGTCTTAGAACTGGTACAAAAAGTTTAAATTTGGATATTTCTTGCTAGAAATTTGTTTGATAGATTGGGTTCGGAAGTGAATTAGTTATTGGGGAATGAGGGTTGGAAGCTGTTTGTGGCATTTGCCTACGTGGATGTTCAAACCCCAATGGCTTTTAAATTATCGGGAACAGTGGGAGCATTGCAGCAGATTTCCAAAGGACACTGTCGAAATATTAGTGGAGACCCTGCATCTTGGCTGCTTGTCATAGGTTGGTAAGATAAACTTTAAACGATAACTTATATAATAGAATAAAATATAGACAAAAATTAAAAAAAACTGCTTAACTAATATAAAAAACCTTGAACTATATTATGCTCATGTTCTAGGGGAATGTAGGCTTGAGCTTGGGACAGTTCCTCGGCTCACTTTTCGCCAAAAATCACAGCATACCGCTTCCTGGGATTGTCTCGTTTTTCCTCCGTTGCAAGTCTTGTCAGTTGTGTAGGTATTCACCTTTGCTTGTGACCCAGTTTGGCCCTCTTGGGGTGCAAACTGCTAAAATATACTACCCTCCTCCTAATGGGGCTTGGTTGGTCATTCACGTTGACAGCTCCGATCGCAAGTTATGGTGTCCAACAAGATGTAACTAGGAACCGTTGGTTACTGAGCTAGGGCCGTCCTAGTCCCTTCACTACTCCAACCGCGTACATCGATGTTATGGTGTCCAACAAAACATCCAGTGTGTATTTGGGGTATAAGTAGGAAACACCGTTTACGCAACTTGGGGCGTTCTAGGCTATTCACTGCTCCAAAGTAATCCGGTCGGTAAAATAAGTCGGGCTCCAGACGTTGGCAAATCTTGAAAATTACTTGTATAATTTTCTGTGGTGTTCCAAACGTAATTGGTATTGTTTTATACAAGTATAACGCAATCTATATTAAGAAATAATTTTAGAATTTCGAGACATGTTGTTGTTGCTCTGACGTTCAGTTGACATGAGTCAGTTAGTTAATTAAATGTAATTTTAATGATCTATTGTAGAGTTCTAGAAGAATCCTTCACGGTATCTCCCAATACCGTTGAAGTGCAAAATTTTCTTAGAACTAACTTCACTTGAGCTTCAAGAGCTTCTTCATAAATATATACTTTTAGTATTTTTATAAGTCAGATATTTGCTATAGCTGACTTTTCGAGCAGGACTTCTTGGATCTCGTACTAAATAATAATATTATGGAGGCACGATATTAAATATTCTAAAATCCATAACGATTTTTAAGTATTTTTATTAGATTAAGAGATTAAGAAGTGTGTACTACTAGATGTAGCCCGCGACATCGTACGTGCTAAAGGAAATCTTGCAGGAATCGTATATTTCGCTACAGTAAAAAGCAGCGTATGACTTAATCCAGAGCCTGAACTACTACCAAACCAAATTTCATCTAAATCCGTTCAGTAGTTATTACGTGAAAGAGTGACTAACATCCGTATATACAATAATTTGCGCTTAAAATGTTAGTAAGGATTTGATTCATATATAAAAATTATGTGTTGATAAAAAAAATCAAGGTGGCGTAAACTTTCCTCGTATGAAGATTTGTTCTATCAAATGTCTATGAAAGAAAGAAAGAAAGAAAGTTTTTATTTTCAGTTCACAAAAGACAAATATAACATGACATAAAATAGGAAGACATAAAAGAGAATAACAAATTGAGACATGCACCATAGTTACTGCTGTAGATAAAATAGGACAAATTGTGCCTTCATGTTACTTAGAAAATGGGTCCAGTTCGGCATAAGCCATGTATGTCGTATAAAGACACGCGCATACATGACACCGGTTTTCAAGTGAACCGTGAAGTGTAGTAAGCCACGAACATCATGCAACTTTCTACATAACATCGTAATATACTATATATAAATACGTATACACATACATACACATACATATACATATAAATATACACACACATATATATGTATATATACATACACATGTATACAAACATACATACATATATACACACACATAAACATAATACATAATATAATATGATAATAGTAGACTATACTTTTACAAACAACTCCCTTACAAACTATACACTAGATAAAATGACCGCACAAACTGCTAGAAAACGTTACAAAATCACAGCCCATCAAGACACTACTGAGTAACAGTGGTAAATTTCAAATTAGACTAATAGATAAGAATCATAAATTAATTCAATTGTATGTATAATATTCATATGAAAGACAGGTTACTAATAATCATACCATGCTTACGCTGTTCTTTAATGAGAAACTCTTTCAAGTGATGTCTAAACGTGCCTACCGTGTTGACCGTTGACGTGTTCCCACCTACCGTGTGTATGACGTACGAGGGCGGGTCAATAAGTCCGTGACTTTTGGAATAAAACACAGATTTTTTGATAAATAAATCATTTTATTTTTCAACGTAGTCCCCCTTGAGCTCTATACACTTTGTCCAACGCTTCTCCAATTTTTTTATCCCTTCCAAAAATTTGATTTGTCGAGGTCCTCAAAATAGGCCATTGTTTGCGAGATGACTTCATCATTGGAGTCAAATCTTTTTCCACCGAGCCATTTTTTCAGGTTTGGGAACAAGAAGTAGTCACTCGGAGCCAAATCTGGAGAATAGGGTGGATGTGGGAGCAATTCATAGCCCAATTCATGGATTTTTGCCATGGCAACTGCACATGTGTGCACCCTTGCATTGTCTTGGTGAAAAAGAACTTTTTTCTTGGCCAAATGAGGTCGGTTTTTTTTCAAATCCTCATTGAAGCGGTCCAATAAGTTGGCATAATATTCCCCATTAATTGTTCTTCCCTTTTGAAGATAGTCAATGTGGATTATCCCACGTGCATCCCAAAAAACAGTCGCCATAACTTTATTGGCTGACAAACCCACCTTGGCCTTCTTTGGCGCCGATTCACCCTTAGAAACCCACTGTTTTGACTGTTGTTTGGTCTCTGGTGTGTTGTGATGGATCCATGTTTCGTCCACGGTTACAAAACAGCGCAAAAACTCCTCCATATTGTGATTAAACAACGCCAAACCTTCCTGTGAAGTTGTTACACGATTGCGTTTGTGGTCGACTTGCGGAAAGCTTTCTCATGCCCAAGTGATCATTCAAAATTGAAACCACTGAGCCATGCGAGATGCCTATGGCCTCCACAATCTCTTGCACTTTCAATCTTCGGTCGGCCAACACCATATCGTGAATTTTTTCGATTGTTTCGGGTGTAGAGACCTCAACTGGGCATCCAGGACGTTCGGCATCTTCAGTGCTTGTACGGCCACAATGAAATTCAGTAAACCACTTTTTTACCATTGAAATCGATGGTGCAGAGTCCCCATAGCATTTATCAAGCTTAGCCTTGGTCTCGGTAATGGTTTTTTTTCGCAAAAAATAATGCTTAATAAGCACACGAAATTCACTTTTTTCCATTGTTTCCTTAAGTTACTGGATAGTCTGATAAAGATAGCTGTAAAACACAAACTAACTGACGCAGCAAGTTCAAATTTTGATAGGAGTCAACTGACAGATGCCTGTTGACAGGAGTAGTGTTGCTTTTTCAGTAAGGAGGTTAGAAATTCAAAAAGTCACGGACTTATTGACCCGCCTTAGTACATTTAATAGAACTTCTATCAAACTAGTCCCTATCTTTTGTTTTCAAATATTTGATGTAGGTATTTAGTGAGATTCATTGTGAGGTATAATATTATATAAGATTAGCTATTGCCCGCGGCTCATCCCGCGAAAATGCAGTATCCCACGGGAACACTATTCTTTTTCGGGATAAAAAGTATCCTATTTTTAAGCCAGAGCCTAAACTACTACCATACCAAATTTTATCGAAATCCGTTAAGTAGTTTTTGCGTGAAAAAGTAACAAACATCCATCCATCCTCACAAACTTTCACATTTATAATATATGAGCTGTTTCCCGCGGCTCCGCCCGCGTAAATATACTATAGAGTATCCCGCAGGAACACTGTACTTTTCCGGCATAAAAAGTAGCCGATGTTTTAATCTAGAGACTAAACTACTACTATACCAAATTTCATCAAAATCCGTTCAGTAGTTTTTGCGCGAAAGATTAACAAACAAACTTACATTTACATTTATAATATTAAGTAGGGATGATGTATCCTACATTATTACATACAACTTCGATCTTCGACGACCTCTGTGGCTCAGTGGTTCGCGCGCTAGCGCTCCAGCCGGAGGTCGCGGGTTCGAATACCCCCAGGGAACAAAAAGTTTCACTTATAGATATTATTATTATTATAGCTTACTGCCTACATAATATGTACTACAGTTTATATACAATGTTGTACCTAATTAAATTGCTTACCATGGTAACAAGGTGGTGAAACTGGTACTTGGGAATAAGATGGCCCCCTGCAAGGCTGCTTCTATGTACTTATGTATCTTGACTTTTGTTAAATATATTAAGTTACTACATTGTAAAAATATTTTTTTTGAAAAGAACAATTTTCCCATCTTTTTGCTAAAATGTGGTACCGTGCGACATTCTTACGCCAGTTCTTCTCGCCGGGCTAGTCACCGAACCGATGGTAGGCATCATGTAGGACAATTCTATAAGTTATATTTTAACCGATAGGGAAATAAAAATTTTGATTTTGAAATATTCTAGAAAAATTTTGCGAGTGGCAACTCTCCAAGGGGCGGTGTTTTGCCGATAAATTAAACCTATGATCTGCTTTTAAAATCACTTAGCCTCTAGACGACATACCGTGTGTATTTTTCTACATAATATTTCAAAATTATAGACAAACGCTACTGCCAGTCTAATAAACAAAATAATTCCTACAAGATAAGTCTTCATATTCGGAGTAATGACTCACAGCTTGTTTTTAGAACTCGAAAGGTTTTTAACACTGGGCTGTTGTCGTGAAGTAACGAATAATGCTTTCAATAACGCGGGTATCTTATATAATATAATATACCTTAAAATTGGTAAAAAACATTTTAAATAATCCAACGATACCAAACAAATATTGGGAAAAAGCATAAAAATTCTTCTCAAAATTCTCACGTGTTTTGCTATTAGGTATGAACCAATCTTAATGCGTGGCAAGATCGTATATTTTATTTGGTCACTGTCTGGATTTATTGCACAAACCATATGTCAAGGTTTCTTCTGTCTTTCTGTCTCATTTCATACTCGGGAACCTGTAAAAACAATTTTTGTAAACGCGTCCTTAACAGCACATTGTGAAACAGGCCTTAAAACTATATATTACCCCCTTACTATTTTTATTTTTCATTTTTGTTGTATTTTTTGTAAAAGACTGACCTAATTTCATCAATTTGAATCCTTGATCAGGTACAATTAATTGTTCTTACTAACATAACGTAAGGGCAGACAGGGCGAAACTAAGTAGGTATAAGTAGTGCCGTGGGATTCAGATGAGGGTCTTCAAAAGGTAAGGAGTATGGGTACTAATTACCTATTATACAGACTGGAGCTTCCCTTGAATGAAATGGAGTTATTCCTATTGCGACGTATATATTATACAGGCTAGGGCTATCCCGTGAAGATAAAATCAAGGATCTTCTGGGCATAATTTTTGTGAATTATGATCTACTGATTATGTTAATCTTATGTTAAGAAAAATAACAACCTAACCTCAGGTATAGGTGAACCTCCGCCTAGCGCAAACTATTTAAATAATGATTTTTTTTCCTCCGAATATGACAATTTTTTTCTGCATAAGTGTCTTTACAGCAGCAGTAGATCATAAGTCCAATTGGAAATGAAACAGCGCTTCTTGCGTTGTATAGATCTCCATCTTTCAATAACATCGTCAATTTTCTGCGTTCTTTAATAAGTATTGTTGAAGATCATCGCGTTTTAAAAATATTGTAATCATTGCTGATATAAGCATAAACATCTATTCCGATCAAATATCTGTGCCTCAGACTGAGTTCCTAAATCTTTGCTCTTTAGGATAATAATAAGTACCTGGACCTAGACCCGGGATAACGAGCTTTATATTAGTACGAAAAAAAAGGAATAAAAAGAATAAAAAAAATTCGTCTAAACCCCGGTCGAGTTTCGTTCCTACAAGATTAGTATAACAGAAAAAACAGTAAGTAAATTTTTCACCTTACGCCCAAGCAAATGTAGCGAAATGGCCAGGGCACATAAATTGACTAAGGTGAAGTTGTGAAGTTAGGCTTGTAGAGTTAAGGCATGTAGAGTCAGAAGTTTGGTAGAGTCAGAATCTTAGTTTTCCATGAAATCTGATAATTTTTCGACCGTGCGAGTCATGTGGTGTCTTGGCATCACTTTACATGAAAATGTTTTTGGTGGTAGAAAGTTCTAGAACATTTATGGGTGGCTTAAAAGGGGCTAGGATTTTTATGAAATATTAAGTCACTTTCTAATTTTCTTCGTTCGGGATAGAGCTCCTGTAGTGAGCTCTCAATATAATATTATCTTGATAAAGTCGTCGTATGGCTTAAACTCATATGTGTTCTTGAATGTATGTATTGAATTAACTACTCGTAATATTGAGTACTTGGTAGTAGAAGTTTTGTTTATATTTCGTTAATATATACATATAATAAATTTGTAACTGGTCGCCCCGTCACGGCTGTGTAAAAACGGACTCTCGATAGACATGTGCTCGACGATGGGTATATACAGGATGGCCGGGAGATTGACGTCAAAAAACAAAAAATTAGGTCCCTAGTGTCGTGGGGTATCCGAATCATTCCCATGTATGTTCCGCGAATTATGATAGTTTTCGAGTTATGGATTTTTTTTTAAATTTTTGAGAATTTTCGACCCGACCAACTTAAAAAAATTCTTAAAAAAAGTAAAAGACCTTTTCGAGATTTTTTGCAACGGAATCTTAATGAGTTGTACTTTCATGACTAAAATAATCAGGTTCATAACTTTGATGAAAGTTACAGAAATGTTGGACTAAAATGAAAAATTTACGTTCGGTGAATTATGACTGAAATTTTCAACTTTAAATTAAAAATCGCAATAGGTGACTCATGGCTCCTTAATAGACCTCAAAAATGCGCTAGTTTCTCACCTTTTATAATTTCTGGAAACTAACAAATAGCTTTAGAGGTTGGGTAAGAAAAGTTTTAAGTACGCGCTAATCTCAGAATCTACTAACGGATTTTGATGAAATTTGGTATGGTAGTAGTTTAGACTCTGGATTAACACATAGGCTACTTTTTATTGCGGAAAAATGTGTGGTTACTATGATATTACCTAATAATTTATGTATATTAATACCAGGAGTAAGAGTGAGAAGTTTTATTATGGTCGTAGCGCTAACTAATGTTAAGCAACGCCGGTCATGGATACTAGGATGGGTGACCACAATTCCGAATACTTTTAAGACCAAAGTCTATACGCCTAATACTTACTAACGTTTTCCTATTCAAGAGATTTTCAAAACCATTAAAACACGGCGACGAACATTATATCCTTCCTTATTATATTTTTTTTATACTAAATAAGGATATAATGTTTTTATTCCCATTACATCTGATAATTTCATCTGGCTATATTTATGACTAGAAAAAAAAATAGGGATACCTGTTAAAACTTTAATAGTGTGACCCAAGATATAAAAAATTGCCATAATATCTTTCAGCGCATAATTACGCGCTGCGTAAACTATTGATCATAGAACAAAATAATGTATCTAGGACATCATAAAACTTCCTAATATCTACCAAAAAGTCCGCGACACCCTGGAGCTAAGTACTGCTAGTTTAAGGAGTAGAAAAGCTTTTATATATATATATATATATATATATATATATATATATATATATATATATATATATATATATATATATATATATATAACGGGGTCGGCCAATTTGAACTCGCGATAACTTCCATTTGTCCGATTTGAATGATACAAAGATTAATTTTATTTTAAAACAATATTCTTTATGTTAAGCTATTTATTTGAATAAGGATTAATAATGCAAGACTAAAAAAAATATCCCTGTAATTTAATTTAATTTTAGAAGACAAAAGCTTTTCTACTCCTTAATCTAGCAGTACTTAGCTCCGGGGTGTCGCGGACTTTTTGGTAGATATTAGGAAGTTTTATGATGTCCTAGATACATTATTTTATTCTATGATCAATAGTTTTACGCAGCGCGCACACTCAAAATAAGGATTCGATATAGAGAGAAATGTCAATGTATTTGTCGTAGACGAAGAAAACTTCGATTACGACTTTTTGATTGAATTAGACATAACAAAAAAAATCATCTTGTCCAAGATGAACACTTAGAAATAAAATAAAGTATTCTGTTTAAGACATATTATAAAACAAATATATTTTATGAAACAAAAAACTTTGACAAAGCAAATAAAGAATATGAAATTAATTTTAACGAAGATCTAGAGGAAAAAGACTTTACTATTATGGTGAATCACCCTAATGTGTATCAACAGAATGAGATTGATAACCTTATATCAAAATATAAATCACTTTTCGCAACAAGCAAGTACGATGTTGGTAGAGTAAAAGATTACGAAGCTCATATTGATTTATTGTTCGATAAGTACTGTGCTAAAAGACCATATAGATGTTGTATAGAAGATAAAAAAGAGATAGAAATGCAGGTGACTAAATCATTGTAAGAAACTTTGTTTGAAGAATCGTATAGTCCTTTTGCAGCACCTGTTACTCTGGCATATAAAAAAAAAGACGGACGAAAATCCAGATTATGCATTGATTTCCGAGATTAAAAAAAAATTATAACACCACGGTCACAACCGTTTCCCTTAATAGAAGACAGTGGTGAAAACTCGAAATTGTAAATACTTTACAACACTTGATGTTAATTCGGCATTTTGGTCAATCAAACAGCTTTTGTAACTCAAGATGGACATTTTCAATGGACCTGCCTACCCTTTGAATTAAAAACTTCACCAGCAATTTTTCAAAGAGTATTAAGCAATAAGTATAATAAGGAAACACAAACTATCGAACTTTACTGTTAATTATATAGATGACATTTTGATTTTTTCTAAGTCGTTTCAAGAATATATTACACATTTATCATTACTACTGGAAGCATTATTAAGAAGGATTCAGATTAAAATTTTCAAAATGTAAATTTGCACAAGATTTAGTAAAGTACCTTGGTTATATAATTAAGAACAATACGATTGCTCCATTGAAAGACAATTCAAATGCAATGAAAGATTTTCCTGTACCAAAGACGCAAAAGAACGTACGTCAATTTTTAGGAAATATCAAATTTTATGGTAAATACATACCAAATATATCAATTATTTTAGAACCTTTACATAATTTATTGAGAAAAGGGCAACAATTATTTGTTTGGTCCAAAAAGCGTGAAGAATCTTTTCAGTTGATTAAAAACTTAATGTGCCAGAAGCCTATTTTTGATCCTGATTTATCAATACGTATTTATACTGACGCCAGCATACTGGGTATTGGCGCTGTCATGAAACAGCCACAGCTTAATGGAGAAGAAAAGCCATGTGCATATTTTTCAAGAAAACTGTATGATACTCAGAAAAAGAAAAAAGCTATTTACTAAGAATGTTTAGCTATAAAGGAGGCTGTTAAGTATTGGCAACATTGGTTACTAGGGAAAAAGTATAAGTATAGTTTGTACAGATCATAAGCCTTCAAAAAAAATGAATATTAAATCTCGACCAGATGAAGAACTGGGCTATATTATTTATCTCAATACAATTTTGAAGTTATTTATTCGCCGGGTAAATATAATTTAAAGCTGATAGTCTTAGTAGAAATCCAGTAATAGAACCACATTGTAATCATTATGATAATTTAAAAATTGTAAATTTTATTACAATAGAAGATATTCAATATAATAAAAATAATATAACAATATAAGATATAAATAATAAAAATAAATTAAAGTTTGAAAATTTAATATATAGTATATTAAATTAGAAAGTCAAAGAAAAGATAAAAAAATCATACTAACGGAAGAATTTAGTAAAAAGCTAATAAAATATATTCATTACCTCTACTATCACATAGGAGCAGAACAGATAAGGAATATAATAAGCTCATTTTATACTGCAAATAACTTGATGAGAAATATAAAGAATATGTGTGACACATGTGAAGTGTGCATAAGAAATAAGTCCAGAGGTAAATATAATTATGGGTTATTGTCTCAGTTGGGACCAGCTTCATGTCCTTATGAAATAATGTCAATGAACACTATTAGAGGATTTGGTGGACCTCGATCTACAAAAAAATATTTACACTTATAGTAGATCACTTTACAAGATATGCTTACATTTTGACCTCGAAAACACAGAATTGAAATGATTTTATAAAGTTATTGCAGAAAGTGACACAGGATCATAAGATTGGCATTATTTTATCTGATCAATATCCAGGTATAAATTGAAAAGAATTTTAAAAAATTTTAGATACAGAAAATATAACTATATATACTATAATATACTCTTTGATAGAAAGAGGAGAGATCTAGATTTGAAAGTTAGTGATTTTGCATATCTATATTGCAAATGTAAATAAACTTAATAGAAGAAAGTTAGATGAATTAAAGATTTGGGCCTTTTGAGGTTTTGGAAAAGATACTTTTTAGACTTAAGAAAGAATGTCAACTGTCAATGAGACGTATTTAATATTTAATTTCTTATGAATGTTTTGCAAAGCAAAGCAAAAAAAGATTGTTTCACTATATTATTCATAAGAAATTAAATAATATATATAAGAGTATGTATATGTATGTACACAAACGGCAGAGTAATGTTCAAAGATATCCGTGTCGGTATAAAATGCTTTGAGAAGTACCTATTATATCATCATAATGTGATGTGGTGATTGTGATGATTAGATACTGTAATTGACATAGTAGCATATGCTTGGAGTTCTTTAAACAACGCTGAAATCCCCAAACATGTATCTATAAGGAGTTAGGAGTTCTTTTCAGTACTTTTGGATCCAGAGTATACCTTAGTGCAACGTCTTAAAAATAAAAATAAATTTCGAGGAGTTCCCTCCATTCCTCCTAGATTCCATCAGGTTCCACCACCACTTTCGGTCACAATTGGTCCACATGAACATTCAAAAAAATATATGTATATACATAGGCTGCACTAAAAGTATCGGGAATGGAATATTTCCACTGTTCCTGTCATATTAAAATCTTTTTAATTTAAAACTCCTTGGTTTTAAAAATCGAATACCGTTTATTTATTTAAAAAAAGATTCTCGGTCTTGTCACAAGGTCTTGTCAAACTTGTTTAGTCGTTGAGAAAATGGAATTGACTCGAGAAAATTCTAGAGCGATGATTTATTATGACTTTCGAAGTGGTTTAACACAAAAACAGTGTGTTGACCGGATGATTTCTGCATTTGGTGATGAAGCCCCATCCAAAACCACAATTTATCGCTGGTTTGCTGAATTTCAACGTGGACGTGTCAAGCTCAGTGATGATCCCCGTCAAGGTCGTCCAAAAACTGCAGTCACCCAAGAAAACGTTGATGCTGTGCGTAAGCTGATTGAGGAAGATCGACATGTGACATACCGCGAAATTCAGGCAACTTTAGACATTGGCATGAGTCAAATACAAATAATCTTGCATGAACAATTAGGTGTAAAAAAGTTGTTTTCCCGGTGGATACCGCATTTGCTCTCTGAAGAGCAACAAGCGGCTCGCGTTACTTGGTTCGTCGGAACTCTCGAAAGATTCCACGCAGGATCCTCAAATACCGTATACAACATCGTATCAGGTGACGAATCCTGGATATACGCGTACGAACCCGAAACAAAAAACCAGTCATGAGTTTGGCTGTTCGAAAATGAGTTAAAGGCAACAAAAATTGTTCGTTCACGGAGTGTTGCAAAAAAAATGGTGGCCACGTTTGTCTCCAAAATCGGCCATGTTGCGACTATTCCTCTTGAGGGACAAAGAACAGTTAATGCAGAATGGTATGCTAACATTTGTTTGCCACAGGTCGTTTCTGAACTCCGTAAAGAGAACTGCAACCGCCGCATCATCCTCCTTCACGACAATGCGAGTTCTCACACCGCGCACAGAACAAAAGAGTTTTTAGAGCAAGAAATCATGGAATTTTTAGACCATCCGCCGTACAGCCTCGACCTAAGCCCTAATGATTTCTATACTTTCCCTAAAATAAAGAATAAATTGCGTGGTCAGAGATTTTCATCACCTGAAGAAGCTGTGGACGCTTACAAAACGGCCATTTTGGAGACCCCAACTTCCGAATGGAATGGTTGCTTCAATGATTGGTTCCATCGTATGGAAAAATGTGTCAAATTTTGCGGAGAATACTTCGAAAAGCAAAAAATACATTTTTAAATAGTAATGTTGTGTCACTTCTTTGATTCCCGAAATTTTCAGTGCCGCCCTCGTATAGGTAAATACAGCCGAACTCTTAACCGCCTCCTTTTTTGGGATTCGGTTAAAGAGGACAAATTGCGCGGAAATAAAAAAAAAGTTTAAAGCCCAAATACGTGGACACGGGTCAGCTAGTTTACTCTTAGGTAATAGTTTGAATAGAATAATGAACGTTATATTTTAAATTTTGTTCAAAAATGTCTCGCATCCTAAAAATGTAAATGTCCTGTGCAATGTAAATCAAATTCAATATTATGTCCAATATTTTGTTTCATGTTTGTGATACATTTTCTATTTTAATTATTAATCGGCAACGGAAGCCGGATTCTGCCACATATCACTTTCGTGGAGGTTTTACTTACGTATCTACTTTGTGCACGTAACACTTTGATAGGTTTAATTAAATTTATTATCGACATGTTTTTTAAGATGTTTTCGGTTAGTAAGAATACATTTTTAAGGTTCCGTAGTGACTACTAGAAACTTTTATAGTTTAGCTCTGTCCGTCCCTCTAACTTCTGTAAATAAGAATATAATGAGATGTTTGGCACCAATATAGATTGCACGTATATTTTGTTTTTGACTTCATGAGTAGGTACCACATTTCGACCTTTCAGGTACTTAAGTCATAAGGTTCATAAGTACTGAATCTGTTGGCGACTGTACCAACCTAATTGCATGAAAAACATAATAGGTTTTCCATATGGAAAATTATGCGCAGCGTGAAGGCGTACAGTAATAGTATTTCTCTGAAGCATCAAAGCAATTTAATCATAATTACGTGCAGTTTTCTAAACGAACGCGTCCTTTGAGTGCGGTGCGTTTGTGCACCTGACATTGCTATATTCCGAACCTAATTTAACTTTCATTGTGAGATCCCTGTTCTTTTGCCTTTCTGCTAGAGCGCTTGGCTCTTGCCCTATTAGATAAGGTAAAGTCAGCAGAAAAGCATGACTGGTAAAACATTTTTAGGGTTCCGTACCTAAAGGGTAAAAACGGGACCCTATTACTGAGACTTGTCTGTATGTCTGTGTGCCAAACGGCTATATCTCTTAAACCGTTACAGCTAGATAGTTAAAATTTTCTTAGGTGTATGTCTGTTGGCGCTATGACAACAAATACCCATTTAAACAAATTAAATAATAATTAATACAAATATATACATACCTAAAATGTGTTTTTAAGCCGTTCTTTATGGAACCTTTCGTGTGCGAGTCTGACTCGCGCTTGGCTGGGTTTTTAGGGTTCCGTTATAATAAACGAACCTTTATAGTTTCGCTCTGTCCGTTCGTCTGTCTGTCTGTCTGTCCGCGCTTCTGTAATTATGAATATAAATTGATTAAATTTGCTAAAGTTAAAAATTGTGTATAGATCTTGGTTCCAGCATCATAAAATAATAATAATTTTACATTTTAGGGGTGGCTCTCCATAATGTGAAGTGGGGAAGAAAAATTTTATCGAGTTCGAGTGGTTTATAAGTTGGTCCCCCGCCTGGCATTTCTAAACTATAGGAGATAGAATTTTCATGGTTATAGATCATGCTAAAAACTCTTTAGGAAAATTATTTTAAGCGAAAGTATTGGACAATTTCGAAAAACTTTTGAATTCATTCAAAGAAAACCTATTTCGCGTTTATAGTTACGGAACCCTCCTTAGACATGTTATTGCTTGACATGCTTATGACATGCTCTTAGTTAGGTTAGGTTATTTTAAAGCTATCTATAGACATTTAGGTGGTGGCTGAGCCATACTATGTCCCAGCCTGCAAAACCTGGGCTGGAGACCTGCTGGGCTCCGTTGCTGTTCATGGAAGCGACGCTGGCCTTCCGCTTTAAACGCGCGAGAGAGGCCAAGGATTCGTGGCGGTGGACTGGGGGGAGGAGTACACAATCTTCGGTGTACTTCTTCTCCCCGAACAGAACCCTCGCTGAGCTTGAGTACGGCTCCAAGGCCCGTTTTTGTCGCCGGCGATTTTAATTCATAGCACGCTGCCTGGGGATCTTCAGTGACCGACGCCCGGGGCGACGCCATGCTGGCGTGGCGTGGCCGTATTGACTGGACTCTCGATTTTAAACCGCGGGGACGCCTGCGTTCATTATCAGAGGAGCTCGATTGTTGACCTCTCCTTTGCCAGCCCCGCTGTTGGAGAACTGGTACGGGACTGGAGGGTGGTGGTGGTGGTGGTGAGACGTGGAAGCGCTCAAGGAGGCGGCAGAAGTAGAGGCCTGGACACCAAGGCCTGCGAGTCCCGTTGCCGTGAACGAAGAGGCGCTTTGGCTCCGTGGAGCGCTTACCCGAATTTGTGACGCGGCCATGGCTCGGATGCAACACCGCTCCCCAAATAGGCAGGTTTACTGGTAGTCGGAGGTAATTGCGGAACTCCGGCACCAGTGTTTGAGAGTACGCCGGTGATATCAGAGACATCGGCGGAGAATGCCGCCGGATGAACCGTTAGTAGCGCGGCTCAAGGAGGAATACAGCGCGGCCAAGAGCGCTATAAGTCTGGCCATACAAATGGCCAAAGACGGCGCCCACGAGGAAATGTTGGCGGAGTTACACCGGGACCCGATGGGGCGTCTGTATCGGATGGTGCGGAAGAAGTTCAGCCGCGGAACGCCAGTCGTAGAGACGCTGCCCCCTGAGCAGTTACCCGTTGTCGTGTCGGCGCTATTTCCCGCAGCAGCTAATTCGGAGCCGCCCAACATCTAGTCGGAAGCGGTCGCAGAGGTGCCCCAGGCCCGGACGGAATTCCCGGACGCGTTTGGGTCAAGTCCATGGGGCCCCTAAATAACAGGGCGAGGTATCTGTTCAGCGCATGCCTCGCTCAGGCTGAATTCCCTGAATGTTGGAAGGAGGGCAAGCTGGTACTGCTAAAGAAGGATGGCCGCCCTGCCGACTCACCTTTGGCCTATAGGCTGATCGTACTACTGGACGAAGTCGGGAAACTTTTGGAGAGAGTGATCGCATGTAGGGTCATCAAACACCTGGAGCGGGAAGGGCCTAACCTTTTCGACGCGCAGTTTGGCTTCCGCGTCCAACGATCTACCATAGATGCGATCCTCCAAGTCCAACATTTCACGGAGGAACAGACGGCATGTGGTGGAGTGGCGTTGGCGGTGTCATTCGACATCGCAATGCGTTCATACCCTGCCCTTTCGGTCTATCTAAGAGGGCCTCAGCTATCATGAGGTGCCCTGGTATCTCTGTCGAATCATCAGTAGATACCTCAGAAAACGGACAATTATCCGTGTCGGGCGTAATGGTGCTGTCATCCAAATAGTGATTCAGTGCTTTGTTCTACAGCGGTCTGTTCTTAGTCCACTCCTGAGGAACATCGGATTTGACCGCGTTCTGCGTGCGGCTCTTCTCCGCGGGCTACGCCTCATTTGCTATGCAGATGATACATTGCTCCTAGCCCGCCTAAAATTGCCCCCGCAGACAGGGGGTGCGAGTTGCGCTGGAGAAAACGGAGGCCATATTCTTCTATGGACCCCGGAAACGCCCCCCCGTGGAAGTGTCCCTCTCTATTGGAGACGTAAGGGTGCCGATCGGGTTGGAGATGAAGTATCTGGGTCTGGTCTTGGACTCCAGGTGGACATTCACAGCAGATTTCCGCCGATTGGTGCCCAAGCTCAAAAAGACGGCCGTTGCCCCCTTGGACGCCTCCTGCCCAACACCGGAGGACCAGGCTCTACGTGCAGGCGGCTCTATATGGAGCCCCCGTTTGGGCGGACAACCTGAGTGCCCAGAATAGGACGCTCTTGCGGAGTCCTCAGCGGATTATGGTGCTGCGCATGATACGTTGGTATCGCACCGTGTCTTGCGACACAACGCTCGCTCTCGCCAGAACCCCTTCATGGATCTAGAAATCCGAGTTCTGTGCGAGATTTACCACCGCACGGCGGAAATTAAGAGCAGAAGAGAAAGGGTGCTCCCGGAATTGACAGCACTGCAAGGGCACCCTCGCATACCGGATGGTGCAGATGTTGACCGGGCACGGATGCTTCGGCCATTACCTGCACTATCTGGCTAGGAGGGAACCATCGCCCCAGTGCCAACCACTGCATTCACGGAGACGACACTGCGCAGCACAAGCTTACGGACTGCCCAGCCTGGGTAGACAACAGCGGGAGGTGCTCTGTGCCACCATTGGATTAGACTATAATAACCCGGTCGAGCGACGCATGGGCTGCGATGGCTACCTTCTGCGAGCACGTAATCACGCAGAAGGAGGCCGCCCAACGGGAAAGAGAAGCTGATGTAGCCGCAGACCCCGTTAGCAGGAGGCGCGGAGGGCGCAGGCGCGCCAATCATGAGCGCTGTAGCAAATGCCGCTTACTGGGCCGCTGCAGTTATCGCCTCAGGCGGGTACCGCCGGCCTAGTAGCATAGCGGAGGAGAAGGCAACTTGGGGTTTTAGTGCGGTAACCCCGGGTGCCGTACCTTACCTCGCGCCCGGGAGAGTCCCACATACCCCGGTGGCCATCCCCAGTCCGCCGGGGATCCTAAAGGATTTCCCCAAGAAAAAAAAAAGGTTATTTTAAAGCTACTTTGATATATGAAGTACGTATGATACAACGGGAAAGGAAGATTGGTTGAATTTCAAATGAAAATAATAGCTGGAACTATAACTCATGTTTTCTAGTGACAATATTATTTTTGTTTGAAAAAAAAAAACTTTTTGTTGGAGTATTTTTAGGGTTCCGTAGTTTTCGTCTCCGAACCCTTATAGTTTACCTTATCTCCGTCTATCCGTCCGTCCTTTGGTTTACCGTCTAAACGGCTTACCGTAAAAAAATATTTTTCTCGATTTTCTTAGCACTTTGTCGGCGTGGTAAATACACATACCTACACATGCAAAGTTTTATCTTTCTATCACTTATGATAGTGTATTATGATAGTAAGTAGTGCTAAAAAAATCGGGAAAAATTTTTTTTCCGGGGAACCTACACGTATAGTTGGGATCATTAGATAGGTCTTTGAAAAACATTGATTTGGATGAGGATTCTAAGACGATTTTTTGATTTAGCTCTCCGTTTGTGATATATTCAACTTTTAAGCGCATTTTTAAATAGGGAGTTCCCCCCTTCTTCTCTCTAAAAGCTAACAGCTGCCTCGAAAAATGTGAAAAAAAACATGATGGTCAAAGTCCATGTGATGAACTTTGAAGAAATACTTTAACGGCTTATATAACTTGTTTGTTCAGGGGTTATAGAAGCCCTACTTGTAAAATGCACTTTCTTGGAAAACAACGTACAAAAATAACTAATTAATAAATAAAAATCTAAAATTTTGGTATATGGAACTCTTCGTGCGCGAGTCTGACTTGCACTTGACCGGTTTTTTATTTTAGAAGCTGGCAAAAACCACAGTATAATATTATGTTCGTCGAAAATAATGCACCAATGTTGTGTAGTACATTTTTTTGTAAATTTGTGATGCTCATCCGTCCGTTATGAGAATGAGAAAGAAGTTTGAAAATTCCTGCAGGCCTGCAGGCCTGACTATTGTCCACATATTCTGCTCGTGTAAAATACAATACAAAAGTAATAATGGGAATTATGAAATAGGCTTCAATTAACTGTTAATATTTAAATAGTATAGGCTTGCAGAAAGCAGATGTGTTGACTTCTATTTTCCAGACTGAAAGAAAATACAATTGATCTGGACCAGCAATCGGCAACCTTTTTTTTCTCTCCTTACTAGACGATCTATTTCACACTAATCTAGGACAATAACTGTTTAACTATACAATACATTATTTGTTGTCCAGGTGACGGAATTGGCTCCTTTGCGGTCGCTGCTCGAGTGTCTACGCGAAGTGTCTCTCCGCAGCAACTTCCCTATCACTACGCTCTGCGAGTTCGCCGCGCAGATCTGCAATGGAATGTCGTATCTGGAGCAGAAGCGGTTGATACACAGGTGAGTAGTCCTATTGTCCAAGCAGTAGGTGTGGTGTCATTAACAACTTCTCGAGTGTCTACGCGAAGTGTCACACCGCAGCAACTTCCCAGTCGCTACGCTCTGCAGTTCGCCGCGCAGATCCGCAATGGAATGTCGTATCTGGAGCAGAAGCGGTTGATGCACAGGTGAGTAGTCCTAATGTCCAAGCAGTAGGTGTGGTGTCAATACCAACTTCTCGAGTGTCTAAGCGAGGTGTCCCTTTAAAAAAATCTCGTCTTTAGGGGGAAATTGTCGTAAATATTAAAGGGTTAAATCCCTTTTAGATTTTCAGGCTGTCCCACTCGCCCGCTACGTGCTGACGCGTAAGGGAATGAGTCCAGTCGAAACGAAAATTGTTAAGAGAATTGGGTTTGTGAAGTTACTTTGTAGTAGCGATGTTTTGCAGTAATATCCATAAAATGCAAATAGAATATGATCTAGATTCTAGAATTACCTATCTAAAAGAATGCAAACTCCCCTGGCATTTCTGTACTATAAGAGTTAAAAACTTGTCACTTATGGTAAAAATACTCTATATTAAAATTATTTTGAGCGCAATCGGACTATTACTTTTGAAGTAAATTAAAAATAAACCCTATTTGCAAGAGCAAATAGGGTTTATTTTTAATTTACTTCAATTTAATAGCCTCACTAAGAAGTGAGGCTATTATTTATTTGTCTAATCTTTGTGTATGTTGTTCTTGCAGTGTTTAAATCAAGGATCACTTTGAGGTAATACGTTTTCTGCTTGTCACATGGTAAATGTTGTGTTACCCTGTCCTCATTTATTTCATACTTTTCTTAGTGTTTATGGAACGCTTTATAAGTCGAATCCCTCGAAAATTTCATTTAATAAATTTTTATATTCCGCGTGCTGTATGGCAAGTAGCGCCGCGCCGTCCTGTAGAAACCACATATCGTAATTTTTTTTTAAACCACATAAAGGGCTTGGCCCGAAATTGACCCAAAGTCGAAGGACACTTTATAAGTCGAATCCCTCGAAAATTTCATTTAATAAATTTTTATTTTCCGCGTGCTGTATGGCAAGTAGCGCCGCGCCGTCCTGTAGAAACCACATATCGTAATTTTTTTTTAAACCACATAAAGGGCTTGGCCCGAAATTGACCCAAAGTCGAAGGACACGGAATGGTTGCCAATGTGTACTTCAAGGGCAAACTCGAAAAACGCCGGGTATAGATGTTATGAGCAAGAATAAAATTAGTTTTTGTATGTGAATGCCAGACATGTGACGATGTATGAAATACGACGATTCCCGAAAGACATTAAAACATGGTTGTAATGTATTACTTAATATGTTAGTCAGGGATGGTAGTTTTTGCTGTTGAAATTGTAGGTATACTCGAAATACATACGCCTACAATTTCAATACGGAGGTACGAATTCTTGCGGAAGTTCCGCATTGAGTACATCGTATTTGTAATAATTTACTGAGAATTTTATTTTTTATATTATTATATTAAAGTTACGATGACGTCATCTCAGATGACGATCACAATCCGTGCGTTAAAAATCGGAGAAATCAACATTTCTCCGATTCTTAACGCTTGTGCCGCGCGTGCATTGTTTTTGTTTACGTTAAATGTTTTCAATATGTTTAGTAGGTATCATCTAGATATTCGTTGATGGTTTCCGGTGTGCAAATCTGTATAATAATAATAATAAACAGCCTAATTTATTCCTTAATAAATATAATATACAAATTTCAACGACTTATTAATAATTACATTTTTCTTATATTAATTATTATTTGAATTGCATGCAACATTTTCTATATTATAATTATTTTTACAAATCTAATTTAATGAATTTAAAAATATTAACTAAAATTTTACATTTTTCTGGTATAATAATTTATATTTTTAATTTTATTAAGTACTTATTATTATTGTTAATTTAATATTATTACATTTTTATTTTGCTTATTATATTTAAGTATTTGTATTTATATTAAGGACCTCTCTACGAGTAAAGGCCTCCTCCATATTTTGCCATACAACTCTATCATTAGCTTTGGTCACCCAATCTTTACCAGCAATTTTAATTATTTCGTCTGTCCATCTTGCTCTTGGTCTTCCTCTTTTTCGTTTGTTTTGTGGTCCTTTCCAATTAGTTACTTTGTATGTCCATTTCTGTTTGTTCATCCGCGCTACATGTCCGGCCCATTTCCATTTTAGTTTTTGACAATGTTCCAAAGTTTGCAAATCTGTATAAAATATATCTATGTAATTTAAATAAAATTTGCTCGCACCATATCAGTAAACATATTTAATACAGTAAACAAAATTTTATGCCTTTGGTTTGTCCTGGCATGGATTAAGGGCGACTAATGATCGGTGGACCAACCGGCTTATTAACAGTAGTTCGATTAAGGGATGGATGTATGTATTACGATGTACTTAGTCGTGTACCATATTCGATATCGTAAATGATCTAGTGCTAAAACTTATATACTATAAGTTTTCCAGAGATAATTTTAGAACAGGTGATCTTACTTTCTCACTAGGATAATATATGTTTGTTATTCTCCGAAATTTGTATACAGTAAAGTAATGATATAATAATTTTTAAAAATAATATTAGGTACACTGCACAACAGACGGCTACCAAATTAGAGGAGCTTCAATTGGAATGTCTAAGTCATCCACCGTACTCCCCGGATCTTGCTCCAACAGATTACCATTCTTTTTCCAAATTTGGATAACTTCTTGCAAGGGAAAAAATTCAACTCCGATGGGGAGTCCAAAGCGCCTTCAAAGATTTTATTGATTCCTGTCCGAATGGTTTTTTTAGTAAAGGAATCAATGAACCACCTATTAGATGGCAAAAGTGCATATATAGCAATGGTATATACTTTGATTAAATAAATATATTATGCTTAAAATAGATCGACTTTATGTTCCTCCTTTACAAAACGCCAATTTCATCATAATAAAAATACTTTGTAGCGTGACGGCAAACATTCATTGTACTCACTACTACTACAAATACAATTTGATATGTTAGTATTAGTAACATAAGTGACAAATGATGAGGTCAGTATAAAATATGGCAGATCGTTTTCGACGATATCGACTTGGTCGTATACGGCAAAAAGTTTTTTTTTGTTATATTATTAGAAAAAACCTATATCATTACTTTACTTTATAAAAAAATTGGACAGTAACAAACATCCAATCATCCTCACAAAGTTTCACATTTATAGTAGAAGTATTTTATATTATTATTTATTTATTACCAGTAAGTAAGTAAGACCACCTGTTCTAAAATTATCTCTCGAAAACTTGAGTGGCCCATATACTATAAGTTTTTGTGCGAGATCGTTTACGATATCGTATACGGCCTACGACCAAGTACATCGTCTATGACCGTCGTAAACAATTTGCTTTCGACGAAACCAGTTCATTCCAGTTTGATCGTATGTATGGGCCATACGATCAAACTGGATGGTGGTCGGATTACACAGTACGAGCAATGTTAAAACCTTCTTGTTTATAATAGAAGCGGGATTTTAGAAGAATCTCCATTAAATCCAATTTATTAAATATTGTGGGTTCCGTACCCGAAAGGTAAAAACGGGACCCTATTACTGGGACTTCGCTGTCCGTCCGTCTGTCACCAGGCTTTATCTCCTTAACCACCAAATCCTCCAATAGTGTCTATTGACATTATTTCATAAGGACATGAAGCTGGTCCCAACTGAGACAATAACCCATAATTATATTTACCTCTGGACTTATTTCTTATGCACACTTCACATGTGTCACACATATTCTTTATATTTCTCATCAAATTATTTGCAGTATAAAATGAGCTTATTTTATTCCTTATCTATTCTGCTTCTATGTGACAGTAGAGGTAATGAATATCTTTTATTAGCTTTTTACTAAATTCTTCCGTTAGTATGATTTTTTCTTTTTTCTTTGACCTTTTATAGTATAATAAATTTTCAAATTTTAATTTATTTTTATTTTGTCTTATGTATTTATTTCTTTGCTGATCACATTGAATATCTTCTATTTTAACAAAATTTACAATTTTGAAATTATCATCATGATTACAATCTGGTTCCAATGCTGGATATCTACTAAGACTATCAGCTTCCAAGTTATATTTACCCGGCGAATAAATAACTTCAAAATTGTATTGAGATAAATAATATGTAAGATCTCCTAGTTCTTCATCTGGTCGAGATTTAATATTCATTTTTTCTAAAGGCTTATGATTTGTAAAAAACTATAAACTTTTTCCCTAATAACCAATGTTGCCAATACTTAACAGCCTCCTTTATAGCTAAACATTCTAAGTAAATAGCTTTTTTCTTTTTCTGAGTATCATTCAGTTTTCTTGAAAAATATGCACACAGCTTTTCCTCTCCATTAAGCTGTGGCTGTTTCATGACAGCGCCAATACCCAGTATGCTGGCGTCAGTATAAATATGTATTGGTAAATCAGGATCAAAAATAGTTAATATAGGCTTCTGGCACATTAAGTTTCTAATCAACTGAAAAGATTCTTCACACTTTTTTTACCAAACAAATTGTTGCCCCTTTCTCAATAAATTATGTAAAGGGTCTAAAATAATTGATATATTTGGTATGTATTTACCATAAAAATTGATTTTTCCTAAAAATTGACGTACGTTCTTTTGCGTCTTTGGTATAGGAAAATCTTTTATTGCAATTAAATTATCTTTCAAAGGAGAAATCGTGTTGTTCTTAATTATATGACCAAGGCACTTTATTAAATCTTGTGCAAAGTTACATTTTGGAACATTTTAATCTGAATCCTTCTTTTGATATTGCTTCCAGGTAATGAGAAATGTGTAATATGTTCTTGAAACGTCTTAGAAAAAATCAAAATGTCATCAATATAATTTACAGTAAAGTTCGATAGTTTGTGCTTCCTTATTGCTTAATACTCTTTGAAAAATTGCTGTTGAAGTTTTTAATCCAAAGGGTAGGCAGGTCCATTGAAAATGTCCATCTTGAGTTACAAAGTCTGTTTTATGTCTGTCTTCAATTTTTAGCGGGATTGACCCAAATGCCGAATTAACATCAAGTGTTGTAAAGTATTTACAATTTCGAGTTTTCACCACTAAGTCTTCTATGAAGGGAAACGGTTGTGACTGTGGTATTACAATTTTATTTAAATCTCGGAAGTCAATGCATAATCTGGATTTCCGTCCGTCTTCTTTTTTATATGTCAGAGTAACAGGTGCTGCAAAAGGACTATACGATTCTTCAATCAAATTTTCTTCCAATAATTTAGCCACCTGCATTTCTATCTCTTTTTTGTCTTCTATACAACATCTATATGATCTTTTAGCACAGTACTTATTGACTAATAAATCAATATGGGCTTCGTAATCTTTTACTCTACCAACATCGTACTTGCCTGTTGCGAAACGTGATTTATATTTTGATATAAGGTTATCAATCTCATTTCGTTGATACACATCAAGGTGATTCACCATAATAGTAAAGTCTTTTTCCTCTAGATGTTCGTTAAAATTAATTACATATTCCTTGTTTGCTTTGTCAAAGTTTTTTGTTCTATAGAATGTCTTTGCTTTATAATATGTCTTATTCTCCATAAACGGAATACTTTGTTTTATTTCTAAGTGTTCATCTTGAACAAGGTGAAATTTTTTTAGTATGTCTAATCCAATCAAAAAATCGTAATCGAAGTTTTCTTCGTCTACGACAAATACATTGACATTTCTCTCTATATCGAAAATCCTTATTTTGAGTGTTATCATACCAACACTTTTTTTAACACCATTAATCGTCTTGAGATTCGCATTTATACCGTTCTTATTATTTTGACTACCTTTTAATGATAAAATTTGGAATTTATTAAGGACACATTCGAGCCCGAATCATAGATCCCTTTTATTTTCAAGGAGTCATTTAATTCAACTTCAATTTTGATTAATGGCGGGATATCAAGTTTTTTGGATCAATTTCATTTAATTCAACTTCTTACTCTGAATTGGTAACGTTTCTTATGGGGTATCTGTTTTCTCCTACTCCTCGTGGGTTTCTTGTATTTTTATTTTGTTTTTCTGATTTTTTGTCAACATTCCTTCTAAATTTATTTTTAAAATTCTTTCTGGTAACTAAATATTCTAGACCTCTTATTTGGTTAAATAAATATTCTGTTGTTCTTAAAATATTTCTGTCGATTTTATTTATCACAAACGTAGGTAGTCCCGTTGCAATCAAATCGATCAATGTACAAACATCAATGTTTTTGTTCACTTCCAATAAAAGTCTCTCTTTTTTCAAGGCATAGTCTAATAAATATCCTTGTCTGTATTGAAATAAAATTGCATACTTGACAGGTGACCAACCTTGTTCAGCATAAGTTTCACAGAAACATTCCTTCCATGTTTTCCATTCCGAATTAATTGTATATTTAATCATCATGGAGGTATACCAGTCTAGATCCTCTAAGAATGCTCTTATAATCTCAATTTTCTTTGCATCTTCAACAATTGATAATCGTGAACATTCCTCTTCAAATCTATTCATCCATTGAGATGCATTAGATGTCCTCCTGTTAAACTTTTCCAATATAAATTTTCTACTATATTTCTCGAAATTTGTGTTTTGTTTGATTCCATGCATTTATGTAATAATTCTGTCAAATACTCTTCCGAAATTCCTATATGCTGTGGCGCTCTTTCAATTTTTGAAGTTATTTCCTCTAAAAAATATCCATGAAATTGAATGTTTCCATCGTCATCTATATAGGTATCATGTATTTCTTGTGTCTTTGTAATCCATACTTGTCTTCTATCATGCCTTCTCATCAATGTTTTTTTTTATATTATCATATACTTGCGTCTTAAGAATAGCTTCATGTAATTTAGCCGGCTGAAGTTCTTGCGGAATCAAGTATATTCTTTTATCAGTATCAGTAATCGAAGTTAAGCAGATAATATTAGATTTTGGATCATCACTTGCCTTTATTTATTTATTTATTTTATTTATTTAATAATTTATGTACACAGAATAATAAATAATGAAATCTTAAAACTAGGATACAATTTAGTACAAAGGTACTACTAATTCCAAAATTGGAATTTCTTCCAGTAGACCCGATACAGGAAAATATAAAAAAAATTAACAGTACTTTACGAGTACTACAAATTCAAATCTCAGTTTTTCCATTGTTCATAAGTTATAGCGAAAATATTATTTTATAAAATGATTATTTAACAATATGGAAATAAAAGATAATGTGTTGCTTTACAACTAAATAAACAACATTTAATGCTAATTTTTCACAATTTAAATAATATTTTATACAAATATGTAATTCAAAAGAAATTAAATATAAGTCTCATTCCCTTGACAGTTGACATTCATTGTCAAGTCTAAAAAACAATAAGGTTACATATATATATATTTAAGGTTTTTTAACCGACTTCCCAAAAAAGGAGGCGGTAATTCGTTCGGCTGTATGTATTTTTTTTTGTATATTCGACGATAACTCCGCCGTCTGTTGACCGATTTTCAATTTTTTTTTTTTTTTTATGTAAAGGGTATACTTCGAAGTTGGTCGCGTTTTCACAAAACTGGTGACCTGATGATGGGATCCATAAGGAATCGAGGGAACTCCTCACAATTTATATGGTATTTATATGGACACATATAGTAATTTTAACTTTTTCTGAAGTAACCCAAGCATATCCTACCAAAAAGTAAGATTTTGAACCAAGGTATATACCCTGGATCCAAAAGCACTGAGCAGAATTCCTAAGTCTTTAAAGATACGCGTTTGGAAATTTCGACATTTTTTAAACAACTGCAAGCATATGCCATTATGTAACTTACAGTAATCATCATCATTATCTTATATACAATACCTAGTGGCAGCTTGGCGCGTATTCAATTATACATTCGATCGTTTATTTTAAACGTTATTAAAAAGTGTAATAATTTAACAACTCTTATTTATTATTATTTTAAACAAAAAATTAAACCGACCTCCAAAATAAAACTACACAAAAAAGTATGAAATAAAACTTATTTTCTAAATAATTCCTCTTTTAAATTTGGCTGAAAAATTAACCACTTTTCTACTCAATCTTCAAAATTTTGATGTCGGTATCAGACAATTTGAACGTGTATTCCGTGTATATATCAGGATGTTGTTCGGGCTGGTACCGACTACAAACTTATGAAGATTGAGTAGAGAAATAGTTATAATTGCAGCCAAATTTAAAAGTGGAATTATTTAGAAAATAAGTTTTATTTCAAAATTTTTTTGTGCATTTTTACTTTGGAGGTCGGTTTAATTTATTGTCTATTTTAGTATAAATTATGGACCATGCCCTTGTGTTTGAGCCCAAGTTATGACCAACCAAAGTGCAACTCGTTGCTGAAACATGTGGCTTTACTTACATGGTAAAATGTCATGACTTTAAATGCATATTAATATGAATATTATGTTTTAAAATAATTGTAAAATTTTACAATTCATTTATTTATTAATATTATACGTTTCTTTCGGGCTGCATAGGCCCATATTATAAATACCTTAAAGACGAACATACATATTATTATTATATACTTAGGTCCGTATTAATAAACCGTTCTCAAACTCGTTCTCAATACCTTTCTTGGCTGAGACAGTCTCAAGTAACGATTAGCTTCTCAAGACGGTCTTTAATTCATAGTATGATCTCAAGACCGTCTCAGTTGATAACGTTATTGATAACTTACTCAACTTTTAAGCGTCATCTACACGACAAAGAACGAATAAAATAACGTTTCGTTTACACTTCTACAAATAACGGATTTATTGATTATACATTCCTTCAATATTTCTTTTTAAAAATGTAATATTTAATAATATAAATACCAAAAAAAGTTTAGGTTGTATTTTTTATATTGAAAAAAACTGATTTGTATTAATTTTTACGTAGATATTAATATTTATTATTATCTAGCATAATAATATCCATATTTTTTAACAACTACCTAAAACGGAATGCGGATCATTGCCATTCGAAAAAAGTTCGTCTTCTTATTCTTTAAAGTGGCTCCTTAGTGATTCGCCAATGTGTTGTGTTGACGAAAACTCTGCCTCATGAGTGGGTTTTATGAATAAACAAGGGCACGGTGTACAGAAGGAAGTCTGTTGAATAATCTAAAACCTAGAACAGACAAATTTAGGGCCAGTACCACAGTATGTACATAAAGTTTCTGTAAAAGGAGTATTTACAAAACACAAAATAGATTTAAGGTTTATAGGGCGAGGAATTGTAGGAGGGAGGGATCATATAATGAGGATTGTTTTTTGGTCAGCGAAAAATAGTTCTGCTGTCAAGTGTCAAATCAAGTCAATTAATTTAAATCAAACAGGTAATTCGTTTAATATAAGTAAATAAATATATATAAATAAAATCGAAAATATTTCTACAAATACTCGACACTGGCAGAATGGTGATGAGCGATATGAGCGATGATCACCTTTGCAACTGCGATTACCAAAAAAAAAAGAAGAATAAGTATCAATAAGCGTCTTTTTTTATTTATAACTTTATTTTGTGTTGAGTGTGTAGTGTAAATTCTGAGTTTGTTTAATCATAAGTATTTAGATTTTAATTTACATAATTGTAACACAACCAAAAACGCCACAAATAATAATGTACTGTATCCCATTTGCCAAGGAAGCCGTTCTCAAGGTTTGACTGTACCCACGAAACTGCGTCTCAAGTAACAGTTTGACATCAATGACAGCGTACTTGAGTAACGAGTCTCGTTTATTAATACGTTCGCACTCACTTGATACGCTGTACCTACAGATGTACTTAAGTACGGTCTATTAATTAAAACAACATCTTAAGTATTTTCTTGAGAATTGTCTTAGAGATAAGAACGCTTTATTAATACGGGCGTTAAACTACACTATGTCACGTGTTGTCGGCGACGTGATGCGTGCTTCGTTCCGGAGTCTCGTCGTACCTTTTGCATATTATGTTTTAATGAGTTTGATGTATGAATCTGAGTGAAGCTTACATGGAAGCTTAATTATTGCTCTATTATGAGTTCAGTTGTAATATAATGCAGTTTAAAAACCTCTTTGCACAGATGAAACCGCATAACAGAATTTATAATTGGGTTTTGGTACGAGTATATTATTATATTAAATACTTGTTATTTAACTATATAATACTAGAACCAGAAGCTATTGAAAGGCAGATGCACAATTACAAGCAATGTTAAGTTAACTTAGGCCGCTGTTTTAGTTTACTAAAATATGTCGCACTAAGTACAAAGAGTTTATGATTTTAAAGGTGTGTTTGTAGAGTTTGCTATTTTTGTCCCTTATTGTTCATTATTTGCTAGATAATTCAAATATGTATCTACCTCAGTTTGTAGTGTTTTCTTTTGTGAATGGTGTGTGCATGTGTGTTAGTAAAAAGTGATGTTTTTCCTAATCTTGTTAAGGCACGTTATTAAGAGAGGAGAGAGATAGACTATGGAGAAATTGAACAAATTGTTAGAAATATCCCTATAGTCACTCAATCCCCGCCTGCCCCCGCAAACACAGTACACACACAGACAAAGCCAAATTCAGACATCGTGCACTTCACTCTTTTTTTTCGTTTAAAATCCTGTGTACCGCGACACAGGATTTTAAAATCAGCCAGCTCAGTGGATAAATTCATTACCATTAATGAATCTAAATATTCAGAAAACAATGTACAAGGCATTCCGAATAACCCATTCGAAATCGGATGTTAGACGTGCTATATCGTGAGAGATTATATACACTACATCGGTGTTTCGCTGAGTCTACGTCCGTCATGCTTATTATCTTCACCTCCGTGAACGCCAGTTCACTGTAAGTCTTTAATCACTGTTTCTCAAACATTAAAAGTTTCGTTCCATCAGTAAGCTGAATAGAATTAAGGAAAAATATTACTGGAAAGGAATGCGTTTAGATATTGAAACATACGTTAAGAATTGTACACAGTGCCAGAAGAATAAATCATTTAGGCAAATTAATCGAGCACCTATGCAGATAAGTACAACGTCCACTGCTCCCTTTCAACGAATAGCTATCGACATCGTAGGTCCCTTGCCAGAGGCAGGTACTGCTAAACTTAAATACATCATGACCTTCCAAAACGATCTCACGAAATTCTCAATGGCTTATCCTATTAGATCAACAACTGCGGAAGAAACAAGCGACTGTCGACCATTCGACATTGAATAATACGAGTATCTTAAATAATTTACTAATCAAAGTCAAGATAACTGGCCTCGCTACGTCTACACAGCCATGCTTACTTACAATACTAATGTACATTACAGAATGAAATTCTTACCTTATGAACTTCTATTCGGACACAAACCTTTACTTCCCGTTTCGATTTATAATCCTCCTCAAGACGCTACCTTTCCCGAATATATTAAAATGCTCCAACATAAATTAAAACTCTCCAGCTATAAAGCAATCCAAAACATTGCCCAATCAAAACAAACCTCGAAAACTTGTTATGATAACCGTTCTCGACCAATTACGTATAAAGTAGCTGACTATGTGTACCTTTAAAATCATCTTAGACTCAGGAAAGCTTTGTCACCCCAGTGGAAAGGTCCCTACATAATAGATAAAATACATGACTATAATACACTATCTTTACTAATAAATCATGTGAAACATCACTTCGACGAGGATAAACCTGCATATATTCCAATAACACAAATAATTTACTAATGAACTAATATCAACTTAACTCTTTATGAATCCACATACGAGGGCGGGTCAATAAGTCCGTGACTTTTGGAATAAAACACAGATTTTTTGATAAATAAATCATTTTATTTTTCAACGTAGTCCCCCTTGAGCTCTATACACTTTGTCCAACGCTTCTCCAATTTTTTTATCCCTTCCAAAAAATATGATTTGTCGAGGTCCTCAAAATAGGCCTTTGTTTGCGAGATGACTTCATCATTGGAGTCAAATCTTTTTCCACCGAGCCATTGTTTCAGGTTTGGGAACAAGAAGTAGTCACTCGGAGCCAAATCTTGAGAATAGGGTGGATGTGGGAGCAATTCATAGCCCAATTCATGGATTTTTGCCATGGCAACTGCACATGCATTGTCTTGGTGAAAAAGAACTTTTTTCTTGGCCAAATGAGGTCGGTTTTTTTTCAAATCCTCATTGAAGCGGTCCAATAAGTTGGCATAATATTCCCCATTAATTGTTATTCCCTTTTGAAGATAGTCAATGTGGATTATCCCACGTGCATCCCAAAAAACAGTCGCCATAACTTTATTGGCTGACAAACCCACCTTGGCCTTCTTTGGCGCCGATTCACCCTTAGAAACACACTGTTTTGACTGTTGTTTGGTCTCTGGTGTGTTGTGATGGATCCATGTTTCGTCCACGGTTAAAAAACTCCTCCATATTGTGATTAAACAACGCCAAACCTTCCTGTGAAGTTGTTACACGATTGCGTTTGTGGTCGACTGTTAGCAAACGCGGCACCCATCTTGCGGAAAGCTTTCTCATGCCCAAGTGATCATTCAAAATTGAAACCACTGAGCCATGCGAGATGCCTATGGCTTCCACAATCTCTTGCACTTTTAATCTTCGGTCGGCCAACACCATATCGTGAATTTTTTCGATTGTTTCGGGTGTAGAGACCTCAACTGGGCGTCCAGGACGTTCGGCATCTTCAGTGCTTGTACGGCCACAACGAAATTCAGTAACCACTTTTTTACCATTGAAATCGATGGTGCAGAGTCCCCATAGTATTTATCAAGCTTAGACTTGGTCTCGGTAATGGTTTTTTTTCGCAAAAAATAATGCTTAATAAGCACACGAAATTCACTTTTTTCCATTGTTTCCTTAAGTTACTGGATAGTCTGATAAAGATAGCTGTAAAACACAAACTAACTGACGCAGCAAGTTCAAATTTTGATAGGAGTCAACTGACAGATGCCTGTTGACAGAAGTAGTGTTTCTTTTTCAGTAAGGAGGTTAGAAATTCAAAAAGTCACGGACTTATTGACCCGCCTTAGTAATAAATAATTTTAATTAAATATATACAAAATTTATCGACTAGTTCTTATGATGAGTGTGTGAGATGAGTTCTATATGAGCATTAATAGTATTTATTACATTTAATTATTAAACATACATATACTATAATTAATTCTTTATCAAATAAATATTATATACATTTATTTTTCAGCTTTATCGCACTAACACAACAATATTATATCCAAGCAATTGGGATTGTCCATTTTTTTTAATTGTGCCCATTAAAAAACATTTCGAGGAATAAGGTCAGTGATCGTTTTTCTGTATATAAACTAAAAAAATACCCAGTAGTTACTTATATTTTTTACTTTTTTTACTTTAGTTACTTACTTTATACGTTTACGTTACTTTACTTTACTTAGTTTGACCTTAAATGACGTCATTGGAAGGCATAACGTTAAATTATCTTTGCTTCATTCCGTATAAAAAAAAAATTGTGCGAGATGTCAAAACTATCAAAAATATAACCTAAAATTTTGTTGTTGTTGTTATTGTTTGGCCAAAACATTGGCCTCACTCGTTACTATCAATTCTTTACTCCAGAATTTAAACACGAGGAGGAGACGTAGGGTTTTGAGGTCAGTATTTCTTATGACATTTAACACCTTATTGACATTTGACAATGCTCTTTTTTTAATTTTATGTATTCAAGGCTGGTCAATTGGCCGCCGATAATGACGTCATAGATCCAGAAACTTTAAAAAATTATTTAAAAAATACTAGCCAATGAATTTCAAAAGTATTTAATTTATATTCTTAAAATACCCTATTTCAACGAAAAAAAAATATAAAAAGTACATCTGTTTTTTTTTTGACAATGCCCATTACGTCGAGTCACGGAATACATTTTGATTATTTAGGACAACTTAAAATAAGAAGAGCTTACCTCGATACCATGATACTAGTTGACACATCTTATATCAGGCCACACATTGAAAACGTTAACTCTATTCTAGGAACTGCTAGATATTTATGTAAACAATATGAAGCGTTAAATTATATCGAATGTCAAAGCATGTTAAAACCTATAACAGCACGGTATTACGACATAGTCAAGGAATATGATTCAATATCACATCTTATGTCTAAGGATAGCAAACGGTCAGCTTGATTTGGTGGCATTGGAACTGCTTTCAAACATATTTTTGGAACTTTAAACGAGGACGATGGAATTAAATACGATCAGGCGATTGAAATTGTTAAACATAACCAAGGAAAACTGGCTTCCTTATTAAAACAAAACATTTTAGTTACTAAATCTACATTAAATTCATATAATAAAACTTTTCATGAAATGAAAATTAATGAAAATGATAATTAAATGATGCTATCGACAATCTCTCGGTAAACATCCGTAATTTAAGTAACGTGTCAAATAATTTAGTTATTATAACTAATATTAACTTTATCCTTAATAGTTTAGAATCAAAACTGTTAACTTTGTCTTTTCGTCTAGAGGACTTATCAACCGCTATCGCATTCAGTAGTCAAAACATCCTGCATCCATCGGTTATAACGCCGAGTCAATTATACCGAGAACTTGCCGAGAATCATGTTCATCTGAACTGAACAATGATGTCGAGTTTCCTGTAAAAGAGTTAGATTATAATATGTATTGCCTAATGAAAAATTCAAAAATATTTTGCTATTACATAAATAGGAAAATTATATTTGTACTCAGAATTCCTCTAGTCGCTCCAGGCGTATTTAATTTGTATCATAGCATAGCTGTTCCCATACCCTATACCCGGAAAATCCGGACACTTATACTACCATTATACCTAGCACTAATTATATAGCAGTGACTAAAGACAAACAACGTTTTTGTAACTTGAGTGATTCGGAAGAGTGTATCACTATTGATCCCCAAACCTTAATATGTGACGTGATAAATATATTATACTCTATAAGTGAATATCCAACCTGTGCAAGTGAACTATTATTAAAGGTTATGAGAAAACGTCCCACACAGTGTGAAACTAAGTTCATTCATGGACACTTAAAAATTTGGAAAACTTTAGCTAATTAGCTAATGGAAAATTTAGCTGTCTTGACACAATTATCCATAGATTGCCAAGATCAGTCTGAAAAGTTGTCACCCTACTGGGTACTGGGATTGTGTCGCTTCCCGGCAACTGTGTCGCATTTACTTCTAGTACTAGGTTAATTCCTAATAGTAATAATTTTGTGGATTTAACTATAACCCCTATGTCGTCTGATTACAATTTAATCAACGACTCTTGTGTTGTAACGTAAACAAAATTTTACAATTACTATCGTCGAATAATGTGCCCCCTATATATTTAATAAACACTGATTAGGGAATTTTAAATTTAAATGATCAAATTTTAAATTCTTTAATTAACCAAGCGGACAAAATAATCGATCAGCCACATATCATTAAATACGGGACACACTATTTTAGTATAACTCTATTTTTAATTGTCTTACTATCTGTAGATACATTTTTATTAATGAATTTATTAACTCTTGCAAGAAGACGGAAGGTCCAAAATCACCAGTTGAAATAGAACTAGATGAAGGTATAATTACTACCCCGCCTAGAATTAGAATTCATTAAATTTGGTAAAGTTCGATATTTAACCCCGAACTTTACACTCAACCGGGGAGTTGTTATACCTTTACAATGGAAGTAGTTGGGCTGACTAGACCTTAAGTCAAGTCAGCATATCCTATCATCATATTAGGTCGCCCGTCGGCCGGACAGTCAGTCTTCTGTCAGTCTTATTGCGGAGCACTTTCTTGTTGTACTATTACTTGCTCTTTGATTTCTAAATCCTATTTCTAAATAATAATTGTAAGGTGTGTTAATAAAGAAACCCTTTTTAAAACGCGATCCGCGAGGCCCCGCATAATAGTACTCCAGTGCCATCTAGTTTCAAATACATGAAACACAAGCAACCCCCGGGCCATTGAAAATAGCTTGATGATAATATGCAAAAAGTCCTCTCTCTCGTTTTAACTCTTCTCTTCGATTTTTATCCCAATGTAAAACAGGATTAAAGTAAAAATATTTATCTGTCCATACAAAAATCTAATATACAAAATATTTTCAGAGACCTAGCCGCCAGAAACATACTGGTATTTAGCAAGAATAAAGTGAAGATTTCTGACTTCGGTCTCTCTCGCGCCCTCGGCGCTGGTAAGGACTACTACCAAACCAACTATAACGTGAATCTCAAGTTGCCAGTGGCTTGGTAAGTTTGTTTCTTATTTAAATTGTATGTTTTTTCGTTCATGGTTCTTTTTGGGTTTCTTTAGTTTTAAAACTTGTTTTCGTTATTGCCTTTAGTTTGTTTTGTTTTTTAACTTAAATGATTTTTTTGCTACACCCAAAAGGCATACGATTCAAAGCCTATGAAACAATGTCTCTGAGTCTGAAAAACTTAATGTTCATAAAAACTGAGGCTTCAGTCCAAAACTGAATACCAGCTCTATCTGTTACTTATGCAGTGACTACAAGATAAGAAATTTTGGCAACATTTCTTTTGACTCAGATAAAATATATTTTATTTTCAAGTTATCTACTTATTTCATACACTTGATTTTATGGAAAAATCTAGCAAATATTCCGCGATAACTTATTACCCTAAGAGAATATGCTACGGCGTAAATAGCTCTTCCAGTGTAGGACTTCATCCTTACAGAATTATATTTCAAAATGCGGTGAGTTTCCCCGATCGAGGCAACGCTCATTTCCTCTGATATTGCAATGGAAAGCGGTATATTGCTTACTGGTTGAACCCTAGCACTCAAAATCGGCTTACACATTATAGGTGTGCACCCGAGTGCATATTGTACCTTCGTTTCACCTCGGCGAGTGATGTCTGGGCGTACGGGGTGTGTCTATGGGAAACGTTTACTTACGGCTTTCAGCCATGGGTGGCGTTATCTGGACAACAGATACTAGAAGCAATCGATGCACCCAACTATCAGGTTTGTGGACTTTTAATGAGAGGAATTGAATCGGAAATGTGGGTTAAAGTGTAAAAACGAGGACTAAAAATAAAGTTTACTGTTTAAGAATAAAATCAAGGCTTATATCTCAACTATACAGTACATGAGCTTTACACTTATTTATTTTTATTTATAATGTGTTTTTTTTTTTAATTTGTTTTACATGCAATTCGTATGAACTAATTATGTAGTGAAGTAGATTATTCGATTACACTACAACTATTTTGTTATCAGCGTTTAGAACGGCCTGAATGCTGTCCGGACGCCTACTACGAGTTGATGCTGGAATGCTGGGCTCATAATCCGGTAGACCGACCTAAGTTCAAGGACATAGCACCACGTCTAATAACCATGGAGCCTGAAAGGGTAAATTAACTCATTACCTCATTATTTTAAACACTTACGGATTGTATCGCGGTGCACTTTTCTTTTTTCCCGACGTTTCGGCTACTTTCCAGCAGCCGTGGTCACGGGAGGACTGAGGTGTCAATTGTCCTGTTTGTTGAAGTTGTTCAAACTACCCGAAGACTCTTCAATTATTATTTGTGTTCCGATCCACGCAAAACATACTAACAGTATCTTGACGCCGCGGTGATTTCAAATTACATTTTATTTTGTTAATTATTGGATCCCAACTAGACGGCAGCACCCAACCATCTTCTCGGTTAAAATTAGGGTGCTTTTTAATTTCTATAGCCTCGCGTATCATTCTTGGACTATAACGGTGTTCCTTTGCCAGTACTTGTGGCTTATCAAATTTAATGTAATGGCGAGGTTGATCCAGTGTGTGTTCGAAAATTGCAGATTTATTGTTTCGATGGTGTTTAACATCTGCGATGTGTTCCTTTACGCGGTTGTTGATGGATCTTTTAGTTTGCCTTATATAGGAGAGACCCCAGTCATAGTCGAGCTTGTAGACTCCTGATGCAGGAGAAAAAAAACTGGGTAGTTTTTTTTATTAGGGTTAATTAGGGTTAATTTTAACCGAGAAGATGGCTGGGTGCTGCCATCTAGTTGGGATCCAAACTAGATGGCAGCAGCAGTTTGAACAAAATCAAATGTAATTTGATTCTTCGCGGCTTCAAGATACTGTTAAACTGTGTTTTGCGTGGATCGGAACACAAATAATAATTGAAGAATCTTCGGGTAGTTTTAACAACTTCAACAAATAGGACAATTGACTACGCCTGCTGGAAAGTAGCCGAAACGTCGGAAAAAGAAAAGTGCACCGTGACACAATGCGTAAGTGTTTAAAACAATGAACAATATTCGCGTCAACATAAGAAATCATTACGTCATCTCATATCATGGGTCAATGAGAGTACCATTTCTCCTAAAGCGGATAAATATAATGACGACTACAGATACAATAAATAACAAAACAAACAACAACAAATATAAAACTGAGCATTTAATATGTCAAATATTACATTTTTAAAGAATAAAAAATTAAGTAATTGAACCAGTCTAATAATAATAATCTATGCTCAAGTCGAGGAACCTTGGAAGTACCTTTAAAAGACTAATGAGATGTGGATGAGGCATCACAAAAGGAAATTGACATTCGTGTTTATATATTATACTTACTTACTTTATACCTGTGACTTAAAGTGGTACCCTGTCTGAAGTGTTAATTTTGTTGCAAGGTAATAACAATAACGTACTACAAGAAGCCGGAAATTGGCCGCCGCCATGGCTTCCTCGAGTTTAAAGCTGGACAAGAAATCACTGTTATCGGCAAAGAGTAAGTACTAAGTAGATTTCAGGGTCAGAATATCCATTTCACGGTCGTTTTATGTTAGTGTCAGCTTATTATTCACAAGTTTGGTCTCAGTCACTTAAACACTAAGAAAATGAAATAGATACCTCCAGAATAAGAATATTATTCTTTTATATTATCAGAGAAGTGTCGGATAGGTTGACTAGAAGTTGTGTCACTTACTTTATATCAAGTGAAAGAGAATGTATATGAACAAGCTATTTGTCACTTATCAGAAGATGGTGAAACAGACCATGAATAAATTATATGTTCTTTGTTTGGCATGTACCATACAAGTGTATTATTACAGGCGATACACAAAATCGGCGATGTGGTACGGGTCGCTGCCAAATGGAGCATGTGGTCTTTTCGACCCCGCACTCACCAAACCATACTGTATGAGACAAGAGGTAAGGAAAAATCAATTTAAAGTAAATTACTCGTACAAAACATTTATTTCATTTAAGTAGTTTGCGAACTGTATAATGGATGGACGAAAAGGAAAATCCAAACCATTGTGGCGTGGCGTGCAGCCAAGCGTGGCGTTCTGCGACTTCAATCACAGTACAATGAGAGAATGCTTGAAGTGCTCACATCATATTATAATTAATACGTGAATCAAAAACTTTCAGTACAGTTTTACGACAATTATGTGAACATGGAGTATGAAATTTGGCACATTTAAAGTTTATGTGGAATAAAGCGTGCAGAAAGCTAATATTTTTTTAAATAACGCTTCTAAATACATAAAATTAATGAAAATAACAACACACTAGTACTAGTACCTCAAATTTTATTAGACGTTGACGTATGGCAATCTGTCACAAGTCACAACCTTTCTGTTTCCACCATGCTAGCTTACTGCGAGTTGGCACGTACCCAATGTATCCAACATTAGCAGTAGGTGATAATAAGTGACATTGTTTTACACAGCGCTCCCCCAGACTTTCGCCAAATCGTGGTCGGCTCCAGGCTTCGCTGATGCGATCTGATGCCAAACGCCAGACGAAACGAATAGATCGCATTATGATCTCCGGCCCGCAGGACGATGTCCGCCATATTGGGCACGTCGGACTCGACGGCGCGTACTTCGGCAACGTGCCCCTACTGGAGTCCTCTCTGTCGGTGAGTATGTCAGTCATATTTAGCAGACTGTGAGATTAAGAAACGATGGCGTATAAACTTGCATATTGTGTCGATGAGTGCTCTCGACGAACTGCACTTCGTGATGATGATGCTTGCAGTTGAAGCGATAAGGACGCGTTCACAAAATGTGTTGTTTGACAGCGGCCTAGTACGGACTGACATTACTTTTGAAATGTTTTGTGCAATAAATCAAGACAGTGGGCAAATAAGATAAGTATTATTACCACGCATTAAGATTAATAGCTAAATCGGATTCATTTTTAGCAAATTATAAGGTATATTTAATATATCCGATATCTTTGTGTATTTTTAAACACATAAACACATAAGAGCAAAAAAATAATCCTAAACACGAGCTCTTTTCCTCAATGTTATAATGCTATAGGTACTAAAATTATTATTATTATTTAAACAGTTTTTTGATAAAGAAGTACTCTATTTGTGACGATTATTAGTTTTGTAGGTTTTGGTTTCATTTGGTCGCCATTTGTTTTAAGACATTTATTTCTCACAAGAACTTACAATTCATTTTACATGAGAAAACATATACAATAAGTTACACAATATAAAGACTCAGAACGTACAGTGACGTGTGCCATTTGCGACCGAAAAATCAACCGAAAACGTAATTTATGTCGAAATTGTCAACGCTAAATGGCTCCCATCCACTGTCACGTCACGTCCACATCTCAGATCGAGGTGTCTTTGTAACAAATCGACAGATGCATGTCATCAGCGGATGCGACATTACAGCTAATTCATATGCAATACATAATTAATGATTCCCTTAGCCGCTGCCGCGTCCGACGACATCGTATCGCGTGGACGACGCAGAGCCCCTGTTGAGCCCGCATTCGCCGACACACGCTACCGGCTCCACAACACCCTACCCGCTGTTGAGTCCCTCTCGAGAAACTGCTGGGGATAATATTACACGTAAGTCCTTAGTCTATACTACAGTGGCGAAGGCTTCAAAGATCTCCTTCATAGGAAAACCCAAGCCTGTATAATAGGTAGGGATTTGGATGACGGTCTTTAAAAGGTAAGTGGTAAGTGAAGCCGATAGGAGTGGAGTTATTGGAACCCCATGCCACTGCTATACTAATATTATAAAGAGGAAAAGGTTTGTTTATTTGTTAGTTTGCATTGAATAGGCACCGAAACTACTGAATCGATTTATATGAAATTTAGCACAGATATAGAGTAGACTATGGGGAGGAAGGACATAAGCTACTTTTTATCGCGGAAAAATGTACGATTTCCTCGAGATTAATTTTTGAGTGCAGGAAGTCGCGGGCAATATCTATTTAGTATTTTAAACGAGCAATTGGGCGACCACTACAGCTCCTGTGAGCTTGACAGCAGTAACCAGCCACTAGAACCCTTTGATGTCGTTCTCAAGGATGCACTTTTATTTTTATAGTGTAACTAGCTTTTCCGCGATTTTGTCCGCGTCCTCCTTTTCCGTGATATCCTTTTGAAACTGATTTCTACGTTGTAATAACTATCTGCATGCCCAAATTTAACGCAATCCTTCCCGCTATTGACATTTTAATATACAAATTGTTGTGATTTTTTTTTAACTTTAACTTTTTAATTAACTTCAATCCTTTAAAGGACGAATTAATACAATAATAAAATACCTGTTCAATGATTTGTATATATTACCTCGGTTATTAAATTTCATGGAAATCGGAACAGATTTTAAATATTTTTGAAACAAATTTTCAATCCTTATTTTACACCCGCAGAGGCTGAATTCTAATTAACCTTGAAACTCGTATTCAATGAAATGCATTGAAAAGTATGACTCTCAATATTCATCAAAATCGGTGCAGATTAAAAAAAAAATCCATACAAACTTTCAGCCCAAGTTTCCAAAAAGTTTTAAAAATCCTACTTAAATTAAAACTACTGCCCAATTTTCACATTCCTTTAGCTGTTACGGCTATGCGTGCGTTCTAAAAGTATCGGGAATGGAATATTTCCACTGTTCCTGTCATATTAAAATCTTTTTAATTTAAAACTCCTTGGTTTTAAAAATCGAATACCGTTTATTTATTTAAAAAAAGATTCTCGGTCTTGTCACAAGGTCTTGTCAAACTTGTTTAGTCGTTGAGAAAATGGAATTGACTCGAGAAAATTCTAGAGCGATGATTTATTATGACTTTCGAAGTGGTTTAACACAAAAACAGTGTGTTGACCGGATGATTTCTGCATTTGGTGATGAAGCCCCATCCAAAACCACAATTTATCGCTGGTTTGCTGAATTTCAACGTGGACGTGTCAAGCTCAGTGATGATCCCCGTCAAGGTCGTCCAAAAACTGCAGTCACCCAAGAAAACGTTGATGCTGTGCGTAAGCTGATTGAGGAAGATCGACATGTGACATACCGCGAAATTCAGGCAACTTTAGACATTGGCATGAGTCAAATACAAATAATCTTGCATGAACAATTAGGTGTAAAAAAGTTGTTTTCCCGGTGGATACCGCATTTGCTCTCTGAAGAGCAACAAGCGGCTCGCGTTACTTGGTTCGTCGGAACTCTCGAAAGATTCCACGCAGGATCCTCAAATACCGTATACAACATCGTATCAGGTGACGAATCCTGGATATACGCGTACGAACCCGAAACAAAAAACCAGTCATGAGTTTGGCTGTTCGAAAATGAGTTAAAGGCAACAAAAATTGTTCGTTCACGGAGTGTTGCAAAAAAAATGGTGGCCACGTTTGTCTCCAAAATCGGCCATGTTGCGACTATTCCTCTTGAGGGACAAAGAACAGTTAATGCAGAATGGTATGCTAACATTTGTTTGCCACAGGTCGTTTCTGAACTCCGTAAAGAGAACTGCAACCGCTGCATCATCCTCCATCACGACAATGCGAGTTCTCACACCGCGCACAGAACAAAAAAAAAGAGTTTTTAGAGCAAGAAATCATAGAATTATTAGACCATCCGCCGTACTGCCCCGACCTAAGCCCTAATGATTTCTATACTTTCCCTAAAATAAAGAATAAATTGCGTGGTCAGAGATTTTCATCACCTGAAGAAGCTGTGGACGCCTACAAAACGGCCATTTTGGAGACCCCTACTTCCGAATGGAATGGTTGCTTCAATGATTGGTTCCATCGTATAGAAAAATGTGTCAAATTTCGCGGAGAATACTTCGAAAAGCAATAAATACATTTTTAAATAGTAATGTTGTGTCACTTCCTTGATTCCCGAAATTTTCAGTGCCGCCCTCGTATATGTCAGTCAGTCAGTCAGTGAATACATCTCCTTTATATAATTTATAGTTATACAAATAAGAAGAATCGAATAATAGGTCTTTACCTACGAAATTGCCGTTCTGCAGTACTGGCCATTTCAAATCAAAATAATTTTTGTTTGGCTTTTCTAATTTCAAATTAATTTTATTTTAAAAACATGGATTTTTTTTCCAAAAGTAGTCATTTGTTTATTGATTTAGTGTTATATTTTCATCGCATTTCAATCTTTTTCGTCATCATGGATACGTTAAAAATTCGACTAATTATGGAATATGAGTACCGTCGTGGCAGCAACGCGGCACAAGCGGCACGCAACATCAACGACGTTTACGGAGCTAACACTACAAACCAACGCACCACTTGTTATTGGTTTGCTCGCTTCCGTTCTGGAAATTTCGACCTGAAAAATGAATCTCGCGATCGTCCGAAGATTTTTGTCAACAATGACGAATTAAAGGCGATTATGGAAGCTGATGATACACAATCTACGGCTGAATTAGCAGCAGCTTTCGACGTTAGCGTCAAAACAATATTGGTCCATATGCGTCAAATTGGCAAGGTAAAAAAGCTTGACAAATGGGTGCCCCACGAACTTAATGATCGCCAGCGCGGAGTACGCGTCGAAACGTGCCTTGCACTGCTCAACAGACACACAAATGAAGGAATTTTGAACCGCATTGTTACCTGCGATGAAAAATGCACGACAACGCGCGACCTCATACTGCACAGCAAACGGTCTCCAAGTTGCAAGAACTGGGGTTGGAAGCTCTCCGTCATCCGCCCTACTCACCAGACCTTGCGCCTACAGACTACTACTTTTTCCAGAATTTGGATAACTTCTTGGCGGGAAAAAAATTCAATACCCGAGAGGCAGTACAAAATGCCTTTGAAGAATTTGTTGCCTCCCGTCCAGCTGATTTCTTTAAGAAGGGCATCAATAAACTGCCACTGCGTTGGCAAAGATGCATTGATTCCAAGGGTGATTACTTCGATTAATACAAATAAAAAAATATACATTCAAAAAATTCGTTTAAATTTTTTCATACAAAACGGCAATATCATAGGTAAAGACCTAAGTAATATCTTGTTAAATTACCACCGCCAATAAACTTACCAAATACCATAGCTTTATCTGCTGCTCCTTAGCTCGACACGGGCAAATACAGATCTCTGTATAAGCTCATTATCCAGTGGTCGCGCCTGTCATTATCGTTTTTTTTACGAAACTCTAACGCAGACTACAATTTCAGAGGCTGATACTCTCAAGACTAAGTCGCTGATGAAGGCACTTAAGAGTGTGTCCGAACCCACGACCAGCAAGAGTATTTTTAACAAGGTAATATTTGATGTTGATACGGCTAAAATCATTAAGTAACCGCCTAAGTGTGAGTCGGGCTCGCGCATGAAGGGTACCGTACAAAACGGCAAAAACACGTTAGTTGTATGGGAGACCCACTTAATACTTTATTTTATTCTGTTTCTAGTAGTTCTTTTTATAGCGGCGACAGAAATACATCATATGTAAAATTTCAAATGTCTAGCCATCGCAGGGATAACACGAACTATTTCGATAAAGTTACGAATTCGTAACTTTATCGAAGGAGAATTGTATGAAAATTATGACAGCTCCTATACAAGTTTTATTGGATAACGTTACGTTTACGCCGCTGTCAAATGTTCCTGCTAGGCCCCGTTTCAACTGTGTCATTGACTCCTTTGGTCAGAAAGACAAACAGACGGACAGCGGAGTCTTAGTAATAGGGCCCCGATTATACCCCTTTGGGTACGGATACCCGTAGTTTACCCGTTTTGATACCTAAAACGAACGGTGACTAAATCGGAAGATTTCGCAGTTTGATGTTGTAGCTTCTTTTTAATTAAAAAATTAAAATTCATTACACCACTGACTAGCCAAAAGAATAAATATTATATTACGCTAAATGTGACCTATAAATTGGGACGTCATTTTGCACACACGGCTACATCCTACACAATTATTTTTATATCCATATTTTATTTTGGTATGATAAATAAATAGTTTTTGTTGCATCAGGTAAAGTATGCGACGCTTGGTCGTTCGGCGAAGAGCGAGACAGCTGCGGCCATACCGGCCGATGAGCATGAATACCACGAAATCTCCGACACTGATACAGTGAGTACAGCATGTCTACGTCATTGTTAGCATTATAATTATCGTCATGATTAATTACACTGGTCTGCAAAATTACGGACTGTTAAAGCACCGGAATGTAACAATCAAATATATAATATGTCACCGTAAAATTGTAAAAACCGTTACATTGAAATATAACTAGGGAGATTATAATATGTCGACAGATTGTCATATGAAAATTCTCCTTGGAATTTTACGCATTATTTTATAATAATGCGTAAAATTGTAATTGGAATTTTCTTTCAAATTCCTCAACTTGTCAACTCGGTGTAGGTTGTCCCTTATTGGTCGGTCTCACAGTAGGTGGGCGGTTTCATGTCCATAGATTTAAGAATCGGTTACAGCAGGTCTAAAAAGCTGCTCTGGGTGTTTCATATTAACCACTGTAATATTTTTGGAACTCTATGGTAAATTCATCTTTGTTAACAATATCAGTAATTTCCGAGTTTTGTTGAGGTACATTCTCAATATCCGACGTGTACTTATAAACTTTGGAATAATATCCCATATTTGTCCTATTTATTGGTTTATGGTAATTTTACCGCATTATTAAGGTATTTGTATTTATATTCTACTTTGGATTGATACTATAGAAGTAATTTCGCAAGTTTTTTAATTATAAGATCCGTAGTTTTCGAAATAAATTTTTTTTTTTTTGAAAATTGTATAGAAATTCGCCCACGGCCATTTCTGTGACATTTGTCGTCGTTTTCCATAGCTTTGTGTTAAAAAACTTTGCAGAGCTCTATTTTACGTAAAAGTACACGTGTAACACGGCCTCACAAAAACCTGGCGCGAAATAACGTTGTCAGAACTCTCCTCAACTACGGAATTCTAAAAATGGGTTAGGTTGGGTAAGAACATTTTTATTGCGTTCAAAACGTCTTTAAATATGAAAAAACAGAGAGTTATAAATCATTAATTTTCATAGATCAACTTGAAACTATAAGGGTTCCTTCTAAATACTACGGAATTCTAAAAGGAGTTAGGTTAGAAAATTTTTATTGCATTCATAACTTTTTTAAATATGAAAACACACAAGGCGATAAATCATTATTTTTCATAGATCAACATAAAATAATAAAGGTTCCTTATAGTTACTACGCAATTCTAAAAAATAGTTTAGGTTAGGTTAGAACATTTTTATCGCGTTAAAATCGTCTTTAAATATGAAAAAAAAACAGAAGACGATAAATCATTACTTTTCATAGATCAATTTGAAACTAAACAACTGAAATAAGGGTTTCTTCTACTTACTACGAAATTTTAATTATGGGTTAGGTTAAGTTAGATCATTTTTATTACGTTCAAAATGTCTTTGCATTTATGAAAAAAGAAGGAAACATAATATATTTAGTAACTAAAAACTATTTAAAATATTTACAAACTATAAAAGTAGGTAAGTACTAAAAAAATAATAACTACTCCAAAACTTAAAATGCTACAAAACAAAGAAATCTCCCAGGTCGTCCCCACCAGGCAGAGTACCTAGAAGGCTCAAAGAGTTTCCTGGATTGCGATACTTATTCTCTGGGCCAGGTAGGTGCCGGCTCTGGGGTCTCGGGTGGCCTCAATGAGTTTTTTGGAGATTTCTCTGAAAAGTTTGTGCGCACCCAGACCCCATGTACCCAGGGTTTCAACCCCAAACGGTTCAAATATGAGATCCCCACTAAGGTTCTCATATTTGCGCCGCTTGAGGTTTTCCACCTGATTGGCGGCCGCACTGCAGAACTCGAGGTGCCCTGGACATGGGACGGAGCAAGTGTATCGACGCAAGTAGCGTCCCATACAAGAGCCCGTCCCACTCTCCAAGGGACCAGGGTCATACCGTCTGGTCTGTTGCCATCGTCGCGCGCCAAACCAGAGGGTTCCAGCACAGCTGGCACTCCGGCGGAGATGCAATGATCAAAAATCAAAAATTCTTTATTTTCTTTACAATATATATAGTATTACATAGTGTGCGGACCTCCTTTTAAGTTAAATACTTGTGTTAGGAGAATCCCGCTCCTTCCTTCCGACAATTATTACTATTTTTATTAATAGGTACATATATTATATTTTAATTATTATTTTTATAAATTGTAAGTTTCTTAACTATAGAAAATACATTTTAACTTAAGGGTGTAACCTTGCCTGTGTGTGTGTGTGTGTTTGTGCGTGTGCGTGTGTGTGTGCGCGTCTGTGTATGAGTGTGAGCGTGCGTGTTTGTATGGGTGCGAGAGTGTGTGCTCATATTGTACTACTATACCACTATGTGTTTTTTATAGACTGATATAATATTATACTTATTAATATTATTATTTAATAATAAAATAGGTTTTATACATAAATGCTTTACTGCAATAGTAGTTCAATGTCTTCATAATTTAGGCTTTTTAACCAATTGATTTTATTGTATAATACGAGGGCGGGTCAATAAGTCCGTGACTTTTGGAATAAAACACAGATTTTTTGATAAATAAATCATTTTATTTTTCCCTTTAAAAAAATATGATTTGTCGAGGTCCTCAAAATAGGCCTTTGTTTGCGAGATGACTTCATCATTGGAGTCAAATCTTTTACCACCGAGCCATTTTTTCAGGTTTGGGAACAAGAAGTAGTCACTCGGAGCCAAATCTGGAGAATAGGGTGGATGTGAGAGCAATTCATAGCCCAATTCATGGATTTTTGCTATGTAAACTGCACATGTGTGCACCCCTGCATTGTCTTGGTGAAAAAGAACTTTTTTCTTGGCCAAATGAGGTCGGTTTTTTTTCAAATCCTCATTGAAGCGGTCCAATAAGTTGGCATAATATTCCCCATTAATTGTTCTTCCCTTTTGAAGATAGTCAATGTGGATTATCCCACGTGCATCCCAAAAAACAGTCGCCATAACTTTATTGGCTGACAAACCCACCTTGGCCTTCTTTGGCGCCGTTTCACCCTTAGAAACCCACTGTTTTGACTGTTGTTTGGTCTCTGGTGTGTTGTGATGGATCCATGTTTCGTCCACGGTTACAAAACGTCGCAAAAACGCCTCCATATTGTGATTAAACAACGCCAAACCTTCCTGTGAAGTTGTTACACGATTGCGTTTGTGGTCGACTTGCGGAAAGCTTTCTCATGCCCAAGTGATCATTCAAAATTGAAACCACTGAGCCATGCGAGATGCCTATGGCTTCCACAATCTCTTGCACTTTCAATATTCGGTCGGCCAACACCATATCGTGAATTTTTTCGATTGTTTCGGGTGTAGAGACCTCAACTGGGCGTCCAGGACGTTCGGCATCTTCAGTGCTTGTACGGCCACAACGAAATTCAGTAAACCACTTTTTTACCATTGAAATCGATGGTGCAGAGTCCCCATAGTATTTATCAAGCTTAGCCTTGGTCTCGGTAATGGTTTTTTTTCGCAAAAAATAATGCTTAATAAGCACACGAAATTCACTTTTTTCCATTGTTTCCTTAAGTTACTGGATAGTCTGATAAAGATAGCTGTAAAACATAAACTAACTGACGCAGCAAGTTCAAATTTTGATAGGAGTCAACTGACAGATGCCTGTTGACAGGAGTAGTGTTGCTTTTTCAGTAAGGAGATTAGAAATTCAAAAAGTCACGGACTTATTGACCCGCCTTAGTACATATCTTGTTAATGATATTATATTTAGCATATCATAGCTAGAAGTTCTTATATAATGCATTAAAGTAAGATAAAGAAACAAAATATTTAAACACTGTGTAGTATAATATAATTATAATGTATAACACATGACATAGAGTAGTATAAATATTTTTAATATAGTATTTGAGCATGTTTTTTGTAGATACTGTTGTAATACGTAATGAAATCAAAATTACATACATGGCAATATACATTCCTTGCTAATGAAATTATATTTACTTGAGCGTGTTCACTTCGCACACTAATAACGGTTTCAAAAATTCCATAGGATAGGTAAAGAGAAAGTCATTTAATTGCAAGCTGATGAATTTGAGATTCGGACTTGATAGGGATTATCGGTGAGCTATCATCTTGGCGCAGGTACACTTTGCCGTAATTCGTCCAGCAGTATTTAAAGCCTTTTCAAAGCTGCCATATATATATATATATATATATATATATATATATATATATATATATATATATATATATATATATATATATATATATATATATATATATATATATATATATTTCAAATATATATATATATATATATATATATATATATATATATATATATATATATATATATAGGTGTCTCCGCCGTTTTACCCAGATGGTTGGAGGTTAATTTATTTGTTTTATTTCTTATATTAAATGTTTTTGTCGCCTTCATAACTTTAATTTTATAAAGATATTGGTAAATTCAACTATTATAGCACATTTTTCATTCCTATTCTTATTAATTTTAATTATGTCTTTGATATCTGATTTTTCTAAACTTATGCCGATATTTTTACATAACTTACTTTCAGGCCTTTCTTTGTTTAACCTTTTAATGGTATATTTTTTATTTCAATGCTTGTCTTTTTGTCGTTATTCAATTTTTATTCCTTTCTGTTCTCTAATATTATTATTTGCTCTTTGTCATTTTTAGATTGGTATTCTAGGAATGTTATTTTATCTTTGAGGTATTTGTTTTCCTCGCACAAGAATGTGATAGTGGAATTCAGATTAATTGTTGATTCCCGCAGCTCTTTCAAGGTGCTTATGATAGTTTTTGATTGATCCGCATGAGCGTCAGTGAATGTTTTGAGCGAGTTGTCTATTTATTCCTTGAGCTCCATTTTTATCTCCTGGATTAGATAATCTGTACACTTAGTAGGTCGTTTCCTTTTGCAGCGCATGGTTACGTTATTAGCTGGTGACGCGCTTGCGCGACGCGTGCTTCAGGACAACATTAGACCTCACACAGCACAACAGACGGCTACCAAATTAGAGGTGCTTCAATTGGAATATCTAAGACATCCACCGTACTCCCCGGACTTTCCTCCAACAGATTACCATTTTTTTCTAAATTTGTATAACTTCTTGCTAGGGAAAAAATTCAACTCCGATGGGGCAGTCCGTGGACTGCGCGGAGAGTGTACGGGGGGTGTGTGTTGACGAGAGGGCCCCGGTTGTGGTGAGTAGGTAACACCGCGCGCTACATTAGAATATTCGGTCTCGATACAGCGCGCGTGCTCCTTTAAAAAATAAATCAGATCACCTAAGGTGGGCAGAGTGTCCGAGGTGCCATATCTTCTTTCGAACAGTGTGCGGAGCTTGCTTCGTAATTTTCTAACTACAATGGATACAAATACGTAATTACTATCCATAGGTAAACTCAGATTATTTAAAGCGCTTTGTGCGGAGATGAGCGGAGTTAAAAATGTCGCGCGTATGTTTGATCGAATATGAATATTGGGTAGGCCGAGTTTTATATTAACAGACTCATCAATGAGAACACGGCGGTTCTCATACCTGTGTGAGAATATCGAGCGCGACGCTGTAATTATCATTTGTGACTTTTAAATGCGTAATCATGCTGAGCGCCTCCCCCAATAGGCAAGACAAAAGATAGTGCAGCTTAACTGCATCCGTAAGTGACGTCATATCGTCTGTAAGACTGCTAAATATCGTAATAAGCGATGGCCAGTCCTCAATGCGTGAGCTGAATTTTGGTAGTTCAATTTTGGGCAGAACGGCAGAAGTGAGCTGACTTGATTCTGAAGTAGAACTTATATTTCCCGCTGCAGTTAAAATATCATAATATTCGGTAGCACGTTTTCGTAACCGGCTGTATAAAATTTTTCAATTTCATCTGTAAGACTGCCGTCGTCTAAAATTTTGCAGTATAAATTTTCTGATTTTTGTTTCAAGTTTCGTAGGTCTTTACATCTTCCAATGTTCCGATGTTGATGATGATGTAAATGTTGTTGGAACTTGGCGTCGTTACTAGCCCACTTTCGTAACTTAAAGCCACCACCGAGCAGAAGATTGTATATTTGTTTTTGTTCTTGTATGGCGTTTTCAGGTTGTTATTGCCGCCCAGGAGTTCATCGACATACAGCTGTTTGTTGATGATGTTTACATGTGACTATCATCTTTAGTCAGCTATTTTATTGTTCGCATAGCTAAATACGGAGCTGCTTTAGTTCCGTACGTCCCTGTACAATGAACATAGTTGATAATCCTGTATGTCCTTGGTCGGTGCGTTGCGCCATACTATTTTTTGGAAATGTTGATTCCTCTTTCACCCAAATTTGCCCATAAAAATTTATGTCAGTAGTGTAGACATATGGTATAAACGGGGTGATATAAATGTTTAGTATCCGCAGAGGTCCGTGAAAATGAAAAAAGCAGTCTTGCAGTTCAGCGTATATTGTCCGAACACACACCACACACCAGTTTATACACAATATGAAATAAGGCGCAGGAAAGATGAAAATACACTTTATAGCACAAGATAGTCTTAGGGGCTAAAGGCACAGTTAAGATGGGATAGCAAGCACAACGTAATGTCTATAGTCTAAAGCTTAAGTGAGTGACATACGTTCCGCGTCGATACCAAGCAATGACTGCTAAACGTCCTGTACTGCGCGTACGTTGCCGCTCCAGGCTTGAACCGGTTTTCGAGCCAGCGCAGGGAACGGGTCGATAAATTGCTATCGATAAATTTGTTAAAAAAACGAGTTGGTTTGCACTTACATACATATGATATAAATGTTATATAATATATATGTTAATTACCAACTGTAAAATATTAGCTAAAAGTATATGTATAATATTGATGTATATAAATGTGTAAAAATACAATAGGTATAAGTTAAAAATTGTAAAATTAGATTAATGCTTGTGTAAATATAAATATAAAATGTAAAAATGTATAATGTGTGTATGTAGGCCACAGAAATGTTCTCCAAAGTAATATGATACTTTGTAGATCTTGTTGTAGGTTAGGGCTACATTCCATTAAATCGTTTACGCTTACGCTCGATTTTAATTTGAGCGAAGTGTTAAATACTATTCTAAGTTTTGTTTTCTGCGACTCTAATCTTATGACACCGTGGTAAGAAAGATAACAGCTGGGCTCGCTCTTGCTGATGCAGAGTTTCATGTAACCTAATCGCAAGTCAATGAATGACTTATAGTTTTCAGCCAGTTGTTCCTTTCTTGAAAAACTTTTTTCCAGCTTGATTGCGTGATCGCCTGCTTTGAACTGCGTTATCGCCTGCGGTTTGGATAGACTTAGGTGATGCTCGTAGTTATGTTTCATCGGCGGTCTAACTTCATAATGTCCAGCAGGCTGTCGGGTTGTTTGTTGGTAGAGAGTCTCACAATACTCTTCGGCTGGCGTCATGTTTGCATTGGTTTCATGTTATTTCCTCCATCTCCCAGGATTGTGAAATTTTGCTGATCTTCTTAGTGACCGTGTAGCAGTTGAAGTTTTTCATGTTGCCGACTAATACCCATCCTAATTTAGTCTGTTGTGCGATTGGAGTATTAGACGGAGCCATCCAAATGCCATCCGTCGCTATCCGTCCACGCTTGTGGCGAAATATCCTGCTTAGTATTACTTTCGTCAGTATCTAAATAATTACTAGTAAACGCAGGTTTTAAACGATCAATTGAAATATATGTATTCCGACCAGACATTTCGATCAAATAATTTTTACTTAAAAATTCCTAAATATTTCATGAGCTGCTGAAAAAGATTGCTTTCGAATTGTCTCCCTTGGTCACTCGTAAGTTGATGAGGGATGCCATAGCGAACAATCCATCCTTCGAATATTACTTTTGAAATAGTCTCAGCAGATATATCTTTAACGGGAAAAGCTGCCGGCCCTTCCAGTCTCTCTATCTATAATTGTAACGAGATACCTGTAGTCATGCAAGGATATCGGTAAGGGGCCTACGATATCAACGTGTATATGTGTCAAGCGTTCTGCTAATGGAAAATGTCCTAGTTCCGATTTATTATGTCGATGAATTTTAGCTTTTTGACACGAAATACACGACTTTGTCCACATACCTACGTCATTATTAATGTTTTCCCAAAAAAATCTTCCCTTTAATAGCTTGCGCGAGGTAAGAATTCCGGGGTGACTAAGGTAGTGAATATTCTCAAAAACGATTTTCCTACATGCTCTAGGTAAATAAGGTCTAGCTCGATCGGTGAACATTTCACACCACACGGCTATGTCGCTACCGGGTAAAATTACCTGTTCAAAATTAAATTTATTATTTTGACGTAACTTATTTAATTCATCATCATCATTCTGCACGCGGCTAACTGCGGAGTAATTGAAAAGTTCCGAACAGGATATACTCTCTACGCGAGACAACGCATCAGCTACGGTATTTTTATTACCATCAATGTGATGAAATGCTCGTAGTAAATTCACTGATGAAAAGTAACTGTCTAACGCGCCTTGGCAACTCACTATCGCTGCCGACCTTCGAAAAAGCATAAGTTAAGGGCTTATGATCTGTATAGATCACCAAATCTTGACCTTCTACCATATTCCTAAAATACTTAACGGCTAAATAAATTGCTAGTAATTCTCGGTCAAAAGTGCCATATTTTTGTTGAGTAGGTGACATTTTCTTGGAAAAGTAACCAAGCGGGGTCCACGCGCCGTTTATGCGCTGTTGCAACACCGCTCCCACGCTCGTATTTGATGCGTCAGTCATTAGTGCAAGGGGAGTGTTAGGTTTCCAGCTTTCTGTTAGGGAGCAGAAGTCAATGTTCTTAAACTACTCGAGTCATAGCTCGAAAGTTTGTTCGTTGCTGACTCAGAAGTTCATCGGTACGTGACGGCGTTCCCTTGTCAGTTCCAGATGTTTCGGGTGTAGGTATCCATATGTTTTCGCATCTGTAACTCCTATCTTCTCGGTGTTGTTGTCGTTCGTTGGTTTAACAGCTGGAGTTGTTTGTTGAAGGAATTGAACTCCATCCGTGTAGAGTTGCTCAAGGTGTTGAAAGCGTTTAGTGGTGAAGTATCTGTCGGACCTGTCTTCCTCTAGCTGGAGCAGAGTGTTGTTCGACTGAAACTTTTCCCACAAGTTGTTTAGAGTCTCCAATCTCATATGAAGATACTAGAAGTCTTAATAGAAGAATAGAAGTCTTCCGAGTAGGAGAATCCTTTTTAAAATTGGTGATTATCCTCTCGACGATGTTAATGATATGTTGTTGACGTTCCAGCAAAGCTTCTATGATGATGGGCTATTTACTGTTCGACGAAAATGTTTAATGTTGTTGATTTTTACCATAGCCAGTTTAGTTACTCATAGATGTTGAAGTTGTTATTCCGAAAGCTAGTAAGCTTTTCGTGGATCTTGAGAATGTTCGTTCAACGTTTTTTTGTGGAGAATGTTCCTCTCGTCCAATCGTCGAGTTTGTCGAGTTTATTGTCAATAAAATATAGTTAAGATTCCACAATTTTATACCGTTCGTAATCAATACGCGGTTATGCTAAACAAGCGTTAATTTACGACGCTCCACGAACACTTTTTATGGCAATATGGAACTGATCAAGTCGATTGGACGATAGACTGTATGGTATATAATAATATCACACAACTTTTTTATACACTAAGTTATGTGTATGGTAAATGGCTATCTAATAATCGTCATCATTATCATCGTCATCATCAATTACTACAACTGACTAAACTCACCACATGGCGAGGGGAATAGCATGGTGTAGCCGGTTTCATTTCTAATTGAATTCAGTTAAAATTTTTTGTTTACTAGGATAAGTAAATTAAAACACATTTGACTGTCCATCTAACACAATATTTTTAGCCTTAATCTTTTAGAAAGTTTCTCGGACGTCACCAGTAGAGTTTGTGTTTAGTTCTTTATGACTTCACTCGTTACAAAACTTTATACCTCATCTTGGCTGATAGATGGGGTAACAGAATGTTTGCCAAAATTGCAAGACGGCAAAGTTTCATCACCTCTGGTTCAAACGTAGTCGTACTAAAGCTTAGAATTCTCAAAAGATGGCGATAGCTTCGTATTTCATTACCCATTTCATAACTTTTAAAAGTGGCAGAGGCATGCTTTGGGACGGGTTTAAGGACCAGGAACGCAACTGTGCAACACCAGAAGAAGTACTTGTAGTACTCCTCTGGTGTTTTTAGAGTCCATGGGCGACCTGCGAGGACAATCGCTTACAATCAGGCGATACGTCTGCTCGTTTCATTAAAAAAAACACTCTTCGACCAACACTCCATTAATCAAGTAAAGTCATAAATTTCATGCATCTGTGTATGTAATCTAGTGAAGTTATTTTTTGGGGTAAACATGCTTTGTTTCTTTTTTGGTTTCTTCATGAGTTGAAGTGTTGCCATGTTAATTCATATAATTTTCGAAAGATGGTGCTGATATATGCCTAGTAATTTTTTTAAGGTCTGACATTTTTTATTTCGCAAGAAAATAGAAGGCATTATTAAAACTGTCTTATAAGTTCGTTCATTATAAATAGTAATGTCGGAAAGCAAGATTCAGTTTTGTGTCTATAATTATTATGACCAGATTGACGTAAATTTGTTACAAAGTTTCTTCTTGGCATGAAATAGTCCCCTATGTCACATATTTTCTAGGTCTTTAAAAAATCTATTCACCACTCATTATTTTCTCAGTCTTGCTTAAAATATTGAAAAGTTTTAACTTTTCATTATTTTCTTTATTTCATACCATCGCAGCTTTACGTTTGATCTTAACCGGTAGGTGGGGTAACCGTGACCGTTACGCGATCGATAGAGCTGGATAGACCTCAGAGCGCATGTTATGACTCCCGGGACTTGGGGGGGCGAAACTTAATAGGGTTCTAGAAATGTCTCTTTGCCCCTACTGGTTTCAGGTTGCTGAAAAAAGCTTGGTATCATCGAAATATGTTGTTTTTTTTAATACCCATTGAAGAAAGGGAATAATATGTAGTTCTTTGTATTACGAAATATAAAAAGAAATTAGTGAAATGTGTCTAATATTTATGAGTTGGTGCACAATTTTAGAAAGTAGAATTAAAGAGATCCGAAACCGCGTAGTCCCAACATGTAAGAATTTGTTAGAAATTTTTATACTCATTGGAGTTAGTGTCCTACTAGACTTAGAATTTTCAAAAGATGAGGCTATTTTTTTTATTCTTAAAAGTCTAAAATTAAATAACATGTCAAATCATAATTATAAACGACGAATTAAATAGTAATAAAAATGCTCTCTGTTTGAGGATGTTATAGAAGTTATTGATGCACTATTTAGCCGTCCTTGTTTATTTTCTTGTTTGCTGGGGCAACCGTGAACTTGCAACGCGATCGATTGAGCTGGACGGTCCGCACAGCACATGCCATGCTGTCTGCATGAGGAGGTGAAATGGGATCCCTTTTTTGCACATTTTATTGACATGATTTAATGTGGCATACCTCAATAGGCATAATTTTGTTTGTCAGAATAATACTTTGGTATACCTACTTGTTTCTTGGCATACTATACCATTAGGCATAATTATCATCTAGATTCTAGAATTAATGTTTTTTTCCCAATTTAATTTGGCATAACTCGTTAGGTATAAATAACGTTTGTGTAGTTTAGGGTTAGGTTACAATTTTTTTATCACGTTCTAAACGTCTTCGGAGTGGTAACACGGCCTCATAAAAACCCGGCGTAAAATAACGTTTCTGCAGTTTTAGGTTAGGTTAGAACTTTTTTATCAAATTTTAAACGTTTTCGGAGTAGTAACAAAGCCTCACAAAAACCCGGCGTGAAATAACGTTCGTGTAGTTTTGGGCTACATTGGGTTAGAACTTTTTTTCGCGTTCAAAACGTCTTTAAATAATTTTATATCATTATGCCTAGATATTTTTATGCTTTGTAAATGTAAATGTGAAATGTGTATTTTTTTTGAGATTATCTGAATTTTTTGAAAGTAGTCATTGAGTGTCAATGTAATATTAATTCTTAGAATTTTTGAGAGATGGGAGAGGTTAATTTGATGCCTATTTAACATACAAAGTCGCAATAATAATAATATGAGCTCAACATCATGTCGGAAAAGATTATAAAAATTATTGCAGCCTTTGTTTATTTTCCTTTGCTGCACTTCACCTATGACCTTATTGGTGGGCAGTGGGCAGTCGGGGGGTAAACGTGACCCTGGAATACGATCGATCAGGCTGGATTCTCATTGCTCTTACTGCGCATGTCATGAGTGTCTGGCTAAAGGGTGGTGCAACATTAGAGGGATCTAGAACTTTCTCTTTGTCCTCTACTGGTTGAAAGGCTGCCGAACGAAGTTTTGGAATTTTCCAAAGATGGCGCTAAATCCATTTTTAGAAATAATACTATTTGTCTAAGGGTATCGTATGTGTTGCTCATAATTTTGGTGACTATTCAAGTTTTGTCATGTAACACCAAACATTTTGCTGCCTTTGTTAATTTTGCCAGTAGAAGGGGTGACCGTGACCTGGGTACCATCGATATAGCTGGGCTAAGCTCACTTAGCAATGCGCATGTCATGTTGCAGGGGAAGTGGAATTACCATGGCGAGAGAACTTGTTAATTTTTCTTTGTTGTTAAAACTCTGCCTTCCTAATTCTTCGAATTTCCAAAAGATGGCACAAAATTTAATTGAGTATTTGGGAGGAAATACAATGTTTCTTTGTTTGATTTTAAAAAAAAATATTTTCATTAGTATTTGCTAATGTTATGTGCCGTTGTTTTGTTCACTACTAAATTACACAACTATGAAATAACTTAGACTTTAGACCTATAAACCTATAAACTGTTATTAATATACCAACATGTTTGGTATTACGGTCGATAATCGTATTATCTTGTCAATTTTTTACAAAGAAACCTTGTCATTTATAAGTATATTTACAGATTTAAATAATTGATTTTGAAAATCGATACTAGGAGACTAAAGCATTATTTACAGCCATAATAGGTACTAGAGGGCGTGGTCGTGTTGACCTTCAGACGCAATCGATAGAGGCGGAGCTACAGCCAACATTTCGCGCATGCGTGCCAGAAATTGCGCACCAGAAAGGACTTTTCCTTACCCTATGGCAAAACGCCATTACAGTCGGCAGAGAGCGCTCTCGATATTTAGTTTAATATGTGCCATTTCGGTTCTCGGTTTACCACATAGATGGCTCTTATAAACATCAAATAACATTTCAAAGCAATAAACGGGGTTCTGTTTAGAAACGGTAAGTTTTTCTGGTGCGTACTCCCCCTTTGTCACAGGAAATATTCATATTTTTAGTATGGGTAAAAATAAAGTTATTTGAATTATTTGTTGTACATAAGTGCTTATAGCACAGCACAACAGAACTTTTATGATTTCTCTTCGGTGCAATTCTTTTTATGTCCAATTATATTATATATTAACAAAATTCAAGTGTAGCGTTAAAAAGTTATGTGACAAAATTCCCAATTGATTGAGTTAAAATACCAGAATTCAAAAGATCTTCAATGAATATAACGAAAACAATCATTCGCTTAGCAACGCCATCTTTTATTTGATTGGTAAAATATATATTTTAATCCGTGTTAAAAATAAAACAACAATATTTGTCTATGTTTTTTGTTTCTATCAGGAGAGTATTGCAGCGGAAATGCCCAGACCCGGAATTCACCCCGAGAGCCCTGGACCAAGCGTAAATATATTTTTGTTTTTTTATAACTCCTTTATTTAGATTTTATTTTGGAAACCGTTGTTTTATGTTTCCGGGACCGTTAACCGGGATACGAATCCGAAACAGTATATATATATTGAATTACCCATAACACAAGATCTTCGAGAACTTAGCACGGGACCAGATTGACGTGGTTTGAGAGCGTCCATAGATATTATCATTATCCTTTTTACAGAATATGTCCGGGGATTTTGGACATGCTTTACTCCAACAAATTGACAACATTATGAGCTGCTCTGAATCAGAGAATAATGAGGGGGTAAGGCAGGAAGAAGCAAAAGAGGAAAAGAAAAACGATAAGAAGGAAGACAAAAAAGAGGCAATGAAAGAGGATAAAAAAGAAAGCAAAAAAGAAGAAAAAAGGGAGGATAGAAAAGAAGAAAAGCGAGAAGAAAAGAGACTTGACAAGGAAGAAAAAGTAAGTGTACTTTGTACCAGTCAAACGTTGCTTTACTCTTATGAGTAGTTTTATATTTATCTAAAAAAAGTTACAAAATGGTATTTATAATGTTTCTGTTCATCCGTTAATTTGTTTTTTCGTTTCTGCAGAAACTGGAGGAAGCTGCAATTAAAGCAAGGTACGGTCTCTATTTATTTGTTTAGCAAAGTTTAACTTGTTAGGAAAATAAATAATTATTATATGTATTTGCAGTTTCGACACCTGTACTATGAAGCCGATGTCATCGTATGATCTGAAGACACTTGACACTGCGTGTGCTATGGCCAACGAGCTAACGTCAAAGTAAGTCTACATAGTATGATGTATGGCAAAGTTTAGTCAGGTTAGTTGTGTGAAGAAGTTTTATGCAAAATATTTCTGATAGCTATATTCCATATTCCATACTTAGTATTGAAATCATTGGATCCGTTATTTTGAGTAAAAATGTGAATAAAACGGTGGCCCAAATGTGCAATGCGCGATTGCACAAAAGCAGATATAGTAGGCGATGTTTGCAATTAAGTATGCGTTTTCACGACAGTCGACAGATGTCGCTTTTATCATTTTACAATATCGCCCGGTGGTATATTCCTACAATTTAGGTACATGATTTTATCGCCGTTGATATTAAGACCTAAACTATGTGACTAGAGAAAATAGTGAGGAGCTCAGATAGCTCTGATTTTTAAAATATTTTTTTAAGGAAAAAAATCTGTCAAAATGATAATATATAGGAGATAGATAGTAAAATTAAAGCTGGCAGAAGTCAGGATAGTGGGAGTTTTTGGCATATACAATATACATTACAATCAATGATCTACCTGTCCTATATTATACGACCACCTTTATATATATTTTTTTACTATCTGTTTTTACCCGACTGGGTCATGTTTTTTGCGCGTATGTTGTATGTTTGTAAGTTCCTTTATTATAATTGCAGATCAATGAATGGTATGGAGGCTAAATCGCCTGGACCAGCGAGCGATAAGAGGTTCCAGTTCAAACGAGCTCTGTCCTCGCTGCAGAACTTCACCCAGCAAGATACAGACAAAGGGAGTTTTTCGGGTAAGTTGATATTGTTTCTGCGAATATTTATAAACAAGTTTATTAATATACATACTTATAACTATATAGCTTTATTTTGTGCGAAATTGCAGTACAAATATCAATTGAAGTAAATTCTTATTTGCACTGTAAAAAATATTATTACCCGACCGGGTTATGTTGCTCGCCCGTATCTTGTAAGTATGTATGTATGTATGTATGTATGTTCGTAAATTCCTTCATTCCCACGTATCTTCCTATCAGCTAGATGGATTTCGACAGTTAAGGTATCGTTTAGTTAAGGGTTTTTTCTCAAAACCCCAAGTGTCCTTAGATAGCTAGTTCAACGAAAAAATACAAAATGGCGGACATTGGCGCCAAATTGTAAGTAGTTCAAAAAATTGATTAACCAACCTATCGTGTAAAGTATCAAAATAAAGGGAAATTAAAAAGAGATTTCAAAAATATACATATATATCATGTATTTAAATTTAATGAGGGATAATTACAACCGTTTTAATTAAATCATTCGATTATAATATTAGGTCCTTACAATTGAAATTGGCGTTTTGTCGTACTGGCCACTTTGATCTCAAATATATACTTCTTTGGTTAGGATTTCCAATTTCAAATTTATACCCCTATTTACTCATGCATTTGTTTCGAAAACCGTAATTCATTTGCTTTTTCCTCTTTTGCTATTTTCTTTTTTTTACAAAATGTTCTGTTTTCAAAATGGAAAACTTGAAATATTGTATTATTTTCGAGTACGAGTTCCACTGTGGCACCAGTGCTGCAGAAATGGCTCGAAAGATTAATGATGTGTATGGCGAAGGTGTCGCAAAGGAAAATACAGTGCGTGTTTTTTTTTTTTTTTTTTTTATCAAATAAGGGGGCAAACGAGCAAACGGGTCACCTGATGGTAAGCAACTACCGTCGCCCATGGACACTCGCAACATCAGAAGAGCTGCAGGTGCGTTGCCGGCCTTTTAAGAGGGAATACGCTCTCTTCTTGAAGGTTTCCAGGTCGTATAGGTCCGGAAATACTGCTGGTGACAGTTCGTTCCAGAGTTTTACAGTGCGCGGCAGAAAGTTACGCGAAAAGCGCACGGTGGAAGACTGCCACTCATCAAGGTGATGAGGATGGTATGTTTTTCGCGTGGGACGATGGCGAAAAGTTGCAGGTGGTATGATTCCGGACAATTCCTCAGAGCACTCCCCGTGATACCCGATAGAGGATGCAGAGTGAAGCTACATCTCGGCGTAATTCCAAGGGGTCCAAGCTGTTTGAAACACTATGGCACTCAACAACTCGAGCGGCCTTCGTTGGATACGATCCAGAGGGAGCAGTTGGTATTTTGGCGCCCCTGCCCAGAGATGAGAACAATATTCCATATGAGGCCGAACCTGCGCCTTGTAGAGTTGTAGGCGTTGGTCCGGACTGAAGTACTGTCTCGCTCTGTTAAGAACACCAAGCTTCTTCGAGGCTAACTTGGCCTTACCCTCTAGATGATATCGGAACTGGACTTCGCTCGATATGTTGACGCCAAGTATCTCAATGCTAGGGGAGATGGTTAAAGATGTGCCCTCGAAACGAGGATATACGACCATTGGTGACTTTTTAGTGGTGAACGCGCAGACTTGTGTCTTGGCGGGGTTGAATTGGACTAAGTTACGTCTACCCCATTCAGAGACTTTCTCCAATGAATTCTCTATTTTAGACACAAGTTCGTTTCGACTCTCAATGACATTTAGCCGAGAAATATTGGGGGAGCCGGTATATACAGCATCACCTGTACTATCATCCGCATAGCAATGAATGCCGTTGGTCTGTAACATGTCATTGATATGCAGTATGAATAGGGTAGGCGATAGAACACAGCCCTGAGGGACACCAGCATCAACAGACTGAGTTTCCGAGCATTCGCCGTCAACTACGACCTTTATGCTTCTATCTGCTAAGAAACTAGTGACCCACTTACATAATTTCTCGGGCAGCCCGTATGATGGAAGTTTTGATAGCAGCGCTTTATGCCAAACCCGATCAAAGGCCTTCGCAATGTCCAAACTAACAGCCAATGCCTCTCCCTTCGACTCAATTGCCTGAGCCCAACGATGAATTAGGTACGCCAAGAGATCACCAGCCGAGCGACCCTTACGGAACCCGTATTGTTTGTCGCTTAGTAATCCCTGGCCGTCCAAGTATCGAAGAAGCTGGCTATTGATAATGGATTCCATTATCTTCGAGAAGAGAGAGGTTATAGCGATTGGTCTGTAGTTGGAAGGATTTGAGCGATCACCTTTTTAGGGATCGGGTGCACCAAGGCTGTCTTCCAAGAAGCCGGGACGATGCCAGAAGAGTAGGAGAACCGAAAAAGACGCGTCAAGACCGGAGCCAACTCTGGAGCACACTTTTTCAACACAATAGGAGGGATTGCGTCAGGCCCACTCGACTTTTGGATATCAAGGGAACGGAGGGCTTTTCGCACTGAGCGCTGATGAAACCGAATATCCGACATGATGCTCGTGCATCGCGGTATGGTCGGCGGTTTCTGCGCCCCGTCATCCAGGGTCGAGTTTGACGCAAAGAGCTTGCCCAGAAGATCGGCTTTGTCCTTTGCGTCCTGGGCCAACGATCCATTTCCTACGTGTAGGGATGGTAGGGTTGGCTTGCAGAAATTTCCTTCAATAGCTTTGGCCAGAGACCAGAATGCACGGGTTCCCGAGGGGAGGCGCTCAAGTCTCTTACCAATTCTATTGACGTGCTGTTTCTTTGCCCGAGTGATCTCTTTCTTGAGGGACCTAGAGGCAAGGTTGTACTTCTTTTTATATGTGCTGGTATTTAAATCCCGAGCAGACACTGCATTGGCCCAGGATTGGTAAGCCTCCTGCTTCCGGCGAGAAGCTTTTTTGGGGGATGAACTAAACCAGGGACGAAATCTGCCGCCAGTTGGCACTACAGAGGACGGAATGAAAAGTTCCATCCCTTGCATCACCACATCGGCAACAGAGTTGGCAGTGTTGTCGGGATCATCCGGCGAGAAGCACACGTTCCCCCAAGGATAGGATGCAAAAAACGACCGCATCCCATCCCAGTCTGCCGACTTGTAGTGCCACACACGACGGTATTTAACAGCACGCTGTCGTAACACCGTCGTAAGTTGCACAGAACTCCTAACAAGGCAGTGATCCGATGTACCAAGTGGTGCGATTACGGATATTTGGTAGCCGTCAGGATTTGAAGTCAGCAGAAGGTCCAACAAGGAAGGATTCTGACCATCCACATCTGGGATTCGCGTAGGCGTAGTGACCAGTTGTGTCAAGTCGTTCGCAAGGGCAAAGTTGCAGACAGATCTCCCCGCATAATCAGTTTTACTCCGGTCGAGCCGGCCCATTCGTGCCGAAGCATGGCTCTCCCACGGTAAGCATGGCTCTCCCACGGAAGTTGGTTCCAACTTTTCCGTTCTGGAAATTTCGACCTGCAGAACAAGCCCCGTGGACGGCCGTAGACCATATTAGATAATAAAGAATTGAAGGCTATTGTGGAAGCGGTTCCATCGCAAAACACGTCCAAGTCAGCTGCAGGCTGCGGTATTAGTGATAAAACTGTTTTAATCCACTTGAAGCAAATTGGGGAGGTGAAAAAACTAGAAAGGTGGGTACCTCATGAATGTAGCAAACTGACAAACCGAAAAACCGGCGCGTCGACTGCTGCGTTGCATTACTCAACCGGCACAATAATGAATCGATTTTAAATCGAATCATTACCTGTGATGAAAAGTCGATCCTGTACGATAATCGGAAACGCTCATCGCAATGGCTGATCCCTGGCGAACCAGCCAAAGCCTGCCCCAAGCAAAAATTGACTCAAAAAAGATACTTGTGAGCGATGGTGAACTAGTGCTGGTGTCGTTCACTATAGCTTTCTTAAATCTGGCCAGACGAATACGGCAGATGTCTATTGCCAGCAACTGTAAATCATGATGAAAAAGCTAGCTGCTAAACAACTTAGGTTGGACATTCGCTCTAGGCCACTGCTGCTTCAGGACAACGCTAGACCACACACCGCACAACATACGGCTACCAAAGTAGAAGAGCTTCAATTGGAATGTCTAAGACATCCACCGTACTCCCCGGACCTTGCTCCAACAGATTTGACCATTTTTTCCGAAATTTGGAAAACTTCTTGCAAGAGAAAAAAATCGACTTCGATGGGGCAGTCCAAAGCGCGTTCAAAGATTTCATTATTTCCTTTCCGAATGTTTTTTTTAGTAAAGGAATCAATGACCTACCTATGAGATGGCAAAAGTGCATAGATGACAATGGTATATACTTTGATTAAATAAATATATTATGTTTAAAAATAATCAACTTTTTGTTCCTCAAAACAAAACAAAACGTGTTTACAGAATTGCAAATTTACAAATGCATTAAAAAAGTCGTACTCTTGCTTTGCAGCTTTAAATCGATCAAATGTGTGTTGGATAAACTAAAAAAAAACTAAAATGAAAAAAATCATAATTTAAAAAAAAAAAACATACCGGTTGTCTGTAAAGTCGGTTTACTGACGATAGTTGAACGTGACAACGTCAACAACAACAACAACACCAACAATAATAATAATAATAATAATAATAATGAGGTAAAGGCAATGCGAGCTAACGCTGGTACTTGGTAACGATAACGGGTAACAGGTATCGCATGAGTCATGTTTTTTCGTGCGTGCAGCCGGCTCCATCGATTTATAAAACGTTATCACGTCAAAAACTCTGCAAAAAAGTCATACCTAAGCAACGCACTAAAAAGACTGAAACAAGATTGAAAAAACAGACTACACTTTGAGCTGAAAGCCTAAGTGAAGTAATTGACATTATGTTTGGTAGCAGGCGGGACCCGTTTCTTTTCCTTTGCGTTGCTTTGATATCTGTCTTTTTTTGCAGTCGGGTTTTTATATTTTTTGTCTGTATTTTACTTGGAAGATGATACACCAACGTTCACGTCACGGCGTTCAAATATTATAGTCTTATGTTAAAAAGTGATTCAGAAAGAAAATCACAAACTGAAAAATATAAAAAAAATTGTCTAAGCACTTAACTGTAACACTTAAAATTTATTTTTATACTTATATAAATTCCTCGTTGCCGCTGGCACTAGGAAAGTAAAAATATATTTACATTTTGTAAATCTCTAATAATAATAGCTATCGCTAATGTAGTCTGGTTCACAAGTGCCATTTCCCTCGGTTCTTGACCACGACCACCGAAAATTATGATTTTGGGCTCATTCGATTCGGAATGGCATCTAGAACATTCTATCAGTGCAAGAGGGGCCGAAAAAAAATACAAAAGTTATAAACAATAAAGTAAAATAAAAAATAAGGGTTTGGTTTTTTTGAAATATTTAAAAAACTATTTGAGATAATCGAAATTTGAAAAAAGGTCCTTAAAGAGCAGAAAATTTCCTAAAAAAAGTCCTACCTCCGGGAACTGTACCGACAATCCTTATAATTTTAATTTAGCGGCGAAAATAACCGTAAAAACGCGTGGTTCGGCTGCCGCGTGCATCGGCCCAATCTGACACATGAACTAAAAAAAATATTTTAAATATTAATATTAAGGAATAAAAAAAATTGGGTATTATGTGGACATAGGTATCAATTAACAATAATCCGTCAACAAAAAAATTTTATCACAATTTTTTTATTAATTATGCTTTTGTTAATTAGTTAATTTTCACCATTTTAATTTTTACATAAAAACGCTTATTATTTCAAAACAAGAAATCTAGATTTTTTTTTTATTTCTTGGAGCTAATATTCAAAGGGTTTAGAAGAGATCCCGTTGGAAAAATTCAAAAATTTTGATTTTTCACATTTTTATCTTTTATTTATTTTATTATTTATGTTCTTTCGTATTATAAAAATTAAGGATCTTTTTTCAAATTTCGATTATTTCAAATAGTTTTTGAAATATTTCAAAAAAACCAAACCCTTATTTTTTATTTTACTTTATTGTTTATAACTTTAACATTTTTTTCGGCCCCTCTTGGTACTTTGATAGAATGTTCTAGATGCCATTCCGAATCGAATGAGCCCAAAATCATAATTTTCGGTGGTGGTGGTCACGAACCGAGGGAAATGGCACTTGTGAACCAGACTAATGGCCAGGAGTTGAATTAAACTTTAATTAAAATATTTATACTATCTATATTTCAATCCCTTCAATAAAGCTTTGCAAAATAAATTACAGAAATTTTGCGGAAATCATTAACTGCCTAATGCCTATGTAAAAATCTTAGGCGAAAAAAAAATTAAAATAGAAAAAAAAACCCCTAGTATAAATGGGTCTTCGTTGCTGAAATTATTAATGACCTCACCCAGCTGACTTAAACTGATTGAATTGATATTATAAAAAATATTTTGGAAACAGCTCCATGACCTCACAGCTGGTTAATGTCGTAAAGGTGCATTGTAATTTTATTGAGAATAAAAAAATATACAGGGTGTCCGGTAATTAATTGATAACCCTGAAATGTCTTATAGTAGTTATGTTTGTTATGAATATACATATTTAATTCATATCATTACATAATTAAAGTTATAGCCTTTCAAAAAAAAAAAAAATCTATCATAAGTTGAAAGTCTATTAATGTAGAAAAGGAGAAAAATGTACTAAAGAAAGAAATTTGTAATTGGGGAACTTTAAAAAAATAATTGTACCTGACCATTGGGGGTTAATAAAAAACAACGTTTAACATTAAGAATACTTTATTTTATACGTATTTACAATAAATGATCCAATTGTTGGCCTCCTACTTTTATGCAGGCCCTACATCTACGGATAAATGATCTTTTGAGCAATCTAGTATCTACAGCTCTGACACGGCTACGTAGTTCTTCCAAAGACCGTATAGGCTTACGGTACACCTATTCTTTGAGGCAGCCCCAATAAAAAAATCCATTGGATTTAAATCCGGTGAACGCGGAGGCCACAAAATTGGCCCTAGACGCCCGATCCATCTGTTTGGGTACGTATTATTTAAATATGCACGAACGGGTACAGCATAATGCGCAAGACAGCCATCATTTTGTAACCAATAAGAGTCCCTCAGTTCCTCGGGCACTTCTAATAAATTGGAGAGATCATTTTGGAGAAACTCCAAATAACTTTGCCCAGTTAGATTCCCTGGTAATTCAAATGGTTCAATTATTATTCCGTTTAATATTCCAGTCCAATAGTTAATTTTAAATTGGTATTGTGACCTGTCTTCACGCATAAGATGGGGATTTTCTAATTGCCAACTGTGAAAATTGTGAAGGTTCTTACATTAGTACATTTTTTTCCTTTTCTACATTAATAGCAATCATTCACTTTTCATGGTAGATACAATGATGAATTGTACCATCATAAAAATTTACTTGAAACCGACATTAATTAAAAAATATTGGTCAATCATGCCTTCATACATTTTTTTTACCTAAAATGTTTAAACTTCGATCAATAAATAAATTATGAAATGTTTTCTAAAATAATTGAACTTGCATATTAAAAAAAAAATTGCGATAGCGAGAGTCATACTATTTACTGTTTATTTACCAGCATAGTTTGTGTATAATATCTAGTATAGTTATATAGTCTAATATAAACTTATCTTAGGTACTTAGGTAAGTAGTAACTTATGATTTTTTTTTGTATTTTTTTTGAACGGCCATAAGTTCTACTATAAGACATTTCATGATAACCCATTAAGTACCGGACATCCTGTATAATTAGTCTATATTTTCTGCCTAAACGTATTCAGTTGTTTCTGTAATTGATTTTGTTAAAATGTTATAGAGCAGAAATTAGTTTCTAGAAAGATTTTCTTTTCTGTAGTACAGTGAATATGGTTATAAATTTTGGGCAAGTGGCGCCACTGTTTATTTTTTAAACCTAATTTCTTAATAACCCCCCCCCCCCAATAATTAATGACTCGCTAATTACAGTAAAGCTTTTGTGTATAGCCTGACTAAAGGCCCTTTTCACGTGCTGTAAGTTTTTACTTATAATAATTATCATCTTATCACATGCTTCGACCATTTATTCTCATAATTCATGTCATAAACCAGCAGGCTTGGCATGGGCACCCTAGAAACACCGAAGAATCGACAAAATGACAGATTGAAGAAACATTTATACCATTCAGAGCAAAATAGTTCCTATTGTAAGGTCGTTATGAAAAACAACATTTCTTTTCTTCCCAAACATGAGCTCACAAAATGCCGTCTTTTGACAGAAAAATTAGAAATGTTTTCTTATTTCAATGTCAAATAGTCGTACAATAATGTCAATTACTCCACATCATGGTGGTAACAAGACATATAGTTTCTTTACGTTCAGCCATTTACTTGAAAATTTGATCATTTTTGACAGAAGATTTCCCGGCAGCCATTTTAAAAATATGGCTATTTAGAAATGTTGATTTCTATTGACGACCTTGTTACCATGGTTTAAAAACTATTTTGCAACGAACTGTTTTGGATAGAATATTTTTGCTTTAAAATTATTTCTTCGGATCGCCATTATAGCCGCTGTTATTTATATCTACATCAGTTCTTTTATGATCCTGATAATTTAGTGATAGTGTGTACATCTAGATGTTTCCCGCGACTTCGTACACGAACACGAAAGAAAATCCTGCGGGAACCGTGCATTTTCCTATGTCCTTCCCCGTTGTCTAGATCTGAGCCGAATTTCATCGAAATCGGCCCAGTAGTTTCGAATGTATACAAAGAAACAAATCTGTCCTCTTTATAATATTAGTGTAGATTGTTTAAAAAAAATTTGTTTTCACTATCTTATTCATTTTTCATAATTTCAATTTTCGTAACTAGTAGTCACTAGGGTGCGCAAAAAAAAAACACCAGAAAAATGGGAACTATAACTAGTATACTATAACTATCATCCACTAATATTGGCGAATATATTTTTAAAATAATAATGTCTATTAAATATGTGTTTTTCATAATGTTTATATTATTTTGCATGATGTCTGTAAAAGTTATCCAGCGATCTAATCAAACGTAGCTCACGTCGTAGCAAAACGCCTTCTTATCTTTGCAAGTTGTTATAATCTGATGCTAAACTTGTGTGATTTTGTTAGGATACCTACTTGCACAATGTAAACGCGAGAGTTTAGACATTAAAGCAATAAAAATAATAATATCTGTGTGCGCTTTTATAATAATATTAATATTAAATAGAGTTTGCGAAAAAAATACCAGTCTCCTTTTTGATTAGTATCGCTGAATAAATGTATATCCCGTCATATTAAACTCATGTCAGCTTGCTATAAACTCCACTGTATGTGACCACTGCTTAATAACGTATATTGTTTACTTGAAACGTATGGCGCTTCAGTCAGATAACTTTATATGCTAGTTTATTTACTTATTTTAATTTTTTAATAAAATTATTCCAACGTTATTCGTTGTATAAAGTTACATAAAATGGAGTGCACACGCTTGTCACCATATTAGTAGATGGCGTTCTCTGTGTTTGTGTCGTGTTGATTGTAAACAATTTCAGTGAATGTTATAATTTCAGGGCGGCCAGAGCGACGCAATTTTAGCGACGAAGCGAGGAGCGTTCCAGACATACAGGTAATTGTAGTATTTAATTTTTGTTTGTTTTGCAAACGAGCAGATAAACCGACTGATGGTAAATGATTAAAGCTGCCCATGGACACCTAAGAGTTTCAATGTTCCTTCCCGACCTTCGAAACCTCCACATCCTGTTGACCCCTAGGTCAAATATAACGCAAGCCTTAGTATCACCTGCTGGCCAATTTTAGGAATTCAGTTATTAATACAATAAGTACTTATCTACATCAAAGTTATACGTAATAGTAACGACAGATGGCGCTGTTTCTTTTTAGGGTTTCGTACCCAAAGGGTAAAACAGGACCCTATTACTGAGACTCCGCTGTCCGTCCGTCTGCTGTTCGTCTGGCTGTATCTCAGATGATGTATTGATAGATGAAATTTTCACATATTATGTATTTCTGTTGCCGTTATAACAATAAATACTAAAAAACAGAATAAAATAAATATTTAATGAGGCTCCCATACAACAAACGTGTGTGAGGATGGGACATTAAAAGACTACATTCCCGATTAAAGTTACGTTTATTACTGACTCATTAAACCTAATACATGCATTATTATAACAGTCTTACATATTACGCCACATGCCCTACCGAAATAAAAAATAAAAATCAACACAATGTTTATTTTTATTTACTAACTATATTTTTGAATATACTTAATATAAAATTATTATAAAAATATATTTTTAATTATAACAAAGAAAGAGAAAAAAAACTTATTTAAATTCAAATTAAATTTTATACAAAATAAAGTAATAGTAATAACTTGCTCACATTTTCTAATTAAGATTACAAAACATTCATAGTTTTCCCATATTACTTACTTAGTTCTTATTACTACCAGTACAGACACAAAGAAAAGTGCTATTATTTTAAACTTATTTATTACATATGATATAATCTACTCCTATTTTTATGTATGGTTTTTTCTTTACCGTCCACTAAAATAACAACGTTAGGGGAAACATCTTTTACAACTGTAAAGGGTCCTAAATACAAAGAATCTAATTTGTTACAGTTTTCATTTTTTATTAGAATTAAATCTCCTGGTTTATAGACAATAGGATTCACATAGCCATCATATCTGTCTTTTCTTATAACTTTACTATTATACAAATTATTTCTTGCTTCCAATTGTGACTTTTGTATGCGATATTTTAATTCTATTGGATAACTATCGAAATTATAAACTGGCTCAATATTGTTAGTGAGATTACTCGGTATACTACATGATTTTCCGAATACAAGTTCAAATGGAGTGTATTGTGTCTCCGAATGTACTGTTGTGTTATACGAGAAACACCAGTACGGAAGCCATATACTCCATTCCTGAGTTTGATTGTTATTTATTTGCGTTCTTAGATAAAATAATAAATGTTTATGTGAATTTTCTATAGAACCATGTTTGATGATGATACGCCGTTGACTGTATATGATTAATTTTTAGAATTTGACAAACTTCTGCTAAAATTGAATTGACAAATTATGTCCCTCTATCGGTCACAATCTCAGACGGAATTCCATATCTCAATATAAAATTATTTACTAAGGCCGTGGCCACACTAACGGCTTCTTTTGATTCTAGCGGATACGCTTCCACGTATTTCGTTAAGCTACACTGAAGAGTTAAAATATATTTATATCTACTGTCCTTAATTAATGGGCCAACTAAGTCTAAATACACCTTATCAAACGCTGATGATCCACAATCCGTGATAACCATCGGTTCTTTTATCGTTTTCAAATATTTGTACCTTTGACATTTGTCACACTTTTTTACAAACTCAGTCACATCTTTATCAAGTCCACTCCAAAAATACTTTCTACGAATATTATTCATCATGCGCCTAATTCCAGCATGCCCACTCGTGGGAAGAATATGAAAGTCATTTAGAATAATTCTTTTTGTATCCTCGTCAGTTATTTTTTTAATGCCTTTAATGACACATAAGCGGGGTCCGGACCACTTACACTTTTTATTTATATACTGAGCTAGCTCCTTTATTATTAATTAATTTCTCTCATTTTTAATAACATACACAGTGTCTATATTTAGACGTAAACAAAATGATTCCATTTCCCTCACAGAGACAGCTCGTGTTCGCTGTGATTGGGTAAATAGTTTCACAAATAATATACGATTTACTGACGAGTATGCAAAATCTCTACAATCAGAAGTTATATCACTATTTTTAAACTTTTTCCACTCTACTTCATTCACAAAAATTAACTCTGTATAGACCCTCGGTAACTTAATTATTTCTACGACTCACGGGTGATCAGTCCAATCGTCGGTAGGAACATTAATTATCGAAGGGCTAACGACCGCACTGTCCTTCAATCTCTTACTCTGCGCTCTAGTCAACACCGCCATCACATGTTCATTCATCTCCTTCAATTCCTCACTCGTCACCTGTATCCTCGATAATGCGTCTGCAGCCACATTATCTTTACCTTTCACATAAACAACTTCAAATCATATTCATGTAATAATAACCTAAACTTCATTAATCTACTAGAAGGATCTGACATATTATATAAATATATTAAGGGACGATGATCCGTTTCTATAATAAAACGCCTGCCATAAAGATAAGGTCTAAAATATTTAATTGACCAAACGATAGCCAGTAATTCCTTCTCTATAGTAGGATAGTTACGTTCTGCCTTGTTAAGGCTTCGGCTAGCGTACGCTACTGGTCTACGGTCACTATTACATAGCACACCCCCAATAGCATAACCCGATGAATCGGTTTGTAAAATAAACTTATTTTTAGCACTAAAATTTGGGTATTGTAACACCGGTGGATGTGTAAGTGAATGTTTTAACGAATCGAAAGTAATTTGACAAGAACTATCCCATATAAAATGTATATTTTTCCGACATAAGTTATTCAAAGGTAAACAGATTTTAGCAAAGTTAGAAATAAATTTACGGTAGTAGTTAGCAAACGCAACAAAACGCTTAACTTCGTCAGCATTTTTTGGAGTGGGGTATTCTTTTAGAACCCTAATTTTTTCTGGATCGGGACTGATACCATTCGCTGATACAACGTGAACAAGGTATAAAATTTCTTTACGTAAAAAATCACACTTTTCGGGATTTAATTTAAGATTTACTTTGCGTAATCTAGTCAAAATATCAATTAAATTTTTGTTATGAATATCTAAGCTACGACCGAAACATACTAAATTGTCCAAATAAATAAAACATTTATCGTAATTGAGACCCGCCATGGCAACAGTCATCATACGAGAAAATGCACTCGGACTCGTCTTTAGCCCCATCGGCATACGAGTCATTTGATACTGACCTGACGGTGTCGTGAAGGCAGTATATTTTCTACTATTTGAATTTAATTTTGCCTGAAAGTATCCCTGCGTCAAATCTAATTGTGTAAAATATATGGAACCGGAAAGGGAATCAAGTATATCCGTAATATTTGGTAGGGGAAATTTGTCATCTAAGATGCACTTATTTAAGTTACGAAAATCAATCACAAGCCGCCACTTTTTGTTTATGTTATTAGATGATGGTTTATGAACCAAAAGAATTGGGCTACTCCATTCAGAGCTTGCCGGCTCTATAATATTATTCTTTAACATATTTTTAACTTGATTTTCAATTTCATCTCGTTGTGAATAAGGCAATCTACATTGTTTTGTATAAATTGGTTCCGTATTTGGTTTTAATTGAATATTTTGCTCATATAGATTACAAGTTCCTAATTTATCACCGGGAATAAAGAAAACGTCAGAAAATTTTGTACACATATCTTGAATTGATTTACTTTCTTCTAGGTTTAAATGATTTAAATTTAGTTGCGAAAGTAATTCTTTCACTCTTTTTTCGTCTATATTATTTTGTTTACTAAAAGAGCATATTTGATATTCCGACAACTTATGAATATTTGGCTTAAAATAACTGAGATTAACCTGCTCGTCCCGTGTATTTAAAATTTGAACAAAAATATGTCCTTGTTTAGGCCTACAAATACTTCCACCTACAAATATTCCATCGCATAATTCCTCTGGCAACACTATACATTCATCATTTTGACTCAAACTTATTTCAAATATTTTTTCACATCTACTAAGGCGGGTCAATAAGTCCGTGACTTTTTGAATTTCTAACCTCCTTACTGAAAAAGCAACACTACTCCTGTCAACAGGCATCTGTCAGTTGACTCCTATCAAAATTTGAACTTGCTGCGTCAGTTAGTTTGTGTTTTACAGCTATCTTTATCAGACTATCCAGTAACTTAAGGAAACAATGGAAAATAGTGAATTTCGTGTGCTTATTAAGCATTATTTTTTGCGAAAAAAAACCATTACCGAGACCAAGGCTAAGCTTGATAAATACTATGGGGACTCTGCACCATCGATTTCAATGGTAAAAAATTGGTTTACTGAATTTCGTTGTGGCCTTACAAGCACTGAAGATGCCGAACGTCCTGGACGCCCAGTTGAGGTCTCTACACCCGAAATAATCGAAAAAATTCACGATATGGTGTTGGCCGACCGAAGATTGAAAGTGCAAGAGATTGTGGAAGCCATAGGCATCTCGCATGGCTCAGTGGTTTCAATTTTGAATGATCACTTGGGCATGAGAAAGCCTTCCGCAAGATGGGTGCCGCGTTTGCTCACAGTCGACCACAAACGCAATCGTGTAACAACTTCACAGGAAGGTTTGGCGTTGTTTAATCACAATATGGAGGAGTTTTTTAACCGTGGACGAAACATAGATCCATCACAATACACCAGAGACCAAACAACAGTCAAAACAGTGTGTTTCTAAGGGTGAATCGGCGCCAAAGAAGGCCAAGGTGGGTTTGTCAGCCAATAAAGTTATGGCGACTGTTTTTTGGGATGCACGTGGGATAATCCACATTGACTATCTTCAAAAGGGAACAACAATTAATGGGGAATATTATGCCAACTTATTGGACCGCTTCAATGAGGATTTGAAAAAAAACCGACCTCATTTGGCCAAGAAAAAAGTTATTTTTCACTAAGACAATGCAAGGGTGCACACATGTGCAGTTGCCATGGCAAAAATCCATGAATTGGGCTATGAATTGCTCCCACATCCACCCTATTCTCAAGATTTGGCTCCGAGTGACTACTTCTTGTTCCCAAATCTGAAAAAATGGCTTGGTGGAAAAAGATTTGACTCCAATGATGAAGTCATCTCGCAAACAAAGGCCTATTTTGAGGACCTCGACAAATCATATTTTTTGGAAGGGATAAAAAAATTGGAGAAGCGTTGGACAAAGTGTATAGAGCTCAAGGGGGACTACGTTGAAAAATAAAATGATTTATTTATCAAAAAATCTGTATTTTATTCCAAAAGTCACGGACTTATTGACCCGCCCTCGTAGCTGGCACCGATATAAAATTATTAAAACTTAACTTTCCCATCCTTAACCTTACACTTAACTGATTACCAATTAAATTTAAAGATAAAGTATTATTTTCGTAATTTAAAATACAATTATATTTAACTAAAAAATCTTGGCCGATAATGCCATTCTGTTGACACGGTAAATTCCTTAAAACATAGAACTTGTGTAATATTTCATTCCCACAGAATATAAGCGGAATGCAAGCATATCCTTCGCTTTGTAATTGTCCGCCTATTTCATTTATGCTTATGTTTTCTTTATGCATGGGAATGTTCAAGTCCTTTAAAGTATCAAATTTTACCGCTGACAATGATGCTCCGGTGTCAACCAGCCATCTATACGTGTTACCTTTTACGAATAAATCTATAGAATTATCAAAACTACTAGCTAATATTATATTATTACTATAGCTATCACTAAAATTATTAGCCTCGAAAAAACTGATTTGGAGGCTTATATTCTTTACCCTGTAAACTATAATTTCGACCTCTAAAAGAAGACACGGGGCCTTGCCTAGAGCCCCATCGGGAAGGCCTTACTGTCGCTTGCCACTGATTTGCCCGCGGTGGCATCATATTTCGGGCTCGCCCCCGGCCTCAAGCATAGTATGAACCTCGCTGCCTATAGAAGTTTAAAAACTTACCTCTATTATGTTGGCTCGTGCAGATAGAACCAACTCCCTGGTCCACAGCACTGGATTCGGCCGCTCGAGAGTACTCTTCGTCCTTCGCCGCTCCGATTACATCCTTCAGCTGGGTGTAATCTCGGGCCGCTAAAATGGTGCTAAGTCGACTATTCCTTAAGCCTTCAGTAAATCTTTTTACAGCCAATTTTTCATTTAATGGTCGCAATATTTGATAGGCTTTCTCATGGGATCAGCTTGGGAAATCGTCAACTTAACAAAAATATCTTCTAACTTTTTACCGAATTCCTCGATAGTATTACAACCTTGACGAGTTTTCATCATCTCTACCTGTAGGGCAGTTGCTGACTGCTTAGTTAGAAGATGTTTTTTCATGTCAGAAATAAGCTCTATACTAGTTTTATAACTAGAACTAAGTCGCAATTTAGCGCTTTCCGATAAACGAGTTTTTAATATAAAATTAATTAATAACTGCTCCTCATTAATATCCAAGGTCGTCCTATAAAATTCTAGTGCGTCAATTAATTTTTCGGTGACGTCTTCTTCGCCTGTCATAACAGGGAGAAGAGAAGCCGCCGTTTTCACGTCAAACTCAGCCATAGTTACCGTATTAATATTCTCAATACAAAAGTCAACAATTTGTTGATAATTCTTTTCTATATCTTCACAAATTTTTAATAATTTTAAACTTTCATCCTGCTTAATGTCTCCTTTTTTAATACTTATTTCTAACTCCTTACGTTTTAAAATATATTTCTCGTATAAAACCTGAGTCTGTTTCAACTTATTTTCTAACAATATATTTGTTCTTCTTACTTTACTTAGCTTAACCAAATTTACTCTAATACTTTTTATTTCCTCGCAAATATTAATAATTTCCATTTATTAAACAACAAAAAAAATTAAATCTGTCTACTCTTTAAAATATTATATAAAAAATAAATGAACTAAATTCGTTAGAAGTATGAACTACGATATAATATTACATTACTTTACTTATTTTATCTACCTTTCAAAATTTATAGAGCAAGAAAAATAACATTAAAGAAGAATAGTACCCTAATCATTAGATTCACGTAGTCCAAAATTCTTAGTAGATAGTCTTCAGTCCATAGTCCAACATTTCGCTGGATCTTTCTGTAGCTCGGTGACACCCTGCGCCTGTAGTCCCGTTACACTCCGACCTCCTTGGGCTCGTCCGCTCGACCTGGGCGCCTGGCTCTTGACCTCCGAAATGCACTCCTCGCCAGCTCTTGTCTAATCCATTGGACGTGGCACCTCTTGTATATAACGTAAAGTCCAGCTATCACAGCCAATATCAGAATCACCAAAATCACAGTCAATATGGTATTGTTTCCACTTAAATTTTTGTGTATAAGTTCAACATCGGCAGAATTTACACCACCCGCGGCATTTTGGGCTATAATGATTTCTTCCTTCGAAAACACAATTGTTTTACCCATTTTAAATCAAAAATATTTTTTTGACAAAATAATAAAACTAAAAAGTCCATTTTCTTTACGCGGATCTCACGGCGCGCGATTGTAATGTGAACCGTCGCGGCCAGACTTGCAGGGTCGCCATGTGAGGATGGGACATTAAAAGACTACATTCCCGATTAAAGTTACGATTACTGACTCATTAAACCTAGTACATGCATTATTATAACAGTCTTACATATTACGCCACAGTGATTTTTTACGAGTCTTGACTACTTGGTTCATGGTTGGTTTTTTAATTAAGATTAAACCCTGCTTTGTCTACACTTGTACACGTATGATATTTTGCGTTACAGGCCACGTTGACCGAAGAGAGTCGACGCGCGTACGAGAGTCTGATCGAGCAGCCGCCCGCGCACGTCATGGCCCGGGCCAACGGCACAATGATAGGCCAAATTCGGTTGAAGCAACTGAGGCTATATAAGCCAGAGCCCAACCAATCAAGCTCATATACGGTCCACCACAGCCGCCACGGGCCGTGCCCTGCCCTGCCCGGGCCATCGCAACCGCGGAGTCTACCAAGACCGGCGACCTTGCCGATACCCGCTCCAAGGACACCGGAGAGGAATATCAGATTGCTGACGAAGCCGACGTATAAACCAAGGTGAATTAAACTTCAACATATTTTGAAGTTGTATTCATTAAACTTTAAAGGAACATGCTATTTTGTTAATATGCTGACTAGAAATATTGATAACCTCAGCCTCACGGAAATCTCGACATGTCTTGTCTTGAAATGTCAAATCTTCGATTAACTTCGATTTAACCAGTAGTATTTAAAGCTAATACTAACAATTCCCCTTTTTATTTCAGACTACCGACGCCTCCCAGTGATAATGATGATGATGATGTAAGTTTCTTTATGTAGTAGTACATATGACACAACGCCACACACAACATGAGAAATTAGCAATACACAGACATATTGGTCAATGACAATACACTGCACATTATTCAATGTCGTCGCACACGAACAGCGTGCCTGAACGAGATTAAAAATTAATGATAACGTCAATTGACCCCTTGTTTCCAAATGACTTATGGAGAGTTTTGGCGGGAATGGTGAAAGTGTGACGTTGTTGTATTTGTATGTCTTCAATATAGTTGTGATATTACTGTTTATTATATTGTGCAACATTGGTAGTATATTAACTATTATATATTCGTTAACATGCACAAGTGTGGACAAGTGGTATAACAAGGATTATGACTACATCTAAACTATTTAGTTTCATTAATATACTTACTTAGATATATTGACTTATTACTACTTGGTAAATGTAAAAAAAACCCATCAGTGTGAAAAAGAAAGCAAATCCATGTCTTTACGTTTTTTTCTAAGATTGTCTTTATGCCTTTGGTGGACTTTTGGTGTCCTTTTATATGACGTTGGTATTACGATTTCATAGCACTCATAATAAGTGTCAGCATGTGGTATAAGGAACGATATATTATGTTTCTCCTCTTACTAATAGCCAGATCTCTATGTTATAGTTATTACTCTGCAACGAAAACACTATTTTCCTGCCTTTTCAACTAGACACTGGCATAGGGCTTATGCTATACTGCCATAAATACATAACAAAGTGACAATGCGCAAAATTACGTTACACGAACATTATGACTAACATTCGATCTCACTCGAACCATAACGTTCAAATGGATGGCCATTTCTCTGTTTTATGCCCGTCTCGAATGGTCGAGAGATAAAACAATCATCAGTAAAATTATTAAAAGCTCAAGGGAACGAAGGTGACCAGCGTCATTGACTTTAGTTTATCGAAACCCCGACGGACTCCGTAAACAATTATACATGTAAATTTATTGGAGGAAATTTATAAATGTCCTGAGTCCTGAGCTTAATACTTGTAATATTTGGCTAGTAAAAAAAAAATCGACTTCTTCGTTTTCAGACACCTAAATCAGTGCAAGCGCCGCTTCCCATCCTGGCGCGCAGCAGCAAGCCCAAGCTGGTCGACTGGCCGCGTCACGTTCGTCGCCATCCTCTGAGGCAGCCGGAGATACAGGAAGACTTACTGGACATCAATAAACTCCCGCCGCCCCACACCATTTTATATGAGAATACATGGCGCATCCAACCGGAGGTGCTAGAGAGTGAGTATATCACCATATCCCAACGCGGGCTGCGGGCTGCCATCAGCCGCTATGTAGGGGAGTGTCCCGGATATTTTCAACACAGGACACCCCACACGACCGGCCAGAAGGGGAGAGTCCCGGATCTGTCTAACATACGACACCCCCCACGACCGGCCGGTTTACCTCATGAGGTATCGGACTTCCAAACTGAAATGGGGGAACTCCGACAACGTGGAGCTCCCCCGCCGACGCTGGCACCTAGCGGACCGGAGATGGTTCCTATCCTCTCTCCGGGCCCCGGTAGACAGGAGGCAGGAGGTTCGCAAATCGACGCCTCGTGTCTTACGCCGACGGAGCGGAACAGAGGATGGAACCAAATCCCAACCCGTGGTGGTGGCGTGGTGAACAACAGCCAAATCGCATTGAGGAAATAGTTGATACCCGAGTCCCAGCAGTGGGGACAAGTCAAAATAAACCGGCCAAGTGGTAGTCGGACTCGCGCACGTAGGGTTCCGTACCAATACACCAATATTTCATATGTTTACTAACAATTATTTACTTAGTTATTTTTGTACGACTTTTGTAAGTACGCACAGTTTAGAAATATTTCTTGTTTGGTAACAAATAAACACAACAAACAAAAAATTAACGATAAAACTAATTTTTTGTTGTTGTTGTTTGTTGAAATTGTCGCGAAATCGCATGGTTAAGATTTTGCAAGTTAAGTATCTATAACTCCTAAACTAACAAAGTTATATAAGCCGTTATAGTTTTCCTTCAAAGTTCATCACATCATGAATATTTTCAGAGTTTTCGAGCCGTCGTTTAGCTTTAGAACATTGGTTCCGAACCTGGGGGTAATTACCCTCGCGGGGGTAAAACAGCTATTCTATAGGGGTAACACAGGTGGTTCCTTAAGAAAGATGAATAAACAGAAAAAAAAATATGTTTCAAATAAAATAACAGTAGGTACGCAGCATGACGCCCTCTCGCGTTCATACAATCGCGGTGAGAATTATGAACTCTGTACATTTTGGCGAAAAGCAGCTTCAGAATACCCTGTAATTGCTGAAAGAGCTCTGAAAATGTTGGTACCGTTTTGTGCCACTTATAGATGGCAGAGCGGCTTCTCAACTCTAGTAATATTGTAAGCAAAGGCCAGAAACCGTCTGTCTGAATGTTAAACATGACATGAGATACGCGTTGAGGGTACCTAAACCTAATATTAAAAAACTTGCGAATTTAAAAAAATCTCAACCTTCATACTAAAATCTAAACGTTAGTAACAAACTATTATAAATGTGCATTTTTTAAATAAAGATATAATATGTAGGTACTTGCTTTAAATAATTTTTGGGGTTGGGGGTTAACTGGGGGCAAAATCTAACAGGTCATATAGGGGTAACAGTTCTGAAAAGGTTAGGAACCACTGCTTTAGAGGGAGGGAGCCTAAATTAAAAAATCGTTTCGGCAACCTCTCTATATTTTTAAATGACCTGTCTAATGATACCCCACACTGTGAGGTAGACGTGAGAAAAAAATCATCCCCACTTTACATGTGGCCAGGCACCCAAAAAAATATTATTTTTCGTGATTTTATTTTGGCACTTTGTCGACATGGTAAATACACAAATCTATCTAAAGTTTCATATATCTAGCACTAACCGTTTGGACGGTAAACCGAAGACGGACATGACTAAACTATAACGGTTAGTGTGCGGTTTTCGGAAGTGAACGTTGTGGCATACACATAATGTGATGAGTATCTGTCCGTTTTAAAGTAACTCCTGGTACATTACCAATCCCAACTCACTTGACTCGCGAGAAGATGAATACCTCAATTCACTTGCGTTTTATAGATATCTGGCTGCTCACACCCTACCAACAAGAGAATATAACTGTCTAGACCACACTATTATAACAACAAAGTATCCAACTCTCTTTTGTCTACGAATCTACAATAACAAATAATTGCTCAACACTATTATGTATCAGTCAGCCTATCAATAGAATTGTTTCTGCCAACGTCGCTAGTAAATTTATAAATTACGAATCACTTGATTAAGCAATTTCACAGCTGTTGAAGCTGGATGATTATTTCTTAATCAACGATCCTAACATGTTGGCGTCTGGAATGATAGAGTTAATTAAAAATAATATCTATGGACGCTTCACACCACGTTAATCTGGTCCCGTGCTAAGTATCCGAAAAACTTGTGTTACAGGTACCAGAAAACGGAAAGTATATTTAATACTTTTAATAATATACATATATTTAAGTTTTTGCTTATATTATACACATATTTAACATCCATGACCCAGGAAGACGGAAAACCTTTTTGTTCCTTCGTCGGGATTCGAACCCGCGACCCCCGGCTTGAGCACCAACGCGATGAACCACTGAGCCCAGAAGTCGTCAGTTATTGATTTCTACTGTAGACAAAAACTCCACAACGAAAAAAATACCATCAAATAAAATAATTCTAAAACCCTAGATTATCCGTGGTATCTTGCGGTGTATGAAAAACAGAGATGCCCTTCACTAGAAATATAAACAATCTCCAATGAAGTAATACTTACCAATACCTACAAGCGCTATCGATGTTAAGACATTTTTCGTGAATATTGGGAGGAATATTTCAGACAATATATCTATTAGCCAGTCAACTCATCTTACCACTAACACAAAATCTCCGTCTACTCCTATATGTACTTCTTTTACCCTGCAACATACAGATCCCGACGAAATAATTTTAACTATTAATTCCCTGCGAAACAATGCAGCTACTGGATGGGATGGTATTCCACTTTTCATTTTGAAAAGGTACACTGCCATTCTAGCACCTTTACTAAGTCATTTATTTAACCTCTGCTTTAATGCTGGTATTTTTCCCAATGCCTTCAAGAAAGCCATCATTCACCCTATTTCAAAGGAGGAGAAGGAAATCTATCAAATAACTATCGCCCAATTGCTGTTCTTAGTGCTTCATCTAAATTCCTTGAAAGTTTGGTAAAAAAACGTTTGGTCGGTTACCTAGAACGATTTAGTCTGTTATCTACATAACAATTTGGCTTTCATAAAAACAAATCTACTTGCGACGGTATACACGAGCTCAGTAACTTCTTGGTTGATAATTTAAATAAGAATAAGAAGGTCCTTACTATATTTTTAGATCTCACGAAAGCTTTCGATACAGTTCCAGTTGCCTCACTCATACAGACTCGAAGTCATAGGTATCAGAGGTTTGCAACTGGAATTTTTCAAAAGCTTTCTAACGGATCGTTCACAGTTAATTAGCATTGGTGGGCATGAGAGTGATGAATTACCTATTTATTACGGCGTACCACAAGGTAGTATTCTTGGGCCTACTTTATTCCTCGTCTTTGTGAATGATCTCTGTAAACTCGAAATCCCAAATGCAAAAGTTATCAGTTATGCAGATAATAATAATAATAATAGTAATAATAATAATTATTATTATTATAATAATTATTATTATTATTTTTATTATTATATTATTATTATTATTATTACTCGAAATCCCAAATGCAAAAGTTATCAGTTATGCAGATGACACTGCACTTATCTTTGTAGCGAATTCGTGGCAAGATCTGGAACACAGGGCACAAAATGGATTCACATTTGCTGAAACGTGGCTAAAATTTCATATCTTAACGCTAAATACTGACAAAACTAAGCTTATCACGTTCTCTGTGAGTATTGTAGATATTATTATTATTATTATTATTATTACAATATTATCTATTGTTCCAGTCATCTCGGTCGAAGATTTCCCACCGAACCCGTTCAATCCGATAATCCCGCCGCTCGAGGGCAACCCGTTCTGCGCTTACCTTGGCCGGCATGATATTGAGGACGAGAACCAGCGCATCTTCGAGGAGGTGGAGCTGCGCAAGACCAGCGGTGAGTTACGAGCTGCGTGTGTCGTGGCAAGACGACCTCTGTGGCTCAGTGGTTACCGCGTTGACGCACAAGCCGGTGGTCGTGGGTTCGAATCCCGCCAGGGAACAAAAAGATTATGTGTTCCTGGGATGTCTCAAACTCAACATTTTTATTTCCATGTAGGTTATAATATAACTTGTAGAATTATCCTACATGATGCCTACAACCGGTTCGGTAACTATCCCGGCGAGAAGGACTGGCGTAAGAAACTCGCACGGGACCACCTTTTAGCAAAAGATGGAAAAATGGTTTTTTTCAAAGAGAATATTTTCACAATATATTGTATAACTTTATTTATATATAACAAAATTCAAGATACTTAAGTAATAGAAGCAGTGTTGCAGATGGCCATCTTATTCCCAAGGTGTGCAATCGTTAATGAAATCATTGACCTTGTAATAAGCTTTAGCACACAAATGTACAAACTTTATTAAACTTATCAATGGAAAGATTTTGAACGTTTTCTGATATTCTATTGTAAAGGCAATTTAAAAGATTTACTTACTTTGCTAAGTCTAGTATTCCTACAATGATTATCGCTTTTCGTTTTCAAATTATTTATATTCTTTCTGACATACAACACATTGTCCAACATGTATTGAGAAGCGACGGTCAGAGTACCTATGTGTTCCTGGGATGTGATCCATGGATGTGTATTAAATATTTATTTATTTGGCATATCAACAATATATACACAAGCCTACATACTTATCATTTTGGTCCATTAACAGTGTTCATATCAATTAAAGACATGCACAACATTGTTTTATAAAACACAATACAACATATTTTAGTAAAATTTACAAAGTTAAATAAAGATATTATACGTTAGACTACAATTATATTAAAGCAAAATTAAAAATCTATTAAATTCAGGTAAGTAACATTGTCAAGTTAAGTTATTAATTATTATATACACAAATTATTATTATGACATGGTTCAGGTTGGGACAAACATAGAATATTAGTCAAAAACACAGAATAAAATAATTATACACAAGCAATATAAAAAAATATAAAAATAATATGTAATAAAAATCTTAAATATGTTGTATAGTATGAAAAGTATTGAATATATTTCCGTTATCTGGTACCCGTAACACAAGTTCTCCGAGAACTTACTACGGTACGTGGTGTGTAAGCGTTCATAGATATTATATTATTAAGTGTATGGACCCCAAGAGAGAAAAATAACACGTGTCTCTATGCTCTTAGCCTCTTACACAACATGCCTTTTATCTATACTAATATTATAAAGAAGAAAGGTTGGTTTGTATGTTTCTTTGTTTGCATTGAATACACTCCGAAACTACTGGGCCGATTTTGATATAATTTGTCACAAATATAGATGAGACCACGGGGAACACAGGCTTCTTTAATTGCGGCAAAATGTACGATTCCCACGAGTTTTCTTTTAGTATGCACGAAGTCGTGGGAAACATCTAGTCATAAATAAATCAATTTTTTTATACTCGTCTACTTTTTAATATTATTTATATTATTAAAATTTAAATAATTTGCTTTGTGCTATGTCTATTGACTTGAATGATAATAATATTAATTTTATATAGTTTTGATTTATTATATTGTATATTGATGCTGTGACTTATTTGGTTTGATGATTTTGAAATTTTTGTTATGATTTTTATCGCATATTTTAAAATTTCCACGCCCGATGGGTTTAAGTTACATCCAAATTGTGAATATTCTACATATTGTAACAACCCTGTATACAATTTCTGCAAGTAAATGATTGATTCATTGATTGATTGATTGACATACATTTTCAGAGCATGTATCAGTGGAAGATCTACTGGAGTTCGCCGACAACAAGCCGACTGCGCAGGAGCTAGGCGTGGAGTCGGATGAAGTCAGGATCATGTGCAAGGTCCTCAATCAGCGGGTACGACTTGTTAAACCGTACAAAAAGGCGATTTGCTCCTTTGTTAATACGGATTATTCCTCTGTATAACGGCAGGGACCTTGCGCGTCCACACTGATTTTGTAGGCGACAAGAGCGTATCGCACCGACCGGAGAGTATTGAAATCGGATAAAAAATCGCTATAAATATTTGAGACAAAATTTGCAAAACTAAAACGACGTTCCCTTGAGCCTTGTCTTACTTAAATACTGAAATAATTTTCATACTCGTGTGACTTATTGTATAAGAAGAGAAGGAAGATTTTAACTTTAAAAAATGGGTGAACTTAGCACATTTTTTAAAGAATATTTAAATAATAATTTCAATTTATAAAAAGATAATCCTCGGCTAAATATAATGCAGATTAACATATATTTTTTTGGGATTTTTCAATACGACCATGACTTAGAAAAAAGGTCTCAAAAACTCCTATTTTAAGTTTTATCCAGCGCACAACCCTTTATGTTATTTAAATAGTCTATGCTCTATATTATGTGATCATATCATTTACAACATCTATGTTGCCTACAACTGAAATCCGTATATCGCGCTGAATCCGTACATTTTGCCGCTATACAAGTAAGCTGTCTTTTCCTTAAGTGTAAACTTTAGAGTAACCAAGGCACAAGGCACAGGACTCGATAATTTTGCGAACTTTCAATGAATGTAAAATCATAACTACTTGATATTTTTGAATAAAAGTAGTGTATCTGTATACATAATAGCTTTACTGTGACAAATTTTCAAGTGATTCTACATACCTAGAAACATTCCTAATTGCATAGAAATCAGATAAACATACATTCGTATTTAAAATTATTAGTCAGAATTTTTAAATAATAATAATATCAATGGACACTTCACACCACGCCAATCTGGCCGTGTGCTAAGTATCCGAAGAACTTGTGTTACGGGGACAACGGGAAGTATATATTTAATACCTGTTATACTTAGATACAGATATTTAAGATTTTTATTACATTATACTTATCCAGGAACATAAAAATCTTTATTTTCCCTCGGCGGGGTTCGAACTTGCAACCTCCGGCTTGAGCACCGACGCGCTCAACCACAAAGCCACAGAGGTCGTCAATTTAATTACATAACAAGATGTTACCAGAGGCGGATTATCCTTAAGGCAAAGTAGGCATGTGCCTAGAGGCGCGAGTGTACAAGGAGGGTACAGAGGAGTAAAAAATATTTTTAATATAGGGTCGTCGATGAGATGCTTGCCTACAGCGCTCTCAACGTTTAATCCGCCTCTGGATGGTACCCGCGACCCAAAAGGAAATCCCGCGGAAATGAACGATTTTTCTGTCTTCCCCGTGTCTACCCTATATAGTGCCAAATTTCATCAAAATCAGCCAAGCAGTTTTGGAGCATATTCAATGCAAACAAAGAAACAAATCTTTCTTCTTTATAATATTAATATATAATATTGTTTTCATTACAGGTGTCTCCAGAAGCCTGCTTAGAGGCGCTAGAAGTGTGCGCATGGAACATCCACACCGCTATCAAGTTGTGCCGGGTCAAAATTGCCATCTTCGGCAAAGCTAATACCTCTGATGCCGAGTGTCTTGAGGCACTTGAACTCACAGGAGGTGACTTTATCAAAGCCGCCTCCATTATTATTAAAAACTCCAAATAAGCCAAAGGAGCATCTTTGTCATTTTTAGTGGCAATCTTTTTTCATCAGCCATGATTTACCTTATTAAGCCTATTTAAGCTATATTATATACAACATTGTATATAATATAGCTTCGTAAGCTATAGCTTAAACAGCTATATTATTTGGACTAGATTTAAATGGTGAAATATAAATTTGGAAGCTATATTTTGGCTCAGAATACATATTGTACACAGCTCGGAAAGCTATTATTTGGTGAAATATAAATCTGAGAGCGATGTACCGGCTCGTTATCGTGTACATAGCTCGGGAAACTAACATTTACCTTAGTTTAAAATGACGAAATTTACTAATTTGGGAGCTATATTTTGGCTCATTATGTTGTACGTACCATGGGAAGTTATTATTTGGCTCAATTGAAATGTTGGAATATAATTAATTGATTTGGGAGCGATGTACTGGCTCATAATATTGTGTACATAGCTCGGGAAGGTAACATTTAGCTTAGTTTAAAATGACGAAATTAACTAATTCGGGAGTTATATTTTGGCTCCTAATATTGTACGTACCATGGGAAGCTATTATTTGCGAGCGATGTACCGGCTTATAATATTGTGTACATAGCTCGGGTAGCTAACATTTAGCTTAGTTTAAAATGACGAAATTAACTAATTTGGGAGCTATATTTTGGCTCATAATATTGTACGTACTATGGTAAGTTATTATTTGGCCCAATTGAAATGTTGGAATATAATTAATTGATTTGGGAGCGATATACTGGCTCATAATATTGTGTACATAGCTCGGGAAGCTATCATTTATCTCAGTTTAAAATGACGAAATATAACTAATTTGGGAGCTATTATTAATATTTTGGCTTATTATATTGTATAAAGCTCAGGTAGCTTGGAAAAATAACTCATTTGAGAACTATACATATTTTGGCTAATAATATTGTAAACTGTTTATACAGCCTATGTTTTGAAGTATAATGCCAATACTGCAGTTGTGTTTTTGGAGCATTTTATAATCATAATATAACTGTGCATAAAATAATTACTCTTTAATTACTTTTAAGCGTCATTTGACACTTGCGCATAAAGGATTTTCATCGATAATATTTTTAATGAATACGGAGGATGAATGAATATAAAAGAATTGGAAATCATTTTATTTTTTAAACATGTATTTTATTTTATAATATTGTCAAAATAATGCTGGCCAGACACACGGTTGTATGCAACATGCGTGAACACTGAGCAGACATGACCGACATGTCGTTGTGTGCTTGCGACAAAACTGTACACTGTGCAGTTACTATTTTTCCATTTTCGGAAGTAGGTTATGCATATTATGCATATCATACAGGACATTAAACAGAAAACTTCTTGAAACGTGTGGCCCAATTGGTCCAAAAACAAAAACTATTTTTTTTTTATCACAAAAGATATGTAAAAAACAATTGTAGTGTGGTACCAAAAACAAAATTTATCCCTCCAAGTGCAGAAATAGAAAGGTATTTACAAAATAACATATTTTCATATGAAGTAACTTGAATATAACGTTTGCTACAAGGATGTACGTTTTAATATGTGTGATTGTTGTTTATCGATATTACATTTTCACGTATATTTTATTATAATGTAGCTCAATACTTAGAGGTTTAAATATTTATGTATGGACATAAGACACTAAATGTATATTTGTGTGTGGAAAAAAATGCAAAAAATATTAATTGTTTAAAAAAGTAAAATCTAACTTTGTACACTCTATTAATTCTAGTGGGATATTAAATGATTCAAAACTATTTTGATAAACTTACCATAGATTTTCCAAACCTTTTATAAAAGAATAGCTAATGATTACAAGGAGCGTGTGATATTAAATGGATAGGAATTTTGTCTTATTTTCAAAAATATTGATATCTATTTATGTATAAAAAATAAATTTAATCTTGAATATTTAATATCTTGAAACGAATGATATATATTTATATTTTTAAAAATAAATTCAATTTTAAAATCAACGTTTCATAGAAGTATGTTATCTAAATGATAGTATTTTAAAAAGACAGCAAGGCTTGGAAAATTCTTCTCAGACTAAGGGCCGATTATTCAATCATCATATTAAGTGTGAATCAGCTTATTTGCACGTTTTATCTCCATCGCTGTTTAGTAAGAAAGTGTCAAAACTTCCGAATGAGCTATGCTATATCTGATGATTAAAAATTGGCCGTAAATATTGTCTTTAGAATAAATGCATAAATTATATTATGAAAATACAAAATCTGTATTGTCATATAAGTCTACATATCTTTATATATATAATTCTACTGTACGTGTGTATGTCACTGAACTCCTAAACGGCTGGACCGATTTTAATGAATTTTATTGTATGCATTTGGGTGGCGTCCTGGATGGTTTAGATTCACAAATCAGCCCGGCAGGACAACGTCTGTCGGATCCGCTAGTATATATATATATATATATATATATATATATATATATATATATATATATATATATATATATATATATATATATAAATACTATATAATAAATATTTAAATATAATAAATATAAATTATATAATAAAAACTAGTATAAAAATAAAATTTCTAGGTTTAGATTTCTATCTATATATTCAATAAAGAAAAAAAAACGATGGAAAAAAGATAAAAAAATTAATGTTCTGTGTGCCAAAGCTGGCTTTATTCGGTAGCTTGTGTATCTAGTTATGTCATAGTTATGACCTATGTAGTTCTATTGACAATATAACTATGGCTTTAACTGCATCGTCCTAATGTTGACCTTTATATGTAGTTTATGTACCTATTAAATGGATGTTCGTAAGATTCTCTACGAATTGCCTGCTCTTTCAAAACTGAAGATATTTTCCCTCGTGGGGATTTTTAATCTCTTAACATTTTTACTAACTTTACACTTTTTAGTAGGTTTACTTTTTGTACCTAATTTTGTATTATTTTTTGACATCTATTTAAGGATGTTATAATTTGTACAGGAAATGTGATTTTATGTACTTAATAATATAATTATGTTAAGTCTTGATTGTTTCCGAATTGTTGTCTCAATCCTTTATCAATTGACCAAATTCGTCCCTATACAGGTATCTACATATTTATACTGTTGTTGTTTTGTTAGTGTATAAATATTTCCCCTAATATAGAATTATATAACTCTAAGGGTCAGTTCGTGCCGCAACGATACGCGGTGCTGTATTATTAAGATAGCTATTTAAAATTGAACTTTATTCACTGCACATGCGCTGTGCAGAGCGGTGAAACCTGACATTCGATTTCTCAAAATGAAACGTGTAAATTCTTGTGTAAATTATAAAATTCAATATTGAATAGATATCTTATTAATAGATAAAAAGCAGCGTCATGTCGCATATCGTCTCGTTTAGGTGTGAATTTCTCGAGTATTTCCAATGTGCTTGTAGCCGATGCTAAATGTACTTACTTATAAGAAGACTTCAAATGAAGACAAACATATTAATTTTCTGTATTATATCAAACTATTGTCGTATCTTTTTAGGTATAATTGTTCAATTATAAAATCCATGACGCTCGATGAAAATGCAAGGACATCATAGTAGGTACCTAACAATTGCACCATAAAAACAAGTTGTTAGTTTGAACTTGCCTAATGTAACTGTAAGATCAAGAGAAGTCATTCGCAGTGATATATATATATACCTACCTACCATTGATGATTGTCATTTTCGACATTTTGATACAGTAAAATAAGGTAGATTTGCCATATTCAAATATTCAATTTCACTAGCTAAGCGTATACAGAATAATCAGTGACGAAGCGTCAGATCGGAGGAATGGTAAGCTGCGTTAGCTAGGTATCTATTGTAATACAGAATAACGATATTTTATTTTGATTGCACTTACCGCCATCTTTATGTAATATTCATAAGGGAAGCCGATATGATGGCGAGTTGTATACGCGTCTCGCTCCTGCAGCATGTTATGGTGTAATATTATTTCGTCTATGGCAAATATGCTTTGAATAGGTATAATTAATTTTAATTACACTTGTTGCCATTTTATTTCTAATTATAAAGTAGATAAATGTTTATGATATGAATGTTATTTGTGTAGATGCCCCAGCATAGATGACTAGACCGTACATTTCAGTCGTAGGCCCCAAAAATAAACCTGACATAAAAATAAAATGCCGAGGACTTAAAAGTGCGGTCTAGTTGTTTCACGCGCACGGGAAGTAAATGTTATATATGTTTAGATGTATATTAAACGTCTTAAATGTGAGAGCGAGTCATTTACTGAATTATACCCATTATCTACATCAACACGTCGTAATCTTGACGACTTCTGTGGCTCAGTGGTCGGAGGTCGCGGAATCGAATCCCGCCATGGAACAAAAAAAGGTTTCTGTGTTCCTGGGTTATGTTTTCTCATGATATTCATATTTTTCTATATCCTTTGAGCATACGTATAATATACTTGAGTTAAAATAATACCAATGATATTTTGATTGAGTGAAATAGGTTGATTTGCTTATACAGCTTAAGTGTAATATAAATTTCGTCCATGGAAAATAATTTGAGCGTCACGTGTAGCGTCAATTGATGCGTGAATACGCGACTTAAAATGCGATCACAATTTCTTTTGCCTTCCACATTCACACTCTTCGTACACGTTCGCATTAATTCTAGTTACTTACCTACGATCAGGTAAATAAGAGTTACTATGAAAACGAATATCATCGGATTGACCCACAGCACGCGTATGGTTTCATCTCATTACTTACTCCCAAACCGGGCCCCCAATCCCATTACATTTGGTCAAACTATGACTCTTGTGCAACATAGTACTGGCATAGGCCGATGCGTCAAATACCACGGCCCAAGTTATACTGGTTATGCTAAATTTGAGCATAGCGCAACTATCGCTGTATAATGTATGTGTGGTTATCCCACCTTAGCTAATGCAGAATAACATACCTACTTGTAAAATTATTATTTTTATACTAATAATATAATGTGAAAAGCACACAAGCACAACGGATTCAAATGAAATGGTAGCTATCTACACAATATGTAGCTTATATCTTGGATAAATATAGACTACTTTTATCCCAGAAAACACAAATCATACTATAAATATAAAGGAAAATACACTGTAAAGGATACAGTGTACAGGCTGGGTCACCTATGTCGGTGTCCACATTAGATCGTAAAAATAGCTTGGGGGAGATAGGAAGGCTTAGAAGAAGAACGGAGAATATCTTTTACAGATAAAAATATCAATAGATCCGGGTGTGCATTGCACAACCTACATGAATAACTAAGGTGGGTGGACCATGGAAGGCCAACTATTCAAAAGTCGTAGTTATTGATACGTAAGAACATATTCCATCTATTAAATACTAAGATAAATACATCAAACCCACTCAATACACCAGTCCACAGACGGCGGCGAGTCGCTTGCGCCGCTATTTTGGTAGTGCGATCGCTATATATTTGTATGATTAATAGTGTGATCCCACGTTTCGTCGACGTTACAATTGTTATTCGTACGCACAGCAAAACGTTAGTTTTTTTTGTAAAATAACCTATTATTTTCTCATTTTTTTTACTGTAAATTGTCATACAAGGATTTTTTCATGGTACTAAAGAAAAAATAATATTATTTCCTCGATTTAAGTTAAAATATTGCTAGTATTTGTAGAAAAGCCGGTAGTTCCTTACAAGACCTTTCAAAAATTTGAAGGTATGCCTTGCTAAGGTATATGAAACTTATAAGGAACAAAAATTTAAACGAATTTTTTTCATGGATTTATTAATTGTATTAATCGAAGTAATAATCACCCATGCAATCAATGCATCTTTGCCAATGCAGTGGCAGTTTATTGATGCCCTTCCTAAAGAAATCAGCTGGACGGGAGGCAACAAATTCTTCAAAGGTATTTTGTACTGCCTCTCGGGTATTGAATTATTTTCCCACCAAGAAGTTATTCAAGTTCTGGAAAAAGTAGTAGTCTGTAGGCGCAAGGTCTGGTGAGTGGGGCGGATGACGGAGAGCTTTCAACACCAGTTCTTGCAACTTTAAGACCGTCTGTGTGTGCTGTCGTTGGCTGTGCAGTATGAGGTCGCGCGTTGTCGTGCAGAGCAGCGGAGACGAGCGACTGACCAATGCTGGTTGGAGATGTGCCAGCTTCTCCATCATTGTGTTCAGTTCTTCACAGTACACATCTGCAGTAATGCTCACCCCGTTTGGTAAGAAGCTGTGATGAATCACACCAGCGCTAGACCACCAAACAGTGACTATGTCTTTTCTAGGGCTAAGTTTTCGTTCAGGGCATTGTTTAGGTGCTGAACCAGGATCCAACCAACTTGCTGAGCGCTTGTGGTTATCAAACAGAATCCATTTTTCATCGCAGGTAACAATGCGGTTCAAAATTCCTTTATTTGTGTGTCTGCTGAGCAGTGCAAGGCACGTCTCGACGCGTACTTCGCGCTGGCGATCATTGAGTTCGTGGGGCACCCATTTGTCAAGCTTTTTTTACCTTACCAATTTGACGCAAATGGACCAATATTGTTTTGACGCTAACGTCGAAAGCTGCTGCTAATTCAGCCGTAGATTGTGTATCATCAGCTTCCACAATCGCCTTTAATTCGTCATTGTCGACCAAAGTCTTCGGACGACCGCGAGGTTCATTTTTCAGTTTGAAATTTCCAGAACGGAAGCGAGCAAAGCAATAACAGGTGGTGCGTTGGTTTGTAGTGTTAGCTCCGTAAACGTCGTTGATGTTGCGTGCCGCTTGTGCCGCGTTGCTGCCACGACGGTACTCATATTCCTTAATTACTCGAATTTTTAACGTATCCATGATGACGGAAAAGATTGAAATGCGATGAAAATGTAACACTAATTAATAAACAAATGACGACTTTTGGAAAAAGTATTCTATGTTTTTAAAATAAAATTAATTTAAATTTAGAATTCTTAGCCAAACAAAAATTATTTTGATTTAAAATGGCCAGTACTGCAGAACGGCAATTTCATAGGTAAAGACCTATTATAAATCATGAACATCGTTAAAGTTTAAAAATGTTTTATATTAATATTTCTATGTTTTATAAGATTTAGGGTAGGTTAGGGTTAGCTTGGGAACATTTTGGCCTTACAAAGAACTGACATCTCAGTACGGCCATTGATAGTGGAAAAATGAAGTTTTTGATTTCATTATAAAACGCTTATGGAAGTTATTTGATATCAAAATAAAACTTATTACTCCTACTTATAAATAATTTACATTCATATATTCTTAGTTATACGATGGTGTTCAAGTAATATTTTTTGAGTTTTTTATATATTATAAAAATATATTATGCGTTTAATGTTTTATTTAAATGAAAGAGCATATTTTTATTTAAAGTGGATGTATGAATTGTTACGTCTCTATTTTTAAGTTGAGCGGCTGATATATGATAGTGGTTTTGTTGGCAGCCCTGTTCCTTGCAAAGCCATTTGGAAAAGCTTAATATAATTTAAGTTTAATAAATAGTGTTTAAAGCTGTGTTAAAAAAATATATTTTTATGGTACATAATGAAAGTTAGTTGTTAGTTTTTTGTTAATTATAAACGTATATACTCGTTAGAGTGGCCTTCCATGGTACCACCCACCTCAGGCTGTAACCTACATCATATCTTTGTTACTAACTGTCCAGTGTTCACTGACATAGATATTGCATCATGTTTTTTGACAAAATATGTATTGGACGCAATGCACCCTATGCTACCTACCTACATATAAACCACGTTGCTAATGGCCCTCGGCAATCATCGTTTCTCTATGAAAATGACATACTATGTATGAAATGAATATGATTAATAAATGAACTGAATTGAAAAACAGTGATTCTCAAAAGACATTAGAAACGTGGTTTTACAGTTACCTACTATAGGTCTAGGTATCTATTAACTAATAAGAAGGTAATTCTCGCATCATGAACGACATATTGAGCTATTTACATGCCTAATATCATAATAATAATATTATTATTAATAAGTGCTCGTACATTAAGCACTTACTTATACTTATTTGAAAATAACTAGCTGTTTCCCGTGGCTTCGCCCGCGTATTATATCATATATAATATCGAGTATCCCGCGGGAATACTGTACCTACTTTTCCGGTTTAAAAAATAGCCTATGTTTTAATCCAGAGCCTAAACTACTACCATACCAAATTTCATCAAAACTCGTTCAGTACTTTTTGCGTGAAAGAGTAACAAACATCCATACAACCATCCATCCATCCTCGCAAAATTTCACTTCATCATAATATTAGTAGGATATCTACGTAACTAACAAAATAACATTACAAGTTTTACTCTAAAACAACTCCATTTCTTCACTCCACTCCACAACCACTCCACAATTCAACTTTTTGATGAAATCAAATATTTATCCATTTATCAGGGAGTCTGGGATTAAAAACAAGCATGTCAGTCGACAGGTCACAGGTCAACAAAACACTCTTTTCAGACAACAGCGCTTTGCGGAAAACTAACAATTCAAACAATCCTTTATTTCACGAGGTTGGTTGGTACAAACGAATCCATTGAGTTTTGAACTTTTATTCATTGTTTTGAACTAGTGGATGAAATCAAAGTCTGAAACTTCTCCTTTCTACCGAATTTTAAAACCATTTTACGTTTGAGTAGAGCATCGGAGTACGACAATTTTCAGAATAGTCAAAGGGCTTGTAAAAGTTTTATGTTCCATCTTTCTCCTCTAGCTTAAACAAAGTAGTAAGTAATGTATAGACAATAGTCTTATATTGTTTAGAACATAAAACCTAGTTACCAAATTAATTATTCTACAAAGTCACATAACATACCTACTCTGACACCAGGTGCAAGTCTGAGCCCCTGTACATGTTACATATTATATTTACATATTTATCAAGGGAAAGTGGAATTAAATATTTTACGACTCAAAATAAATAGCAATGTGCATGACTTGATAGGCTGAAACCCCATTAGTGCGTTGCGTTGCGTGTATTAACGCATTGTATGCCAACACCTGCGTTGCGTCGACGAATGAGATCATTATCGCAAGAGCGATAGTGCAGCGCTTTATCCACTCTCGCTCTTCGTCTCGTCCGTTATTCCGTTGAATATTCGCTGGGGTATGTTATAAAAATTAAAAAGGACGCAGTGTCAACGCTGCGACAACGCAACGCAACGCACCAACATTGGGGCCGCAACCATATGAGCAAGTTGGTAGTTACAAATAGGCGTAGCGAAGTTAATATTTATAGGTAACTATTACAGGTTTTTTTAAGAATCTCCTCGTAAATAATTCTGGAAAAACTATGTACATTGTAGGAATAGTTTATAGACTTTCACAAATTTCTACTCAACCCTATTTTACGAGGTGTTTTCCAACAAATATATTAAACGTATAATGGACTACGTCGATGACAAAGACGACCTCTGTGGCTCAGTGGTTGAGCGTGTTGGTGCTCAAGCCGGGGGTCGCGGGTTCGAATCACGCCGTAGGAACAAAAAGATTTTCCGTGTTCCTGGGTCATAGATATGTATTAAATATGTGTAATAAAAATGTATAGTAAAAATCTTAAATATTTGTGTAGTATAAAAAGTATTTTAAATATACATATTTCCGTTGTCTGGTACTGGTGGTGGAGGAAGGTATGCAGAAAGATAATATTATGTTTTTAAACAATGCTTATTTAAAAAATTAATAAAAAACACACTACCATGCGTTTTTATAAATACAAAGAAAATTAATGCCATCAATAAAGTAATGAAAACATAAACTTTCATAATCCCAGCACTCTTTAAGTGCTTTTCAAAGTGGATTTCAAAGCAGTGTTCTATATTATGTATAATGAATTGACATTCATTAAAGGCCCTTTATAGCTAAACCATTAGTGTGTCATATTTTTGCCCAATTATAAAAAACAGAGCCGATGTAGGTCGCACCCCCCCTCACATGTCGCTTTAAAGTGGGACAAAATAGAACAGCCGTATTATCATATTCTCATAGTATGGTATTTAAATAGTCGATGTGTTGTAAATAGATTTAATAATTCATAATTTAATCTACACTAATATTATAAAGAAGAGGTGTTTGTTTATTTGTATGTTTGTTTGCATTGAATAGGCTACTAAACTACAATACCGATCGTGATGAAATTTGGCACAAACATAGAGGACATGGGGTAGGGCATAGACTACTTCTTATCGCGTTAAATTTTAAGGTTCCCGCGGGAAGTCGCGAGAACCGTCTATGTATAATAATTGTGTTGAGATTATCTCAACGTCTTAAGAATATTTTTGTAGAGCTAATTACAAACGAATAAGGTCCTCTTTACTCATTTGGGTAGAAAGTATAGAGCAATAATAAGAGTAATAATATGTAGAGTTTTTGGTTGTGTGTGATATTTATGTCTGTTAGTACTTATATATATATATATATATATATATATATATATATATATATATATATATATATATATATATATATATATATATATATATATAACTAACTACTAATTACCTTAACAACAGTAGGATCTTCTAAATGCAAATGCCCAAGAACTTGGAGTCTGTACCTAATGCGGACGCCTGTAAAAATAACCCCCGAATTGTTGCATTGAGCGAGCCAATGATGAATTTCTATAGCCAAGAACTCTTTCGATCATGTCGGATTTCAAGCGAAATAAACTAGATCAAAATTGGTTCTTCCGTTTGGGAGCTACGATACCACGGACAGTCAAACAGATACGTCAAACCTATAACACCCTTCTGTTTTCGTCACGGGTTAAAATTATACCTAATTTAACAAACAAACTCGCTCGCTCAACTCTTCTTTTTTGCATAGAACATTCCTCAGAGACCAAGGTTAAATGGTATTGGGTCATCGGGATATAGCGTCATCGGTGCCAACACCGATGACGCTATATCTATGTAACAACGTCGATGTATGGGTATTATCTAAATATGTAGGTTCGCGGCGAGCATGCGCTGGTTTTCGGCCTAGTTCCAGCGGGGCCGGCGCGCGAGTGTGCGTGCTGTGTGTATGTGTGGGCTCGTACTACGTAACACCGACCTAAAAACGGACTGTTTATATTGACGCTAAAATTGACGAACTTTACTGTCAAGATGCGACAGTAATAATAGTTTCGATGTACACTTGTAGTTTGACAAGCACCTACACTGTAGTGTATAGAACACAAATGCAATAATTTTCGTATTCAGAACACTTGGGAAATCCAAATTTAGGTTAATCTTTAAAAATGTAGGAGAATTGAAAAGTGCTGTAAAATTTTCATATTCATCATTATTTCGTGCTGTCGTTGTTATTTATTTTCTTTTATGAAGTCCTAGACATTCATTTTTAGCTAGATTAAATATTCTTAAATAGGTGTAACCTTTTTTAAGCGGGACAATTTCTGCTAACAAGGCTTTACTCGCCTTCAATTCGGAATAAAGTTAAATTATTAGCAGTTGTCTACTGTCAGAAAGCGCAATTCGTTCAGTGGTTCATATAAAATATTGGCAAACTGTCTGTCTATGAGTCGCGTCACCTAGGGGCTGGACAATACCACAGGTCGAGTTAATCAGCTCCTGCGGCTGAATGCCACCATTTGTAATCAACTATTTAAAATAAATTAACTACTAGACGTTGTCCGCAACAAAATTAAATCCCGCGGGAACCGTGTATTTGCCGCAATAAAAAGTCCTTTTCCGCGGTCTGCGGTCTTTTGTATGAAAAATCTGTCAAAGATTTATTCCTCAGGTAAAAGTTAACTGACGATTGAAAAATCAGCCCTTAGTGAAAAAATTGTAAATTGACTATTTATACTAACTAGGATTCAATACCAAATTTATTTAATAATTTCCTGTTTCTATGTACGTAAGAATATAGTATATTTTGTACTCTGTGACGCTAGTTTACAGCGAGTTGGCTTATTGTGATAGTAACTCACAGTTATCAGGGCCATACAACTTTTGACTTCTAAGTATGTATTTTATTACGGTTACATCAATCTTAAAAAGTAACCTCTAGTATTGAAGTATGACGTACTCGTACTAGTATGAAGTAACTAACGCTGCGGTAGGAGGTATGGCGTCAAATTAAATTCCGGTCAGGGAAGTGGGCCATGGCTTGTTAGATGCGCCATCTTAAGTAGGTTAAGTCGACTTGAAATATTCCTTTTGTTTCGGAAAATGTTTTAGTTTTGCGCTCTAGATGAAATTGTGTTTGATTTTCATACAAATTGTAGCCGATTTCTGCATGACTAAGCCGGCTTGGGCGGAGAAATACCATGAGCGCATATAAAACTGGCAAGAAATAAGCCTTGATTTTCGCCGTGTAAATGGAGAATCAACTGGGCCTGCGCCTTTAGTCAAGATGCATTCGATAATTTCGACGGCGAAGTTTGGAAACAAAATGTATAGGATTTGCTATATTAAGGCATCGCAAGCCACATGTCACTTAGCGATGACTTATGTCAAATCCCATATATTTTTGATTTTGAACTTTAGCGTCGAAATTATCGAATGCATCATCATGCCTGAGGTGTTGCAGAAGTCTATGTACAGCGGTAATCACTTCCCATCAGGCGTATTTATACTCGTTTAGTGAACCCTAATACTCGTAATAAAGTTTTTCATTTTACTTTTATTATTAAGCTAAATATTGATATTATTATTATTAAGCTAAATATTTATATATGAAATTGGCGTTTTGTCGTACTGGCCACATTGATCTCAAATATATCTTCTTTGGCAAGGAATTCCAATTTCAAATTTATACCGCTATTTACATTTGTGTTTCGAAATCTGTAATTCATTTGTTTTTTCCTCTGTTGCTTTTTTCTTTGCGTCACTCTGTTTACAAAATGGAAAACTTGACAAAATGAAATATCGTATTATTTTCGAGTACGAGTTCCACCGTGGCACCAGTGCTGCAGAAACGGCTCGAAGGATTAATGATATGTATGGCGGCGGTGTCGCAAAAGAAAACAGTGCGTTTTTGGTGGAACCGAACGTTTTCGTTCTGAAAATTTCGACCTGCAGAACAAGCCTCGTGGAAGGCCGGAGACCAAAGTTGATAATGAAGAATTGGCTGAAGGCTATTGTGGAAGTGGATCCATCGCAAACCACGTCCGAGTCAGCTGCAGGCTGCGGTGTTAATGATAAAACTGTTTTAATCCGCTTGAAGCAAATTGGGAAGGTCTAAAATCTTGAAAGGTGGGTACCTCATGAATTGAGTGCAGCAAACCGACAAACACGCGTCGACTGCTGCGTTACATTACTCAACTGGCACAATAATGAAGGGATTTTAAATCGAATCATTACCTATGTTGAAAAGTAGATCCTGTACGATAATCGGAAACGCTCATCGCAATGGCTGAAGCCTGGCGAACCAGCCAAAGCCTGTCCCAAGCGAAAATTGACTAAAAAAAGTTACTTGAGAGCGTTTGGTGGACTAGTGCCGGTGTCGTTCACTACAGATTTCTTAAATCAGGCCAGACGATTACGGCAGATGTCTATTGCCAGAAACTGCAAATAATGATGGAAAAGCTAACTGCTAAACAACCGAGGTTGGTCATTCGCTCTAGGCCACTGCTGCTTCAGGACAACGATAGACCACACACTGCACAACAGACGGCTACCAAATTAGAGGAGCTTCAATTGGAATGTCTAAGACATACACCGTACTCCTCGGACCTTGCTCCAACAGATAACCATTTTTTTTTAAATTTGGATAACTTCTTGCAAGGGAAAATATTGAACTCCGATGGGGCAGTCCAAAGCGCATTCAAAGACTTTATTGATTCCTGTCTGAATAGTTTTTTTTAGTAAAGGAATCAATGAACTACCTATGAGATGGCAAAAGTGCATAGATAACAATGGTATACTTTGATTAAATAAATATATTATGTTAAAAAAATCGACTTTATGTTTCTCCTTTACAAAACGCCAATTTCATATATAATTTGACCTTATATGAATCGTGATATCGTAGACTGATTTTTGGAGTTTGGACCAATCAAAACGAATTTGACGTAGGTATGACGTTTATGAGAATACCATTTTGCAGTTTAAACATATCGGAACTGGATCGTAACTGTATTATTGCAGGATTCGATTAGTAGAATCGACCTTCTGGTATTATTACATTTGAAAAAGATAGTTACAAATAATTCGCCAGTTGTCGTAATCAAAAATATTTTGTGATGATATAATTCGAAATGACCGTCGTATCGCAGTATACTTAAAACTCCTATCAGTAGTCGGGCTTATCAGATTACCTAGTACCTACCTATATCATTTCACGCTTCCTGTAACTCCGTACAAAGTTGCAGTATGTATTATTATGTAGGTATAAACTTTAAACATTTTTATTTACATAACATTTTAAATTAAACCAATTCAAAAGTTTTTTCGACTTGGCCAAAAAACATACGTTATGACCTCATCACTATATTAATTATTAAATTTTAGGTTTTCACACAATTAATACCTATTGATCCTACGAGTAATGATATCTTTGACATGTAAAAATATTGACCCCAATAATTTAATTATCAGAATAATATTATTACCACGGAAAAATTAAAATAGGTCCCTGAGTAACCGAGCTTTGCTCGTGCGGATAAATTAAAAAATATATTATGAATCACAACATTATTTATCTAATTGGTATTCGAGTCCACCACATTCCGAATTTTCTAGCAAAGCTAAAATTGTACATTCGCATATCAAACTGCCAATCGGACTGACATATTAGAGTCGAGATTATTGATAGGTAGGTACGAGGGCGGGTCAATAAGTCCGTGACTTTTGGAATAAAACACAGATTTTTTGATAAATAAATCATTTTATTTTTCAACGTAGTCCCCCTTGAGCTCTATACACTTTGTCCAACGCTTCTCCAATTTTTTCATCCCCTCCAAAAAATATGATTTGTCGAGGTCCTCAAAATAGGCCTTTGTTTGCGAGATGACTTCATCATTGGAGTCAAATCTTTTTCCACCGAGCCATTTTTTCAGGTTTGGGAACAAGAAATAGTCACTCGGAGCCAAATCTTGAGAATAGGGTGGATGTGGGAGCAATTCATAGCCCAATTCATGGATTTTTGCCATGGCTACTGCACATGTGTGCACCCTTGCATTGTCTTAGTGAAAAAGAACTTTTTTCTTGGCCAAATGAGGTCGGTTTTTTTTCAAATCCTCATTGAAGCGGTCCAATAAGTTGGCATAATATTCCCCATTAATTGTTCTTCCCTTTTGAAGATAGTCAATGTGGATTATCCCACGTGCATCCCAAAAAACAGTCGCCATAACTTTATTGGCTGACAAACCCACCTTGGCCTTCTTTAGCGCCGATTCACCCTTAGAAACACACTGTTTTGACTGTTGTTTGGTCTCTGGTGTATTGTGATGGATCCATGTTTCGTCCACGGTTAAAAAACTCCTCCATATTGTGATTAAACAACGCCAAACCTTCCTGTGAAGTTGTTACACGATTGCGTTTGTGGTCGACTGTGAGCAAACGCGGCACCCATCTTGCGGAAAGCTTTCTCATGCCCAAGTGATCATTCAAAATTGAAACCACTGAGCCATGCGAGATGCCTATGGCTTCCACAATCTTTTGCACTTTCAATCATCTTCGGTCGGCCAACACCATATCGTGAATTTTTTCGATTGTTTCGGGTGTAGAGACCTCAACTGGGCGTCCAGGACGTTCGGCATCTTCATTGCTTGTACGGCCACAACGAAATTCAGTAAACCACTTTTTTACCATTGAAATCGATGGTGCAGAGTCCCCATAGTATTTATCAAGCTTAGCCTTGGTCTCGGTAATGGTTTTTTTTCGCAAAAAATAATGCTTAATAAGCACACGAAATTCACTTTTTTCCATTGTTTCCTTAAGTTACTGGATAGTCTGATAAAGATAGCTGTAAAACACAAACTAACTGACGCAGCAAGTTCAAATTTTGATAGGAGTCAACTGACAGATGCCTGTTGACAGGAGTAGTGTTGCTTTTTCAGTAAGGAGGTTAGAAATTCAAAAAGTCACGGACTTATTGACCCGCCTTAGTATATTGTTGCACGACGAAAGAAAAAACATTATATTATATAGCTTAAAAATGGGCAGTTACGCAGGGATGAAACCTAGATATCGAACAGCTACATCGATTTTTCTCCCCCCAAAACTCCCTGCAAACTAAAATGTCTGTGCAACTTGCAGCCGTTTTCGAGAAACCGGTTATATAATATATACAAGACTGGTCTCGTTTAAAGTATATGATTGTTGCATTTAAAAAGTATTTTATAATTTACATTATACATATGACAAGCTTTAAGTATCTATATTAGTAGAGATCTGCGATGGATATAATATGTATACATGGCAATTGTAACACTTAAAGCTAAACTCAAAGTATAAATGGATGCAATCCCTAGTTTGTCTGGATAACCCCTAAGATCGAATAATCAAAGCTACCTGTTTTGGCATGTGCAACACCTAAGGGGTCCGAAAAATGCATTTGTACCTTATCAATGCCACATTGTGCCAAACCCCTGTGAACTTAGCTAAGACTGCAAATGTAGACTACATTTGCAGTCTAGATCAATGTTTCCCAAACTGTTTTTCATGTGCCCCCTCCACCGCCCTGGGATTATAAATTAATGCGATATTTTTATTACAAAAAAATAATTTTTCCCAATATTTATTTATTTTCATGCAAATCTGTTTTTGTATGGATATATTATATCAAGGCCAACAAAGAGACCCTCGATCCCAAACCCAGCTGGTTTGGGACTGGCCAATGATGATGGTAATATGTTTTTATGTGCAAGTTCTTTAAGTTCTTTAAATTGTGTAAACCGTAGAAATACGGTTTACACAATTATATATGCCATAGCAATAGTAAGTTATTTTTAGTAGCTTATGCTATCCCACTACTAGGCAAAGGCCCCAAGGTAACTTATTAATAATAAACTAAGACGTAATCATTTTAAGTCAGTCACATTTGCTTTTAAACCTCGCTTCGCATTCTGAATAATAAATAGCACCTCCACAATAGCACTTGTATTCCTTTATCTTGTACCTTCGTGCCTAAGATTAACAAATCGATCAAGCTAATCAAATTATATCAATTGTGTATAAGTCCCTTATTAAACTAAACGCTAAGGAAACTGCCAGCGGCGTAGAGCCCTATTTACGAAATGGCAATACAATATAAAATTCACGACTTTTACTTTATAGATATTTGTATTCGGTGGATTTTATATTATTTATAATAATAATATTAGAACGACGATTACAAAATAAACTAATTAACTAACAAGACCTAGTAAAGTCTAATCTAATCGTCTAAAACATAAAATGTTGTGAAAAAGTGAATAGTTAATACAAGATATATAACGTAGTAACTAAAATGCACGTAGAACATGGTTAGTGGGTCGCCTGAACTAATTTCAGCCGAGTAAGCACCGCCCGGATCGAGCCGCATAATATATATGGGTATGTTTGTATATGGAGAACAGTGCCTTCTAAGTTCTTTATATTAACCAAGAAGGACCTCATTACTACGGTAGAGCATTGGGATGGTAAATTACGAGTGGATTTGTATATATAGTGTTTAGGGTTCCGTAATACTCAAGGAACCTTTATAGTTTCACTCTGTCCGTCCGTCTGTCTATCTCTCTGTCCGCCATTCTAGCTACTGTAGGTAATTATAAATATAAATTTGGTATAGTTATATATTATGTATAGATCTCAGTTTTTGGCATCATAAAATAATAATAATTTTACATTATAGGGGTGGCTCTCCATACATGTGAAGTGTTTCATTTTTTTGGGGTATCGTTGAATAGGTCTTTTCAACCGACATCCAAAATACAGGAGCAGGTTCTCAATTCGTGTGTATATACTTTTTTTGTATGTATTTTACGCGATTACTCCGCTGTTTGTGGACCCATTTTCGAAATTATTTTTTTTATTTTATAGGGTCGACTCCCAAGTTGGTCCCATTGTCACCAAATGGTAGTCTTGGTGATGGTATTCACGAGGAATCTTGAGAAGTCCTCAAAATTTATAGAGACACCTATACCTATTTTTACTTTTTTTACCAAAATGTGAAATATTGTGCCAAGGTGTATGTACCCTGGATCCAAAAGGACTAAATAGGACTTCAGTCTTTAAAGATACACGTTTGGAAATTTCAACATTGTTTAAAATATTGTTTGTATGTATAGGAACGTAGTTGAGGTAATATTAATGTTTTTTTATTAAAGGATTTATACAATTTTTTGGGCTGGTACCGACTTCAAAAATAAGAAGATTGAGTAGAGAAATAGTTAAATTTTAGCAGAATTTAAAAGAGGAACTGTTTCGACATTAACTAATAAGAATTATTACATACTTTTTAGTAATTCCTAAGAATGTTATTGCTTTGAACGTTGGAAGTTGGTTTAAATATTTTTTTTCTTTTTCATTGCATGAACTGCTGGACCAATTTTCATAAATATATTTTGTGGTGATGTGGCGAAAATAAAAAATGTGTAAGAAGACTTAACTTAACTTATAATTAAATTGTAATTTAATTATAATGTTCATTAAATTCTAATAAGAGTTTCCTTATTAGAAAAGTTAAGAGTTATTTATTTATTCTTGGAGACGCAGGTGTATAATTTTTAAATTTTCAAGTGACACACAGGTGTCAGCGGATATGATGTAACAGTTGACGTACAATATATAATGATGATGATGATAGAACTAGCGAATGTTTAAAAGTATTGGTATTGGTGTAAAAGACTAAGAGAAGTATCTATTTTATCATATGATTATGAATGGTGTGATGATGGTGGTGGTGATGATGATTATATTTAATTAAAAACAAATGCTTGCAGTTGTTTAAACAATGCTGAAATTTCCAAACGTGTATCTTTAAAGACTAAAGAGTTTTGTCCTATCATTTTGGATCTAAGGTATACCTTGGCATAACATTTCACTTTTTGTAGCTGTGAATGTTCAAAAAATCGATACGAGTGTAAAAGACTATGAGAATTACATATAGGTAATTCTCGTACAAATCGTATGGTGTAATGACGATGGTGATGATGATTATTTAATAGTGACATATGCTTGCAGTTATTTAAACAATGTTGAAATTTCCAAACGTGTGTCTTTAAAGACTGAGGAGTTCTGTTCAGTCCTTTTGGATCCAGGGTACATCTTGGCACAATATTTCACTTTTTCGTAGCTGTGAATGTTCAAAGAAATCGATATCGGTGTAAAAGTCTAAGAAAAATACCTAGATGGTGGTGGGGATTATATTTTTTTAATAGGCATATGCTTGCAGTTCTTTAAAGAACTCATGTTCAAATTGGCTGATACCGACTTCAAATATAAGATTGAGTAGAGAAATAGTTACATTTTAGCAGAATTTAAAAGGGGGAACTATTTCGACAATAACTAATAAGAATTATCTCATACTTTTCAGACATTCTTAAGAATGTTATTGCTTTTAATATTGGAAGTCAGTTTATATATTTTTTAAATATTTATATATAAAATAAAGGGTTCATACACGACTTTTTTACAAAGTCGACCATTTTCGAGTATTCAGCCTGCAAAGTGGTTTTTATGTTGGGGACCAACATAAAAACCACATCCAACTTCTTTACTTCAAACACTTCAATACATGGCATATAATTATAAACTATAGGAGATAATAACTTGTAAGTTTATACGCTGATAGATCATGCTGGAAAACTTTTTAGTAAAATATTTTGAGCGAAATCGGACAGTAATTTTTTAAGTAATTCAAAGAAAACCTATTGCGCGTTGACTTAAGACTTCAGAAATCAGAATATAGATAATATTTTTAGCTCACATGTCAAAAAGATAAGTGTGTTAGCGGACAAAGGGCTCGGAGCTTGATTACACAAAGCCTGTATATAGGTCAGCGGGTCGAGCTCCCCCTGCGACCCCCTAGCACTCCCCGCGTCGCCTTAGCGTACCCCTGGGGGTGGGTGTCACGTAGGGTGCCCTACTTCCTCGTTTAACCGAAGCTAGGCCGCGGTAAATAAAATATTTGTTATTCTCGAATCTATTGCATTTCGCCGTCTGTATATATAAAGAAATTCAGTGAATTCAATCCTCTGACGTACCTATATGAAACAAACATAATAATATTATATCGTTCAAGCTTTTGCCCGCGGTTCCGTAAATACAGTTTCCCACAAAAACACTGTACTTTTTGGGATAAAATGTAGCCTGTGTCCTTCCTTATGAACTACTTTATATCTGTGACAAATTTCACCAAAATCGGCCTAGTAGTTTGGAGGCCCATTCAATACGAACTAACAAACAAAGAACTTTCCTCTTTATTATTAGTATATAGATTTATAGATTTAAGATATTAATCCATTTGAAAATAATAATATAAACGTGTACGTGTGGACTGAGGCACCTACCTGAATTTCCCCAAAATTAGTGTAGCAAATTTTAGTTGAAGACTAAAAAAAATTGTAGAACAAATCTAGGAATTTGTAAAAAGATTGTTTAAGAACTACAGCCCTCATAGTGTAACCCCTCAGTTCACATACTGCTATTTTTCAGATCTCGAAAAATATGTGGAAAATTATGTTTTTTTTTCACTATAGAATTTTAGTAGAACTTTTGTAAAAGTTTTTACAAATTTATCAAATAAAAAATCAATAATTATAAATATAAAAATAATTCATCAGAAATAAAAAATCAATAACAACCGAAGTGTGGTTCCTCAGTTCAGATAGTTCTTAAACTATCTTTTTACAAATTCCCAGATTTGTTCTACAATTTTTTTAGTTTTCTACTAAAATTTTCTATACTTATTTTGGGGAAATTCAGGTCAGTCCCTCAGTTTACTCCGTGAACTAAATAATAACTTAGTGTTTCTGTTCGGCCAATCCTACTTTATCTCTGTTCCTTCCGAGATAAGCAAGATAGTAAAGATTAGATATAGTTGTTAGTTTGTTCTTTACCACAGTGGTATCTATGAAATATTTAAATATTTACTATCTCTAATTAGATATGAGCGCCAGCGCCGCCTCCGCGCCACCTCCGCGCCGTTTTTACCGCACCGCCGCCGCCACGAAAAGATATCGGCGCGCCGAGTGTGCGGGAGAGATAATCATAGTGAGAAATTTTTGTCAGTGACTTTGAATATGCAATATGCATATTATAACACAAGTCATAAAGACCCATATAAGACTTACTTCTTTCATGCTTTAAACGATGAGATGGTGGTTAGCCTCCAAATAAGCGACACCTATCTCATAGAAAGGGTTCTGCATGAAAGACAACATACCTACCAAAAAGGCAGTTCTACTAAAACGGTGTCAATGGAGCTAGTAGATCGGGATCGGGAGATAGGGATTTGTACTATGCGCCTTCCTAAATATTGAAGGCGCGTTCGACAACACCTCAACCTGCTTTATTATGGATAGCCTGGCTTCAAGAAATATAGATCCAACTACTATATAGTGGACCAAAACCACGCTTAATAAAAGAGTAGCGTCATCAATGGACCAGGCTGACCCAAGAATGCCTACAGAGAGGGGTACTATCACCACTGGAGTAGTCCCTGGTTGTATATGGGCTGCTTAAAGAACTGAACGATAAAAGGACGTGGTTGCGAATGCCATCAGCACTGAGAGCCGTCGAAAATTGGTGCAAAAGAGTCAAGGTCAAGTCAACGCTAATAAGAAAGTCTTCCACCAAAAAGAGGAACTTGGAGGGACTAAAAACCTCAACACTCTTCGGGAAAACTACTACGTTTGCATGCGAGGCTAAATATCTAGGAGTGATCCTAGATAAGGGACATAAGGCTAGATATGCTCTAGGGTCTTGCTGGAGTCTTGTCATCTCTAAATGGGTATGGTTATATACTATATATACTAAAGCGAGGCCGATGGCCACATATGGCTGTGTAGTCTGGTATACCAAAATACTACGCAGCCAAAAAGCTGTAGAGGTCAACTGCATCAAAAGATTAAATAGTGTACAGAGGTTGGCCTGATATCATCTGGAAGATAAGACCAAGTTAGCCTCCAAGAAGCTTGGTGTTCTAAACATGTCGAAGCAGTATTTCAGTCCTGCCCAACGTCTACAACTCTATAAGGCGCAGATTCGGCCTCAATACTGTTCGCATCTCTGGGCAGGGGCGTCAAAGTACCAGATTCTCCCTCTGCATCGTATTCAACGAAGGTCCGCTCGAATTGTCGACTGCCATAGTGTTTCAAACAGGCTTGACCCCGTAGAACTACGTAGGGATGTAGCATCGCTATGCATCCTCTATCTTATATTACGGGCAGTGCTCCGGGGAATTGTTCAGACTTATACCTGCTGCATCTTTTTGCCACTGTTCCAAACGACAAAATATTTATCATCCTCATCACCTTGATGAGAAGCAGTCCTCCACCATGCGCTTTACTCGAAGCATTCGTTTCGTGCGCAGCAGCGCACAGTAAAACTCTGTAAAGAACTGTCAACATCGGTATTTGCTTCAAGGGAGGCAACTCCTCTGATGTGCATCATCGCCTATGGACACCCGTCCATAGGCGACGGTAATCGCTTTCCATCAAGTGATCCATTTGTTCATTTGCCCCCTAGTTTTATAAAAAAGGCCCCAATTAATATTCACCCCAATGACAATTTGGTTCACGGACGAATCCAGGAAAAAAAATCAGGCGGGCGCTGGATTCTACGGGACATGCCATCTACAGGAAGATACAATATATCGCATAAATATGCTTGTTTGGGAGATTTTGCGACCGTGGTTAATCTTCGGTAATATTGGATATTTACTAATGAGCCTACGCAGTCAGTTATAAAAATTGCTTCGACGTCATAAAACTAAAAAAGAAAAAATTATAGTGAGTACGCTCTCAGGAATCAAAGCACAGTTACTGCTGGAACAATTTTGGAATTGTATAATTTAATTTTAAAAATCCAAAATAGTTAGTAAAATTTAGTATATTTTTTTTTCATCACTTAAAAAAGTGCCATAAATTGTATTGCATTGTAATTGTGTGTAACCCAATAAAAACAAATATTTTTATAGCTATGAATACATACATGATTTTTTTACTACCAAGTACTCACTTCAAAAAATCCCTTTGGAGGTCACGCCGCCGAAAATGCCGCCGCTGCCGACCCCAAAAAGTCAGCGCGTCGCCGCCGACCTACTATCCATCGGCGCTCATATCAATAGATATGGGCGCCGATGTTATATGCCTTATTAGATTATATTATTGTAATTTATCATTTTTAACCATAGCCGCTGAAAGAAAGAGGGAAATTTGTTATCCAGATCCTAATACATTTATAAATGTAAAAGTTAGTGAGGATGGATAGACTAACTATTACTAGTATAACTATTACTATATACTAGTAACTATTTCACGCAAAAACTACAGATGGATTCTGATGAAATTTATTATTTATTTATTTCATTCGGGAAACCAACAGCTTGTAACTAAATTACATTAGAAAAAACAGCTTATTTAACATGGAGCTAATAAATGGTTTCCACTGATAGTTTTTTAGTTCTTGGTATTTTTAGACACATTATGGTAGCACAATGTGTGTGACACATTTGTCTAAAAATACTATGAACTATATGGTTTTAGCTCTGGATAATCTCAGTCTACTTTTTATCCGGAAAATGTATAGTGTCCCGTGGGAGTCTGTATTTACGCGGGTGTAACCGCGGTCTAAAGTTGTAGTTTATATATTTTGGTTAACGTATTTAGTAGGTCCTTTTGAATCTTCAAAATACATCCCAAGGGTATAAAATGGCTTATTCCAGTAGGTATCCTACGTAGTTCTTATTTCATATACTAGCCAAGAAATTGGCCTCCTCTAGCTTTAAACAATACTTTCATAAAATTTACAGAAAATAAAAACAAAGGTAGCGGTAAATTATGCAAACGAAGGTTTTCACTCGGCGAAGGCACGGCTTGGTTGCGAAGTGCTAACTCAAAACCGAGTAAAAAACGAGAGCGCGAGAAAGTCGCTAGAGTCGGAATTCGAAATACGAAATTAAAACTTTCGCTTTCTAACGCCTCGAACAATGTAACTAACATTTACCTTCTGTTATTTAACCTTTACAATGTGAGAGGTGCGTCTGTCGAGGTACCAGTACGGGCCTGCCACATGTCCACTACACGACGTCGTCATGTAATGGCGCGGGCGTAGTGTCGCGGCGCGGTGTCGCGTCGTGATTTTTCACGGCACGGTAACGTCGCCGCAGAACGGCGCAAAAGGTACCGGAATTTTACATGCTACGGCGATCCGGCATAGTGACGTGTATTTTACGGCGACTTGAATTTGCACACCTCTGTGGCTCAGTAGTTAGAGCGTTGACGCTAAAATAGGTCACCGATTCGAATCCTGCCGGGAAACAAAAAAGTTTTGCGTGTTCCTGGGTCATGGATAGTGTATTGAAAATGTATATTATTTCATAAAAATCTTAAATATAAGTATAGTATAAAAAATATTTAATATATTTCCGTTGACTGGTACCCGTAACACAAGTTCTTCGAGAATTTAGCACGAGATCAGATTGACACCGCACCGTTTTACGTTGGCGTCGTGTCGTGGACACGTGGACAGGCTGTACCTATTGATACACGTAGAGACTACGTCAGATTCGATATAATTATATTATGTTATAACATACATACCTCGTAACAATTAGGGCATTGTTTTACAATCGCCTAATAAGTGGCAGTCTATGTCGCTCAGTATGAAGTAATCAGCGACAAAATTTCCGGATAAGGCGTCACATATTAGGCGATTGTGCAAGACACGCTTAGTCTATGTACATTCATTTAGTTTTACACTCTTTTTAAGTTGAGATGCGCTGTGTTCAATTCAAAACGCAATATTAATTTTCACCACGTTCTTAATTTACAATTTAATTATTATACTTTATTTAATTTCAGCATCGGACGAAACTGATTAGCCAAGTTTCAATGTCTTGAAACAAAACAAACAGTATCGCTACATTGTCTGTTAGTAGTCAGTACAACTGCGTATATATTTATAATGTTGTGTTCGACTGTTCCGTACCTTATAGTTATAAAGTAGGTGAATATATAATTTAATAGGCCATACCTTGGACATTTTTTTTATCTATGCATTTCTGGATTTCCATCTGAATTTTTTTCTTGTTTCAGCCTTTTCTGCCCCTTTTTTACGAATTCGGGCTTATAGTTTTTTAAACTTATTTTATTTTTCCTGTTTTCCAATTGAACATATTTTTGGAATAATATTGTAAATTGAAAATAACAATAAAAATATCTTCTTCATAAGTGCGGAGCGTGCCAATTTTTTATCTTTTTCTAGATATAAAGAACGATTATTATAATATAAGCTATAATTCATCATAATCAGCTCGTTTAGTGCTTGACAATTCAGAAGTTATGATTTTTTTTTATTTTGTTATGTCATTGTCTATAATAAATTATATTTAACAAATAAATTATATTTTATGAAGGTAAATTCAAAAAATGTAAAAAATTTCAACTACGGATATTTTATCATCTTATATTACTTAATGTTCGAAAATTGGACAACAGAGTTGTACGACCGCATTTTAACCGTGTATTTTGACATATTTGTGCAGGCACACGACAAAATATGTGCCCTATGAGACCCGCGGCATCATTACGAATTTAATAACACCTTCTTTATTAGAAATGGACCAGTAGTTTAGACGCTACGACGGAACAGACATATGTACATACATATACTGCCAAAATCATTATTACCCTTTCTTTTGACTTCGCCGTAGTTGGGTAAAAACACAAGAATATTTTGACTCGAATACTTCTGCAAAATTCCATCGATAGCTGTGGGAAGATACTAAAGCACGAATGATAACATAACAAATTTAAGTAACCACTGAATTGTGAAGCAGTGAATGAGCTGATGATGATAACAGCTACTACTGAACACTTTCAATCATGTCAAATTAAAAAAAAACTAGATCAAAATCGATTCATCCGTTTGTGAGTTACGATGCAACGGACAGACACACATCGTCGAGGTTAAAAATTGGGGGCTAAAGTTTGGTGAATGGATTTGTTTGTAATATATACTTAATGTTTATATTATCTCCATCTAAAATTGGGACATCATTGGATAGCTAAAGAATTGTAAAGATTGTGAGTACGCGAGGACTGTGTCACGTCGTGCAATTTAGAAGAGGATGCTTCCTCTTCTAAATTTTGAGGTCTATTTAAACGTATCGTAGAATTCATAGGTACATAGAAATAATATTATTATTGTCGCGTGTCCTCTGTCCACACAACTGTACATAGTACAGTCATAACACCTGCGCTGAAGTGCAAAGTGCACTTTGCCACTCGGCAAATTGATTGATTACATTGAATTAAGGGTGATATTGGACATAGCGCAATTTGCAGGTAATAAATACCATTATATTAGGTCCTTACTAATGAAATTGGCGTTTTGTGGTACTGGCCACTTTGATCTCAAATATATCTTTCTTTGGTTAGGAATTCCATTTTCAAATTTATATCGCTATTTACTCATGCATTTGTGTTTAGAAAATCGTAATTCATTTGTTTTTTCCTCTTTTGGTTTTTTCTTGGCGTCACTCTGTTTACAAAATGGAAATCTTGAAATATCGTATTATTTTCGAGTACGAGTTCCACCGTGGCACCATTGCTGCAGAAATTCAACTCCGATGGGGCAGTCCAAAGCACTTTCAAAGATTTTATTGATTCCTGTCCGAATGGTTTCTTTAGTTAAGGAATCAATGAACTACCTATGAGATGCCAAAAGCAATGTTATATACTTTGATTAAATAAAAATATTGTTTAAAAAAATCGACTTTATGTTCCTCATTTACAAAACGCCAATTTCATATGTAATGACCTAATATTAAGAAATTATTTAGCTATGCTACTGCAATAATTTTGGACAATTAGTCGAGTCGATTGAATTACAGGAGATCCAAGAGAACCAAGAGTATGTCAGGATATGTTAAGGAGGCATCTGTACCTAACTATCACGCGCAATAGGTATTTTAATTACTTTAAAATTATTGTCCGATTTCGTTCCACATTGTTTTTCTGAAGAGAATTTACTCTACACTATGGGGTAGAATTTAATAAAAATATTATCCTCACTTCACATGCATGGAGAACCACTCCTAAAACATACCTAATTATTATTTTATGATGATAACATATACAATTTATAACTATACTAAATTCTCTTAATTCATATTCATTTAATACACACGTTAGAAGGGCGATCAGATAGACAGACGGATGGACATAGCGAAGCTTATAATAAACTTGATGAAAAAGAAATTGAATGCAATGCTGCCAAAGAGCCAGTTGTGATTGAAGAGTGATCCGGTTTCGATCGCGTATTGACATATTCTCGAATCTTCCGCAATTATCGCAGCAAATATTGCTAATAGCGAGATCGCTAATATATATATATACTATTTATCGTATAGATATACTAGATTGTTATTATAGATACTGATAGGCATTTATTTCGACCTTATAATCATGAAAATAAGGTTCAAAAGTGGTACACCAGGTTTGAAGTACTCCATACTAAGATTTAATTTGGCCTGCTTCTGCACGGCCATCAGGTGACAGTGACAGCTCGTCAGCTTCCGCGATCGTTATTTGATTTTTGGTGGCAGCTTGAATTTCCTAGTGACCGAAATTACTGACAAGTGAGAGCTTTCGATGTTCACAAGAATAGCGAAGTGCAGTAAAATGAGAATTCAGGTGCGATTTGTGAACATATAATTTAATATGTAACTAAAAGGGGCTATCCTCACTAATTGACATGACTGATATATAATATTATAGACGCACGACACAAACTTCGATACATAAAATTTGGGCAGAATTTTTACGTGTAGTTTAGTAGCACACGCACCAAGAGGGGATTTTGAAAAAGTCCACCAAGAGGGTTGAAATTGTGTATGGAAAATCTTTATATCTGCACCGATAACGAGTAAAATTTAATTCTCGTTTTTGAATCACCTGTGTCAAAGAATTGAATACATAATAATATACTATATACACTAACGTAGTACCAGTGTCGTTACAAAGTTATGTTTTTCGATATCAGCTTATTTAATTCCTTTGTTTGGTTTACTTTTATATATTTATCTTCAATAATATTCAAGTGAACACACAATTTTTTATGACTTTGCGAAGAAAATTTCTGGACAATACCTTTTTTAATTTTCAGTTTGTTTGCATGCTTTGTTTAGGTACTTCGTTCTCCTGTTCAATTAATTATCAAAAAGAAATAATTATAATTATTTACTAAAAATCAGAAAGCAGCTACATATTCCTATAAAATATAATTTAATTAAATTTTTTGTGGTTATATTTATGCTGTTTGTTATATGTTTGCTGTTTTGAAACATCAAAACAGCAAACACATAACAAACAGCATAAATATAACCACAAAAAATTTAACAATACTACATAACAATGTACAACAAGTATAATGAAAATAAGGTTTTACACAGAATACGAATACTTAATATAAGAATTTAAATATAAAATTATAAATAACAAAAATCTAAGGAATATAAATAATTAAATATTTATAATTACTAGGTATTTTGAATATCACTAATATAATAAAATTAGAGTAGAGCTTATTGTAATTGATAATCAAGTCAAGAGTATAAGAAGTCAAGGCCATTGTTGGGCAATACTAACAATTAAATAACAATACATGTTGATTTTTAAATATTTTGTTCGCTGCCATTTACTTAAAAATTCGAACGAAACATTTTTTAATAGCGTAATCTTGCTAAAAAATAATGTATATAAATTATTTCGTAATAGTTTATGTAGAAAATACAAATAATAAGGTATTTTAGAAAATCACAAAAAATAGTAGACTACAAATTGTATGCAAACTTTAATAACACAGATTATTTTGCGTCTAAAAAGAATAAAACTCGAATTTAGAGTTCAAAATCATGTAAAACGTAGCATCTGACTTATGCCCTTCCGTTGCTGCGACATAAAAGAAGGAAGGGGCTTTATACGTATGTCGTATAGAGCGAGCTGCGGTACTACTGCGGCTTGGTGCTCAGTGCGCCAGCGTACTGCCTCCAGAGACGAGATATATATCGTCTCTTCCCCTGTAGCATGCCAGACTCTGCCAGACCCAGAAAGACTCTGCCAGACCCAGCCAGACACCAGGTAAGTGACGCTGTGCGAGCGATTTGCTAGCGAACGCGATGTATAAGGGACGTGGTTATTGTTTTTGTAATATTGTGTACCTATTGCGTAATATTGACAGCATTTAGATTTTGTTGTTCGATTTACTAAAGGTTAAAATTTGCGTAATAAACGGTATTTCAATTTCTATTGAAGTCAATTGGCTGATTATTGAAAAGTTTTACAATTTTATTTTTGTCTTAATTATTGTTTCGCCTAACAACAATTATAATTTTCCTTTACTCTACTTTTTACTAGATACCAGTTTATATTTTGTTGTGTCCTACTCACAAGTAAATATTTTTTATTTTAAATTCTATGCAGGTATAAAGGTTAACATTTAATTATTCTATGTTTAAGTAATTACAAACCTAAATATTTTAATGTTGATCTAATAAGATTTTAAATATATTTTTAAATATTGTTGTATTTAAAACAAGATAAGTCTTCAAGTAATATGTAGTAAGACAGATAGGAGGTGATGCGTGACGATAATGATGATTTTAAAGAACAGTAATTGTAACAGTTGCAAGATACAACAAGAGGCAGAGATGGGGGGGCACGTGATGATGATGATGGTTGTAAATCATAGTTACGTAAAAGCAGACATGTTATCAGTAATGAATATTGACGCTATTCAATGATAAGAAGACACGTTCGCTCCTAAGCATAATCGTGATATACGCTCTATCAAACATTGGTCAACACTTTCAAACATAATATTTGTTTCAATTCTTTTTATTACTTTATTTATTTATTTAGAACGCATACAGTTTTTTCTTAAATATTACATATACAAACATTTTCTTAAGAATAGACCTAAGGGTTCATAAATCTTATCTAAGTTACTAAGATATAATATAGGATATTGGAGCGTGGATCCCAGGTTGCGGTGTGTAGGTATTGTGGTGGTGGTGTGTAGTATGTGTGTCTGTTTAGTACCCTAGCCCTACGACAAGTCTTTGGGTTCAGAAGCTAGTTCCACTAGGGTTCGTGTTTATGAGTATGAGGTGTGGAAATGTTTGTGTGTTTGTGACGTGTGTGCCCGTGTTGTACGTTGGTTGTTACAAATTATTTTAAATTAAAATATAATATTTTGTTACATAACAATATGAAATATATGTGAGAAAGTGAAATTTACAATGTTAGTTAGTTAATCCCAAAGTTTAGCTAGCAAAAATTAATTATGTACTTTTAACATTTTTGACTCAAGCAGGTTTTTTATCTTAAGTATAGAAAAGCAAAAGGGGTCAAGGTCAGATAAATTTCTATTATAATATTTAGGTACTCGTCTGAAAAAGCTGTGTTTGCCATAGTTGGAGTGCGCATAGTCAATATGGAAGAGATTATGAGAACGTAAGGAGTGACGTGGTTATCTTATTTTTTCTAGCATAGTCGGGGAGTTGATTAGATTAGATTTAATAATTTTGAAAAAGAAAATGCAGTCTAAGTATAATCTTTTGTCCTCCGGTTTTGATATATCAAAAAGCTTAGCGGCATTTATTGAGCTTTCAAATTGTGTATTTGTTCTATAGCAGAGAGATTTAAGCAAAATGTTTTGAATTCGTTCTATGCGCTCAATATGAACTCTATTTTGCGTAATCCATATAATACTACCAAATTCGAGAATGCTTCTAACATAAGAGTAATAAAGAATTTTATAAGTGCAAGCACGCTTGAAGGGTTTCCCAACACGTAGGATCACATACAATACATATGTTATCAATGTGAATAAAAGTTAATATAGTATCCAGGGTCACACCTAGATCTCTTATTGAGTTCACTCGACTTATTGTTGTGTCGGCTATGTTATAATTGAAGACAACGTTTTTTACGAGAAAAACTGATGGCATAACTACTTAAATTTAGGTACAGCTAATTTCTGGTTCAATAATTTAAAAAGTTATTTAAATCTAATTATAGGCTATGACAATCATTTACACTTGCAATTGCTTTATATATTTTAGTGTCATCAGCATAGATTATATGTTCACTCTTGGTAAAAATAGTATCAATATAATTTAAATACAAAATAAAAAACTAAGGGACCCAAATGCGAACCTTGAGGTACGCCAGAGGGCACAGAAAGGAAATTTGATGTATAACCCTAATTCTAATTGTAATACTTTATCATTGATTATTTACGCGGAATTGACAAGAATTAAAAGTGATCATGATATTAATGAATCAACATACTATTTATATTTTAATATTGTTGTAAACATTAGAGACAAGAATTATAATAACAATATTGAAGTCATAAAATACTTTAAATGTCGAAACATTTCCATCGTATCTCATAAATCTAAATTAGGCGAAAAACAGACAAAGACGGTATTAAAATATTATAATATAGAGTATAGGATATTATATTATATTTGATGGGTGTCGTTTGGTGTATGGGTCGTTAAGAGTCCAACTAAAAGCCTTTGTTCAAATACTCGTAGAGTATGTTCATACTCTATACTTCACAGCTCTATTTTATAGAGATGGATCGTAAAGAGTCCCACTAAACTCGTTTGTTCGCACGTCGTAGAGAATCATACTCGTTGACTTGTACTCGTAGATGTCCGTACTGCACACTTCACAACTCTACCTACAGATGACGGAATAAAAAATGACATAATATCCGTTTCGCAATGTGATTCATGTTTGATGCAACATAACTATTTATAATTTACTCGACGATTCTTCAGTTTGATCTCACTAGATCGTAGTAGGAGCGGTAGTACAAACAAACGGCTTTAATATTTAGGACGTAGATTGTAGAATTTCGGGATCATAATTTTCCACTTAAAATTAATTTTTAATGTCCTATTTGTATTGAATTAAAAAAATCGTACATTGTGTATCTAGTTCTGCTAACGCATATTTTATATCAACAATATTGTAATTAAAATTACATCGCAATCGCCGCATTAGAGAATTTGAAAGTTGCGTTAAGAAAGAGAAAGCGTTTCCCACAAAATATTTTTAGGTAAGTGCTTCCGTGAGGTCGATTTCGGCAATACGATGGCCAGTTTAAGCTGGACCCCGCGTCCCCTTCGCATAATGGCGGAGTTTAGAAGATACGTGCGCTGACGGGTCTCGTTAACTGGTCTCTAGTTGCGTCTGCGCAGTAACGGTGCCCTAGTTATTTCGGGTGTCCTAGATACGGAGGTCGGTTCCATCATCATGGGGCCTCGCGGGCGTCGGGTTAGCAGCGCCGCTCACTCGCTAACACGAGTTGTACTGTAACGGTTACTTTATTCGGTAAGTCACTGTTCCTCTATTGTACTTTTTTCTTTATTAAGTGAGATAAATGTTTCAATTTTGAGTTTTACAAATAATTATAAATGTTTTAAACACGAGTTAAATATATTTTTTAAATATTTTAATTTCAATTAAGTAATTCGTTTTATTATTGTATATTTTAACATTAATAATTAGTTCTCTACATTTCTTTGGGTTATGTGCATTACACAATTCTAATGTAGAGTATTTAAGTCCATTAGGCGCATAGACGAATGTGTGAACTGTACGTTAGAGAAGGGGAGGTGCAAAGTAAGCCAAGGCCGCATTGGAGGGGAGACCGCTTACACGTGTGACCTACATCGCGCCCGACCGCGCACGACTCCACCCGAGCACGCCCGACCGCTACTCGCTCTATGATCAATAAGGATCGTCCGTAATATTATATCGATTCTCGCCGTTCTCTCGACAGATAACTGCGCTGACGCCGTGGTTAGGTCCTCTAGTTCTCTACCACCCCTAGCACGTGGGGCGAGCACGTGTGTAACGGTCACTGACCGATGACATAGGTCTTGTAGCAAGCTGAAATGTATGTGCACTAGGGTAACGTTTTTTCGACGTAGAGCTAGATGGTGCTAGTTGGCTCGACATGGAACAGAGTACATCGATCGCGATTACATCATCACTTGCGTCCTTTCTCTGCGCGCGCAGCTCCCCGCCCTCCCCCGCCTGTCGTGTACCGCCCCTCGCGCACCCCTCCCGCGATCCCCCTCGTACGCCTGCACTACGGCATCGCGGCCAGTTACGTGCTGCCATTCGCTCTCGGATCGTCACGAGGAACAGTCGCTCCCTCCGAACTCGACCTCGCACAGTGCAAGTTAACTTTGTTAGAACACAACTTTGTTACTCTTTTGTTTTATTGTGTTAGATTTCCGAAGAAAATTCTAGTGCCAAATAAACAGTGCATTCGGGATAATTTAACGTTTTTGTGATCGTTTAAAAATTTTATTCAGTAATTTTTTTACATAGTAATCGGAGTTGCAATATTCTAATTGAACGCACTTCATGCGTTAATCACATTTCTCTCCTATTTGACCACGTGACTCGGCAGTTGGCGCGAACTCGTTTTCATTCTACTTTCAGTAGGCACAGCAAGCTTGAAGAAAGAAGACTCGAATGTCAGTCGTGTAGGGGGGAGTAATTGACTCGACTTTTTTATCAGTCAGTCTTTTTCTCTCTCCTATATGGTGGGCATATGCTCTACAAATGCGAAGACTCTCCTCATCGGGGTGATAAATTATGTCCGCAGTGACGTTGGGGATTGCGCAAGCTGTTTGGTAATTCGGCTGCGGAATTCCTAAATTTTCTGCTATGACATGGCGGCTTGTGGCTGGAAATGTACCGGCTGATAATTGTACGGTTATGTCGGTGCGCTGACGAAACGTCGGCGGTGAGAATTGAGCAATCCGCGAGCGGATACCAACTCCCCCCCCCCCCTCTCGTCTGCCTCGCCCGCTCTGCCTAAATTTCAACTTCTGCGCTCGACCACTAACCGAACAATTACAGTCTTAATTTATAACGACTTTTTACCATTGTCTGTTACTATGCTACTGCAATTGTATGCCTATGCGATTTTAAATATACTTGTGTTGCGTTGTGGTTATTTAACTCCTAACATTTTGAGCACGTGGTACAGTAAATAGTTGAACTATGTGGGTCGCACCCCCGATCCGCCCTCCGCGCGGCGGCCAATGGCGTTGTGCGTCTTGCCCTTGAAAACCGAACTACGATAAAATGCCTGTCCCTTAACAAAAAAGCTGAGCGAGACCCTAATTATATTTCGTCTGTTGCTATGGGCTTCTGGGCCGGTGATAAGGATCACAATGCTGTGAAATGAAATGGCGAATGTTTTTGGCTTATTAACCATCTGTATTACACCTCAAGTTTTGTTTTATTGAGATAATTTATTAGTTTTTTAACATTTTACCCACCAACTTTTACATTGACGACAGTATTAAAAAAAAACATTCAAATTTGTTTTGTTGGTTGAACCAAATAGTCAAGTAATTTCATATTTGATTTAACGTTGAACGTTAAATCAAATATAAAATTACTTGACAAGGTCAAATAAAATTCCTTTTAAACAATGGCTTTGGAATGCTCCAAATTTTACTATCTTTCCTCTAACACCCATACCTACGCATTCTACTAAATTTTAATTATTAGAAGCGAATTATTGTTTCATATTGTGTTTTGTTTTCCTAAAACATCATTACTTTTTTAGAGTTCCGTAGTAGGTACTCAAGGAACACTTATAGTTTCAATCTGTCCGTCCGTCTGACTGTCTGCCCGTCTGTCTATCTATCCGCGCTTCTAGCTTCTGTAATTATAAATATAAAAGGATGAAATTTGGTAATTTATTTATTCTACTCCATCGTGTGGGGATCGTTGAATAGGTTTTTAAAATAAAGGCAAGGTTTCATACATGAGCTTTTTACAATGTCGACCATTTTATAAAAATTTGAAAGCGGTTTATAAGTTAGTCACCCGGGAATTTCTAAACTATAGGCGAGAGAAACTTGTAAGTTTCCATGCTGATAGATCACGCTAAAAACTCTTTAGGAAAATTATTTTGAGTGAAAACGGACAATAACTTTTGAAGTAATTCAAAGAAAACATATTGCGCGTTGATAGTTACGGATCCCTCCTGAGACATGTCCTGACATACTCTTGGTTAGGTTTTATAATTTAGGAAACTTTATTCTGCCTGCACATTTTTATAATTCCGTAGTAGGTACCAAAAGGAAGTTAGTAAGTGGAACCCGTATAGTTTCGCTGTGTCCGTCCATCTGTCTAGCTATCTAGTGTCCACCATCTAATTTTTGTATGGATAAATATAAAAATATGAAATTTAATACAGTATTATAGTTTGTGTACAGATACAATTTTTGGGGTCATAAAATAATATTATTTTTATTATCTTAGAGATGGCTCCCTACCCATGTGAAGTGGGGATGAATATTTTTACTCGTTCTACCCCATCGTGTTGGGGTCGTCGTCGTCGTATCGTCGAATAGGTATTTTTAAATATAAGTGAGGTTTGGTGATAAAGTTAACCATTTTCGAGTAATCGGCCTTCAAGTACATTTCTAAAGTAGGTATAATATATATAAATAGTGTAGGTATATAAACTTTTGTCTTTCCATGCCAAATACTCTTTATTTTGAGCGAAATCGGACAGTAACTTTTGAACTTTGAAGTTATATCAGGGGGGTGTCACTACGCCGTTCCGCCGCCGAGCTACAAGTACATACCGAGACTCCCCAACGTTGGGGCGATTCAATGGTTGCCACTTGCCACGCACTGACCGGCCGCGCCGTGGCGCACGCGCGCGCCTCTTACGCAGTACGACTCACTTTACGTCGCAAACGCGTGTCATATTTTAATTGGCAAAAATATGTATCCAAAAAAATACTGCATTGCAGCCGATTGTTGGAACAATGAAAAAAATAGCAATTGTCAGTTTTTCTCGGTTCCGTCAGGTGAGAAAGATAGCGAATGGTACGATAATCATTACTCATTTATAATTACTGTCATGGTACCTAAATCTATAACAATAATTATTAAATATACACACAAAAGTTTTATATTATATGCTTATTTAAAATAGGTGGTAGGTAGCTGCATATACATACATATAATCCATACCTACATCAAAAGAAAATCACGTGTCGTGTCTGTGTAAACTGATTTATATGTTCGGTATTCATTTACCTAATAGGTACATAGGTATAACAGTTTCCGCTTGTATACCTTGCGTGGTATTTATGTTCGGTCGGTATGTTGTATGGTATCTATATAATATGTATTATATCATTATTATATATTATATCGTCGTCTAGTATAAATCTGATAGTACAATCTTAAGATATTTAATTAAAGTATTGACAAGTGACAACCCTATTTTCGTTATATCTGACAAGGTTTGGATTAACTTCGACCTTCGCGCGGCGCCAGAGAGCTCAATTTCGGCCGCTCGCGTGCGGTCTATTTGTTAATAATAATTATATAGGCATATAAAAAGGCGGCATTTGTGAAGATCAAAACAGAGAGACTTCTGTACCTTGTACTATTATCTATTCTGTGGTTATATGAACAAAACCTATTGCGCGTCCCCGGTTTGATAGTAATAGAACTCTCCTTAGACATTTCCTGACATGTTTATTGTTAGGTTATTTTTGAATAAAGTTACCCTGTGACTTGTCGAAGACTGACTGACCTATCCTTAGATTTTTCTGACCAAATATCTATATACTACCTACTTTTATAAAACTTGGCTTAACCCCGGTAGCTGCATACCTACTAGGTACATACTTACCACTAGCATTTTTAACACAAGTTTCAAGGTAACATAATTTTAAAATATATATTTATAAAATTTAAAAAATAAAATTAATTAAATAATAGTTCCCTATTAATAATCTTTAATAGGGAATAAATAAATAAAAATAAGTCATAAAACAAATTAAATGCTACTCTACATTTACCTACCTTTATATTTAATTTATTCTCCATCATTAAAAAAGCACCATTATCTAAAAAGAGGAATTTTTAAGTAAGATTCTAGGTACGTAGGTACTCTATATATATTATATTATATTTTATAATTTTATTTTTTAACCTCACCTTATTTTGTATCGGTATTAGTAAGTTATAATAAACAAAATATAACAAAATAATGTATTATATACTAGTACTAGTCCTATAGGACTAGTAATTCAAGTATATAGATATATTGATTATTATTTTATTATATGCTTGATTTAGAGATAGCAACGCTTCGCACGACAATGTTTTTAATTACTGAACCTCAAACTGTTAAATGAGACTTAGAACTGTTAAATGAGACTTATTTTAGTCGTATGTTTTATAGGTAGGTATCTACAGTAATATTATAAATAGGAAATATTTGTTTTTGTTTCTTTACATTGAATAGGCTCCGAAACTGATGGACCGATTTAGTAGACCACGGGAGAGGACTAACTTTTATTGAGGAAAAATGTACCCACGGACGGAGGGAGGGAGGCAGGGAGGAGGGAGGGAGCGCGCACAGAGTCACGGGAAACATCTAGTCTAAGATAAAGTTGATTGTGTAAAATTATATTTAAAGACTGATGTTGAGCATTTTCATACTTGACTAGTTGTCCCGACACACGTTGTTCTGTCTCAACGTCTCACCGTTTAAACCTTCCCTGAACTCACAGAATTATTTCAAGACCAAAATTAGCCAAATCGGTCCAGCCTCTCATTGAGATATAGAAATTGTAATTGTAATACATTTTCATATATAAGATATAATATTTTTTATTACTAAATATAAAAAAATTTAAAACATGCTATAGAAGAAATATTATTCTGTTTTTCATTGAATACTAATATTTTATTTTTGTTGGGTTTGTATTTTTATGTTTTTGTATAAAAGTAACACTACACTTTTTAATTTTGTGATAATTAGTATGATTTTAACAAAGAAGTAATATGTAAACTGTGTACAAAGAAATATGTCATACCTAATAAACCTAATCAAACATTAAACATACGTATTGCATCATGGATGTTTTTAAATTAATAATATTATCAACAAAACTACCTATTTTGTTTTATTTTGAAAACGACAAGTAATTTTTTTTCTTCAATCTTGTTTTTTAAATATTTTTTTAATTTATTTTATTTTTGATGTTTTAGTTTATCCAACAAACACTTGGTCGATATAAAGCAAAAATACTACTATTTGATTGCATTGATTACAAAGATAATCGAATGATTTAATTAAAATGGTTGTAATTATCCGTCATTAAATTTAAATAAATGACATATATGTATATATTTGAAATCTATTTTTAATTTCCTTTATTTTGATACCCTACTCGATAGTTTTGGTTAAAAAAAATCTTGAACTACTTGCAATTTGGCGTCAAAATCCGCCATTTTGTATTTTTTCTTTGAAATAGCTATCTAAGGGCACTTGGGTCTTGAGACAAATCTAACGATACCTTAATTGTCGAAATTCATTTAGTCGTTTGGAAGATACGTGGGAATAAGCGGATTTACAAACATATAAGATACGGGTGAAAAAGATAATCCAGTTGGGTAATATAAACCGGCCGCAGTTTTTGTTTAAAAATCTCATTTTTACTTGGCAGACCAAATTTTCTTGCGACGACGCTATAATACGACGTCGTTTTAACCCGATTACGTTGAAGCCAAAAGGAAGAGTAATGATTTTGGCAGTTTATATATGTATGTATGTATGTTGTATGTTTGTTACAGTATAAAAAACATACAAAATACTTACAACATAGCACTTAAACTATTGGCCTGATTTTAATAAATAAGGTGTCAATAGGTTCGTAACAATAACTCGGTTAGCATAGGCTATAAAATTGACGCAGTCGGGTATAGTTTATTATAAAAATTGTAGGTATTGGCGCAACACAGTGTTGTTGCTTGTCCTATGCGTTAAAAATACACTAACAAACTATAACGTTAGCAAATTAGTTTCCTAAAAGTCGTTTCCTCATAAAAAGGCCTAATCCTAAATATCAGCCATTTTTTATTCGTCACGTAGGCCCCATCATCGCCCCCTGTTCCGCCTAACTATCAAAATTCTAACGCTTGCATAATTCAATCAAAGTATTTAAATTAAAAATTTACAAATGTAAGTCGAAACTCAAATAAAATTATTATGTAGAACTCAAATAATAGTATTATGTAGAAATCAAAACTAAACTTTAACAAACACCTAACAAATTTGTAGTAAAAAAGGTACCTAAGAGTAGGCTGTAGAGAAGCAATGGCGCCCGTCACACGTACCTACAGTTCGGACCGCGGGGAACAGCACGCGCCCGCGCCGTTCCAACACGTGTAAATTCGCGGGGCTGACAGTCCGATATGGCATGTCGATGATAGCGCAATTTCATCTTATTAATTTTATTAAGTTTTATCCGCACATCACGTGTGAACGCAAAATAAGACATGTCGGTTTGGAACGTCGACTTACCTGCTATTGACAGAAAAGCTTTTAAAATTCATAGCGTTCTATGCGCCAGTTCAGACTGCAGTCTAAACTCTTGAAGTCAAATTTACACGCACAGTTTGAAACCGCGGATGCATTTTTAATATTTATATCACGACAGTTTTATTCGCAGTCCAAACCACACAGACCCATCCGCGGTTTCGAACACAGTCTCAGATGTGCGTGTAAACAGTACCGCGTGGAGGGCTGCCGGCGTCTTACATAATACGTCATAGTGCGCGGTTCAAACTGTGTAAAATGCGCTGTCATCAACATGCCAGATCGGATTCTATCTGTCTGGTCGCGATTCAAGCGCTTTTGAGCACGAATCGCGACTAGTTTGTATGTAGCAGTTGTGTCGACGACGCACGAGCCGCGACCAGACCTGCCGCTCATTTACACGTTGGGTTCGGAGTGCGGGTTGAATAGGCGCAATTTCCCGCAGTCAGAATTCTTTGTGAGACGTGTGAGACGATTCCCTCGGCAATCATTGTCTTTCTATGGTAATGGCCGACAAGCATGAAATACGAAAAAAAGAAGTAGTTCTACTACAACTACAACAACAATATTACACAACAGTACAATGTGTATATTCTTTATCCTTCAGTAACTATGATTTACCTAAAGCGATTGTCTTACTTTGTTGTACTTAACTGTATCTAGCGTGAAGTCTTAATAATAGTCATTTAAATCGACAAATATACTTCGCATATTCATTGTACTACCTTAACATATTTTTGGTTTACACACAACACGTAGCGAACAAAACAATATCGATTATTGTATTGTCTTACGTGTATGTAATATAAATAAATAATTAAATATCTACAACCTACTGCCTATTTTTGTATTGTAACTGCAAAATATAGTGTACGTTTGAATCATCAATCCATTGAACATCATGTTCAGTAAAATTATGATCCTTTTGTTCCTCTATCTTGAGAATCACAGCGTAATTATTTGATGCCTTAGCCACCTACTGTTGAAATTGAATTTTGGATGGAGATAATATAAGTCATAGGAGCCGTATTCACAAATAATCAAAACCAATATCTACAGGTTTATGTGTAAAAATTGTTGAAAAAATAGAAGCAATAGAATATTTAGAGATCGGAATATATTATTACCTCCTCCATTTTTGAAGTCGATTAAAAATAACTTGCTCAAATGTCGTATAATGTACCACATAACAGTACCTTAGTGACCGAGCTTTTCTCGGAGTTCTAGTACAGTAAAAATTAACAGATGGCGATTAGAAAAATGAATCACAAAAATATTAGTCGGGACTCGAACTCGAGACACTAATTTTGCCAATAGCGTAAAAAGTCCAACGCACACGTAAATGATGCACGCGCTTCGTCAATAAGAAGCAAAATAACATAACTTATACTTTAAACGAAACAATATTAAACAATATTATTATATACTCGTTCTCGAAAATGGTTACAACTTACGAGTATTACCATGAAATTAAGTATGCAGGGAGTTTTGAGGGAGGAAAATTGCTCTAGCTAGGTAAACTACAATCCCTGTGTATTTTAAGCTACATATGTTTTTTCTTGCGTGCAACAATAATAATCAAAAATGTCGACTCTATTATGTCAGTCCAGTTGGCAGATTGGTGTGCTTATAATAACATAATTATAATTATAATTACATAATTAATTATTACGTACTTACGTATAATTTTCTGCTTTGTTCGGAAATTCGGAATGTGGTGGGTTCCAACCCCGGTAAAATATTATTGTGATTCTATTTTTTTTTATCTACTAAACTTTTTTACCTACTAGCAAAGGTCGCCAGGTGCTATCGTAGGTACTTTTGTTACGTAATAATATACCTATATTATAACGTAACAAAAGAAAAACTAATTTAACTCAAAAATCTGCGGTTTCCCTAGGATAAGACCTAGCTAGATCCATTTTTCACCACCAAACCCCCTGCGTACTTAATTTCATGGAAATTGTTGAAGCCGTTGCCGAGATTCAGGTTATAAATATATAATACATATACAAGAATTGCTCGTTTAAAGTGTAGGATAATAAAGGTAATCGGTATAACAATATGTGACATAGTAGCCGCCTACTTGTTATTTCCTGCGGGAGTACAAGCATTGTACAGGGGACTTACATCAGCATCAGCAGTAGTTATCGGATCCCCAATATACTTACTGACTCAACACGTGTGTTATTACATACACTATTGTGTCTAGACGGTAGCTACTCTAACAAATAAAAGAGGTCTATTACAATATAGAAATATACCACTTATACTAATATTACATTACTACGAAAAGCAAAAAAATTTCAGTAGAGTTTTACGAGAATTGTCCGAACGGAGGAGTATGGTGTGTAGCAAATGATGAAGGAAATCGTCGTGAGGAGACAATTCTGAAACTAATAGTAGTAAATGCAATGCAAACAAACACACAAACCTTTCCTCTTTATTATATAAGTATACCGACCAGAAGTACATATTAACAGCTGAAAAATGTCAATATGTACTTGCTCAGTATATGTACAGCTGCTCGACTTAATCCTGCCTTTTGATTTGTAGTGTAGTGTAGTGTAGTGTAGTGTGATGGTAAAAATAAACGGTTTTCTTATCTAAACGTAATATATTAGTGATTTATGGAATTATGTGTAACTTTAAGATAAAATGTTAACCTTTAAAATGAAGATACTATGCAAGTTGCAACTAGGAAAGAAATTTCAGAATCAAAAAACGGGAATGTAATAGACTACAATTTTTTTCAATAAGAGCTCAGAGGTTCATTGTAACTAACGATGGCCAACATGCCATCATTAGTTACAATGAAGATCTTCGAAATTGAAAATAAGCACCTATATAGGATTGATAAAACTATTTATTTATTAAGGCATCTTGGTTAAGGGCCCAGAGTCGCCGTCAGATGTCAGAGCTATTGGGGCTCTGTACCCACCAAGCTAATCAGCCAATACTGAAGACTTCTGTTATAAAGCGATCGCTTGCTACTATTTCACTCACTCACATCAGAACTCAGAAGTGAATGCTGATTGGAGTGCCGGGTTAAAAGCGCTCGCTGACTATCCACGTAATGCCTTCCTCGCGCCGCGCGCCGCTTTGTCAGGTCGAGCCAGAAGCAAAACTTTGACAATGATACTGTCGTGGACTCGCATTTGTCCGGACTTGTAATTGTCCAGTGTCCTGTTTGCCTGATAAAGGATCCCGTCATAAACGGTGCATGACGAAACAGAAGTTTAAGAAAAAGCTCAAATCTTAAATTATTATTATTAATTACTAGATGTTGCCGGCGAGTTCGTACGCGCGAAAGGAAATCGCGCGGGGACTGTACATTTTGCCGCGATAAAAAGTAGCCTATGTTCTAGAACATGGTGTACTTTATATCTGTGCCAATTTTCATCAAAATACGTACACTAGTTTCGAAGCCTATTCAATGCAAACAAACATACAAACAACTGTCTGAGTTCGAGTCTGAAACTATTTACTATAGTTTCAGACTCGAACTCAGACAGAAGAGAGTATTGAGATATATAAAACATCGACGATCCTCCCTTCAACGGTTCTAAGGGCCAATTCACACCGAAAGGACAAATTTATTCTTTAAGATTTTAAAACAATTGAAATTTATTTGTTACACAAGAAGATAAACGTTTCATTGTAAGTGTATAAGTCAAGTGCGGTGTATGATTGTATCATATGTATCTTTTTTTGTAGAGAATAAAGTTCAATTTTCAATAGCTATCTTAAAAATGCAGCGCCGCGTATCGTCGCGGTGTGAACTGATCCTAACGTCAAACAGTACCAAATGCCGATAAATAGAAAGCCTAGTAACAGCAGTCAATAAACAAATTGGAATTTCATAAGAGAGTGGAATAAGCCGATAACAATAAAATTCACAATAAAAATGACTTCCAGGGTATACATTCATCTCTTTGTACGTGTGGTTGTGCCTGTTTCAAAGGTTTTTGATCTGAAATATTAAAACAGTTTCCAGTCACATTGTGAGGCTTGGCATACGCGCCACTTGCAACCGCGACCGCTAGCTAGCGACAGCCTCTTGTTAAATAACTTTGTATAGACTCGCCAGTCGCTACACACGTTTAAGCCGGCATCGGAGCTTTGCTAAAACAGCATCTGCGATTTTCAACGTATCGTTTCTACTCCCGTAACTGTCACGTTAACAGCATCGTAACACTTAGACTCAGCGCCTTTAGGGTCAATTCACACCGAGGCGCGACGCGGCGCGGTATAGGTATTGTTGGTCAAAGCCCTACGCAGTAAGGCAAAGTAAAGAAACCGTTAGGGGTAGCCAGCCGCTTACAAAAGTTGCGGTCGCATGCTACAGCGATCGTACGCGGTCTCTTGTAGATCCTTTGCGCCGAACTATATCTGAGAGTACCCTTTTGAGTGAGCTTTAACTGGAATCGTCTAATTATTTTTGGATTATCATTAGCGACAAATGAGGATCGCAATGCAATTTGGAAGTTCGTGTTTAATTTAGATAAGCTGGATTCGAATTAGCTTTTCAATCAATTAAACAGGTATGTAATACCTGGATTACCCTCCATAAAGTCCAAGTTTGAAAACTAAATACATATATAATATATACCTACTACTCAAAATGATTATTAAAGTATGTAGTTATTATTATGTTATCAATTTTAATATTATTTTTATGTTTGTGAATAAAATTATTCCATTGATTATATTTATTTAATTTTCAAACTTTTGTTTGAAATTGAACCTGTGATTTTATATTTTAATATTGCCAACTAATGTGAATATTGGATCGCACGATCTAAGGGTCAGTTCACATCGCGACGATATGCGACGCGAAGCGGTGCTGCGTTTTTAAGATAGCTAATCAAAAACTTTATTCACTACACATTACACAAAAAGTTACCCTTTTTATATGATATCCTAGTTCAACTACTATTATAAATGAAATATTAAAACGAAGACAAATAATGAGGGTTTTTTTATTTTTTTTCTGCTGTTGGATTTATTTTTATTTATTTTATATTTATTTATATATTTTATTTATTTATTTTATATTTTAGGTTCACACAAAGCGTCATCTGGTGGCGTAAGTGGTATCAAAAACGGTCAATAGGAATTTTTAATTCTTTTTCTGGCACCAGGCGGCGCTTGGTAGCTCGACGGTCCTTGTCGTGTCAAAAAGCTGTCAGGTGTCACGAATTTAAAAACCCTCATTAAATAAAAATAAAATAAAATAAAATAAAACAAAACAAATGCAACAATGAGACCCTGAGAAGAGAAAAAAATTGAAAATAATCTGAAATAATGAATATAATATAATATAATATAATATAATATAATATAATATAATATAATATAATATAATATAATATAATATAATATAATATAATATAATATAATATAATATAATATAATATAATATAATATAATATAATATAATATAATATAATATAATATAATATAATATAATATAATATAATATAATATAATATAATATAATATAATATAATATAATATAATATAATATGCTCTTATGTATAACTGTAGCTTATTGAAGAAAAAAAAATGTGAAAACAAACGAGGGTAAGAACAAAGATAGGTAGGTAGTGTAATGTATAGACCGCGTCGAAATGGAATCCACTCAGGATAGTGATCCGATTCTATGGAACCATATTGTCAGGCGTGAACTAGACTACTTCAGGCACATTTTTATAATATAAATAGTGGGCCTAAGAGTCTAATAAGCGAAGTAACTCTTATTAGACTACAACTTCTTTATGATGGCTGAAGCCACCTACTACCAATTAGAATTAAAGTGGCGGCTAGAATTTTAGCTGTTCCCAACACAGATTAAAGCGGAGATAAAAATCCGTTAAATAGTGAGCTCGCGATTTGATTGCACTCCTACAAGCATACGGTGAATGTATGCGAGTCCACTAGTTCTCCTATCGCGTACGAGGCAAGATTGGAAAAATCCGGTAAAGATTGTGTCCCGTCGAAGGGACGTCAAAATTTTCAAATTTCATGTTTGAGTTTTTAAGTCATGTGAGATTGAGAGTTGAGACGTATGTGAGTGATTGGTGTTGGTTGTCATGACGACAAACAACATTTTTTTAAATATTATATTTGTGTATATTTAATGTTTTAAAGGTTTATAATATAATTTATGATTATTAAATACAGATAATATTACACTAAAAATTGGTTATATATGTATTATAATGTATATGTACTGTGTGTATGAAAAATCTCTTGTTTAAGCTATCCTAAGGATAATTATTATAGGTAAGTAAATATTTAATTTTCTATTAGGTGCTTTATAATTATATGCTTTATAATATATATATGCTTTATAATTATATGGACGCCATGACCCTTGCGTCACAGTAACGTAATAATCCAGGTTCGATGCCGGGATTTCTTTCCGGGAGACTTTCCCAATAACCTTATATAGACGCTAGAATTTGTTTAATTTACCGTAATATTCTGTGACAATCCTAAGAAAATGTTCAATGTTTTGGTAGCTTCTATGAAAGCGGTCACTCTGTACGTAAGTAGGTAATATTATTTTCTCTGTGGTTACTCATATTCATTATCATAACACTCATATTATTATGGTCTATGGATGTGAAGAAATTAATTTCGTTACAGGCAGGTGGAGACATTTTGTCAGCTGAGTTTTTTTGAGCACCAATAAATGTATGCACACATAAAATGTACATTAGCCTAGTTTAACAAAACACCTGGTTAGGGAAGTGGGCATTCTAGGGTGTGGGTACGAGGGCGGGTCAATAAGTCCGTGACTTTTGGAATAAAACACAGATTTTTTGATAAATAAATCATTTTATTTTTCAACGTAGTCCCCCTTGAGCTCTATACACTTTGTCTAACGCTTCTCCAATTTTTTTATCCCTTCCAAAAAATATGATTTGTCGAGGTCCTCAAAATAGGCCTTTGTTTGCGAGATGACTTCATCATTGGAGTCAAATCTTTTTCCACCGAGCCATTCTTTCAGGTTTGGGAACAAGAAGTAGTCACTCGGAGCCAAATCTGGAGAATAGGGTGGATTTGGGAGCAATTCATAGCCCAATTAATGGATTTTTGCCATGGCAACTGCACATGTGTGCACCCTTGCATTGTCTTGGTGAAAAATAACTTTTTTCTTGGCCAAATGAGGTCGGTTTTTTTTCAAATCCTCATTGAAGCGGTCCAATAAGTTGGCATAATATTCCCCATTAATATTGTTCTTCCCTTTTAAAGATAGTCAATGTGGATTATCCCACGTGCATCCCAAAAAACAGTCGCCATAACTTTATTGGCTGACAAACCCACCTTGGCCTTCTTTGGCGCCGATTCACCCTTAGAAACCCACTGTTTTGACTGTTGTTTGGTCTCTGGTGTGTTGTGATGGATCCATGTTTCGTCCACGGTTACAAAACGGCGCAAAAACTCCTCCATATTGTGATTAAACAACGCCAAACCTTCCTGTGAAGTTGTTACACGATTGCGTTTGTGGTCGACTTGCGGAAAGCTTTCTCATGCCCAAGTGATCATTCAAAATTGAAACCACTGAGCCATGCGAGATGCCTATGGCTTCCACAATCTCTTGCACTTTCAATCTTTGGTCGGCCAACACCATATCGTGAATTTTTTCGATTGTTTCGGGTGTAGAGACCTCAACTGGGCGTCCAGGACGTTCGGCATCTTCAATGCTTGTACGGCCACAACGAAATTCAGTAAACCACTTTTTTACCATTGAAATCGATGGTGCAGAGTCCCCATAGTATTTATTAAGCTTAGCCCTGGTCTCGGTAATGGTTTTTTTTCGCAAAAAATAATGCTTAATAAGCACACGGAATTCACTTTTTTCCATTGTTTCCTTAAGTTACTGGATAGTCTGATAGAGATAGCTGTAAAACACAAACTAACTGACGCAGCTAGTTCAAATTTTGATAGGAGTCAACTGACAGATGCCTGTTGACAGGAGTAGTGTTGCTTTTTCAGTAAGGAGGTTAGAAATTCAAAAAGTCACGGACTTATTGACCCGCCTTAGTAGAAACTAATATTTTTAGGATATCATACATCAGCCTACATGCCAGCTGTTATAATCCTTATCCTTACCTATATTATATGACTGAACGTCGTTCTGTCAGAGTATTGTCAATATATTGAAGACGTCTTCTTACGTACTTTCTGTCGTCGATTGTCTCACAGTCTTCTGTCTCATTAGCGCACTCACACATTTCGGAGAACTTTAAATATTTGATATATTTTTTTTAATATTTTTTCACACAAACCGTCTACTGACAATAACGAATACACAAAAGAAAGATTCATCCAATTTGGTGCAATCATTTGGAAGTTATGCGCGAACAAACATTTTGTTTGTATTTAAATATAAAATATAAATACATGAGTTTGTTAGTTTGGTTGTTACTTTTTCACTTAAAAACTACTTAACTGATCATCATGATATTTGGCACAGATATAAAGTAGACCACGGGGAAGGACATAGGCTACTTTATCGCGGTAAAATGTACGGTTCTCTTTTCGCGCGCGAAGTCGCGGGCAACATTTAATCATTCATAAAAATAAAAATGGATTGCAATTCTAATGTCTCGCTAAAGCTCGCGAACGGCTAGACCGATTTGGCTAATTTTGGTCTTCAAATAATTGTAGAAGTTCAGGGAAGGCTTAAACGGCGAGATATTGGAACAATTGCAGGGAAAATACTATACTATATTGTGTTCAATTTGTCACTTGACTATACAATACAATACTATACAAATATCAGGTGCGCACAGTTTACCTGTTTGGTTATTTATTTATTCCAGCTCGTAGATTAGATAGAATGACGTGTGTCGGGTCAGCTACATAGTAATATTTTGTTAGTGGAATATAATATAATTTCTAGGACAGGCTTAAATCGCTTCGCCGGTCTCTTAGTAAAATGATCGCATCACGCATGGCGACGTAATTCCTGGAACAGGGGTCGTGTCTGCAGTCGGACTCACACACATCCGTACATACTATATCTAACACTTACTACCTAAGCAGAATCTCCGATATCACTCTAGATAAGTGGACTAACATAACTAATAAACGTCTAAATGATTCTTATAAATTCATTAAAATTTCATACGTTTACCACAGTGAATGTTTTTGTATATGATGTAGGTAAGTAAAGTAATGATGTAGGGTTTTTGACTAATTTAGCAAACAATTTTGAAACTTTTTTTTTGAGATGTATCTAGTAATTAAACTACACACATGTTTTATTTACATTTATAAAAAGTAACACGTCGATATTTCTTAGTATATTTAAAATTAAACTAAATATTTGACAGGCTGTCCTTCCCAATTAATATTCATATTTTTGAAAAATATCGATCCTAATTTATTTGTATATAAATTAAGATCGATATTTTAAAAAAATGAAGAGGTATGGTAATAATAAAACTTCAAATTATGATTATATAATAGTTAATAAACTTTAGAAAAACCTGAGGATTATTATTTCATATACTAAGGCGGGTCAATAAGTCCGTGACTTTTTGAATTTCCTACCTCCTTACTGAAAAAGCAACACTACTCCTGTCAACAGGCATCTGTCAGTTGACTCCTATCAAAATTTGAACTTGCTGCGTCAGTTAGTTTGTGTTTTACAGCTATCTTTATCAGACTATCCAGTAACTTAAGGAAACAATGGAAAAAAGTGAATTTCGTGTGCTTATTAAGCATTATTTTTTGCGAAAAAAAACCATTACCGAGACCAAGGCTAAGCTTAATAAATACTATGGGGACTCTGCACCATCGATTTCAATGGTAAAAAAGTGGTTTACTGAATTTCGTTGTGGCCGTACAAGCACTGAAGATGCCGAACGTCCTGGACGCCCAGTTGAGGTCTCTACACCCGAAACAATCGAAAAAATTCACGATATGGTGTTGGCTGACCGAAGATTGCAAGTGCAAGAGATTGTGGAAGCCATAGGCATCTCGCATGGCTCAGTGGTTTCAATTTTGAATGATCACTTGGGCATGAGAAAGCTTTCCGCAAGATGGGTGCCGCGTTTGCTCACAGTCGACCACAAACGCAATCGTGTAACAACTTCACAGGAAGGTTTGGCGTTGTTTAATCACAATATGGAGGAGTTTTTGCGCCGTTTTGTAACCGTGGACGAATCATGGATCCATCACAACACACCAGAGACCAAACAATAGTCAAAACAGTGGGTTTCTAAGGGTGAATCGGCGCCAAAGAAGGCCAAGGTGGGTTTGTCAGCCAATAAAGTTATGGCGACTGTTTTTTGGGATGCACGTGGGATAATCCACATTGACTATCTTCAAAAGGGAAGAACAATTAATGGGGAATATTATGCCAACTTATTGGACCGCTTCAATGAGGATTTGAAAAAAAACCGACCTCATTTGGCCAAGAAAAAAGTTCTTTTTCACCAAGGCAATGCAAGGGTGCACACATGTGCAGTTGCCATGGCAAAAATCCATGAATTGGGCTATGAATTGCTCCCACATCCACCCTATTCTCCAGATTTGGCTCCGAGTGACTACTTCTTGTTCCCAAACCTGAAAAAATGGCTCGATGGAAAAAGATTTGACTCCAATGATGAAGTCATCTCGCAAACAAAGGCCTATTTTGAGGACCTCGACAAATCATATTTTTTGGAAGGGAAAAATAAAATGATTTATTTATCAAAAAATCTGTGTTTTATTCCAAAAGTCACGGACTTATTGACCCGCCCTCGTAACTTTACAATGGATGGGACCATTTACTTAAGATCATGTCAAAAGTTTTTTAATTAGAATATATTCTAAATTTCAATTTTTCATAGTATAAAATTACTTCATGATTATTATATTATTCACCAACCTTTTTACATTTTTTTGTGGAGTAGTAAAATATCTACTTTGATCGCAATCTACGGCGAAGGAAGGGTAATAATTTTGGCAGCCTATGTATGTATAAAGTATGTATGTATGTCAAATCTCATATCAGATAAGGTATCAATAGATTCGTAATAATAGTCGTAAAACGTCCCGCCGCACGAGCGCTGTTACGTAAATCGAGCGATCTAGAATGAGACTGTTTGATATTTTTTCTGCCACTAGGGGGCAGACCCAACACAAAGCATCATCTGGTGGCGTAAGTGGTATCAAAAACGGTCAGTAAGAATTTTCAATTCTTTTTCTGTCACCAGGCGGCGCTTGGTAGCCCGACGGTCCTTGTCGTGTCAAAAAGCTGTCGTCGTGTCAAAAAGCAGATGTCAAAAATTTAAAAACTCATTCTTGTAGTATTCGCGAAATCCTAGTTTACATAGAGCTTCTCACAAGTTGCTCTAACCTACATAGTTGCAGGGTCGAAAATATTTAACAAGTAGACTTAAATTAAATCACGTTTAAATTTTCAGGGAATTTCTCGAACACGGCAGCAATTTCCGATGCGCCGATGAGCAAGATGAACATACGCTATTCCTATTTTAAGCTGAATAATTTTAACCTTCATTTTCAATATTTCCAACTGTGTCAAATATATAATTGTTATATTAGGTCATGTTAAAAGCTAAAATTAACTAAAATCTATTTAAAATATTTACAAACTATAAAAGTAGGTAAGTACTAAAAAAATAATAACTACTCCAAGACTTAAAATGCAACAAAACAAAGTAATCTCCCAGGTCGTCCCCACCAGGCAGAGTACCTAGAAGGCTCAAAGAGTTTCCTCGCTAGATTGCAATACTTATTCTCTGGGCCAGGTAAGTGTCGGCTCTGGGGTCTCGGGTGGCCTCAATGAGTTTTTTGGAGATTTCTCTGAAAATTTTGTGCGCACCCAGACCCCATGTACCTAGGTACATGCGGTCTGGGGTGTGGTTTCAACCCCAAACGGTTCAAATATGAGATCCCCACTAAGGTTCTCATATTTGCGCCGCTTGAGGATTTCCGCCTGATTGGCGGCCGCACCTGCAGAACTCGAGGTGCCCTTAACATGGGACGGAGCAAGTGTATCGACGCAAGTAGCGTCCCATGCAAGAGCCCGTCCCACTCTCCAAGGGACCAGGGTCATACCGTCTGGTCTCTTGCCATCGTCGCGCGCCAAACCAGAGGGTTCCAGCACAGCTGGCACTCCGGCGGTGACAAGAGCCCGACGGATGAGATCGTTCAGGCAGTGATGTCGGGAGATGCGGCTGGCGCTTCGTTGACAGGACAGCCCGTGGTGTCCGAGGCTGTCCACGTTTGCACCACAAACGAAGATGATCACTTTGTCAAGATGTGGCTTGGCCGTTTCGTTCCTACAAGAGTAGTTTAACAGAAAAACAGCCAGTGAATTTTTCACCTTACGCCCAAGTACCTAAATGTAACGAAATGGCCAGGCCACATATTTTGACTAAGGTGGAGAGATTGTGAAGTTAGGCTTGTAGAGATGGGCGTGTAGAGTCTGAAGTTTGGTTCTACATGAGAACTGAAAACTTTTTGACAGTCCGAGTCTTGGCAATATTTTAAACTTAAATATGTTTTTGGGGCTTTAAAATTATTATATAATAAGGTTTGAATGTTTTTATTTTATATCTACTTATGTAGCTTTCTACTGAATATTGTGTGTAAAACTTTTAGACTTGTGAATATTACACTAATGTGTGTATTAAAATTTTGACTTCAATTAATCTGTTATAACTTTGTTGTATGCTTTGGGATCAATATTATAGCGATCCTTTTCGTTCTATTTTAAAATAGTTTAGATCAGGGATTCCCAAAGTGGGTTCGTAGGGGAACCGTATGCTACAAATAAATAAAATCGGGGTGTCTGTTTGTAATTTCATATTAACAGATTAGCACTAAATGCTTATGAAAGTATATATGGATTACGGCAACTACTAACTACATCAAAAAGCCCATTTTTAAGGTTCCGTAATACTTGAGGAACCCTTATAGTATCGCTCTGTCCGTCCATCTGTCTGTCTGTCTGCCCGCGGTTCTAGCTTCTGTAATTATGAATATAAATTGATGAATTTTGGTATAGTTAAAGACTGTGTATAGATATCGGTTTTGCCATCATAAAATAAGAATAATTTTACATTTTAGAGGTGGTTCCCCATACATGTGTGTGAAGTGGGGATGAAAAATATTTTTCATTCTACCCCATCGTGTGGGGTATCGTTAAATAGGTCTTTTGAAATAAGGGCAAGATTTCAGTACATGACTTATAAGTTTTCATTCTAATAGATGATCTATTAAAACTCTTCAGGAACATTATTTTGAGCGAAATCGGACAATAACTTTTGAAGTAAATCAAAGAAAATTGCGCGTTGATAGTTACGGAACCCTCCTTAGACATGTCGTGACAGATAGACAAAAATTTTAGGTTATTAAAAATTTTGTCTATTTGTCCGACTGCATGTCTGTAATCTGTATGTCTGTCTGTTTGTTCCGGATAATCTTTGAAACGGCCGTAACGATTTTGACCGAACTTTTACTCACAGATAACTGATGGTATAAGGAGTAACTTAGGCTATATTTATCTTAGGGTTCCGTTTTCATTAATTGTTCCACGCAAACGAAGTTACGGGCACCAGCTAGTATGACTTGCAATGAATTATTAGATAACAATGAATAGCACATTTCATTATAAAAGTACCGGTTGAGTAATGTACCGCAGCAGTCGACGCGCGTTGGTCGGTTTGCTGCACTCAATTCATGAGGTACCCACCTTTCAAGCTTTTTCACCTTCCCAATTTGCTTCAAGTGGATTATAACAGTTTTATCATTAACACCGCAGCCTGCAGCTGACTCGGACGTGGTTTGTGATGGATCCGCTTCCACAATAGCCTTCGATTCTTCATTATCAACTTTGGTCTCCGGCCGCCCACGAGGCTTGTTCTGCAGGTCGAAATTTCCAGAACGAAAATGTTGGAACAAAAACACACTGTGTTTTCTTTAGCGACACCACCGCCATACACATCATTAATCCTTCGAGCCGTTTCTGCAGCACTGGTGCCAGGGTGGAACTCGTCCTTGTAACTAATACGATATTTCAAGTTTTCCATTTGTAAACAGAGTGACGCAAAGAAAAAACCAAAAGTGGATAAAACAAATGAATTACGGTTTTCGAAACACAAATGTATGTTACTTATAGAGGTATAAATTTGAAATTGGAATTCCCAACCAAAGTAAGATATATTTGAGATCAAAGTGGCCCGTACGACAAAACGCCAATTTCATATGTAAGGACCTAATATTTAAGGTACTTGATTAAATAGGAATTAATGCTGTATTTCTTGAAATCGCTTCGTTAATAAGCCATTATTTCTCGTAAAAAGTAAAGGATAAAATGGTTGGTACATGGTAACATGTAGTTCGATAACCACTAGTTCGTCCCATTTTTATTTTCTATTGTTTTCTAACCAAAACATGAGGTAATATAAGAAAAAAGAGATATAACCAGTTTTACAACTGATCAATAAAGGTAATATCAGAAAAGAAATATAATCAGTTTTACAACTTGTGGGACCTTTGTGGGACGAAACTTTGTGGGATGAACAGAAGAACGACTCGAGAAAACAAACTACACTATGAGCGGAAAGCCTTATACGAGTAGTAAAGCTTAATAATTGACGTTATGTTTGGTAGCAGGCGGAACCCATTTATTTTTTTACGATTTGTAATTCGCAAATGGGTCCCGCCTGCTACCAAACATAACGTCAGTTATTAAACTTAGGCTTTCCCACATAGTGTAGTGTGTATTCTCAATTTTGTATCGGTATTTTTAGAGCGTTGCTTGTTGATAAAACCATGTTCAGAAATAACCAATTGAAGTAAGACGTTTCTTCATTTGCAATGAGGACTCGCTGCATCGTTAACGTGAACATTGTATAGTAGCTAATATGTTTGCTCCCACAGTAAAGTGGTATCACTGGTATATTTGCTCCCACAGTAAAGTGGTATCACTGGTACGTTCGCTCCCTCAGTAGAGTGGTATCACTGGTATGTTTGCTTCCACAGTAAAGTGGTATCACTGGTACGTTCGCTCCCTCAGTAGAGTGGTATCACTGGTATGTTTGCTCCCTCAGTAGAGTGGTATCACTGGTACGTTCGCTCCCTCAGTAGAGTGGTATCACTGGTATGTTTGCTCCCACAGTAAAGTGGTATCACTGGTACGTTCGCTCCCTCAGTAGAGTGGTATCACTGGTATGTTTGCTCCCACAGTAAAGTGGTATCACTGGTACGTTCGCTCCCTCAGTAGAGTGGTATCACTGGTATGTTTGCTCCCTCAGTAGAGTGGTATCACTGGTACGTTCGCTCCCTCAGTAGAGTGGTATCACTGGTATGTTTGCTCCCACAGTAAAGTGGTATCACTGGTACGTTCGCTCCCTCAGTAGAGTGGCATCACTGGTATGTTTGCTCCCACAGTAAAGTGGTATCACTGGTACGTTCGCTCCCTCAGTAGAGTGGTATCACTGGTATGTTTGCTCCCTCAGTAGAGTGGTATCACTGGTACGTTCGCTCCCTCAGTAGAGTGGTATCACTGGTATGTTTGCTTCCACAGTAAAGTGGTATCACTGGTACGTTCGCTCCCTCAGTAGAGTGGTATCACTGGTATGTTTGCTCCCACAGTAAAGTGGTATCACTGGTACGTTCGCTCCCTCAGTAGAGTGGTATCACTGGTATGTTTGCTCCCTCAGTAGAGTGGTATCACTGGTACGTTCGCTCCCTCAGTAGAGTGGTATCACTGGTATGTTTGCTCCCACAGTAAAGTGGTATCACTGGTACGTTCGCTCCCTCAGTAGAGTGGTATCACTGGTATGTTTGCTCCCACAGTAAAGTGGTATCACTGGTACGTTCGCTCCCTCAGTAGAGTGGTATCACTGGTATGTTCGTTCCCTCAGTAGAGTGGTATCACTGGTATGTTCGCTCCCTCAGTAGAGTGGTATTACTGGTATGTTTGCTCCCTCAGGTTCGCTAAGTAACAGACGTATTGACCGAGCGTAAGCTGCGGTAACGTTGTTAGTCTGAAATTGCAGCCTTCAGTTCAGTAGAGTTCAGAGTTCAGACTAATATAGCTCCTGGATCTAAACTTCACGTATTTGTAGAGACTACAGACTGATAAGTCAATATTTTTCAAAGGAGTTTCTATACAAATAAATTAAATTGATGTGTGTGTTTGTAATTTTGAATTAACAGATTTTAACAAAATTCCAATGATTTCAAAACTAAAGATCAACGGGGAGGCTATGACGTACATTCTACAGAACAAATCTTCATACAAGAAAAAGTTACGCCATCTCGGTTTTCACCATACTTCAAATGTCAAAATGGCCCCAAAAACTCCAAATGTGGGGTCATTTAAGTGTATACAGTTTTTGTCTCTACATGCCTCGTTTATAATATATACCTATATGCTAAATTAAAAATGCAAATGAAATAATATACGGTATATACTTAACGGGTAATTGGAAATAATATGAAAATTTAAGTTAATTACGAGAATTGTTGTTCTGGATACACACGTACGTTTCTTTTATCCCGAAAGAGTACAGGATTCCCGTGATATACTGTATTTACGCGTACAAGCTAAAGAGGAAAGATTTTTATAATGAGATTTGCTTGTTTGTTTGTTTGTAGGCTACTTTTTATAGCAGCAAAATGTACGGACGCCACTTGACGCGGGATTTACTTATACGCGCACGAAGTGAAGTGTCCTATATAATTAGCAGCTGCATTATTATATTAATTGACAAAACCGGTTGGTAACTATGTTTAATTATGTAAAGACCGACTTCCGGCGCAAAAGCCTAGTCCCCACATTATAAGATGATTATTAAAAAAAGTAAAATATTAAATCATAATAAGAGGAAGGTTTGTACAGACTATAATAAATTGCACCCGTGGAAAGCTGGGGCGGGTCGCTAGTCCATATTATTATTATAAGAAGAAAGATTGTTTGTTTACATTGAATAGGCTTCGAAACTACTTGACTGATTGCGATGAAATTTGGCACAGGCATAGAGTAGACTATAAGAAAGCACATAGGTTACTTTTGTTGTGTAAAGATATCATAAATTTATAATAAACGAAATTAAAAGATTTAAGTAATCCCCGAATTGTCAAGCAGCAGACGAGCTGATGATGATGAATTATAGCTGAGAACACTCTCTATCATATCAGCTTTCAAACAAAAAAGATAGATCAAAATCCGGTCATCCATTTGGGAGTTACGATGCCAAGAAAAGACACACAGACAGATACGTCAAACATATGCGACTTTGGAGAGTTTGACAGAGTGTTACTATGACTGTGTCATTTGTTTTGGTACATAGGGATTTATCTAATAGAAACCTCCAAAAAACTGAATTGCGGGCAGCAAAAGTGTAAATCTGGCACTGTCAATATCATGGACAAAATATACACATTTTTATTGCGTATCTAAGAGGCAAAAGAACCCAAAAATTTTCTATGAATTATGGTGGAATTTGATCTTTATACAAGTTTTCATCCCCGCGAGAGCCGATCCTGAATTCTTTAAAATGTTCTTACTTTGTTCTCGGTAGGCGAATCTGACTCGGTCTTGTCCGATATTTTAAATAGTAGTACGTTCTTGAGATCCTTATATTCCTTCGCATAGGCAAATATTCAATAGAATAAGAATATCTATGGAAGCTTCCACACTACGTCAATCTAGTCCCGTGGTAAGTTCTCTAAGAACTTGTGTTACGCGTAGATACTAGACAACGGAAATAATATATTTCATAATTGTATACTTTACACATATTTAAGATTTTTATTACATTATACACATATTTAACACACATACCATGACCCAGGAACATATAAGACTGTTTTGTTCCTTTGATGGGATTCGAACCCACGACCTCCGGCTTGAGCACTGATGCGCTCAACCACTGGGCGACAGAGGTCGTTATATTGTAATATCCTGCATCATCTCAAATCTTTCACATCTTTATAAAACTTTGTATAGGTTCAGATGGGGTAAGCGGCACATACTTCATTGTTTTCTTTCCCCATTACTAGTCTTGTCCCCATCTTACCCCATATTTATAGTATACAATATATTTTTCGCTCGACGCAATATTCTAGAAATTCCAGAAACATTTAAGTTTCAAGTGTCAATCCTACTAATATTATAAATGTTAAAGTTTCTGAAGATGGATGGATGGATGTTTTAACATACAGTTTTAGTAGTCGTTGTTGCGTGAAAGAGTAACCTCTTTCACGCAAAAACGACTGAACGGATTCCGATGACATTTGGTGTGGTAGTATTTTAAGCTCTGGGGATTAAGCATAGGATACTTTTTACTCGAAAAAGTAGTGTTCCCGCGGGATACTATATTTACGCGGGCAACAGCTAGTATACTAATACATTAGAAGTTTTAAAAAGAAAAATCTTTTTTCGGCAACGTAAATTCCACAAGTTTTCTATTGGTTCGTAGCAGGTTTAAAAAAAACCGTTACGTACTATTATAGATCACGTCCGACAGGTTTCATATTTTGTTCACACGTTTATTTCCTCACAACTTCCACATCCACAGCTCGCGCAACGTTATTGCACTGCGACTTTAGCAACGTAAGGCTCAGTGCAGACGGACCACCGACCCCGCGGTCGCTCCGGCTACACGAATATTGTCATACATAATAACATCACACAACTTTTTATACACTTTTCCACTTTGTTTAGGTTTTTAAAATCATTTATATACAAGGATCAGGTCATGATCATCAGGTGATGACGAGTTAATCGAAACCGGCCGTGTTTATACAATATAAATTATTTTAAAAACCTAAACAAATTGGAAAAGTGTATAAAAAAATTGTATGATATAGTATTGTATGTATTGAACATGAATTTCCACCAAGAACCAACAGTATCAGTTATATTGTCATACATTTTGAGTTGCTGCACCACGCTACTGCGAGGCGCTACCAACCGCTACCGCACCGCTACCAACGACCGCGATCGGTCGCCCCAACTACACAATTGTCTCAACCGCCGTAGACGGTTGCGACTTGCGGCGAAGTCTGAAGGTCGACCCTCGAAGGTCGTCTGATTAAACCCTGCAATAGTCTAGTTACGATCTCGTCCCGATGTGTTAAAACTGCAAAATAGTATTCTCATAAACGTTGAACCCATTTGATTAGTCAAAAATCTCAAAAATATGGATAAACAGCTGCGTAGTTCAAAATTTTTAAATTTGGATCCATTTGAATCGTTCTATGAAAGCTGTTGCTATGTACGTAAGTACAAAATTATATATAATTATATTATACTTTCTACTCTGTGCTAAAAATCAGATTATGATATCAAGACGATTCATTTATAATTCAATAAAAGTAAAATGGAAGTGTAAGTTAATTTATTTTTATTCTTTACATACACAGAGATCAAAAACTTACAGACTAAAATATAAAAATGAAATGGTACAAAGATGTGCTCATATCTATTAGGAGATCTCTGCCAGCGGACCTAAGATAGAGTTCAGAGAGTACAAAAAGAATAATAACAAGAGTGAGTAAAGAAACACATTCAAATAATAATTATTATGAATGAGATTATATTAGGTCCTAACATATGAGATTTGCATTTTGTCGTACTGGCCAGTACTTTACTCTCAAACGTACTTTGATCTCAAATATATCTTTTTTGGTTAGGAATTCCCATTTCAAAATACCGCTATTTACTCAAGCATTTGTGTTTCGAAAACTGTAATTCATTTGTTTTTTCTTCTTTTGGTTTTTCTTTGCGTCACTCTGTTTACAAAATGGAAACTTTGAAATATCGTATTATTAGGTCTTTACCTATGAAATTGCCGTTTTGTATGAAAAAATTTAAACGAATTTTTTTCATGTATTTTTTATTTGTATTAATCAAAGTAATCATCCATGCAATCAATGAATCTTTGCCAACGCAGTGTCAGTTTATTTATGCTTAAAGAAAGATTCTTAATGAAATCAGCTGGACGGGAGGCAACAAATTCTTCAAAGGCATTTTGTACTGCCTCTCGGGTATTGAATTTTTGTCCCGACAAGAAGTTATCCAAATTCTGGAAACAGTAGTAGTCTGTAGGCGCAAGGTCTGGTGAGTAGGGCGGATGACGGAGAGCTTCCAACCCCAGTTCTTGTAACTTGAAGACCGTCTGCTGTGCAGTATGTGGTCGCGCATTGTCGTGCAGGAGCAGTGGAGACGAGCGATTGACCAATGCTGGTTGGAAATGTGCCAGCTTCTCCATCATTGTGTTCAGTTCTTCACAGTACACATCTGCAGTAATGCTCACCCCGTTTGGTAAGAAGCTGTGATGAATCACACCGGCGCTAGACCACCAAACAGAGACCATCACTTTTCTAGGGGCAAGTTTTCGTTTTGGGCATTGTTTAGGTGCTGAACCAGGATCCAACCAACTGAGCTGAGCGATTGCGGTTATCAAACAGAATATTTGTGTATCTGTTGAGCAGTGCAAGGCACGTCTTGATCTCGGCACGGCACGGCACGATCATTGAGTTCGTGGGGCACCCATTTGTCAAGCTTTTCTACCTTGCCAATTTGATGCAAATGGACCAATATTGTTTTGACGCAAACATCGAAAGCTGCTGCTAATTCAGCCGTAGATTGTGTCATCAGCTTCCACAATCGCCTTTAATTCGTCATTGTCGACCAAAGTCTTCGGACGACTGCGAGGTTCATTTTTCAGGTCGAAATTTCCAGAACGGAAGCGAGCAAACCAATAACTGGTGGTGCGTTGTTTTGTAGTGTTAGCTCCGTAAACGTCGTTGATGTTGCGTGCCGCATGTGCCGCGTTGCTGCCACGACGGTACTCATATTCCATAATTACTCGAATTTTTAACGTATCCATGATGACGAAAAAGATTGAAATGCGATGAAAATGTACTGTATAAATTAATACAGATAAAATGTAATGACTACTTTTGGAAAAAGAAGTCCATGTTTTTAAAATAAAATTAATTTGAAATTAGAATTCTTAGCCAAACAAAAATTACTTTGATTTGAAATGGCCAGTACTGCAGAGCGGCAATTTTATAGGTAAAGACCTATTATTTTCTAGTATGAGTTCCACCGTGGCACCAGTGCTACAGAATCGGCTCGAAGGGTTAATGATGTGTACGGCGTCGGTGTCGCAAAAGAAAACCCAGTGCGTTTTTGGTTCCAACGTTTTCGTTCTTTAAATTTCGACCTGCAGAACAAGCCCCAAGGATGGCCGGAGACCAAAGTTGATAACGCGCGTCGACTGCTGCGTTACATTACTCAACCGGCACAATAATGATGGTATTTTAAATCGAATCATTACCTGTGATGAAAAGTGTATCATGTACGATAATCGAAAACGATCATCGCAATGGCTGAACCCTGGCGAACCAGCCAAAGCCTGCCCCAAACGAAAATTGACTCAAAATAGTTACTTGTGAGCGTATGGTGGACTAGTGCCGGTGTCGTTCACTACAGCTTTCTTAAATCTGGCCAGACGATTACGGCAGATGTCTATTGCCAGCAACTGCAAATCATGATGGAAAAGCTAGCTGCTATAAGTTGGTCATTCGCTCTAGGCCACTGCTGCTTCAGGACAACGCTAGACCACACACTGCACATCAGACGGCTATTAAATTAGAGGAGCTTCAATTGGAATGTCTAAGCCATCCACCGTACTCGCCGGACCTTGCTCAAACAGATTACCTTTTTTTCGAAATTTGGATAACTTCTTGCAAGGGAAAAAATTCAACTCGAATGGGGCAGTCCAAAGCGTCTTCAAATATTTTATTGATTCCTGTCCGAATGGTTTTTTTTAGTAAAGGAATCAATGAACTATCTATGAGATGGCAAAAGTGCATAGATGGCAATGGTATATACTTTGATTAAATAAATATATTATGTTTTTTAAAAAAAACGACTTTATGTTCCTCCTTTACAAAACGCCAATTTCATATGTAATGACCTAATACCTACATATTAAATTAATAAAATATACTAAGTAGTAAGAAATACATATTAAATACCTACTTATACTTATACCCTGTTCAGATCAAATTTAATATAAACATAAACAAAATAACAATTGTGCCGTATATGTAAGCGTTATATGCTTCCACTTATTAACGAGCGATACATAAATAAGAAAGACGACACACTAATGTGGTCGAATTTATTCCATGAAATCACATTATGTATTAATAAAAACAAAAACTGTGAATGCAGTATTACGAGAATTGTGCGAGGAGTATGAAATTATACACAGTTCTAGTTTATGTGGAGGAAGTTGTGCAGACATCTTTCGAAATAATTCTTAGAAATACATAATATTATTAAAATTTCACATACACAACCTTACACCACCATGCGTTTGTATAATAACAGTAGGTTTCACAAAATCGTCAATATCTCTTTCACATTCCATCAACAACATTGAAATATTTTTATTGCGTATTTAGGAGGCAAAAGAACCTTCATAAAGTTAGAACTAAAAAAAAATTATATTATGAAACGGGGCGACTGCCGGTCTTATTAAGATTGTCCAGCTGACGAGACTAGTCGGTGTCTTGTCTGCGCTGACCTTAAGACTTGAGAACACAGCTTGCATTAGAGTAGTAAGGAGCTATAAAAAAGCTAAAGATCGTCTAATAAAGATATTAAATTAATTTGAATATATTTAATAATATTTCATTTGTTAGCATCAATAAACGTTGAAAATTTGAAAAGTTCTTGTTAACGTATGAATGGGTTTTATCGATAGCACAGGCTTATGGTAATTGGTACTCCACGCCATAAATATAGTATAGAGTTGGTTTATGAAGTGAATCATTATCAAAATGATCGTTAAATAAATTGTTGGGTTATATCATCAGTAGGTTTTTTGTAATACCAGAAGGAAGTTGAGCATTATATAAAACATGTAGCGACCGCGACCGGTTGGACGAGTGGAATTGCTGACAGGTGTGGCTAGGATCTGCGTTCAAAATCATTTATAAAGAAAGCTTACGCGGGAAAGCCATGCTTCGGCACGAATCGCACGACCAGATGAATACCACGGCGTATATCCGAAGTGAAATAACGCTTGCGTTGAGTTTTTGTGAGATTACCGGAAGCCCAAGGAGGGTTGGGGGTTTTAAGGACCATGAACTCACTTGTACCTCCTCTGGTGTTGCGAGTATCCACGGCCGGTGGTAATCGCCGTCACGTGGATCGCTAATTTTCCTAGTCCGTTTCTAAAAATAAACTCTATGCTTGCTTCTAAGCGCCAGTTCACTACGAGACGCAAAGCGACGCGACGCGGTGCTGCATTTTAAAATGAAGAATTTTATTTACGACACAAGAAGATATACTTTTAATTGCAAGAGTTCTAATTTCGAACTACTTCGGGCTGTGTAACGCTCTTGCAATGAATTGTGAAAAAATCTACTTGTGCCATCAATAAAGTTCTATTTTGAACCGCTATCATAAAAATGTAGCACCGCGTCGCGTCTCGTTTCGGTGTGAACTGACGCCGGATATCAATTTACTCTTCTAGTAAGCGGCAAACTTCAGAGCGGTGTCGGTAGCGCCAAGTTAGTTGATGGATCGTCAATAAATCCACGGAGAACAAAACCAACATACCTCTACAGTCCGCATCGACTTTTATCGATTGTGAATTTGAAAATTTAAAGATTCTACTAAAGGTTTCTATATATTATTTTTTAAACCTTTTTTAGATGAAATTTAACCATCATAATAATAAGTAGAATTAGAAATAATTATACCGTACTACGTAGAGTTTGAAATTATTACTGGCTATGATATTAGGAATATAGAGTTTGAAACTAAGAGATTGATAATATAATACTCGTAAGTAGAGATCATGATAAGACAGATTTTGAAAATAGTTACTGATAATGAGCAAATAGATTTTAAAACTAATTATATCAGATAGAGTTTAAAATACATAGTTACTAATTATTTATAGATATGGGCGCTTCACACCACGTCAGTCTGGTCCCGTGGTAAGTATCCGAAGAACTTGTGTTACGGGTACCAGACAACAAAAATATATTTAATACTTTTCATACTATACTTATATTTAAGATTTTTACTGTATTATGCACATATTTAATACACATCCGTGACCCAGGAACACAGAAAACTTTATTGTTCCCTGGCGGGACACGCGATCTCCGGCTTGAGCGCCAATGCGCTAACCACACACACCACAGAATTCGTCTGAGTATGAAAATGCATAGTTACTAATTGATATCAAATAGAGCATGAAAATAGAATACTAATTACGATTGAATAGAGTTTTAAAATATAGCTACTGAAATGATTAAAATAAATAGTAGATTAAATGATAATAAATTAGTTTGAATAAATTGGTTTTGTAAATATTACCGATTATGATTATTGATTAGACAGCAGTCTTCGAAAATATAGAGAGGTACAAGCTATGATAGAAGAGATAGATAGAATAGCTTCTGATCATGACCAAATTTCGCTGCGTGTTCCCAGAATTCCCAATTTAACCGGCGAATTTGGCTGCATTTCGAGCCACGTGACCAATAGTCAGCCGACTTGGCGCTCGAGAACGATTAGTCGCAATTTATGCATTCCCCAATCCTGAGGCAAATTCTATGGAAATTTCGGGTTTTTAGGCGATACAAAATTCGGGTTTTTAAAGGATACACAATTATTTTGTATGCGTATTTGCATATGCACGCTCGGAAGATTGTCAGACGATTTCTCTTAATGATGCTTTGAATACTAAGATGGAGTTAATATTCGGCAAACATTTTATAATCCGTCTGTTTATATGTATACTATGGACAGTAATTTTAGTAATGAACTAATTTTTTACTTCGAATGGATAAGTCTCACCTGGGTAAGTGATGAAACCTATCGAGCTTTCTGGATCAAGTTTATACAAAACTACATTCGTTTATATAAAAAATGTTATGTATGTACGTAAGATTATGCGAAATGCTTTCTACATGGTGGTTGTTATATGTTATTTTCTATCCACAGTGTGATATACAATTTTAACATTCACAATATAGTGAATATTCTTTGCAGGGAGACTGGGGTCGTTTTCTGCTTGTATTTCAAGATACCAGATCGTCAACCTTTGTTTTATAAGTATTTTATGTTAACAAAAATTGTAATATTTAATATAATTAAACAAAACATTATGTTTAACATAAAATATTTCAAGAAATTATTATTTACCGTTTTTGTTTAGTTTTTTTATAGATTCTGTTAGTCATTCAAATGTTGTTTTTGATTATGAATAATAATCAAAAGTAAAAAATTTCCGACTACTTATAATATATAGCCTATTTTACCCGTACTATGCGTTTTTTTTATTATGATGTGGTGGGACGAACAAAATCGCTAATCTTATTTTTGGCTTCGCCGTAGTCGGATAACAAATAGACTTTACTAAAATCATCATGAGCTTATTTTGAACATGAAAGCTTTAGCTATACGTCTATTTGAGTGGAGCTGGTGGGTCGAAAATAGTCTAAATAAAACTTTTGCACTATACAAAGTTGACACTAGTATTTAAGTTTGCTCATTAGCTTAGCCTAATGGAAGAAGCATCACGAGTCAACTTTTATCAATTAAAATATTATCCTGAACTAAGTGGTGCGCGTAACTTCGTTCGCGTGCAAGTATTAATGGAAACAGAACTATATTTGTTTAACGGAACCTTAAGGTAACAGTAGCGTGAGTTACTCCTTATAACATCAGCTATCTGCCAGTGAAAGTCTGGTAAAATCGGAGCCGGAACTAACAGATAGATGGACAAAAATTAATTTTTTTGGGCTTGGGTATGTGTATAAATTATGCATTTAGAGCAAAGCTGGTAATCTGAAATGCCAAAAAGACACTTCAATGTATTTATTTGCATACATTTAATAAATATCTAAACTTAGCGTCATTTCTCACTGAGACGTGACGCGGCGTGGCTTTTTAATTAATACAGCGATTGTATACTTTATTCACTGCACGAAAATACACTCGTTTCATAGTTCGAATTTTGAGTTGCACCGCGCTGCGCATCGCGGTGCCTTTGCCATAAAACATTAATATTTTTGTATCGAGAATAAAGTTCAATTTTGAATAGCTATCTTAATAAAAATGCCGCGGCATCTTACATCTCGGTGTGAGCTGAACTTCAACCTTAAGATCAGCTCCATGCAATTAGCAGTGAGATTTTAGTTGATTTTTAGTTTAGATATACACTATGTCTCTGCACTCTACTTGGCGTGTTCCCTAAAATATAAGAGCCTGCTTCACAATCCACTAATAAGTATCAGATAGCTTACTGCATTTTTTGTCTCTGTCGCTCGAGATTAAGTAAGCAGCGACAAAACTTCCGAATAAGCTATCCGATACTTATTAGAAGATTGTGATACAGGCCCTACGAATGTATGATTCTTTATAATATCCTATCGTATTTTAAACAGACGAAACATATCAAATCTACAGTTTATTACGGAATGAGGTCGATTAATTTAAAGTCATCGACCATCTCTATTGAATTTGGACCAGACCTAAGTTACTGGAAAAAAAAATCTGCTATTTTTAGAAACCCGTCCAACGAGTCAACCCTGTCTGGGATAGCCGAATAGCATTTGGAGGTGAAACACGTGGGAGAGAGAGGAAGATATGGCTTCCATGGGGTAGGAGAGGGAGGGGTGTATGGCGAATTCTTGCATGTCAACGCTCGTGGCGTCCTATGGCCGAAATTGAACAGTTAGTCAAATTATTGCTGACCGCCGGGTTATATACTGGTTATATACCCGTATGGCAATGGTCATGATTTGCTATCGTCAGAAAATTCTAATCTTTAGGAAATTCATACCTTTAGGCGAACGAGCGTAATTTTGTGTGAGTTAAGAGTTCCGTATTTACGGTCGCGTAACTTTTTTTCCATACTAAAGTAGAACTTATTTTACGTCGCAGCGTGAATCAAATAGGACTTTTTTATGAAACCGAATGCAGCAGAATTTCTGGTGACTGAAATTCTGCGACACGCGACTCTTAAAATTACGCTCGATTGGCCCTTAGTCCCTACGTAATAGAACTATTTTGCAGTCCAATTAAACACTAAACAGGTGAGCTGAACGCACCTATAAATATTTGACTGTCAATTGACACACGATCCAAATTCAACATCAAATAACTGACAGGTAGGATTATACGAGGGCGGGTCAATAAATCCGTGACTTTTGGAATAAAACACAGATTTTTTGATAAATAAATCATTTTATTTTTCAACGTAGTCCCCCTTGAGCTCTATACACTTTGTCCAACGCTTCTCCAATTTTTTTATCCCTTCCAAAAAATATGATTTGTCGAGGTCCTCAAAATAGGCCTTTGTTTGCGAGATGACTTCATCATTGGAGTCAAATCTTTTTCCACCGAGCCATTTTTTCAGGTTTGGGAACAAGAAGTAGTTACTCGGAGCCAAATATGGAGAATAGGGTGGATGTGGGAGCAATTCATAGCCCAATTCATGGATTTTTGCCATGGCAACTGCACATGTGTGCACCCTTGTATTGTCTTGGTGAAAAAGAACTTTTTCTTGGCCAAATGAGGTCAGTTTTTTTTCAAATCCTCATTGAAGCGGTCCAATAAGTTGGCATAATATTCCCCATTAATTGTTCTTCCCTTTTGAAGATAGTCAATGTGGATTATCCCACGTGCATCCCAAAAAACAGTCGCCATAACTTTATTGGCTGACAAACCCACCTTGGCCTTCTTTGGCGCCGATTCACCCTTAGAAACCCACTGTTTTGACTGTTGTTTGGTCTCTGGTGTGTTGTGATGGATCCATGTTTCGTCCACTCAAGTGTCTTTAAAAAACTCCTCCATATTGTGATTAAACAACGCCAAACCTTCCTGTGAAGTTGTTACACGATTGCGTTTGTGGTCGACTGTGAGCAAACGCGGCACCCATCTTGCGGAAAGCTTTCTCATGCCCAAGTGATCATTCAAAATTGAAACCACTGAGCCATGCGAGATGCCTATGGCTTCCACAATCTCTTGCACTTTCAATCTTCGGTCGGCCAACACCATATCGTGAATTTTTTCGATTGTTTCGGGTGTAGAGACCTCAACTGGGCGTCCAGGACGTTCGGCATCTTCAGTGCTTGTACGGCCACAACGAAATTCAGTAAACCACTTTTTTACCATTGAAATCGATGGTGCAGAGTCCCCATAGTATTTATCAAGCTTAGCCTTGGTCTCAGTAATGGTTTTTTTTCGCAAAAAATAATGCTTAATAAGCACACGAAATTCACTTTTTTCCATTGTTTCCTTAAGTTACTGGATAGTCTGATAAAGATAGCTGTAAAACACAAACTAACTGACGCAGCAAGTTCAAATTTTGATAGGAGTCAACTGACAGATGCCTGTTGACAGGAGTAGTGTTGCTTTTTCAGTAAGGAGGTTAGAAATTCAAAAAGTCACGGACTTATTGACCCGCCTTAGTACATATCATTAGTATTTTCCTCGTAATTTTCCCAATATTTCTCACCGTTTAAACCTTCCCTAAACTTCACAATTATTTCAAGATTTTAGTTTATATTACAATTAGCCATTCTCGAAATTATAACGAGACTAAGGAACTGGAATTCATTTTTATATATAAAAAAATAAGAAGACGATGATGTTAATTTTCTGAAAACTGAATCTTAAAAGACGTTAAACTGAATATTTTGTACTATATTGATTTGACATGATATTTATTAACAAAAAGCTACATGTTTTAAATATTTTTGTCAGGAGCTACGGAGTACGGACATATGACACGAGACATGAGAGCTCTACGAGTGCATGTCTTTGATTAATTAGCGCTATCTAATAATTAGAGTCTGTAATATACTGTCTCGAGTTTTCATTAAAATCCACCTTTAAAAGAATAAAAAAGTACGGACGCGAGTAATATTTTCTAATATTACTCGCTTCGGTACTTGGATTCTTTAATATCCGGATGCTTTTACGCCACGTTTATCTGGTCCCGTGCTAAGCTCAAAGTCTGGAACCCGTAACATAAGTTTTCGTGTTACGGGTTTGACTACACATATTATTATATAAGGTTTAAGTATATTACATTTCATGTGTATTATATAGTAGTATTATACATTTATGTATAATCATAGATGTATATTAAATTTGATATTATCAAATATATACCTAGGAATGCAGAAAACTTTTTGTACCTTTGGCGGGGTTCAAACCCGCGACTCCAGCTTGAGGGTCATCAAAAATAGAATATATTTCAGATTTCAGACAAAATTCATAATTTTGAGAGTTAAAGAAAAACTATTATTTTTGTAATATATAATAAAATTATTGTTGTAAACAATTTAAGTATAACATTAACGTAACATAGGTACCTACCTACGTTTAAAATAATTGGCTGTAGAAAACATTTTGTATATGTGAATCTTGAATGAACCCTGTTACTATTATAAAATATGTGAAAGTTTGTGAGGATAGATGGATGTTTGTTACTATTTTACGCAAAAACTGCTGAACGGATTTTGATTAGAATAGGTATGGTAGTAGTTTAAAGTCTGGATTAACACATAGGCTACTTTATATCCCAAAAAAGGCACAATATTCCCGTGGGATACTTTATTTACGCAGATGGATCCGCGGGCAAAAGCTGGTTTTATAATATTAGTTGGCGGTGTAACAAGACATATCTTTATTTAGTTTCAGAGCTATTGTGGCCACCTGTGGCTCGCTACGTCCGCGTCACCACGTCACCACGTCACCGCGTCTGCCAAAATGAGACTTTCGCGCGCCGCCCGTGAAAAAATGTTACCTTTCTAACGGCCATGTCAGTCCGACTCGATTTCTAATGATATGGGCTTTGGACGGATTGGCACAACTCGTAATCATCGACTTTTTGACGTTTTAGATGAAAAATAATGTAAATAGCTAGATTAATCGCGTGATAGTAAGCGATTTTAGACACCCGTCACAGCGAAGGAGTACGTTGTCGGTCTCATTACAAATTTTACCTATGATCCGGAATCCATAAGGCCACCTAACCTCTAACCTAACCATTACGAAGGCTTCCAAGCCATTTCTTCGTGAGACCGTGCCGTTTCTATGATTGAACTACGAGAGTACGTTAGGAATGGATGGTTGGATGTATTTTTCTCTCTCACCGTAATAGCTAAACAAATGTTAAGGCGCACAGATGAACTAGGTGTTCAGTAGGACTCCCGTGGAATTATTTCTACGTTAAGTCGCGACTCGGGGGCAACATCTATTTTAAACAACCGAGCCTTGACCTAGTATACAGTAATGACTCACTATCTAGCGAGTTAAAATAACCGAATTACTTAATAGTTTTTAGGCGACAACTACTGACGTTAAATAACATAGCGAAAATAAATAAATAACGTTAAATAACACTAGACTAAATATTTTGATTACATAAAATGTGTTTTCTTAAGTTCAAATTATTATGATGTTAGATTCATTAAAATTAAGCTTTGATTTGATATAACATCGACCAGCGATTTGAAAAGTCAACCTTTAGAAAATAAACTTTTGGAAGTATATTTTAATGTAAAAATGACAGAATAATATTACAAAACATTATATTTTTATTATTAATTAATCAGTTTACTTGAGTTTGAGGAGAAATATTATTGAGAATTGGAACACTGCACAAAAATCTCAATGCACCGTAAATAGAACTCTGTGCTAATACAATAGAGATGAAAATCAAACACACGACTGTCGTGCTGTCATAGTCTACTCCAAACCAAATCGGTACACGTGTAAGCTACATTAAACATAATATCGTTCTGACAATCTGAAAAAATCCCACAGGAATTAATTTTTGTGTGTACGAAGTCGCGGGATACATTAAGTATTAGATAAATTTCCTTTCATGTCCTCTCAACGTATAATTTATATTATTTAGAATACACAACTATGACATTATGACGTCACCTAACCCTTCTCTAACATACGGATAATACGTAGATCTGTTCGTCTTCTCGGTAACTGCAGTAACGGTAGCTGACCGCAAGGTGTTTGCACGTACCACGTTTATTTAGCTCGTCACACCGAGATTAGTGGGGTTAAGCTGGTTCAACCCCACACTGCTTCGGTTTATTAAAGTCCGAGAGAGTAAGGTTTAGCTCATACCGAGACGCGACGCAGCGCGAGACGGCGCTTAATTTTTAAGATAGCTATTTTATGTTTAGTTTTGTAATTAGATAGTTTTTGCTAAATTGGTACGAAAATCCTACATCATTGGATTACTTACATGTACATCATATACAAATCATTCAATACAGTAAGTATGAACTCAATTACACAAATTTCATACACTTTTACCTAATAGTGACGTGACAAATAGGTACGACTTTTGTATGGAACGTTTTCACGAGAATTGCGAGATTTTGTAATCAAATCGCTATACCAACCTATGAAATGATAGTTTTTTTACACACTGTTTATTCCTTTATTCCTTTATTATTCCTACAGTAGACTAGAGTCTACTGTAGGAATTTCCGAAAAAAAGAAATAGAAAATGAATGTAAAATATTCCGCAAGCCCACTTGAGCGCGGCGTCAGAGTAAAAAGCCAAGCGCGAATTGAAGCTACTAATTTAAAGACTTCACAGAAACTAGACTAATTGTCTTTTGTCTTTCTGCACTGAAGACGCGACACGCCGCGCGATATTTTTATCGTGCGGCGTCGACTAAGCTACATTTTCTCGCCAATAAAATCGGACCCTAATGGTCGCTTCTACACGTATTTAATGTTTTGTTTGTTTGTGTCGTACTCGTGCGTGTTTTATGTGTGTGTTTGTGTGCTTGTCCAGCTATTAAGTACATGGTGGTAGAGACTATAAGCTCATACATATTTCATACTAGCTTTTGCCCACAGCTCCGCCCGCGTAAATACAGTATCCCACAAGAACACTATACTTTTTCGGGATAAATGTAACCCATGAGTTAATCCAGAGCTCAAACTACTACCATTCCAAATTTCACGGAAATCCGTTCAGTAGTTTTTGCGTGAAAGAGTAACAAACAATGAATGCATCCATCCATACATCCACTGTTTATCACAAACATTCACATTTATAATAGTAGTAGGATATAATAATAGTAGGATTATCATTGAGTATTGACTTACCCTTCCAAATACAATGTTCACTATATCCATACATTCAATGTACATTGTACAATACAGACAATTTTCTGATTTTCTAAACATTTCATGCAGTTTTTAAACATTTTCAATGCAAACAAATAAGCAAACCTTTCCTCTTTAATATAAAAGTGTAGATCACCACTCGGTGAAGAACAACGCCAGTAATTTATAATTTCACTGCGGTTTTCTGCGAAGCCTGATGTCTCACTTCAACAAGCCCTTTTGGAAACAAACATTATTTATTATTATTACTAAGCTGTTATTAAGTAAGCTGCAAGGAGGACAATTTTTCAACGCCGACGCAAAAAGGAGTTATAAGTGTGTCTGTGTCAGTGTCTGTCCGTGGCATCGGCAGATCGTGGCATCCGTAGATCCTTTAAGAAAGGTCGATTTAGACGCGGTTTTTTTTTATTTGAAAACTAACGTGATCGCGATGGTTCTTAGGGGGATCACGTCGGGATCACCAATGTGGGAATAGTGGAAGGCCCCAGAGGGAGATCTCCGACCGAGCGAGGTGGCAGGTTCGGTCAGACCGAAGCCCATTGTATGCATTTCGAATGTTGTATATATAGCGCCGAACTACAAAACTTTCAATAGCGCGATTTAGGATTGTGGCGCTAATTGGTGCGCCACACTTTAATTAATCATCATCAGCTCGCTCACTGCTTGACAATTCGGCTCCTTGAATCATTTCAGTAGATCAGCTTAGGTCACAGTAGGTTAGGTCATAACGCTGACGCAACTATGACTAACCTTAGACAACGTAAAAACTCTGCTCGTTTCCTGTTCGTGCTGCGCAGTCACTAGTTGAAGGACAGCAGCGATTCACATTCAATCTTTTATCCGCTTGTAATACGAATATCGCACGAAACATGTTTGTTTTTACCTGATTACGGTGAAGCCGAAATGAAGGACATTTTGGCATTCAATGTATGTATGTATGTTTGTTCCAACGTAGATAACACTAACGTTAAAATGGCCCGAGTAAAAAAGAACAAATAATTTAAGTACTTAACTTTAACTTTTGATAATTATTGTATATTGTACAATAATAATGAATATTGATATTACCGACTTCTTTTTAAAAGACGGAGGAAAAAAAGGCGGAGTGGCCAGTTTTTCCTTATACAAGATGTTGAAGTTATAAGTTTTTTATCAGTCTTCGACTAGATAATTATAGATAAAGATATAAGTAACTTGATATTATAGCGATATGTTTAACAAATACAAGTTAAACACATACAGTTTAATTAAGCAAATTGTAGGATTGGTTATTTGAAACTGTCGAACTTTTAAAACATCCCCCAATTTTCTGGAAAACAAATCGCGAAAGTATTCGCACATTGAAAATAAAAAAAAGTCAACACAAAAGCGTGATGAGTGATGACCATGATTTTAATGTTTATGGACGAGTCCCCACGATTTGACGATTTTGCTGTTCTTTTTCCTTCTTTCTTCTTAGATTTATTAAAAAAAGGACATGGCATTATGCGTTTTTGACCCGCTTTTTAAAGAGTCCGACCACAAACTGAAATGGGTAGTTAGTCGTTTCGCAGCGCAATTATTCGACCCGCGGTGTGAATCGCCCCAGCACTGTTTTTGAATGGCTCGATTCGGACCGCAATAAAAAACAATTCTTTTGTTGGGTGTGCATAGTACAACCATGCACAAAATAACAGAAAAGTACAAAATAATTTTAGGTTACTTCATTGTGACAAACTGCGATTTCGGTAATGATTGACTCCCAATAAAACGATCATGCCGTGGTTCGGTACATGGTTGTCTTTAGAAACCAGTGGTTTTAAACTTTACCGTTATCAATAATAATAATTTACTTAAAATATTATGATGAAATGGACTTATAAGTTTTATAATAGTACTAAGGCGGGTCAATAAGTCCGTGACTTTTTTTCTAACCTCCTTACTGAAAAAGCAACACTACTCCTGTCAACAGGCATCCGTCAGTTGACTCCTATAAAAATTTGAACTTGCTGCGTCAGTTAGTTTATGTTTTACAGCTATCTTTATCAGACTATCCAGTAACTTAAGGAAACAATGGAAAAAAGTGAATTTCGTGTGTTTATTAAGCATTATTTTTTGCGAAAAAAAACCATTACCGAGACCAAGGCTAAGCTTGATAAATACTATGGGGACTCTGCACCATCGATTTCAATGGTAAAAAAGTGGTTACTGAATTTCGTTGTGGCCGTACAAGCACTGAAGATGCCGAACGTCCTGGACGCCCAGTTGAGGTCTCTACACCCGAAACAATCGAAAAAATTCACGATATGGTGCTGGCCGACCGAAGATTAAAAGTGCAAGAGATTGTGGAAGCCATAGGCATCTCGCATGGCTCAGTGGTTTCAATTTTGAATGATCACTTGGGCATGAGAAAGCTTTCCGCAAGATGGGTGCCGCGTTTGCTCACAGTCGACCACAAACGCAATCGTGTAACAACTTCACAGGAAGGTTTGGCGTTGTTTAATCACAATATGAGGAGTTTTTTAACCGTGGACGAAACATGGATCCATCACAACACACCAGAGACCAAACAACAGTCAAAACAGTGGGTTTCTAAGGGTGAATCGGCGCCAAAGAAGGCCAAGGGGGGTTTGTCAGCCAATAAAGTTATGGCGACTGTTTTTTGGGATGCACGTGGGATAATCCACATTGACTATCTTCAAAAGGGAAGAACAATTAATGGGGAATATTATGCCAACTTATTGGACCGCTTCAATGAGGATTTGAAAACAAAACCGACCTCATTTGGCCAAGAAAAAAGTTCTTTTTCACCAAGACAATGCAAGGGTGCACACATGTGCAGTTGCCATGGCAAAAATTCATGAATTGTGCTATGAATTGCTCCCACATCCACCCTATTCTCAAGATTTGGCTCCGAGTGACTACTTCTTGTTCCCAAACCTGAAAAAATGGCTCGGTGGAAAAAGATTTGACTCCAATGATGAAGTCATCTCGCAAACAAAGGCCTATTTTGAGGACCTCGACAAATCATATTTTTTGGAGGGGATAAAAAAATTGGAGAAGCGTTGGACAAAGTGTATAGAGCTCACGGGGACTACGTTGAAAAATAAAATGATTTATTTATCAAAAAATCTGTGTTTTATTTCAAAAGTCACGGACTTATTGACCCGCCCTCATAGTTTAATTAATTAATTATTATTAAACTATTCCATATAATCAATTTACAAAGTTCAGAAGATCAATAACCCATGACTATCAGAAAAATAACGGCAAGGCGAAAATTGGTAATTTGCTTTGCCGTCCGTTCTTTTTATAAAATATAATATAATAAAGAGAGTAAGTTATAAGTAAATTTTAGATAAGTGTTAAAAGTGTGTGTTTTTGCTATGGATAGTAGATATTTAATATATCTTTATATCACGATTAAATTGTATTTTTTTAATAAAATAATTATTTGGTATTTTTTGTGACCACTCATCTGTTTAAAAAAATTAAATTAAATTAAATACCGTTTATTTCAGGCTTCATAGGCCCATATTATAAATACCTTACAGACTAACATATATATATAATAAACTAACACTAACATTAAACACGTATTGTCTGCGATGTGGGGCGCGAAGTGTTCGGGAGTCGTCCTCTAAATCTTCTGTAGACGACTCCAATCGGCCAGAACTCCTCCTTCTCGAAGGTTGGTAAGTGATGGGTTGGAACTCTCACCACAAAAGAACTAAAGTTCACTTAATGACGAGATTTCAAATGCTCGACCCTCAAGGCGAAGTTTGTTCTGCTCCTGATGTAGCCTACGACCTGCTCGACCGTCGAAGACCAATGCAACCTGGACACGTACAGCGGTGTCGCGGGAGTCTCACACCGCAACAGCTGCTCGGATCGCGTGCGGTTCCGCGATAGTTGCGGATGACAGGTTTGTTCTTCTTCCTCTTGACTTTGATGAACCCGCCATCATAGCACGTTCAGTCCTTTTTAAAAAGAGGACACTCCTTTGAAAGGGCCTCCTTCTACCCTTGTTTTTCGGATGCGGGGGAGGTGGCGGGGGGACGCAAGCTGCAACACTTGCGTAACTTGGCACCGGCTCCTTCGCGGGTGGGGAGCGTGCAGCAGGGGCGGCAGCGACGATGCTCGTTGATCCATCGGATAATGCTGACCGGCTAAACGTGACCACCTGCACGCCTCGACGACGCGTAACGTTTGCTGCATTAGATGACCTACATATTGAATTAACACTTTTTAACTGTTTTAACGTCATTCATTACGTAATTCACTTATGGTAGACTCTGATGCCAGCAATCTACCTCAAACTTCGGTCAGTTCTTCCTTTAGGAACTTGATGTCCTTCAGTAGGCTGACGACGTCGACATGGTCCAGTGTCACCGGTGGCAGCGTATGCAGTCAAAAGCTGGCACTTTATCCGGATCCATCTGCTGCAGCAGGGAGATGATGTCCTGCACGCTTCTTTCGGTTCCATCTTTCCATCGCGATGGCATGTTCGCGCTCTGGCCGACCGTATCTTACAGAAAATGCTTGTCTTCGCAAATCTCCTCGCTGGTGAAGGAATGACTTGCAGATCTGCATTATTCTGACCTCGTCCTTGGTATCGATGGCATGCTGGATAAACGCCAGTAACTCATTGGCCACGAGCGCCATGATCACGCGCAGCTGCAATCAGCTGCGCGATTAACAAAATATTAATTAAATAATTAATATTTGCTGCATGTGTATAACGCGGAGCGCGACCGTTCGCTAGCTCGACACATTACACACACGAAGAAGAGTCATAAATATTGCTAAATATTCTAAAAGAGTAAAGAGTCCTAAATATTCTTAAAAATAATATTTCAATCAGTGGTTCGAATCGACCTTACCAAAAAATATCCGGGGTGATTCACACCCCAAAATTTTGATTCAAAATTGTTAAGCGGTGCGAGTCACATTCAGAAACAGTGCTGAGGCGATTCACACCGTGGTTCAAATCCTCGTGGTGCGAAACGCCTAACGACCCATCGAAAAACTATTAGATGTAAAAATTTCATTCACATTTCATTTTCTGTAATCCTTTAAATTTAGATCCATGAAGAAGTGGAGATAATCAATAAGCTGCTAATCATATTTTATATGAATATTCGTTGTAGTAAGTTAAAATATCACAGTGCTTACCACACCTCCTGCAGTTAACCGACCTATGACGTTGTATTCTAGATGCAATTACGCTTACGTGTAACATAATTTCATCTTCGGTCGCCGTTGGTACCATAGTAAAATTCCCAATAATTATTTAACTAATGAGGATAGAGGCTTCCTTTAAGATTAAATTTAAATTAAAATGGATATAAATTTTAATTCAAATTTAATCTTAAGCTCACTTGCGTCTTATAAATGAAAATTAACACAATATTATTTGCATTATACAAACGACGAAAAAGTAACAAAGAAAATAATCCCACTGTGTCTATTTTTTAATAATAGTTTTCATAGGAAAATCGTATTACTAATATAAATTACAGTCGTCTATTATACCGCGTGTGTAATTATATCGGGTTTGTCGTTGGCGAGTGGCGACGCCGCGCGGCTGAGAGAATTTTCCAAGATCCACGTCACCTGTTAACTAGTACCTAGCAACTGATGCTATTACTGTAGGTAATCTGCACTGAGTTTGTAATAATTAGAATAATTAACAGTACATCTTACAATTGCTACATGCTTATTCACAGTCCAGAAACTGATCGCAGGTATATAAATGAACGTACAGTGATGTTGAGAAGGTTGACTACATCTCCCTTATATTGTTGAAGGAGGCCTATTCGTGTTTCTATGGTTGAATGATTATGTCCTTTTGAGAAAAATATCTGCTACAAGTTCACTAATCCACGGAATAAATCGGAAGGAGCGGTGCGGGGTACGGCGAGGCGGAAGGGGGGGTTGTTCAGTTGTAGGTCGAATGAATCGATTCCCGAGGACTCCGGGCGGTCGGACCGCGAACGTTCATTATGTGAATTAATTATACGTACCCCCATTTTTATCTGGAGGTATTGTACTACGAGGCGGGTCAATAAGTCCGTGACTTTTGGAATAAAACACAGATTTTTTGATAAATAAATCATTTTATTTTTCAACGTAGTCCCCCTTGAGCTCTATACACTTTGTCCAACGCTTCTCCAATTTTTTTATCCCTTCCAAAAAATATGATTTGTCGAGGTCCTCAAAATAGGCCTTTGTTTGCGAGATGACTTCATCATTGGAGTCAAATTTTTTTCCACCGAGCCATTTTTTCAGGTTTGGAAACAAGAAGTAGTCACTCGGAGCCAAATCTGGAGAATAGGGTGGATGTGGGAGCAATTCATAGCCCAATTCATGGATTTTTGCCATGGCAACTGCACATGTGTGCACCCTTGCATTGTCTTGGTGAAAAATAACTTTTTTCTTGGCCAAATGAGGTCGGTTTTTTTTCAAATCCTCATTGAAGCAATAAGTTGGCATAATATTCCCCATTAATTGTTCTTCCCTTTTTAAGATAGTCAATGTGGATTATCCCACGTGCATCCCAAAAAACAGTCGCCATAACTTTATTGGCTGACAAACCCACCTTGGCCTTCTTTGGGGCCGATTCACCCTTAGAAACCCACTGTTTTGACTGTTGTTTGGTCTCTGGTGTGTTGTGATGGATCCATGTTTCGTCCACGGTTAAAAAACTCCTCCATATTGTGATTAAACAACGCCAAACCTTCCTGTGAAGTTGTTACACGATTGCGTTTGTGGTCGACTGTGAGCAAACGCGGCACCCATCTTGCGGAAAGCTTTCTCATGCCCAAGTGATCAGTCAAAATTGAAACCACTGAGCCATGCGAGATGCCTATGGCTTCCACAATCTCTTGCACTTTCAATCTTCGGTCGGCCAACACCATATCGTGAATTTTTTCGATTGTTTCGGGTGTAGAGACCTCAACTGGGCGTCCAGGACGTTCGGCATCTTCAGTGCTTGTACGGCCACAACGAAATTCAGTAAACCACTTTTTTACCATTGAAATCGATGGTGCAGAGTCCCCATAGTATTTATCAAGCTTAGCCTTGGTCTCGGTAATGGTTTTTTTTCGCAAAAAATAATGCTTAATAAGCACACGAAATTCACTTTTTTCAATTGTTTCCTTAAGTTACTGGATAGTCTGATAAAGATAGCTGTAAAACACAAACTAACTGACGCAGCAAGTTCAAATTTTGATAGGAGTCAACTGACAGATGCCTGTTGACAGGAGTAGTGTTTCTTTTTCAGTAAGGAGGTTAGAAATTCAAAAAGTCACGGACTTATTGACCCGCCTTAGTACAAAGTAGCTTCTGTCGACTGTCACCAGTATAGAATTATATAGTATTCGTGACGTTATAGACGTTATAACTGTAAGTTATTCGAGCATAATACGATGTACTCGAATACGAATGATACATACATATCGTATTCAGGCGATTAACTATTATCTTTATTATCTTGTATATATTATATTGTACAAGATGTATTTCTATTATATCTGTATGTAGTATTTCTATGAAAATTAGTGCGCAGGGAGTTTTATTGGAGAAAAATCGATCTAACAAGGTCTTATCTCGGGGAAACTGCGCATTTTAAAGTTGTACATGGTGTTTTTTCAGTCAGTGTCCAAACTTTCAGGAGTGAATATACTCTTGAATATAAACAACTTTTTACTATGGGGTCAACTTTCCTACTTGAAATAAAAATCAGCTGTTTCCAACTAAATGCTATCTATGCCATAGCCCTTTTCAAGGAGTGAATATTCAAGAGTACATTCACTTCTAAAGTTTGGACACTGACTGAAAAAACAACAAGTATAAGTGTTTTTCTTTCGTCGTGAAATAAGAGTGAATTCGATCTATGAATGTCAAATCAGGTAGGCGTCGAATGAAGTAAATAATGCAGTGACACAAAATACGTTACTTTTATTCTTCGTTCATGGGATAGCATTGTCTGTATTAAATAGTCATTTTCCTCATAAATTCCATATTAGAGTAGCTTCACGGGATGTCCATAAAATATGTCCCGAATGGTCACCGCGCAGCTTGTTGCTACGCCAACTTATCCTGTCCGCTATTACGAGACCTGTCCTGTCCTTTTAGAGCCGCTCACTGTTTTGTCTAACTCTTTGTATATCGATGACGACACTATAAGTCGTACTCGTACCTACCTAATATCGGTCCTTCAGCGATCATCGTTTTCCTATGGAAATAACAGACGATGTAAGAAAGAAACGAAACGATCGGTGGTCTGGCTGGAAACTGGTCAAGAGTAGGACTGCCAGACATGCATTTTTATCGGTTTCTAGTTGGCACGCAGCCGTGTATCAAAAAAGTTTTCTTCACACATTTTGGTCAATAAAAAAAATCTGCCAGGCTTTGAATTGCCAGATTGTCGGTTTAATATTAAACTTTTAGTTTAATATTAAACCGACTTATTTTTACGATTAAAACTTTTGTTCCAGTAATCTATAATAAGGAATGCTTGTTCGCGATGACCTCCTTTTTCGACGCCGAGCTCTAGCTCCATGATATGCGTCGTAAAAAAATGAACCTTCCTTTTTATGCTACCATGATTTATATTAGTTATTACTCTGAGATTTATATTACGTAATATTATTAGGTTAGGTCAGTTTGATCGTTTGATCCGTGAGATCTTATTTGGAATTGGAACATGGACAAATTGGAAAGTACTAAAAATTCTTATAACATACTGTGTTATGTAAATATAAAAGTTTGTGACAATGGATGGATGTTTGTGACTCCTTCACGCAAAAACAACTGAACGAATTTTTACGAAACTGATTTTGACGAAATCTGCTATGATGGAGATTAAAACATAGGCTACGTTTTATCCCAAAAAGTACAATGTTGCCGAGGCATGTTGTGAAATGTTTGTAATTTAGAATGTCTTTCCCCGTTAGAGGCTGAACCGATTTAAATGAAAATTGGTATAGTAGCGGTGTAGACCTTGGATTAACACATAGGCTACTGTTTATCTGTAAAAATGTACATCTGAACGAACAAAAAACATTTAATTTAGTTTGTTAGGGCCATGATGCTAAATATGTAGAGTAACTCGAGGGTCGTGGTGACCTCTATTGTCTTAATTTGACGAACTCGAGAGACTTTGCTTACTAGTAGAAGTATAGATATTTCCTAAATGAGTTTTTTTGGCCCGAATACCATTTCACGCGGACGGAGCCGCGGACGCAAGCTACTTTTGAATAACGCGATGACTTACCTCTGACATATCGTCAACACAAACTGCCATCTGTAATCATTCTCGTAGTTCCACTCTCGCGTCCATATAAAGAATAGGGACTATAATAGCGCAGTGACGCTTGGCGTCGCTAGCGCCGAAAATCGGCGGAGTCAACGACCTTCACTGGCCTACATACAGTGATATTTCGGTTCGCCCCACCACGCGTTACGACATTTTTTACTTTTCTATTCTTCGGCGGTGACGTCAGCTTGGCCAATTTGTGTCACTGGATTTACAATTTAATAATTTATTTTGGATCGCGGACGTCATGAAAAATAAAATAATAAGTTTTTCTTCATTGAAAGCTCCATTTCCAACAAATTGCTTCAAGAACCTCCAATAGAATTACCTCTCATTATCAAAAGGTAGAATCTAGACAAGATAATACAACTTATAAGCACCCGAAAGAAGATTTACTAGAATTTCTAGGCAAAGATAAGAATATTCTATATCATGAAGCATTGAGGGAGGTTGATGGAATGAGAAGACACAAAGTCTTCTGTTACGTATCTTCTTCACCATTTTATCCGTCTGTTATGATTTTTGAATGGCCGTAATTACAATAAATATAAAAAAAAATTGTGAAACTCTAGGAGTCACCAAAATAAGTTTTCCACTGGTTTCGGAGAAATGAAGTCCATTCAGGTGCTACATTATCGGAAAATAAATATTATGCAAACTTTCTTTTTGTTTTTGTTTGTTTCTTTCATAGTCTCAAACTGATAATAATGTTATGCAGTGTGCGGAACCACGCCACGGGTTGGTCTGTGTTTATCGCACAAATAATACAAACCCTAGCTAACCTAGCCTTTTCAGTGCTCACACAATATATTTTCAACTTTCCTCATTAATTAATAGATATTATAACACTGCAATCCTAGAGCAATTATTATTATAGGTATTGAATAAACAACAACTACTGATAGAATAATGAAAGTATTAGGTATTTAAAATTATCATTAGTTAGTGTATTTCAAATTATTTAAATTAACTTTGTTATAGAATATTACAGAGTTCATACTTACCTCAATCCTTGTAACGCCATCTAGTGGCTGGATGGTGTAACTTTTTTGTTTGACTAATTGGCGCACCTACCTATATTATTATATTGCACCAATGCCAATAATTATTATGACTATGATTATTGGCATTTAAAATACGTCAAATCATATTCTACTTATATTGTAATCTACTTTTTCGCGTGACTTTGTCCGCGTGGATTGCACCCACGTGGGTTTTGAAAAATCCTTTTTCAATGGATTTCTACATTATAATTATTTTAACTTTTTGCGTACCAATATTCAACGCCATCCGATCAGTTGTTGATATTTCAATATACAAACTTTGGACCTCATTTAACCTCTTTAGGACATTAAAAAAAAACAGTAAAATACGTACATCCTCAATAATTTGTATTTATTACTTCGGATATTCGCTAAGAGCTCCGTGGCCTAGAGGGTAGACCGTTTGATTCGCACTCGAGAGAGTGCAGGTTCGATTCCCAGGTTGAGGCGTGTACCAATGAGACTTTTTCAGATCTCAAGTACATTATAGTGAATCCAACGGTGAAGGAAAACATCGTGAGGAAATCCGCACATGGTTGGCCCAGACGTATTGATCAGTCATTCCTCTGGACTAGGCTTAATTGTTGTGACAATGCCGTATGTGCTTGGGCAACCAGACGACATTTAAAACCAACTGTCCCAGGCACTACAGTATTACAAGAGTGGTTACTTACAACAATCGGTTGGACAATACTATATTAGATCTAGCAACGGATGAAAAGGCTTAAGTTTTTTTTATTACTTCGGATAATAAATTTCTTGGAAATCGGTACAGATTTTAAATATTTGTCATTCAAACTTTTAACCCCTATTTTACACCCTTAGAGGGTGAATTATAATAAAACCTGAAACATATATTTAATGAAATACTTTTATGTGCATGAATCTCAATTTTTTAACAAAATCGGTGCAAATTCAAATTTTCCATACAACTCACACACCATTTCACCCGACTGGGTTATGTTTTTCGCGCGTATCTTGTTAATTAACTGTAAGTAAATAAATAATTTAGCTAATGGCAAAAAAATACAAAAGTAAATAAGAAATTGCCCTTATTCATCTCGACAACACCAGTTGTGAGACAAACAATCGGGTAGGTATTTATAAGTTAGGTATAACTTTTCGTTGTCTGCTAGCTCGGAGCTGACTGGTCTAAAGAGAAAAGATTTGTTTGTTTGTTTGCATTTGCCTCGAAACTACTGGACTGATTTTGATGTAAGTAATTTGACTCGTATATTTAAAGTAGACCACGTTGCAAGACGCAGGCTACACTCTACCGCGGCAAAGTGTACGGTTTCTGCAGGATTTCTTTTTTCGCGTATATGTAGTCAACCGGTCAACCAGTAGCCAGGCTGAACCGAGCCTTATAGGCGCTACTCCCTGCAGCGCTGTGCACGATGCTGACACCGACGTTAGCTGCATATGCCAGCATGTCAGTCCACGCGACGTGGGTCAACGCGACCACTGCAAGCGTTCTGCCTAAGTATTCGTAGCAGTGGCGTGGGGTTCCTATAACTCCATTCCTATCAGTGTCACTTACCACATACCTTTTGAAGACCCTCTTCCGAATCCCTAGAAAGGAGAACCAAGCTCCGCTACAGACTATACGCAGTTCAATGCAGCGCAGCCGCAGCGTGTATTCACGTGTGCAGCGTTGAGCTGCTTTGCTAATACACACGTGTGTCGATGACGCCATTTCGTCCGTGCGCTGCACTGGAGCAGCGCTTTTACTTTTATAAGGTATCAACTTGAAACGAGAGTTAGGCCGCTCGCGCAGCCTTGAACACAGCGGTGTTACGGCGCACGCACGCGGGCACCATCTCAGAGGCGCCTTAGTCACCTATTGACATACTTGCACTCCTGTCAAGCGGTGACTTGACTATGGCACCCGCATGCGCACGCCACACCGCTCGCCGGTTTTTGAGGCAGCGGCCAAACTGAGACAATGTGTACAGACTTGATACATTGTTTTGCTGATTGCCTTATAAAACATCTTCGTAATCAAAAAGGACACATTGATTTTCAAGAAAACTCATACGTTGAATAAATGTTATGTTGAATATACCTGTTGAATAAAAATTGAGAGCGTTAGAATTATTAGGGAAACCCGTCAAACATTGGGACACACTTTTAATTAATATTGTAACGGATATATAATGCAACAATATATGCAAGAAATATATGTAAGAAAAAACTAAATTTCAGATTACACATTGATAATTTTAGGTAAAAACTAAATAAAGACCCTGTAGTGACTTCGAAACCAATTAAATGTTATGTCCCGAATACAGACGTACATACTATTGCATTGACGTCAAATCTCATCTTTTAATAACACTGAACAAAGTGATGTTATTTTGGCAACCGCTATAGTTAAAATATGTGATTAAAACAATAATAATCATATGGTCCGTGCAGTATAAGACAGCGGCAGTACACGTAGTTTTATCACTGAAAAACTAACTTCAAAATTGGGTTTACAAGTTAAAAGCATTGGTAGGTCTCGACAAGTGGGCATCAACAATAAAGAGTCGTATATACGAGTAAGTAAATCTTGTTAAGCAAATATTTCATCTGTTAACGATGGTTTTAATTTTTCGTTTAATTGTTTTAAACACTTACGGATTGTGTCGCGGTGCACTTTCTTTTTCCCGACGTTTCGTTTAATTGTTTTATTTTGCCATTAATTTTTGACAAGATGCCACGTCACCACATAAATATTTTAGTCCTGAATATTCCTACGGGTATCCAATCAGCTGATCCTGACTTTACCTCGCCAAAAGACATATATATTTTGATTGGCGCCGACCATTTCTGGTATATTATTGGGTCACAAAAGACTAGTTTAGGTAAGGGTAAACCGATAATAATTGAAACGAAATTAAGATGGGATGGGATGGGATGGAGGATGGGAAAGGGCCCATATGATTATTTCACTCCAAGTATTTAAAATGTAGTTTAGCTAGTTTGAGTCCTGCACGAAGTATTACACAACGATTTAACTAAATTTGGAAGTTGGAAGATATTGGCCCTGATGTTATTCACAAGAGGAGTTGGAATATGAGGAACGTATATAAGGATTGAGTTCTTGTCAATTGTATTTTTTTTAGGTTTATTATTTTATATGTGTATAAGGCAAGTAAGAAAATAGATTGCTTAATCAAAACATAAATGCTCTCCATCTGAACACCAGATTGTGTTGTGTTATGATCACAACGTGTCGTAACACTTAAAGTTATCAATATAATTGGTATATACTATTATAATATAATCTGGGTGAATCTAAATTTGCTAATTATAATATCCGCTGTGTCGCCGGTCTTGGCGATTCTCCAGCTTATATTTAAATGCAACTGACTTGCCGGTTTCGAAACATGGAACTATTATATACTCAGCGACTGTTTGATGAATTAGTTTGGAAAAGTGATGGAGATGCTGTTGAATTTTTTGATTCACAGTTATCTTTATGCAAAAACTAGTTGTAGGCACTTTCAGTTGAAAAAAAAATTGGTTGTCTGTAAAGTCGGTTTACTGACGATAGTTGAACGTGACAACGTCATAATAATAAATGGGACGCCTCAGAGCGAGGTAACGCCGCATGAGTCATGTTTTTTCGTGCGTGTAGCCGGCTCCATCGAATTATAAGACGTTGACACGTCAAAAAAATTTGTATACACTTAGTTAAGTGTATTCATATTTTTTCAACATCAGCACGCGTAGTAGTATAACCACCGAAATGGTTTCTTTCTACGGAAGAATAAACAAAATTACAGATTGATATAGGAAATCTGTCATTTTGTTCATATTATCTGTCAGTATTTTTATTCTTGTATAGAAAAAACGCATTTGCTAAGCGTGCAGGTAGGCCGTAGGGTAGAGCTTAACATCCTGGACAGAGGACTCCATCTGTCATTTAGCTTTGTTTTAGTCATTTTTTTTGTTATTTAGCCCCAACAGCTTAGGACCAACGACTAACAGACAAATACAGAAACGCTAATCAAAATTAGGAGGCCTTCTATTCGCAGGCTGTCGCTATCTCCGCTAGCCGAAATGACGAGCACAGCATGTGATTTGAGCATCACTTAATTTAACTAAAAGCAAACCCCAAAGCAGCGAAATAAAATATATTTATTGAAAAAAGTTCAAAAGTCATTATAAAAAGAGAAATAAAAAAAATAATACAATTACCATGTTAGTCATCAACGATTGCCTACTTATTCCTGACAGAAAACCAATTCAGAAAGATGGTATTGATAAAATACGTTAAAATGGGACAAATATGGTACACATTGACACATAAATTTAGTACAAAGATGTGGGAATCACACAGAAAACTATGCCAAAATACGAACCTAAAAATAGTATTGGACAGTTTAAAGTAATATTTAATAGTTTGAACGCGGTTCGTCCTTGACCAACATACAGCTCGACTACTCCTATGTACTTATCAGTTAACTAGCTACAATCTAAACTATACCTTATCACAATGATAGTAGTAAGTTAAAATTTTCTTGACAATTGGTTTAAAGACTTCAGCCTTCACTCATAAACTATTTGTTGTAGATTAATAAAGGTCATTTGACCTTTATTAATCTACAACGTAACGTAATGTTAAAATGTAAAAACGATGGCTCTAGTCACTAATGTTGTTTTGAGCAGTGAAAAAATCGATTATGGCCACTAGCGAACCAGCGTTATGGCAGTGAACTGAAAAAATATTGTAAAACTTAAAGAAGCCGTGTATGGCAGGGTTATGCAGGAAATTGCCGTGAAAAAACGCTTGTGTTGTTTTTTGCCAAGTAAGGATTATACTAGAGCCCAAGAGGGTTGGCGATTGTCTCTCATCTGAGGGACAATTCACGTAATTATAGAAATAATTCAATTCGTAGTTGGTTTCAGTGTCAAATGCTATCGCTCTCAATTGGATGCAGTGTGAGTACAATCGCATGCGCTGACACTAGAACCATGTCATGGTTTCACAACCACGGCAGATGGATCAGAAACCATTAGGTACGAGAGCTGGGCTTCTGGAGTTGAGGCGATATACACTTACAATGGGAGCGAACTTTACCAGTCTTATCGCATAAACACGCGACGCAACGCGGCGCTACACTTTTAAAATAGCTAATCAAAATTGAAGTTTATTCACCACACAAAAAGATACACATTTCTTATGACATTAGTTACACACTGCACATACGCTGTGCAGCGCGGTGCAACATGACATTCCAACTCTTACAATGAAACGTGTCTTCTTGTGTAATGTACAAAGTTAAATTTTAAATATCTATCTTAAAAATGCAGCGCCATTTCACGTATCGTTTTCGGTGTGAATTGACCCTAAAACTGAACAAAAACCTCGTCAATACTATGCTCTCTAGTCGGTCAAGGTTCTAAGGTACTATGTGTATAGAAGTAGGCTAGTCATCTTTCGTAAATTTTTCGTGACATTTGCCTAATGTGTGGCGACATCATACAACACAAATTTCACTACGATGAAGATGAAAAGGTTCAAACAATTTAATATTCAATATTATTTTGTCTATTATTAGGTCCTTACATATGAAATCGGCGTTTTGTTGTACTGGCCAATTTGATCTCAAATATATCTTCTTTGATTTGTTTCGAAAACCGTAATTCATGTGTTTTTTCCTCTTTTGGTTTTTTCTTTGTGTCACTTTGTTTACAAAATTATAACTTGACATATTGTATTATTTTTGAGTACGAGTTCCACCGTGGCACCAGTGCTGCAGAAACGGCTCGAAGGATTAATTATGTGTATGGCGGCGGTGTCGCAAAAGAAAACACAGTGCGTTTTTGGGTTCCAATGTTTTCGTTCTGGAAATTTCGACCTGCAGAACAAGCCCCGTGGACGGCCGGAGACGGAGACTAAAGTTGATAATGAAGAATTGTGAAAGCGGATTCATCGCAAACCACGTCCGAGTTAACTGCAGGCTGCGATGTTGCGACAAACTGCTGCGTTACATTACTCAACCAGCACAATAATAAAGGGATTTTAATTCGATCCTTACCTGTGATGATAAGTGGATCCTGTACGATAAACGGAAACGCTCATCGCAGTAGCTGAACCCTGGCGAACCAGCTAAAGCCTGCCCCAAGCGAAAATTGACTCAAAAAAGTTACTTCTGAGCGTTCGGTGGACTAGGGCCGGTGTCGTTCACTACAGCTTTCTTAAATCTGGTCAGACGATTACGGCAGATGTCTATTGCCAGGAACTGCAAATCATGATGGAAAAGCTAGCTGCTAAACAACCGAGGTTGGTCATTCGCTCTAGGCCACTGCTGCTTCAGGACAACGTTAGACCACACACTGCGCAACAGACGGCTACCAAATTAGAGATACTTCAATTGGAATGTCTAAGATATCCACCGTACTCCCTGGACTTTTCTCCAACAGATTACCATTTTTTTCGACATTTGGATAACTTCTTGCTAGGGTTGCTTGTAGGATTTTTTTAGTAAAGGAATCTATGAACTACCTATGGGATGGCAAAAGTGCATAGATAGCAATGGTATTATATATATATATATATAAATTATGATTAAATAAATATATTATGTTTAAAAAATCGTCTTTATGTTCCTCCTTTACAAAACGTCAATTTCATATGTAATGACCTAATATTTTTAAATTAGGTAAGTACTAACAGGGAATTTTCTTCATAAACAAATTAACTGTAATTGTCAATTGTCATAATTTGTTCGTATGATATATACTAATGATATTGCCGTTCTGCAGTACTGGCCATTTCAAATCAAATAATTTTTGTTTGACTAAGAATTCTAATTTTAAATTAATTTATTTTAAAAGTAGTAATAGTAAAGTAGTAATTTGTTTATTGATTAGTGTTATATTTTCATCGCATTTCAATCTTTTTCGTCATCATGGATACGTTAAAAATTCGAGTAATTATGGAATATGAGTACCGTCGTGGCAGCAACGCGGCACAAGCGGCACGCAACATCAACGACGTTTACGGAGCTAACACTACAAACCAACGCACCATCTGTTATTGGTTTACTCGCTTACGTTCTGGAAATTTCGACCTGAAAAATGAACCTCGCGGTCGTCGGAAGACTTTGGTCGACAATGACGAATTAAAGGCGTTTGTGGAAGCTGATGATACACAATCTACGGCTGAATTAGCAGCAGCTTTCGACGTTAGCGTCAAAACAATATTGGTCCATTTGCGTCAAATTGGCAAGGTCAAAAAGCTTGACAAATGGGTGCCCCACGAATTCAATGATCGCCAGCGCGAAGTACGCGTTGAGACGTGCCTTGCACTACTCAACATACACGCAAATGAAGGAATTTTGAACCGCATTGTTACCTGCGATGAAAAATTGATTCTGTTTGATAACCACAAGCGCTCAGCAAGTTGGTTGGATCCTGGTTCAGCACCTAAACAATGCCCTAAACGAAAACTTAAGGTAAGTAAGTGGGTAAGTATGTCACAGCTTCTTACCAAACGGGTTGAGCATTACTGCAGATGTGTACTGTGAAGAACTGAACACAATGATGGAGAAGCTGGCACATCTCCAACCAGCATTGGTCAATCGCTCGTCTCCGCTGGTCCTGCACGACAACGTGCGATCTCATACTGCACAGCAGATGGCCTCCAAGTTACAAGAACTGGGGTTGGAAGCTCTCCGTCATCCGCCCTACTCACCAGACCTTGCGCCGATAGACTACTACTTTTTCCAGAATTTGGATAACTTCGTGGCGGGAAAAAAATTCAATACCCGAGAGGCAGTACAAAATGCCTTTGAACAATTTGTTGCCTCCCGTCCAGCTGATTTTTTTAAGAAGGGCATCAATAAACTGCCACTGCGTTGTCAAAGATGCATTGGTTGCATGGGTGATTACTTCGATTAATACAAATAAAAAATACATGAAAAAAATTCGTTTCAATTTTTTCATACAAAACGGCAATTTCATAGGTTAGGATATGGTTTGTGTAGGACCTAATATAAAAGATGTCCCCACTGACTGACTCACTGACGTATAGACGCTCGCGCAGACGTAACCGCTAATGGTAGAAATGTGAAAATTGGACAGTAGTTTTGATGTACAATGTAGACGCGCACTAAGAAGGGATTTTGAAATATTCCACCCTTAAAGGGGTGAAATAGGTGTTGATAATTTGTATGGAAAATCTTTAATTCTGCACCGATTTCGATGAAAATTTAGATTAGTAATACATTTAATTAATTACGTATTTCAGGGTTTGTTAGAGGCTGTAAAATAAGGCTTGAAAGTTTTAATGAAAAAAAAAACTTATACTTATTTATTATCGGAGCTAATAAAAAAAATTAGTATATTGTTTATAGTTAGGTAGTTCGGATAACGTTTAATTGTGCCACGCAACTATAGTAAGTACAAGATTTAATAAATACAAGTGTCTAATAGCTATTTGCTTACGCGCTTACTATTCCGCGAATCTCACGCTTCGCCACGATTTTCTTTGTTGTGTCTTGTGTCCAATAGATACCAAATGTCTCACTGGCTGACTGTCCAAAGAAAATCTCTGAACACTAAAAAACAAAACGAGCATCGTTGTCCTTGAAGTAAAAGGTTTTTTCATAGAAAGTAAATACACGGGTTAGTAGTAGTGTTCAATAGATTTATTGAACACAAAGACAAGTTAATATAGCATAACAAAGAAACTTATTTTATACAACCACTAAAACTGTGAACTCTATTAAAGTTGAACACAATCATTTCTTATTAAATTAAAAAAAAAAGTTTTTATGCTTACAACATTTTTTATGAGTAACACTGTTTAAATGTAATGATATTATTATGATGTTAAAAGGGCATTTTTAATTTAGCATTCATAAATTCATGAGGGTACATAAGTAATCCTCAACACTCAGACAAAGATCAAATAAGTTTGTAAAGTTTGTTACTTTAAGTAACAAACTTTAACAAGTAAAAAGTAACAAGAATTTGAATAGATTACTAAACTAAGAGCTAAATTAACTCTAAGATAACTTAACTAGTTTTAAGTAAACCTATGAAAGTTATTTGAATATTTAATATTATAATCCTTATGGATATAATTGCATTCTACTTAATTTGCAATGAAATCAGTTAGATTTAGTTAACGTTGCGTGAATCAATTTATTAAATTATTATTATTATAATAATTAAATTTAAAATACTTTTTAACCGACTTCCAAAAAAAGGAGGCGGTTATACGTTCGGCTGTATGTATTTTCTTTTTTTGTATGTTCAACGATAACTCCGCCGTCTGTTGACCGATTTTCAAAATTCTTTTTGGTGTAAAGGGTCGTTTGGTGTAATAAACTTCAAAATTGTTCCGTTTTCACAAAAGTGGTGACCTGATGATGGTATCCATGAGGAATTGAGGGAACTCCTCAAAATTTATATGGACTCTTGACTCCTTATAGATACATGTTTGGGGATTTCGGCGTTGCTTACTGCAAATATAAGCCACTATATTAATTAAAGTAATCATCATCATCACCACCATCATCACACCATAAATCATGACATAATGATGATATAACAGGTACTTCTCATAATATTTTACACCGACACGGATATCTTTAAACATTACTCTGCCGTTTATGGATCGATTTTCAAAATTATTTTTTAAGCTATTGCATAGCTTCTATCGCGGGCCTTGAGCGCTGGGACCGAATCCAGAAATTCCGTAACGAAAAAACCTCACGCTCCCCACTCCGACGGGCACGGAGGTGTGGCTTGAAGGCCGTGCATCGTCTAACGTCGTTTCAGTTCGGCAATCTTCGACACGGCGTTGTGTGCGTGCGATTAGACGTATTGTACGACTCTACGAAACTCGCACGAATCGAGACGAGCTGCTCCAAAATCGGACGAATACATAAGCAGCTGTTTATGAGAAAGTATATAGGTGTATAGGTATTTATGTACAACAGTGAATAGCTGTACTTGTAAAATTTGTGTATAAAGTGTTTTGAATATGAATGAACAAAGTGCATTTATTATTAATGAAGAAAGTCACGAAAAAATAGTGAAAGAAAATGAGTGAGTACTCTATATACGAGTACATACATTTTATTATTATCACAAATGCTTGCTATGCAATAACTTTACCGCGGCAGTCCCCGAGTGCCACACGTCTTTTTTTTTTGATGTATTGGGTATAATCCAAAATTGTTCTCGTTGTCATCGAAGCGGTGACCTGATGATGGCATCGATGAGGAATCGAGGGAACTCCTCGAAATGTATATGGACATATATAGTGATTTTGACTTTTTCAGAAGTAACCCAAGCATATGTTACCAAAAATTAAGATTCTGCATCAAGGTATACCCTGGATCCAAAAGCACTGAACAGAACTCCTCAGTTTTAACAGATACGCGTTTGGAAAATTCGACATTGTTTAAAGAACTGCAAGCAAATGCCATTATGTAACTTACAGTAATCATCACCATTATCTTATAAACACCTACCTAACCACCTAATACCTAATGGAAGCTTGGCGCGTATTTAATTCGTACTGTTATTTAAACAAAAACAATAATTATAAAATAATATTTAAATGTTTGTAAAAATATGTATAAAACTAGATAAATATTTTGTTTTAAATATTATTGTAGTTGTTTTTTGATTTCCGTAGTTAATACAAGGAACGCTTATAGTTTAGCTCTGTCCGTCCGTCCGCCCGTCTGTCCTCCCTTGATAACTTCGGTAATTATGAATATAAATATACAAATATTTGTTTAATCATAGTAAAATAGTTAAATAAATCGTAGTAAAATACGTACATAGTTATTCCTCGTGTCATATGTGATATGATGATGATGATAATAATATATACCTATTACCTATCTTACTTTACAATGTCTACATTTGATGTAAATGTAATTTTAAAAAATCGCTCGCTTGCTTCCAAAAACGGAGGCGGTTATACGTTCGGCTGTATGTATATTTTTATTTTTTTGTATGTTCTACGATTACTCCGCCGTCTGTGGACCGATTTTCAAAATTCTTTTTTGCTGTATAGGGTATAATCCCAAATTGGTTCTTTTGATATCAAGGTCAGATACATGAGGGATCGAAGGAACTCCTCGAAATTTATATGGAGACATACAGTAATTTCGACTTTTTCTGAAGATACCCAAGCTAGCAAAAAGTAAGATTTAGCACCAAAGTATACCCTGGATCAAGAAGTCCTGAACAGAACTCTTGAGTCCTTATAGATACATGTTTGGGGATTTTGGCGTTGTTTAAACAACTGCAAGTATATGCCACTATGTCAATTACAGTAATCATCATCATCACCACCGTCATCACACTATACATCATCACATTATGATAATAATACCTGCTTTTCATAGTATTAAGCATCGATACATATCCTTGAATATTACTCTGCTGTTTGGCGACCCATTTGGAAAATTCGTTTGTTGTTGTAAAGGGTATAGTTCGAAATTGGTCCTTTAAAAACCAAAGTGGAGACCTGATGATGGTATCCATGAGTAATCGAGGAAACTCAAAATTTATAGGGACATCTATAGGGATACCTTTGTGAAGTAAATCAAGCATATGCTATCAAAAAGTAAAATTTCGTGCCAAGGATGCACTTGCTCAGTGCGTACCCTGGATCCAAAAGCACTGAACAGAACTGTACAGAACAGAACTGCAAGCATATGTCATTATGTAACTTACAGTAATCATCATCATTATCTTATAAACAATACCTAATGGAAGCTTGGCGCGTATTCAATTATACATTCAAACGCTTCTTTAAACCTTTCTTAAAATGTGTTATTAAATATGTAATCAATATGACTAAAAAAAGAAAAATATAAGAAAAAAATAGACCTACTTCCAAAGTAAAAATGCAGGTTAAATTTTTATTGTTATTAATCTTATATTTTACACGAGACAATCTCTATATAAATCTCTTTCTCTCACTCTGTCACTCGCGTAACTCTACTGATGATTTTATGACCAGTACCTATATTTTAAATTATTTCGAGATTTCCATAACTAAAAAATAAGCAAAACTTTTGCAGATGACTTACCAATACTATTATAATATTTTAATAAATAGGAACCGGTATTATATTTTTATAACTATCTGGCCCGCTGCGCTCAGCTAATGATTTAAATACAAAGATTAGAATCAGCTAATGATTTTAAACGTGTGAAAACTCTTAGACACGGACAGCATTTAAAATTTAGTTATGTTAACTCCGCTGCTAATTTTATGGCCAGCCATTTCAAAGTTTCCAGCCTTTCAGAAATGAAATATTCGAAAACAATTCATCTCACTCGCTTGGCTCACTCACCATTGTTTACACAAACTCTATAATATCATTAGTGTAGAGTTTGCAGGTTTCGTTATAATGTTTAAAAAAATCGGAATTGGTAAAATATTTAAAAAATGTCTGGCCCACTCCGATTTGCTGATGATTTTAGTGCATTCTTTTCAATGCAATGTATGAAAACTCTTGAATAGGAACGTAGTCTAAAATATAGTTAACACTAGCTTTTTCCCGCGGCTTCTCCCGCATAAATACAGTATCCTATGGGAAGAATATTTAAAATCACTTCGTAAATAAGTCATTATTTCTCGTAACTTTTTAAGGTGTACAATACTGTAGTACATTATTTTGATCTATCTCGTAGGGTTCAGCCGGCGTTTGCAATGTAAGCGCAAAAAATGTGTTTATTTACAACATCACCTCTAAACCTCTAAAATTATCAGTGTTTCTCTACTATAATAATAATATATATATTATTTTTTTACAGGTTTATATATTTTCAGGTTTATATAAGATATAAACCTTCCTGTTGAATCACTCTATCTATTAAAAAAACCCTCATTAAAATCCGTTGCGTAGTTTTAAAGTTCTAAGCATACATAGGGACAATAATTTAGCCTCTCTAAAGTCAGTCTGATTGGCAGCTTGGTATGCATACCTATGTATTGTGGTGGGTTCGAATCCCGGTGAGATAAATATTTTTGTGATTCTTATTATTTCTTTTCTTTTATATTTTTTATATCTATTTTTAATTATTTTATCGTTGTACTAAAACTGAGCAAAATTAGTTCCCCGGGTACTCTTAATAAAAAAGTGTCTACAACGATGATGCTTCAAGCGACGTCAACCACATAGGCATAGAATATAGACAAAACAAAAAAAAAAGCCAATGTTTCTTGTATAAGTGGTGTAACTAGGTACAAAACTGCACATAACCTTGTCTTCTCGCCTACAACGCGCTCGGCTCAATGTGACACACTTACATAATATAACTAGAACACGTACATTCCTCGTTTATAATGGTTAAAATCGTACACATTAGAAGTATATATTATATACGAGGAATGTCGAGGCAAAAACTCTCCTCATGCACGTCATAGCCCATGCTTAGTTTTGAAATCATTGGAAAAAAATACTAATGTGATGTTTGATACGGACTTAAATGGAAAATTTCCGCCGATGGCCTCTCACGGCCGGCCGGCCCGCCGTGAGCGGCGGCGATTGTCTCAAGCGAAACTGTTTTATATTAATGAACATAAAGTTTAAAATGAAGTATATGACAGTTATTATGCTCGCCACTCCGCTGACATTTCGGTGAGAATCGGCCAGTAGGGCGCAATTTAACTGGGCAGCTTATTGTCAATGTGAATATTATCTATCATTTATTTCTTATCACTAATGACAGAAAGAATAAAAGAAAAAATAACAGATGAGGATATATTATATTTCTTATACCGGATCTTAGACCAGTAACACCTCGTTAGATTTGCAATCACGTCTTGAAAATTGTGTTAGTAGGGTATATTAGCACATAAATAATTGTAAAAGCTATATAAACAATAACATAACAATTAAATATGCCAAAAAGAGTGTTTTTGGTTTTTTGTTAATAGATAATAAGCTAATTAATATTTAAGAAATTCGAATAATATCAAGTACTAAATGAGAGCAGGATATTTCCACCTTCACATATACATACTTAATAAGATCAAACTGTAAAAATAAAAAAAAATGCCTATACTTTCTATATCTCGGCTAGATATATAGGTAGTGCATTGATAAGTGATCATGTATACAAAGTACTATCAGGGAATCTAATTCAAAATCAGGTTAACCGCTGTCATAATTTGTTTGTAATATGTTATTAATATGATATGAAACTGACTATATATGTCATTAATATGTATTTAGTCTGCATGCCGTCATTATAATACAAATATATTATGAGAACACCTCTACTAGCTTATAAATTAGATTCCCTGACTGTACATAATATAGAGCAATCAGCAATGTACAAATAGATAAGTACAAAGAAGACGTTATCCTGCTGATATCGTTGGATAAGTCCAACGATATCAGCTTATCACCAGCCTTGACATACTTTTAAATTTTTATTAATACACAGCGATTAGCGACACACACGCCAATTTCGGTGACGGTGGCCGGTTTCGTTGAAACCAGTTACGCAGGAGTTAATTTTACACAAGAGCACTCTCTCTACCTTTACTCTCTTACCCATTGGCATGGATGACAGACACAACTGGCGAGAGATCAGGCCTATAAATTCTGTGGCTTGGCTGTTTCATTCCTACAAGAATAGTGTAACAGAAAAACAGTCAGTAATTTTTGTAACCTTACGCCCAAGCGAATGTAGCGAAATGTCCAGGCCACATATTTTGACTGAGGTGTAGAGTATGTGAAGTTAGGCCTTGTAGAGTTAGGGCGTGTAGAACTCCGAAGCTTGGTTTTACATGAGATCTGATAGCTTTTTGACAGTGCGAGTCGTATGGTATCGTCTTGGCACCACTTTACATGAAATTGTTTTTGGTGGGATAATCCTTTACAAGTTACAACCGATTGCATTCTTCTATAATAGTACCACATTGTAACGGTCTATGACCTCTTGATTGTAAGTCCTTCTTGCGCTCGTGTGGTGATGATAATAATACAGCAGCAATTCTTATACTCTCCATTATTGGTGCTTACCACAGATACGTATTACAATATGTAATGAGATATGCTTAACACAATATATACGTCTACACTATGTATAGCCTTTTGGCCAACTGAAATAAACTAACTCGATAGGCTTTACTTATGACATCTGTCAATGTCAATAATGACATTGACAGTTACATCTTAATGTTGATATATGTAAAAAATAGTACATAAAGGAATCGCATTGTCTTCATCGGCTTTACACTTAACAATTGCGCTCAACAATCGAGCCTATCTTGACAGCTATGATCCGTCTCACGGCACCTATAAGTACTTCAATAGGCTAGATTACCGTTTTCTTCATTGCATAAATAAATAGCTAGTAATACCTATACTTAAATATGAGTAACTTCACAGTACATCACAAGTCAATACTTTCAAAAGTAACAGCGATTTGTATACAAAATTTTGCAAGTATCGTAAAAACGCTCCACGCTAAAGTCGTGCCTAGCTGTGACGTCACGCCTAGGTTAAAGTGTATGAAGTATACGGCCGCAGGAACATATTTGTAAATATCTCCGATATTTGTGCGTTTAAGTTTAAACTTACTATAATGAATGTTTTTGTATATGATGTAAGTAAACTAATAATGTTTTGGTTTTGTTTACTAATTTAGCAAAAAAAAATAAACATTTTTATATTTTTAGATGTATCTCATTTATAAATTACTCATAAAATATTATATTTTTTTACATTTACCAAGTAGTAAAACCTTAATATTTCTGAGTATATTATTGAAACTAAATATTTTAGATGTAGTCATATCCCTATAATAGTGATACGCGGACTATAACTATAAAAAGTACAGGCCCAGGCTATGTGTTAAGATGTCATTGGGGTCAACACGAACTTTGATGTACTGTTCGAGACACTCGAGATATCTGTGCGTGTAACTTGTAAAAAGAAGGTTGTATGCTCTTGAATGTATGCTTGAATGTATGATCAAAATGCCGTTTGTCTGTGACAAACGGCATTTTGCCATTTGTGGAGCAATAACTGTGACCGCCGCCGAGTCTCGACGACGCGCGACGGCATTAGTGCATTGACGCTGTTGACGCGTTAATTGCTGCCGTTGACTGCGGTCGGTGCGTCAGCGCACAGGTGCCGTAGCCCGTGACAGGTGGCTATCCGACGCTATATTGACAGCCGTCGAGACTTGGCGACGGTTTCAGTTGTGTTACAAATAGCGAAGTACCGTTCATCTATAAAATGTTCCGGGGGCTCATCCTTACTTTTATTGTTAGCATTTCATTGGATATAGCCTATTGTGCTGACGATAAGCTAACACGCCTATTGTATACCTATTAATTGACTGTTGTCTAGATTAGGCAATTAAACATAGCCTTTGAATAACATCACAGGTAATTTTGTTAAAAAGTACTAAGTAACAGACAACAGTTATGAGAAAAGGTATTTGACAAAGTTTTTAATTAAGTATCTACATTGCACCCGTGCGAAGACGAGACGGATCGCTAGCCCTACTACTATTATAAATGTGATAGTCTATAAGGATGGCTAGATGGATAGATGGATGTATGAAACTACTGATCGGGTTTTGATCAAATTTGGTATGGTAGTAGTTTGAGCTCTGAATTAACTTAATATTCTACTTTTCATTCCTAAAAAGTACAGCGTTCCCGTGGGATACTGTATTTACGCGAGGGGAGCCACGGGCAAAAGCTAGTAAAATATAAAATGCATATACTGTGATAATCACAATAGTGAGTGAGGACGCTGATTCGAATCTCGCCGAGGGAACAAATAAGTTTTCTGTGTTCCCGGGTCATGGATGTGTATTAAAGATGTGTATAATATAGTAAAAATCTTTAATGTATAGTATAAAAGTATTAAATAAACGTCCAGTTGTCTGTAACACAAGTTCTTTGGATATTTAGGTCTGGGTCAGATTGACGTGGTGTGAAGCGTCCATAGATATTATTAGACTGACGTCAGAAAAAAAATTGGTCCCTGGTGTCGTCGGGTATCCGAATCACCCTCATGTATGTTCCGAATTTTCATAGTTTCCGTGTTATGATTTTTTTTCTGAATTTTTGAGAATTTTCGACCTGACCAACCAAGACCAACCAACTCAAAAATTTCAAAAAAAAAGTAGAAGACTTTTCGAGTTTTTTTTGCAACTGAATTTTCATGAGTTGTTCTTTTGTGTATAAAATAATCAGGTTCATAACTTTGATGAAAGTTAAGGAAATGTTGGGCTAAAATGAAAAATTTACGTTCAGTGACTTACTCGTATGAATGAAATTTTCAACTTTAAATAAAAATCGAAATAGGTGACTTCCTCTTCTTCGTAAGAAGCCATTCTTAATAGGCCTCAAAAATGCGCTAGTAATCTGTTAATTAGTTTCCAGCATTCTCTATCATTGATTAAACTTTAGTAATTTTAAGAATCTTTCACCTCGCTGTCTTTGAAGGCCGATTTTAGCCAAAGTAGCTCATTATATTACTTTTTTAATAACTATCAGAGGTGAGAGACTACGCGCACTGCGCACGTACATAATATCAAGGTGCATACTCAAGATGCATTGTCAAATCTATCCCCTAAGCATTTATGTAGTTACGGCCAGGCTGGGCTGTAAAATGACACAGTTTGTGCTATGTATTCAATTTGATGCACATCCGATCAGGGATACAGTAATACTGAGCGACTTTGAACCTTACAACACTAGAATACTAGACAAATTGCCGTGTACGCACACAAGCTATAGTTGGCAAGTTTAAAATAGGTTAAACAGTAAATTGCGTTTGATTGAAATGCTCCAGATTTTGCCCTGTCCGTCACATTGTCAATTATGTGGCCATCTACTGAACCGAGTACATGGTGATGAAAAACATATATTAAAATCGAACATTCTAGCCCATTAGTTCGGAAAACTAATGGAAATTCACCATACTCTTCGGAATTTTCCACTACACACGACTCCCACGATTAACACGTCAAGCGCGAGGCCATTTTCAAAAGACATGCTGACAGTACGTTTGATACCTATGACAACTCGTAACCATGCTTAACTGTTATAGTGCTTATGAGACCTAAAATATCTCCTAAAAATATTTCTAAAAGTAAGCATGACTCGTTCAAAAAATAAGATATGAGCATGAAACTTCTGTAGATTATAAATCGTCGATTACTCTATATATACTAAGGCGGGTCAATAAGTCCGTGACTTTTTGAATTTCTAACCTCCTTACTGAAAAAGCAACACTACTCCTGTCAACAGGCATCTGTCAGTTGACTCCCATCAAAATTTGAACTTGCTGCGTCAGTTAGTTTGTATTTTACAGCTATCTTTATCAGACTATCCAGTAACTTAAGGAAACAATGGAAAAAAGTGAATTTCGTGTGCTTATTAAGCATTATTTTTTGCGAAAAAAAACCATTACCGAGACCAAGGCTAAGCTTGATAAATACTATGGGGACTATGCACCATCGATTTCAATGGTAAAAAAGTGGTTTACTGAATTTCGTTGTGGCCTTACAAGCACTGAAGATGCCGAACGTCCTGGACGCCCAGTTGAGGTCTCTACACCCGAAACAATCGAAAAAATTCACGATATGGTGTTGGCCGAAAGAAGATTGAAAGTGCAAAAGATTGTGGAAGCCATAGGCATCTCGCATGGCTCAGTGGTTTCAATTTTGAATGATCACTTGGGCATGAGAAAGCTTTCCGCAAGATGGGTGCCGCGTTTGCTCACAGTCGACCACAAACGCAATCGTGTAACAACTTCACAGGAAGGTTTGGCGTTGTTTAATCACAATATGGAGGAGTTTTTTAACCGTGGATGAAACATGGATCCATCACAATACACCAGAGACCAAACAACAGTCAAAACAGTGTGTTTCTAAGGGTGAATCGGCGCCAAAGAAGGCCAAGATGGGTTTGTCAGCCAATAAAGTTATGGCGACTGTTTTTTGGGATGCACGTGGGATAATCCACATTGACTATCTTCAAAAGGGAAGAACAATTAATGGGGAATATTATGCCAACTTATTGGACCGCTTCAATGAGGATTTGAAACAAAACCGACCTCATTTGGCCAAGAAAAAAGTTCTTTTTCACTAAGACAATGCAAGGGTGCACACATGTGCAGTTGCCATGGCAAAAATCCATGAATTTGGCAATGAATTGCTCCCACATCCACCCTATTCTCAAGATTTGGCTCCGAGTGACTACTTATTGTTCCCAAACCTGAAAAAATGGCTCGGTGGAAAAAGATTTGACTCCAATGATGAAGTCATCTCGCAAACAAAGGCCTATTTTGAGGACCTCGACAAATCATATTTTTTGGAAGGGATAAAAAATTGGAGAAGCGTTGGACAAAGTGTATAGAGCTCAAGGGGGACTACGTTGAAAAATAAAATGATTTATTTATCAAAAAATCTGTGTTTTATTCCAAAAGTCACGGACTTATTGACCCGCCCTCGTAGGTAGCTTAGTACGCAAATATGACAAAGGGATTAAGAGAAAATACTGAAATTATTTTTAAACAAAAAATTAAAACCGACCACCAAAGTAAAAATGCACAAAAAGTATAAAATAAACCTTACTTTCTAAATAATTCCCCTTTTGAATTCGGCTAATATGTTAACTATTTATCTATTCAATCTTCATAATTTTGAAGTCGGTACCAGCCCGAACAATATCCTGATAAAACAATATTTATAAAATAGAACCCACGTTCAAGTTAGCTGGTACGACTTCAAAATCGTCATCGGTCCGGATGATAAATAAAGGACTCAGGAGTTATGTTCAGTACCTTTGGATCCAGAGTATACCTTGGTACAAAAGCTTACTTTCTAGTAACATATTATGCTTATATTACTTCAAAAAAAGGCTAAATCACGATATGTCTCCGTATAAATTTCAAACAGTTCCTTCGATTCGTCATGGATCCCATCCTCAGGTCATCACTTTGATGACTAAGGGACAAATTTAGAATTGTAACCTTTACAACAACAGAAAAAAATTGCAAATAAGTTCACAAATGGCACAGTAATGTTTAAAGATATCAGTGTCGGTGTAAAATACTACGAGAAGTACCTATTATATCATCATAATGTGATAATATATGGTGTGATGATGGTGGTGATGATGATGATTACTGTAATTGATATAGTGGTATATGCTTGCAGTTCTTTAAACAACGCCGAAATTCCCAAATATGTATCTATAAGGAGTCAGGAGTTCTGTTCAGTACTTATGGATCCAGGGTATACCTTGGTGCAAAATCTACCTTATTGGTAGCATATGCTTGGATTACTTCAGAAAATGTTGAGATCACCACATGTGACCATATAAATTTCGAGGTAAAAATACATAAAAATTCCCTCGATCCCTCATGGATCCCATCATTAGGTCACCACTTTGATGTCAAAAGAACCAATTTAAGATCCTTTACGTCAAAAAAATTTTTAGAAAATTGGTCAACAGATGACGGAGTAATCGTTGAGAGTACTCGGTTCGGTAGTTATACGTTCGGCTGTATATACAGCCTACCTCCTTTTTTTTGGAATTTCTAATTTTTTAAAAAATTTAAGTAGATTTATTGAAGTAGATACAATAGAACTTTTAACTAACGTAAATTATTTACTTAAAAAAAGTGTTTTTCATTGAAGAAAACTAAACACATTGATTGGTTGCATTGCATGCAATATGTCATTTATATTCGTTTAGTTTTCTTGGATGCCTGTGCGCTATCCAGTATAAGGCTTAATTTATTATCCACTCTTCATTCTTTGCGTTTGCGAGGTCTCCGATTTCGGAGATATAGTAGATCTCTCTTCGTGAGTGAATGTAACAGTGTATGTAATCTAATCACTAGGTACGTTAGGGTCCCCTTCGATCTCTATTTTTTTTGTCTTTACCTTTAAATCAAATTTGAATCAAGAAGCGTGTATGTATATATTTGACTCAGTCACATGCACAGAAATACATACATTACGCACAGAGGGATAAAACACGATTTTTGGCATCGCACTGGCTGAAAGTCTCGCAAGTGATCCTTTGGATCCCCAAACGCACTGAACGTGTTAAAATTAATATTTAATTATGAACATAATTATAGGCTCGAGTGAACTACGAAAATAGGAGATGAAAGTTTAAAGATCGTTTATCCATCATTCCGCTCCAATTTAAATATTAAAAATATCCATTATACTTACGTTAAAACACATATTATTCTTATAATAATATATAATGTCACGACTTGTCTAAAGAGGGTTCCGTAACTATCAATGCGCAATAGGTTTTATTTGAATTACTTACTTCAAAAGTTATGGTCCGATTTAGCCCAAAATAATTTTCCTAAAGAGTTTTTAGAATGATCTATCAGCATGGAGACTAACAATTTTCTATCTACTATAGTTAAGAAATGCCATGGCCCGCCAACTTATAAGCCATTTTGGAGGCCGATGACTCAAAAATAATTGACTTTGTAAAAAACGTCATGCACGTAACCTTGCCTTTATTTTAAAATATCTATTCAACGATATCCCACACGATGGGGTAGGTATTAAATAATATTTTTCATCCCCACTTCACATGTATGGAGAGCCACCTCTAAAATATACAATTATTATTATTATATGATGGCAAAACTGAGATTTATACACATCCATTTATATTCATAATATTATAGAAGCTATAAACGCGGACAGACGGACGGAGAGAGCGAAACTATAAGGGTTCCTTGAATATTACAGAACCCTAATAACCTAATCACGAGGATGTCAGGACATGTCTAAGGAGGGTATCATAACTATCAATAGACAATAGGTTTTCTATAAATTACTTCAAAAGTTATTGTCCGATTACGCTCAAAATAATTTTCCTAAAGAGTTTTAACACGATTTTTAGTATGGAAACTTACAAGTTTTTTATCTCCTATAGTTTAGAAATATAATAATAATATAATAATATCTATGGACGCTTCACACCACGTCAGTCTGGTCGTGGAATGATGTAGTGTATGTATTATATATTATTACATATTTTATTGTATGTACATATATAAAATTCAATGACCAACATATAAACGACTTTGGTAGCCGATTACTCAAATTGGTTGACTTTGTAAAAAATCATGTATGAAACCCTGACATTATTCAAATTCGACGATACTCCAAACGATGGGGAAGACTGAAAGAATACTTTTTCATCCCCACTTCACATGTACTCAAGTTCCTGGAGTATTACGTAACCTTAAAAAACACGCCCCCGCGCGGTGTTTTGCGCTATTTGATCATCATCAATGTTTAATTTGACGTATAATAATTGCGTAAACTGCTGTTTCAATTCGGCGCATTTTGGTTCATTTGCAAATATTCCAGCTTAAATCCATTCTCTAAATAATTTCGGGCATCGATAGCTAGGGCCTAGAATATTCAATTTTCAATAAACATTTCCATATGCCTTCACTGCGAGTCGGAAATAGCAATATAATGTTTCTATTTTGCGTACAAAACTTGATTTTGCTATTATAGTCACATGCCCATTAGTAGTTCTCGTTGGGAAACAAAGGGAATGCCAACTTTTAAAGTAATTTAAAGAAAATCTTTTGCGCTTTGATAGCTACGGAACCGTTTACCCATCTAGACGTGTCCTGATATACCCGTGGTTATATTAATTTATACTAATTGAGTGCTTGTTAATACAATTTATAATCTGCACCCCCGTACAGCATACCGCTGCTACCGCAGCATCTTGGATTCTGCAGCATCGCTCTGGAACTCGTTTACAATGAGAGTGGACGTGTCAAAATAATGGTTTTACTGAAAGTATAGGAATGGTACATGACACACATGAATAACATGATATTAAAGAAAATCTGGAGTTCAAGCTAAGAGTAGCTACCTAACTTACCTGGTATTTGCTAACTTCAAACTGCAGATAATATAATATATTCAGAGTCGAGTAGAGAATATATTCAGGTGGAGGCAACCTACCCAAGTATTTGTATAACGTTTTTCGTGAGGTTATCAGGTCGTAAAAAAGATTGCAAATTCGGAATGATGATCCTCTTTACTCCTATATCATTTAAGTAGTTAATTACCCGACTACGGCGAAGCCAAAAGGAAGGGAGGGTAATCATTTTGGCAGTCTATGTATGTATGTATGAATGAATTAACAAATTAATATTCTTTATTGCGTTCACACTGTACAAGGAAACCTAAAATTAGAATAACTTAACTACTAAGTACAAACACAAAGGACGGCTTTATTCTTATTCAGCAATTTCTTCCAAGCAGGAAACTATCTGTATGTTCCATGGTATCGCCTAAACTACTGTTTTGATTTTAATTAATGAGGTGTCAATAGATTAGTAATTATAATGTCCCGGGTAACAGGCTACATAATTTACGTAGTCGGGTTGTAATTTTTAACTTTTGATATTATTATTCTAATAATTATTACCGACCATAAGAAGGAAGGATATTTTATTATATTTCATTGCATTAACGTTGCAAGGACATATTTATCAACACTGCATACTCTTAGCACTTGTTACAAATGATTATTATCAGCAGACAATTGTAGGAAATAGATAAGTTGTTCTTTGTCGTGTCATAAAAAATGCGATAAAATGAAGGAGTAAGTATAAAAGATTATATAATTTACAACAAGGTTTGCTTGAGTTTTCCCAATCTCAATTATTAGTTTTAGAAAATAATTATACTTTTGCCCGCGGCTCGGCCCGCGTGGAATAATGTACGTTGCAATTTATTTTTCATTAACAACATTTTGAAAAGCAAATTTGCAAAGAAATCCGCCCGCTTGGTATTTAATGTATGACTATGCTCTGTTCAGAACCAATTCATAGTAAGGAAGGAAGTCGGTTAAAAATATTTACATTCAACGAAATTAATGTGTAGTATTGTAAATATTACAAATTAAAAATTGGTAGCATTATTTTATATTTGTATTTCTGTGCATCTGAGCAGAACATATTCACAACATATATATAATAATATACGTATATATATATATACGTATATTATTATATACTAGATGGGTTAATAACACAGTTACGAATGTTACTGAGTGAGCGAGAGTGAGTATCACTACATAGTATAAAACAAAGTCGCTTTTCTGTCTATCCCTATGTATGCTGCTTATGCTAGATCTTTAAAACTACGCAACGGATTTTGATGCGGGTTGTTTTTAATAGATACAGTGATTCAAGACGAAAGTTTATATGTATATAACATGCATAGAGAAAGTAGAGAAACACCGATAATTTTAGGCTTAGGTTTATTATATCGTATATAAATACATTTTTTGCGCTTACTTTGCAAACGCTGGCTGAATCTTATGAGAAAGCTCAAAATAATGTACTACAGTATTGTACACCTTAAAAAGGTCTACAAGAAACTCCGTGATGGTGTATATCTATCTCTTAGGGATAGCCCACAATAAACATTTTTTATCCTTTACTTTTTACGAGAAATAATGGTTTATTTACGAAGCGATTTTAAGCAATACAGCTTTAATCCTCCATCCAAATATGCACCCTAAATACATTGTGTATTTAATATAGATCAATATGTCCCTTTTACAGCATGTAATTTATTTAAATATTTTCGAAGATAATACAGATTTAAAATGCAGGGCCTGCGTCGAAGGCCACGCTTCGTCCTATAGCACCGATTAGCAGCGATAGCACGCGTTTATCGGAGCTCTCTAGCGAGGAGAATAACAATCCTATAATATTATATAAATGTGAAAGTTTGTGAGGATGGATGGATGTTTTTTACCCTTTCACGCAAAAACTACTGAACGGATTTCGATGAAAATTGGTATGGTAGTAGTAATTAGGCTCTGGATTAAAACACAGGCTACGTTTTATCCCGAAAAAGTACTCAAGCGCTATATATTCAATATTGTATACAGAAGTATATTGCATTGAGTTGTGAGCAGGGTTATTTGCTGAAAAAGTTTTTTTTCCAAGAACACTATTCCACGCGGGCGAAGCCGCGGGCAAAATCTAATTTTATATATTTTGGTATTTGTAGTTTAATGCTCAGGCAATATTGACTGAAAAGACAGGTTTTATAAGACTTGAATTAATTTTTTTTACTATATTAATGTAATAAAACGAAATATACAATATGAATTTTATAGAAAAACGAAAAAAGTCTGTTTAATAGACAAACCAAAACTCGTGTCATTGTTCACGTTTCTGGCATTAAAGTTTAAACATAACATTGCCTAGCCCTGAACCAAATCCTGGAACTGCACCTGCCCCTAACATTACGCGGTAGTCTAATACAACACAACACGAGTCCACGTAAGCCTAGTGTGACATCTCTGTTAAATGTGGGCTACACCTCCTCATATAGACCGAGGCGAGGGCGTTACTGGTGGATGATGATGATGAATTAGAGACAATGAAAGTTAAACTAAAAATATTTAATTTCCATATAACTCCGTGGCATTGTGGGTAGACCGTTTGATTCGCACTCGAGAGAGTGCAGGTTCAATTCCCAGGTTGTGGCGTGTACCACTGAGACTTTTTCAGATCTCAAGTACATTATACGGACGCTCTAACGGTGAAGGAAAACATCGTGAGGAAATCCGCACATGGTCTGCCCCAGACGTAATGACCAGTCATTCCTCCGGACTAGGCTGACTATGTTGTGAGAATGCCTTTGTGTTTGGGCAGCCATACGCCATTTATGAACCAACTGTCCCAGGCACTACAGTATTTCAAGAGTAGTTACTTCACTTGGAGAATACTGTATAAATCATCCAATAACGGATGAAAAGGCCTAAATTTTTTACTAAATAACACAGAATTGTCCCACATGATGCCTACCAGTGGTTCGGAAACTAGCCCGGCGAGCAGAACCACTGTACTTTGTAGTATTGAAACGGAAATTGCACTGAGGAGAATCCTTCTGTCAATCGTATCTATTAAGTAGGTATATTAAGATGACGCATGAGTGATATTGGTTGCGGGGATGGCTATTTTTCTCACCAATTACCAAAGCTAATCTAAACATATAATAGATTTGTCACTGGTCGCTGTCTGTACATGGAAGATAAAGAAGATATACTAATACAGGTGGGCTTTATGAACGGTAGAGAACCCAAAACAATGATTTTTAGAATCTTTGTTTATTGTCTGTACGTTTGTACGCGCTAATAGCAGAATCTACTGAACGGATTTTGATGAAATTCGGTATGGTAGTAGTTTAGACTCTGGATTAACACGGCAAAAAGTACGGTTCTTCAAGATTTCTTTGTCGCGTACGAAGTCGCGGCTAATATCTGGACTATACTAATGTTATAAAGAGGTAAAGTTTGTTTCATTGTGAGTTTGTGGCTTACCGAGAATGTGAGGGGTAATCTCTGGATCTACTTCAACCCATTTTTAAAATTATTTTACCAATAGAAAGCCACATTATTTGTGAGTGTCATAGGCTATAGCCTATTAACCTGAAAATGTAAATAAAAAAATGATAAGTCTTTACCGAGGTAGTCGGATTTGGAAATAAATAAATAAAAAAAACGAGCGAACGAAATTGTTTTTGTGAAACGACGAGAGGGGAGATGAGCTCGATAGAGTTCTAGAGAGTTTTAGAGTTTGATAGTGCCTGCAAAAAATATAAATAGCATTTGCCCGCGGCTTCGCCCGCGTGAAATTGAGTTTTAAACGGTATCTTTATAATAATTTAAAACTTTACTCCCCTATTTTACTTTCTTAGAGGCTGAATATTGAAAAACGCTAAAATACGTAACTCATTATTGTTTCGTACTCAATTCATACAAACTTTCATGCGAATATGTCCAAGGAATAAAAAAAAAAAACATTCAAACTTTTATCCCCTATTTGGGGATTTAGATTATATTTTAACCTTGGGGGGTTGAATTTTGAAAAATCCTTCCTTAGTGGATGGTTTCGTCAAATGTTCTAATACGTGTGTCATATTTCAAATTTTCACACTTTTTTGAGAGGTTAAAGATTGGGACTATATGATCCGAAATCCGGAAGGCCGGAGACAATTCAGAGCGCTAAAAACAGAATTCTGCGCTAATACAATAGAGCTGGCAATCGAACACACAAGTGTCGAGTCAAATGTCATGACATTATGACAGTTTGACCACTTTGATTTTCAGCAATTAGCGCAGAGTTCTGTTTTCAATGCTCTGAATTTACCCCGGCCTACCGGATTCCGGGCAATATTACCCAGTCCACGCGGTCGGGTTTACTAGCTTGCTAATCAAATTTAATGCAGGCATTCGACCGCTTAGACTTTAGTTTAGCTACAGCATAAGACAATTGGGCAATGTTTATAACACAAAATAATTAATCAAAAAGACCTACATTAATAAACAGAGATTCCCATTTTACCAACAACCAGTAGCGGTTTAAGTTTCCAAAATCAATTTAAAAGTAGATTTTTTTTATACCTGCTATAGAATCAAATACTATAATATAGCATTTTATATGTTAGTCTTAATATTGATAATATATTGATTGATAGTCGATTATATTGATATAACAAACATTTAATTTTAAGAGGAACAAACCAAAAGGCATTGGTGAAAACCGCATTAAAGTCGGTTATGCCGTTTCTGAGATTAGCGTGCACAAACATAGAGACAAACAGGCAAAAATTTTAATAATTATTGTTTTGGGTTACCCCTGTGGCCCCATCATCAATGCGTCAACTTAATAGAATTCTATTATTATTATCAATCCTATGCCATCCAGTGGGCAAGTTAGTGATGATGATGAGATAGAGTACTCTGTAGGATTGGAACGGAAAATCGTATTGTCAACGTGAGCGTCTGTTCAATTCATCAATGCTTTTATTCAGATTATTGAGTAAATTGGTTTAGTCCTTCAGGTCAATTAACTGAAATATTTTAGCACTGTTTTTCACCTGCTGTCACCGACTACGGCGAAGCCAAAAGAAAGGGTAATGAGTAATGATATTTATATATGTAAGTATGTACGTTTTGGGCTATATAATTTGCGTAGTCGGGTTATAGTTTTTATCTTTTGATTATTTCAGTCATACATATGTATGACTGATATAATCAAAAGTTAAAAACTATACAGGGTCATACATAGTGCATATTATAGTAAATACGGTTTAAAACTGAAATTGTGTCGTTTGATTCGTTTCCCAGCCAAGCAGGTAGTAGGTATTTAATGTACGTAACAAAAATCCTTTACCATCAATAGAAGCATAGTGTTGATAGACTTCATAGTAATGATGTGGTAATGAGCGTGTAATTAAGTAACAGTGCGGCGATAGTTCCAGAAGACACACACATACGCGTACACACATAACGTCAGCCTTACGTCACCGCATAGTACACACATGTAGCCATTGTGTAGGTATAATTGTATACAGGGTTATGTTTAGGGTTACCAGAGATAATTTACTTAGAAAATAGGGTTTATTATGGTCAATTCATACTAGAGTCGAAGCGCAGCGAGCGGAATTCTGAAATATGATACAGCTAATTCACACTTGTGTCCAAAACGTAAAACATATTTTATTATTCATTCTGAGATAAAGAGAAGACGCAAAAATTCACGGTGTACTGACCGACGTTACTTTTTAACTGACTTCCAAAAAAGGAGGTGGTTATATATATAGCCAACTTAAACGTGAGTTCTATAACATTGTTGTATCAAGATTCAGGTATTATTCATAGTAAACATTTAAGAGTATCAAAATTTATTCATCGTTTTTAGATTTTTTCTCGCAATTTTTCTCACCGTTTAAACAGACCCCGAACTTACACAATTATTTCAAGTCAAATCAGCACCGTCGTTAACTAGTTTCGGCGAGGAATTGAAACTACATACGTTATAAAAACCAAAATAAAAACATTTATATTTAAGAAATATTGTATTTTGTCATATATAGTCAAAAGCTGACTGCCAGACAATACTTTTGCCCTAATATCTCATATTTCTTTCCAATCTTCCAATAGACTTTGACAACCCTATTATATTAGTTATGGTGACCATGCCTCTCGCTGCGCCAAGGTCCCTCCGACTTCCTCATTCATGTTATCCTACTCATTTGAAATGCTTATTCAATACGGTTTTTTACTGATAACTCTTAAGATTCACTGTTAGCGTGATTGTGACATAAGTCACGCAATTCTCAAATGTTATGACCGTAGGAGCGTGGGAGCACAAATCCCTGACCTCAAAGACAGCGAGAATTTTTTCATAAAACTTTCAGGAAAAATCAGAAAAATGAAAATCTCATCAGTTATTAATTCATCACAATATAATATCAAAGCTTACACTTAGGAACATGTTCTGAATACTATAATCAAACCGTAGGTATATACCGTCTATAATTAACTCTGTTTTCCGAATAGACCGGTGCATATTACAGATCCTCAATTCTCCTGACTCCTTATAGATACATGTTTGGGGATTTCGGCGTTGCTTAAAGAACTGCAAGCATATGCCACGACGTCAATTAAAATAATCATCATCATAACCACATAATGGTGATATAACAGGTACTTCTCATAATATTTTACACCGACACGGATATCTTTGAACATTACTCTGCCGTTTATGGACCGATTTTCAAAATTCTTTTTTTGATGTATTGGGTATAATCCGAAATTGATCTCGTTGTCACCAAAGCGGTGACCTGATGATGGCATCCATGAGGAATCGAGGAAACGCCTCGAAATTTATATGGAAATTTATAGTGATTTTGACTTTTTGATAAGTAATCCAAGCATATTATGCTACCAAAAGTAAGATTCTGCACCAAGGTATACCCTGGATCCAAAAGCACTGAACATAACTTCACAGAAGAACAGTCTTTAAAGATACGCGTTTGGAAATTTCGGCATTGTTGAAAGAACTGCGAGCATACCTATGCCACGATTTAACTTACAGTAATTATCATCATCATCATCTTATTTACAATACCTAATGGAAGCTTGGCGCGTATTCAATTAAACATTCGATCGTTTATTTTAAACGTTCTTAAAATGTGTTAATATTAATTTAACAAATATCACTAAAAAGGGAAAAATTATTATTATTTATAAACAAAAAATTAAACCGTCTTCCAAAGTAAAAATGCACAATAAATTATAAAATAAAACTTATTTTCTAAATAATTCCCCTTTAAAATTTTGCTGAAATTTTAACTAAATATTTCTCTACTCAATCTTTAAAATTTTGAAGTCGGTTCCAGCCAACTTGAAAGTGTTCGGGCTGGTACCGACTTCGAAATTATGAAGATTGAGTAGAAAAATAGTTAAAATTTCAGCCAAATTTAAAAAAGGAATTATTAAGAAAACGAGTTTTATTTCATACTTTTTTGTGCATTTTTACTTTGGAAGTCGGTTTAATTTTTTGTTTAAAAAAATACTTTGATTGTGTGACAAGTGAAGCGACTTGTTATCGTAAACTGATTTTATGACGTTTAGATCAATCAGGAGGCGTTCCACGTTTAGGAGAATACCGGTTTGGCAGTTCCAGCGTGTCGGGACTTGATTGTAATTGTATTATTGCACGATTTATTCAGCAGAATTGACCGTCTTAAATTTGTTATCGAGACATTGAACACCGATCAACCCGACTAATATTAGTTGGGTTGATCGGTTACTACTTAGTTATACTAATAAAGTTTTTCAAGTTTGAATATCTTAAACTTTTTTAAAATTTCAGTATTACTGCTTTCTACTTTCAGTTTCTTTTTACCCGGCTACGGCGAAGCCAAATGGAAGGGTAATGATTTTGGCAGTCTATCTATGTATGAATGTATGTTTTTTCCACCGTAGCGCCTAAACTACTAGTCAATAGATTCGTAATAATAGCCCAGGTAACACTATACAATTTGCGTAGTCGGGTTATAGTTTTTTATAAAATTTTTAGTGGTTAAGTAAATTTTAAATTTGTGATCTTCAGCATGTGTGAGTATAGAGTTCACAAGACCATGAAGGTGATAACAAATTATTTTTAAACAAAAAATTAAAACCGGCTTCCAAAGTAAAAATGCACAAAAAAGTATGAAATCATTTTAATTTTCTTAATAATTCCCCTTTAAATTCGGCTAAAATTTTAACTATTTCTCTATTCAATCTTCATATTTTTGAAGTCGCGTCAGTTCCAGCCCAAACAATATCCTGTTAAAAACAATATTTTATAAAACTCACGTTCAATTGCTGGTACCGACTTTAAAAGAGGAGTTATTTACAAAATAGGAATTATTTCACACTTTTTCGTGCATTTTACTTTTGAAGTTGGTTTTAATTTTTTGTTGAAAAAAAAAAAATTATCCCTTAATCCGGTATTCTAACTCTCGGCAAAACAAACTCAAGCATTATTTTATGCCGGTTGTCTCAGAGGCCGTGGTATTTCCCTAAGTAAGCATTACCGATCTGTGGACCTAATGAAAAATCGCTAGTGATGATAATAATTAGACACGATATTATTAAATAATTATCTTATACTTTAAATGAGACAATCTTGTATATATATCTGTTTTTTCTTTCGCCGTGATATAATATGTCAATAATTTCGAGTCTATTATGGCAGCCCCATTGGCTGTTGGTATATATCATTTTGCGTTGGTCGGAATCTCGTAATGTGTGAGGTTCGTACCCCGTTAATATATTTTTTGATTTTTTTTTAATCCACTATATAATAATCCAAGCAAAGCTCGTTTACCCGGGTACTTATTATCTATAGTAGTAGTCGGCGGATAAAATGTAGCTGTAAGCATTAAACATAATATTATAGTGATGATGATGATCATGAATATAATTTTGGCAATAGCAAAATTTCAAAGACATATTGATGTACAAAACTATGAGGAGTACATCTTATGTCACCATAATAATGTGTTGGTGTATCGTGAGAAGATGGTGGCGATGATGATTACTATAAGTGCCATAATAGCATATGCTTATAGTTCTTTAAAAAATGCCGAAATTTCTAAACATGTAACTTTGAAGATTAAGGAATTCTGTTTTGCTGCTTTTGGATCTATAGTATACCTTGGCACAACATTTTACTTTTTGGTAGCATATGCTTGAGTTACTTCAATAAAAGTCGAAATCACTATAAATGTCATTATAAATTTCGAGGAGTTCCATCGATTCCTCATGGATCCCATCATTAGGTCATAATTTGGGATTATACACTTAACAGAAAAAAAAGAATTTTGAAAATAACACACATACATAGACAAGACAAACTTATAACACCCTTGTGTTTGCGTCGGAGTCTTAAAAACCTCAAGGTTGTATGTTAGGTAACTGTTTACTGCTGAAATTACGTAATAATGCGTCACATTGAAAGGGCACGTTTTTAGTGTTGCGTAGTAACTACAAGGAACCGTTAAGGCCGCCACAGACGAGAGACCGATTGTTTCAGTTAGAACTGACGTCAGTTCGGCCTGAACGGATTCGAGCACATACACGGATAAAATCGCATCCGATCGAACTGACGTCAGTTCGGCCCTTACATTAATAACGCCTAGATAGTCCTTAATATCCTCCCCTCCTGAAAATACTTTAAATTGATAGCTTAAAAAATCAGAAATTATTAATAAAAATATAATTAACTATTAGTTAGCCATAAAGTATAGTAAAGTATAGTATTAGTTAAAGTAACATTTTCACAATTCACAATAGGGCAGCAAGTAGGCGACAAAATGTGATTTTATTTTAAAATGTTTTAAATATTTGGCTTAATTACAAGTCAAGTTGTAGTACTTACATATAAAATGTTATGTCCGAAGCTTTTTTAATTATTTTACGACGCATTTTGACTCCCTATAACGATACAAACCGTCATAATCTCCGACTATTAAAAAATAGTCGGAGATATATGCACTAACGCTTGACAACTGACGGGGTTGTTCGAACAAACTGAGCCAATATGGCTCAGTATGATTTGCTTCACTTTTCATGCCTGAACGGATACGAGCACATACGCGGAAAATAGCATCTGGTTTGCCGCGAACTTCGGTCGTGTTTTAGGGTTCCGTAATACTTAAGGAACCCTTATAGTTTCGTTCTGTCCGTCCGTTTGTCTGTCTGTCTTTCCGCTCTCCTAGATTCTGTAATAACGTTATGACAATAACTTTTACTAATTCAAATTATGTACTATTAGTAATTCCAAGAAAACCTATTGCGCGTTAATAGTTATGGAACCCTCCTTAGAAATGTCGTGACTTGCTCTTGGTTAGGTTATTATTTTATTTATTAATCGTATTTTGCTGCAACTGTAGTCACGCTATCGACGAAACCGAATTATTGTGCCATACATTTTTCAGCAATAATTGTTATAGAAATCATTTTTTTTTTGTTTTATAGTAATAGTCTTTAGATATGATCAACCATAGTGGCTCTAAAGTTTCAAATACTTCAATGAACTCTAATAAATATTCTTTAGACCACGTTGCCATAGGGTTCCGTAAAAACGGGACCCTATTACTGAGACTTTGCTGTATCTTAACCTTCTTATACCGTGATAGCTCGACAGAAAAAATTTTCACAAATGTATGATGTAGGTATTTCCGTTGCCGTTATAATAACAAATACTAAAAACAGAATAAAATAAAAATTTGAAGTTCCCACTTAACAAACGTGATTTTTTCCGATTTCTACGGAACGCCTCTTGCCGACTCGCACTTGACCGGTTTTATTTTACACTCGAATTTTATTACCGTACAGTCCAATTTTATTACCGTTCAGTACATCCATACAGGTCAGAATTGATGTTGCCAACTTAGTTGTTTTACAAAGTTTTACTACTAAATTTAGTATATTTTTATACCCTCTTTAGTAGGAATTTAGTTATTAGTAGTGGATTTGTAGAAAACCACCAGACAGTAATCATAATATGCTAAATGGCGTGCTACTATGTGCTGTTATGATACCTTATCATTATAAGCACATAGCTGGGCATTAACACGTTAATCCGTTAATCGTTAATTAACGAAGTTAACATTTTGATTGACGGATTAACTATTAAGTTAACTTTTAAAAATATTAACGGACACGTTAACTTACGTTAATATGCAGAAGTCCGTTAATCGTTAATCCAATGCCTGATATTTACCGCACGGCACCGACAAGTGCGGGCGGCGCGTGGCAGCGAGTGAAACTAAAACAAAACTAGATATAATTGGCCGGCGCGTGCGAGTGAGAAAGAAAACTGCGAAGAGATTTGTTTCGTTTGATCATTTCATTGCTTAGCGCCGGTGCTTAGAGTGACGAGTGTTTTGTTTGTTTGTTTGTTGTTATTATAAATTACTGTCAGTGATCATTTGCGTGTTGATAATTGATGAATGAATTAGAACCTAAACCAACAGGATTTATATGTTCACTAACGCAACGATATAGAGATACAATTTTACACATATTAACGGTTTAACGATGAACGTTAACTTACATTAATTCTTCCGAAATGTAACGCTTTAACGTTTAACGACGCTAACTTTTTTTGTAGCGGATTAACGATTAACGAAGTTAACTATTTGATTAACGGTGCCCGGCTATGCATAGTAGCACGCGTCCGTAAGTCCTACTATTGGAACGAAGTTCCTTATCGCGCGTTGCGAAAGGGAAAAAATTAAGACTAAAAGTTGTAACGACACTTTTTGCTACAGTTGTTACTAATTACTAAAATTGAGCCTACTGATTAAGTTCATATTACATTATATTTGTTAATAATAAAAAAAAATTAATATAACTTAAAAAAAATTAAAATTTTATTACAATTCCTTCACTAATTAATCGAAAGGAACTTCGTTTCATCCGGGTGTCCCTTGACACCTCTCAAGTTTTTTTTTATTTTACTGTAAAATTATCCTTTTTTCAATATATTAAAACTGAAAATGAAGTTAATGATAACTGAAAATAACTTTTTTGTAGTTATCGGTACTCTTTTAATAGTTTTTAGTAGAAAACGACGCGAACTTAGTAGGTTCGCAAAAACAGAGTTGGCAACACTGGTCAGCGAATCGCTTCAGTCCATCCGGCCGACTGATGCGATCTCAAAATTGCACACAGACGATACGATTTTGCATCCGTTCAGGCCGAACTGAAGGAAAACCGAACCGTGTATGGGGCCCCTTATAGTTTCGCTCTGTCCGTCCGTCCCTGTCTCTGTCTGTCTGTCGCCCTTCTAACTTCTGTAATTAATAATAATTATAAAAACATAAAATAATAATAATTTTATATTTTAGGAGTGGCTCTCCTTACGTGTGAAGTGGGGTTGAAATTTTTGTTCTCATTGTACTTACCCCACCGTGTTGGGTAAAGTTGAAAAGGTATTTTCATAGAAACACAAATGTTTATGTACGACTTGCATAAAACACGTGCAATTGTTTATTTTTTATACTATAACAGATAAAAACTTGTTACTTTCCATGATAATGGCTCATGTCAAATACAAAATTATTTTCAGGTAAATCTAACATTTTCTTTTTTTTCTAGCAATTTGAATAAAACCGATTGCACGTAGATAATATTATGTAGGTACGGAACTTATAGAATAAGTGTCCTGACACGCTCATGGTTAGTTTATTACTGTTTACTACTGTACTAGTTACTACGCGTCTTTTCTTTGCAAATTTTATTCGTTTCCAGTCCGAATACGTTATCCAGTCCACTTGTTTTCAAAATAAACATGCCGCATGAATCTTCGTAAAAATTCTCCCTTTTTCCTAAAACTATAAATTTGTATAATAGTATTTCAGATCAGTTTGATGTATTTTTTGATAGCCTTACAAAAATGAAAAAAGGTTGTTTTAGAAAAATTTTACCACGATCCAGATAACTTTTATCAGCATGTGATTTTACTTAAATAAAAAAAAGTACTATGGTTTTATTACCTATTTAAATTCAAATTTAATTTTATCTATGATTATTTTAATAATTAGTTTTTAATGTAATTTTTTAATTTGTCATTAATCTTTATCTTGTAAATGTACTTTAGCTATAGACTGAAGCAAGCAATTTTTTATTAATAAAATTTCTTTCTTTATTTAGGGGTTGTGATTATTTGTTTTATACTTGTTATATAATATAAGTAATTTCGTTTTTAGTGTAAAACAGTGTTCCAATGCATGTTGAGGCCAAATGTAATTAGTTATTGTATCTAGCTGTAAATTTGAATGTATTTTATTATTATTTTTGATGCAAAACTGTTGGTCCATAAATAAAGAAATTGAACTTTATGGAGTACTATTTAGGGTTCCGTACCCGAAAGGTAAAAACGATACCCTATTACTGAGTGTTCGCTGTCTGTCTGTATGTCACCAGGCTGTATCTCCTTAACCGTGATAGCTAGACAATTGAAATTTTCACAGAAAGTGTATTTCTGTTTCCGCTAAAACAGCAAATACTAAAAATATAAACCTAACCAAGAGCATGTCAGGACATGTCTAAGGAGGGTTCAGTAACTATCAACGCGTAATAGTTTTATGTAGAACTTACAAACCACTTTGGAGGCCGATTACTCGTAAATGGTCGACTTTTGGGACTCGAGGATTTGAAAAAAAACCGACCTCATTTGGCCAAGAAAGAAGTTCTTTTTCACCAAGACAATGCAAGGGTGCACACATGTGCAGTTGCCATGGCAAAAATCCATGAATTGGGCTATGAATTGGTCCCACATCTACCCTATTCTCCAGATTTGGCTCCGAGTGACTACTTCTTGTTCCCAAACCTGAATAAATGGCTCGGTGGAAAAAGATTTGACTCCAATGATGAAGTCATCTCGCAAACAAAGGCCTATTTTGAGGACCTCGACAAATCATATTTTTTGGAAGGGATAAAAAAATTGCAGAAGCGTTGGACAAAGTGTATAGAGCTCAAGGGGGACTACGTTGAAAAATAAAACGATTTATTTATCAAAAAATCTGTGTTTTATTCCAAAAGTCACGGACTTATTGACCCGCCCTCGTATACTCAATCTATAACTATACCAAATTTCATGTATTTATTCAGTTCACACACAGTTCGACTCGCACTTGGCCGGTTTTTAGTAATGACTGTAGCTGTAAATTTGTATAGTTCTAGAGCCTATCAAAATCGTACTGAGTCAGTTCACAACTAAATACCGAGCTTAACATGAGTTAGGCGCTCGTACTCCATAGTAAACTCTTGTTCATGAACCCCATTCGTTAAAACTTTTCCACGAATTTCAATATGTGAACGGGTTCGTAGCTAGTTGGGAAACTTTCCATGAATATTTTTAAAACACTCAGTTCAGTTTCTCGTACATTTAGAATTATTTAACCGGTCTATTTTGGTTCCTAGAATTTATCAATAAAGCGAAAACTAAATTAAAAACCCTTTATAACACAGAGGTGGTTAGGTATATTAATTTATTGACATTAATATGGGCTATTTAGGACCATAACTTATTGATTTGCTGTAGTTTAAGTTACTAGTAGATTTATCGTCTTGCATGTTGCAGGCATTAAACGTACAAAGCTAAGTAAATAGGAATTCAATCAAAATATTCTACTAGTGTTTTATAGAATACTAGATGTTGCCCGCGACTTTGTGCGCGCAATAGGAAATCCCGCGGAAACCGTATATTTGACCTAGATAAAAAATAGCCTATGTCCTTCCCCGTTGCTTACTCTACATCTGTGCTAAATTTTATCAAAAGCAGTCCAGTAGTTTCAAAGCCTATTCAATGCAAAGAAACAAACAAACTTTTACCCTTTATAATAAATTAATCTAAACTTAAAATAATAAAAAAATCTAATCTTAAATTCATTCACGATAATAAATTATGTATTAACTGTTTACGATCCGATCACACTTTAGACAATAATTGTAGATTCGGGACATGCAGACTATGTAATAACAAACATAACTCGTTGGTGCATCCTAATGACATTCATACTATTGCGCATCAAACCGGTACGTCTCACGCGCCGTCAACTACTAATAAAAAATATTTTGAAGCCACGGTTGGGCCTACATCCCCATCCTCCGCAGGGTGAACCTCCGCACCTATTCACGCCAATAAAGAGCATATTATAGATAACGTTTAAACAGCTGTTCGCAAACCAGTTCTACTATCGACAGCTTTAGTTCAAATAGCAGACGACCGCAATAATTATCATTTGGCGCGCGCACTACTCGATAACGGAAGCGAACGATGCTTTATTTCTAAATCTTTATGTAATATAATTCATGTACCACTGATAGTCCACTCAGGAAATACGAGGTGTTGGTAACTAGATCACAAAATCTTCGCATATGTGTGATATCGAGATTAAATCGCGCACTCACCCGCGTTTTCTACGCGTTTACATTGTTTTGTTTTATCTACTATTACATCATCACTACCGGCGCTTGCCGAAACTCAACACGAGCAGCTAGATATTCCTCAGGATATTACTTTAGCCGATCCTCAATTCAAGGACTCGCGAAATATAGATATTCTAATCGGCGCAGATAAATTTTGGGACCTAGTTAATTGCAATAAAATAAAATTATCTAGCGGTTCATTTTTATTAGATACAAACCTCGGATGGGTTATTTCCGGACCTATCTATTCTCTTGCGCGTTAAGATAGGTATGTCCGTTGTAACTTCTCTCAACCAATTGAATCCCAGTTGCGTAAATTTTTGGAGTTAGAGGAGAATATATCTTTGTTTACAGAAAAGCTCACTGATGAAGAGCGTGCTTGCGAAAAGCATTTCGTTGACACCACTACGCGTGACGGTAACGGACGTTTTATTGTACGCATTCCTTTTAAATCGCCGCCCGATAATTTAGGTAATACCTATTCGCAAGCGGAACGACAATTTCTTGCACTTGATAAACGTTTATCGCGTAATACTGAATACAAAAGACTTTATGTCGACTTCATACATGAGTACATTCGTTTGGGACATATGACTCGTGTCGATAGTTTTAGAACACCTCATTACTTTCTACTACACAATGGTGTATTTCGAGAGCATAGTATTACTACTAAGTTGCATGTTGTTTTTGATGCCAGTGCGAAGGCAGACAATAACGTCTCACTCAACAATTTACAGATGATAGGTCCACCGATACAAGGGGATCTTATTTCTATTTTGTTGCGATTTCAATTGCAGCATAAATACACAGCCTGCTCTGACGTAGAAAAGATGTACCGTCAATGCCTAATACTTACAGATCAACGTGACCTTCAATTGATATTGTGGCGAGACGATCCCTCTCAAATGCTGAACATATACCGCTGACGCGGTGCCGTAAGTGTCTGTCTTACGGCACCGCGTCAGCGGCATTTCTAAGTTGTAGGTGCCTAAAACAGTTAGTATACGAGTGCAAGGATAATGACGTCGCGCGAACTATTCGCGAAGATAATAACGTCACGCGAACTATTCGTGAGGATTTCTATGTTGACGATTTAATAACTGGCAACGACGACAAACAGCGATTGCTTGAAATTTGTAGCAAAGTGTCAAATGTTTTAAAATCGGGCTGTTTTTCTCTCCGAAAATGGTTATTTAATTTTAAGCTAGACGGTAATGAAAATAGCGGTGCTAGTTCGCTTAAAGAATTATCACTAGGCGAAAACGTCAACTCCAAAATTTTAGGCCTAAATTTGAACAATACATTAGATATTATGTTTTACTTTAATACGCATTTTAACATAAATGATAGTGAAATAATTACGAAACGTTATATTATGTCAACTATTGCACAAATCTTTGACCCATTAGGTTTATTCAGTCCTATGACTATTGTTGCAAAAATATTATTGCAAAAATTGTGGCTATTGAAAGTAGACTGGGACGATGAGCTGCCAAATGATGTCAAATATACTTGGAATTACTTTGTTAAATCTCTGTTTCTACTCAGTGAAATACACGTGCCACGATGCGTTGTCGGTCTAGACGCTGCCAGCGTCCAGCTTCATATATTCATTGACGCATCGGAAGCAGTATACGGAGCTTGCGATTCGCACGATCGCTCGCGACTTGTCGGTATCCGTTCGGTTATGCTGCTCCAAATGTAAGATTGCGCCATTGAATCACGTCAGCATTCCCAGGTTAGAGTTATGTGGCGCCTTACTAGGTGCTAGATTATTTAATAAGGTGCGTGAGTCTTTTCGACTCGAATTTAACCACATAGTTTTTTGGAGCGACTCCACTATCGTATTAGGGTGGCTGAGTATGCCTCCCAATTTACTAAAAACTTTCGTGCCAAATAGAACCACTGAAATTCACGAAATAACAAAAGATCGTCCGTGGCGTCATGTAAGCGGTAAAAAGAATCCTGCCGATCTAGTCTCTCGTGGAGTAAAATAAGAAAGCCTCAAATCATCAGCGTTATGGTGGGGCGGTCCAGATTTTTTACAAAATCTTGAATTAGACACTAAAATAAATACTAATCAAAATTCGCTTGTCTCAACGGGTGGAGCGTCTTTCTTCCCATTTAAGCGTTTTTCTCAATTTAATAGAATGCAAAGGGCTTGCGCCTATGTTTTACGTTTTATTTACAATATTCGTAATAGAAAAAACGATCGATTAGGACCATCGACCGTCGATGAGCTTAAAACTGCTAGATTAACTTTAGCGAGGTTATCACAAAGGGAATCTTTTCCTGATGTGCGAAAAATGTTATCTTGTAACCAATTTAATAAAATAAAAGCAGAATTAAGAAAATTAAATATTTTCGTAGACGCTAATGACGATATTATTCGAGTTGACGGTCGAATAGAACAGTCGACCGTATTTGATTGAGATAAAAAACATCCGAGATTAAATCCTGCTAAACATTGGTTTTCAGTAATGCTGTTTCGAGACGAGCATAAGCTGTTACAGCATGCTGCATCACAGGCGCTTTTATACGATATACGCGAATCATATTGGTCAATAGGCGGTAGAAATCTTGCTAAGCGCATCGTCCACGAATGCGTAACTTGTACTCGGTTAAGAGGTAAATCCTTATCCCCCATAATGGGTAATCTACCTGTACAGAGAATCACTCCAAGTTTTCCAATTATACGTAGGGGCGTCGATTATGCCGGGCCAGTGCTCATACTTAACCGAATAAGGAAAGGTTCAAAACTGAGTAAAGGGTACTCTGTCTTTTTGTCTGCCTGGTGACACGCGCTGTGCATTTGAAACTCGTCAGCGACCTATCTGCTGACGCTTATCTGCTCGTGTTAAAGAGATTTATTTCACGGCGTGGCAATCCTAAAGAAATTATTTCGGATAATGTTATACGTACGTAACGTAAACGTAAAACGTAAACGTAAATTTTGTTGGCCTCGCAAATGACTTTTCTAAATTTCTTTCTAAATGTTCTAAGAATGCATTAGAGTTCGCAACTAGACATAGCATAAAGTTTTCATTTATCCTGACTTACGCGCCTCATTTTCGTGGTTTATGGGAGGCTGGAGTAAAATCATGTAAACACCACTTATCGCGAGTAGTTAGTAACGCACACCTTACCTTTGAGGAATTTTTCACGGTACTAACACAAATTGAAGCCATCCTTAATTCCCGTCCAAACAGCCCTCTGCTGTCTGCAGATCCTAATGACTTCCTTCCTTTGTCCCCTTCCTATTTTCTGGTCGGTCGCCTGCTTGCGAAGACGTGCGGGAGGTTTCTGCGCACCTTATCACCAAATATCAAATAATAGAGCAGCTCAGACAACATTTTTGGGAGAGATGGTCAAAGGAATACATCTCCGAGATACAGGGACGAGCAAAATGGTCGCATCGTGGACAAGACCTTCAGCCTGGGACGTCGAAGTTGTCATCAAGGAAGACAATACACCACTACTGAGATGGAGGTTGGGTCGTGTCATTACCACTTTGCCAGGAAAGGATGGCGTTTCCCGCATTGCAGACATCAAGACCGCGTCAGGCAATATTAGGTGCGCATTCCCTCGCATCTGCCCTCTCTTTGAAGACTAGGACGAGTAGTAATAATATATTATTACACGCCAAACGTCCAAGGCGGGGGCCATATTATGTTTATAATCTTTGCACCTAATGACTTATAAGAAAAATAAAAAATATAAAACCCGGAAATCCGTTGTAGGTAGCTGTCATTTTTTTTACTCTGCAATTTTTTTTCGCTTCTCTCGCATCTAACATCTTCGCAAGTTATCAAGTTTGTATATTGTATCAACAAGCAAATAAACCAAACCGTATTTCAAGAACATCTTTCATTGACAAATCCAGCTACAGTACACAACAATATTAAAAACCCTCGTGGGGATGAGAGCATTTGCAGTACTGGCCGCCGAGTGGGCTGCGCGAGGTACATTGCGGGTTGAATAGGTACTTCATAATTTTAATGTATCTGAATAATAATAGCTCCCTATATCGGTTTCGGTGACGGTGGCTGGTGTCATTGACACCAGTGCCTTTAGTCAAGATGCATTCGATAATTTCCACGGTAAACTTCGAAAACAAAATGTATGGGATTTGACATAAGGCTTCGCAAGCGACATATCACCTAACGATGACTTATGTCAAATCCCATTCATTTTTGATTACGAACTTCGCCGTCGAAATTATCGAATGCATCTTGACTAAAGGCCCTGACCAGCAACGCAAAAGTTATTTTTTATACTGCCCAAGTGTGTTCGAAGTACACAAGAGCACTTTCTCTTCCTTTACTCTCAAAACCTAGTGGGACATATAACCGATACGACTGGCGGGAGATCAGACGCAGGTCCGACTTTTTACCTACATGCCATTCCGGCGCCAGCTATACTGGAGCCCTCCGGTCTGGCGCGCGACAATGGCAAGAGACCTGGTGGAATGACCCTGGTTCCTTGGAGTGTGGGACGGGCTCTTGCGTGAGACGCTACTTGTGTCGATACTCTTGCTCCGTCCCATGTCCAAGGCACCTCGAACTGTGCAGGTGCGGCTGCAAACCAAGCAGAGAACCTTAAACGGCGCAAGTATGAAAACCTTAGCGGAGACTTCATAATATTTGAACCGTTTGGGATGGAAACCCAGGTGCCTCGGCGCATGGGGTCCGGGCGCACATAAGCTTTTTAAAGAAATATCAAAAAAGCTTACTGAAGCCACCCGAGACCCCAGAGCTGGGAACTACCTGGCACAACGGATAGCCATTGCTATCCAACGAGGCAATGCTATCAGTTTGCTAGGTGCCACTCTGTCAGATGGGGACGACCTGGGGAAGTTTTTCTATTTATAGATATTTTTAGAGATAGTCATATTTATAGATAAGTCTTTTTTTAGTGTTCATTTTTTATTTATTTTCGTCCAAAGTGTAGTCAAATGCCAAATAAATGTAAAGGGTCCAAAATTGGTCCTTTTGACATTAAAGTGGTGACCTGATAATGGAATCCATTAGGTATCGAGGGAACTCCTCGAAATTTATATGGACACTTGGTGATTTCGACTTTTTTTGAAGTAGTCCAAGCATAATATGCTACCAAAAAATAAGATTTTGCACCTAGGGATACCCTGAATCCAAAAGTACTGAACAGAACTCCTGCGTCCTTATAGAAATATGTTTGGGGATTCCGGCGTTGCTTAAAGAACTGCAAGCATAAACCGTTATGTAAATTACAGTAATCATCATCATCATCATCTTATATGTATAGAATACCTAACGGAAGCTTGGCGCGTATTCAATTATATATTCGATCTGTTTGGTCGTCCTCTAATAGTGTCTTCAAAAAACATAATTTTAGAAGACAACGTTTATTTGCTTAAGTTTTTACACTTGTATACTCTATAAAACAGCACTACTTATAATCTTAAGATCACTCACGAGGAACACTTTTGTCCCTTACACCGAACCGAATTTTGCACTGTCCTTGTAGTCTAAGCTGAAATCCAATCGGCAGGAAAACCAGAGGGTTTAGGGAGGGGAACCAAAACCTGTAAGAATACAATTACAATCGAGTCCTGACACGCTAAAATTGCCAAACTAGTATTCTCGTAAACGTTGGACCAGCGTGAAACGCAATCTGATTGGTCGAAACCTCACAAAATTAGTTTATGATAACAAGTCGCTTCACATAACACAATCAAAGTAAAATGAAAGTCTACTTTAAATACGGGAATTGAGGTTCTGGTCCGTTATTGGGCAGCTGTCGACTAATTTGGAAATCGACCGACTGATTTGGAAGAGTATAAGAGTATTTATATTAAAAATAAGTGATGACTCGGTGTGAGACACAGTCAGCACATATCGAGACATCCAAAAAAATGCACTTTTTGTGCATTTTTTAGTATATATTAGTAGTATATGGTAGTATGAAATAAGTCTTATTTTAGTGCGATGGCGATGGATGGATGGATGGATGATGGATTTCCCTTTATTTACGCGGGCGGAGCCGCGGGTAAAAGCTAGAGTCCTGTATAAATTGTACAAAATATAACATTGTAGATTCCGCAATGTATTACCTCCGCGTCACATTCCCGTTCTCCCCCTCTCAACTCGGCCCAGATCGATGACCTAATTCGACGATGCGACAGTTCACAGCTGTAGGTGTGTGCCGGTTGCCGGTTATTATAGATCAAATCATTTGATACTAGGATCCTAGTAATTGCTCTAAGCCCTGAGTTAGCTATTGATTTTAGGGTATAGATGATTAGATAAGCTCTTTAGAGGTTAATAAACCTATTTATGTCTATACTCGTATTTTAGTCTACTCAATATAATGTAGGTTAAGTTTGCCCTTAGCATTATTGTCGCAGTAGGACCTACTTATGAGTTTTCTTCATTTTGAAATTTGAATGGAAAATAGCTAGTATATAATGCTAATTCATATTACATTTAATAAAAAAATTGATAATAATGAAAAAAAATGTTAACCCGACTACCAAATTAAAAACTAAATACAAATTCTTAAAGATGCACTAAAAAGTATGAAAAATCTTATTCTATCCTGCAGTATAGCATGCAGTATCCCACGGGAACACTTTACTTTTTCGGGATAAAAACTGCTACCCTACCAGATTCACAAACAAACAACGCAGAAATAGTCACAAACAACCATTCATCCATTCTCATAAACTTTCACATTTATAATAGCAGTAGGATTATGAAATGTAATTACCACTCAACAGCACCATGAACAAAATCTATTCACTGCCTTAGCAAATTCAACAACGTTATTCAATAAATTAATATTCAATAAATATTTGCCAATTTATTAATTAACCATAAAAATACTCATATTATCAAACGGATATTTTTAATTAATTTCGATAACATACTTACTATGCACATTGATGTTAAAGCGTGCTACAAAACCAAACAAGTGCAAATCGGACTCACGCACGAAGTTTCAGTACCGTCATATCTATACAACTAGGTACTTATTAGTACTAATATAGAGCACTAGTATATATATCGAGCAAAAAACTGCAAAAATAAAGTTCTTTTGCATAGGAGCACCCTTAAATATTTATTTTATTTTAATTATTTATTTTAAAGTGAATATACAACTCAATATTCAGGAATATTTCAAGCGACTACCTGTTGCTGTTATTATCTACCTAATGTAGAGAGAAAACAGCCAAAATATCACGTTTGTTAAAATATGGGAGCCCCCATTTAATGTTTATACCCCATTCAACAGGAATACATCATCTGTGAAAATTTCAACTGTCTAGCTGTCACGGTTCACGAGATACAGCCTGGTGACAGGCAGACGGATGGACAGTCTCGTTTTTACCATATTTTGGGTAAGGAACCCTAAAAAGGAAAAATTATAATATGAGTATCAAATGGCGCGCTCATTTTACGCATTAAAAGCACTCCATTGCGGCTTTTCATTACATTAATATGAGAAGAATATAAAAATATGTCTATAGAAAGAGAGAATTGGCCACCCATATTGGTTCTCCACTAACTACTCTATGGGTATTGAATGAAGTCTTTTAGTTCATTGCATACGAGAGGTTCCATATATTATTAGTATTGTTGTGCATCTATTCGGGCAAAGAATACCTATAGCCATATCAAATACCAACTATTAACGTATAACGTAATTCAGCTTTTAAGCTCATCCTCTGTTCAGAATTTCAGATACAATTTAATGCAAACGTAAACAAAAGGAGATATGAGACCAAATTAATTTGTTTTCAATTTTGTTTATTTGTTTAGTTTTAGTATATTTCGATCTTAGCGGGGTATAATATACTACTAGGCATACAAAGTTCAATTTAAGATATTTTTTTATTTGTCACATAATAAGAAGAGAATTAAAATTCCCTACAAATATAAAACTAGCTCAGGTTTTTGCTGTTGGTGTAAAATTACTTTACAGGATGTATAGTCGAGCGAAGTGGACGTTTAGCAGTTTAAAAATCTTCTAAAATTGAACATACCTACTAATTTTCATATATTGAAACCATAGCGTTCATAGTTTGTTCGAATTATAATGGAGTGATTATAAAACTGTCAAATAGAACAAACTACGAACACTGTCCACTTCTAAAAACGTTTTCCTCGCGTCTACATTAATTATACTCGTAGTTATTTATAATACTAGCAGGTGCCCGGAACCCTAAGATAAAAGTAGCCTAAGTTACTCCTTATAACATCAGCTATCTGCCAGTGAAAAATCGGTCCAGCCGTTTCAGAGATTACTTGGAACAAACAGACAGACGGACAGTCAAAAATAAAAATTAAATATTTTTTAAGTACCATATTATTTATGTACTCTAATTTGCAATATGTGAAAAGCCGTTAATTTTATTTTTACAAACAGACACTTCAATTTTAGACTTCAATTAATTTAAATTATACATTTATACTTGTACAAAGCGTCGGTTTTTTCGTAACGAATCTCTGTTCAGTGGAACGAACACTATCTATTTCAGATTTCCTCGCTGTCTCTTGTTTTCAACTAAGTAGAGCGTATAAAAAAGTGTAACAAATAAAAGCTCAAAGTTACAAGAACAGATCACAGTTAATTTGGTTCCCCCGATCGTTTTTGAAACGATAGACGCGATTGGCACAATCCATATTTGCACTCTTGAATGGCTTTTAAATCGAACAACTTCATGATATTGTAATCCGATCCTTCATAGCGATTTCCATTTTTAGGGTTCCGTAGTACTCAAGGAATCCTTATAATTACGATCTGTCCGTCCGTCTGTCTGTCTGTCTGTCAGCTCTTCTAAGTTCTTATTATTCATAATTATTCAGAATATAAATGGATGAAATTTGATAATATACTTTATAGATTTCGGTTTTAATGTGTACCTACACGGCTGATGCATCAATGGTCAATTTTGACATTTGTACGCATAATTCACTGACGTCTTAGAGCAAATAGACTATAGGCAGGTAGTACTTAGTACCTACATAGTACAGTATAACCATGTTGCTAATGACCCTCGGCAATCTTCGTTTTTCTACTATTTACGAAACAACGATTGCTGAAAGACATTAAGGTTGCGGTGGTACTGTAGGTACGTACCTACCTGAATAATATTACAATGTCATATTACTAATATTTATATTTAATGGTACTTAGGTACTATGTAGGTACGCTACGAGACAGAAAAATGAAAACCTGATGGGAATTTTATAACGTAGTTTTTATCCTCACCTCGAAGGTACCTGAGAGCGATTTTATTAACTAATTAAATTAATAAAGCGGTAGTTCACAAAGCAGTCATAGATGGCCACAATAAAAGCTAATGGGATACATAAAATTAAAATACATTCAAAGCAAACCACATCACCGGTTCCAGCAGGCTCCGGCAGGAAACCAAGAGTCTAGGGCTCTTCAGTTTACTTGATACGGGGCACACTTCGCTCTATAGGTAGGTACTCTGTTATATGTAGCTAGAAGATGAAAGTCGATCGAACTATGTGTCATTGGATTTCTTTATTGCACGGTATATAAGTGACATTAAATTGCTAGCATCGTACAGCATGATGCTACCAATTTTCTTTTTGTCTTCTTGTTTTTGTTTACAAAAAGTTGAAATTGGATCTGTAGGTCGATTGTGCCAATTAAATCTTAGAATAATACAGTCTCGATGCAGTCTTGATATGTTAAAACAACAAAATGATATTCTCATAAGCGTCAAAGCAACGTCAAACGCGTTTTGATTGGCACAAACTCCAAAAATCAGTATCATAAGATATCGAGTCGATTTATTTATAATTCTTTATTAATAAATTGAAAGTCTAAGTTAAATACGAAAGCTGGGTTCTAAACATAAAGTTACATTACTGCTATGTTATTAGTTACATATTTTTTCAAATTAATTGAAAATTTTTCACATCGTGCTATAAGTACCTGTATTTACCTCATTTCACTAGCAATTTGGCGCGTATTTCACCTAACTTTCATAAATAATGAACCCAAATGGGCAACAGCCAATGATATTCCGCGGGTATGTAGTACTTCTGTTTTCGCCCTTCACTGTGTCACGTCTTGGCCTATCTGTGGAAAGTGGGCCACCAGCGGTCGCCATGGCAACGCGTATTGATCTTACAAAAGTAGGTGTAACTTTTTATACAATTCGCCTCTCACATGTTTTTCTTGGCGATTGTACATAAGTACATACCTAAGTACAATCGCCATCAAAATACAATTACAGAACTCCTGCCATAAGGTAGGAGTTAAGTTTTATGAAAAGATTTCTTATCTTATCAAAGCTCTGTAGTCTGCACTAGCTAGCATACTGAGGGTTGGCTTCACGTTTTTAGATTCGTCACAAAGTGTTCTTTCACCATTTGTACATTCGTATATTATGGCCGAACCTGTTGTACCTCGGAGCCAGTTGTACCTTGGCCACAACTGGCCAAGCGTTGGCTTTTTCTAGGTATTCCTGAGCTTTTTAATTATAATGCCTAGGGTGTTCGCTACGTATCTACCGACCATCTTATATAGATTTACGGCCGAATACTAAAAATATAGTCAGATTAAGTGACGCTCAAGTCACATGTTGTCCTTGTCATTTCGGCTATCAGAGATAGCAACAGCCTGCGAATAGGAGGGCTCTTAATTTTGATTAGCGTTTCAGTATTCGGCCATATATCACTACGCCAGTCTTTGATTTTATTAACGTTTGTTTTTTTTTAAGTAGCAAGTTGTTTTTTTTACCGGTACGTACATAAAATGTAATGGTAAAAATGTTTGTTAAGTTCCCATAAGGTGGTAGATGGAGAACCGTGATAGCTCGAGAGTTGATATTTTCACTAAAGGAGTATTTCTGTTTCTGCTGCCCGCTATATCAAGAAATAAAATAAATATTTAACATACAACAAAAGTGATTTTTTTGCCGTTTTGTGTTTGTAAAAATTCTTTTAATTGTGACCAGTTAGCGAATTCTTTAATAGAGACCGCACTTTCTGCTTTGTTCTCTAATTGGGACTGAATAAATTTAAAAATGATATTTTTTTGATTGTCATTTCCGAGATTAATTGCATTATCGCAATTGGTTATGAATGATTGAAGTTTTTCTCGCGACCCATCATAGGGTTTTATAAATTGGAAAAGAACTCCAGTAGGAATTGCGTCGTGATCATCAGCAGCAGCAGCAGCTCGTGAGCTTGCTGTGCAGCAGAGGGTTTTATTTGCCCCTCTTTTGTTTGACCTAGTAATTGGGCCAGACGGAGCAGGAGGTGGCGGACAAAGACAGTCCATATGTGCCTCATCCTCCTCCAAGGCGACCTCAGGTTTTGGACTCGGTGCTCGACTTTCAGACATTGTATCAAAGTAAACTATAAACTACGCAAATTATAAACAAGACTTAAACTAATGCTTAATCTAGAAATTTAACATCGATGTAAATATATAGCGGTGAATCTATGTAAAATTATTTTATATCAATGTACTAGAGTCACTTACTGTGACAGGAATGCGGCGATAAGAACAGATTGTATAAACATCCCGTGCGTTTCGTCGGCTGCTGGACGTTCTCGGAACTCGGAGCGCTGGACCCGGCGAGATTGACGTAATCGTCAATCTTTGGTTGTTCGAAATTTCAGGAACCACAGACACGTAAAAAACACTATACACATCTACTTGCAGAGTTGCAAAATTGCAAACAATTACTTAATGAACCGATCCACCAATATTCGTTAAGAATCGAAACCTCATTATCAAAATTACTAACCGAAATCTCAATCTCTAGTAAATCAAAGAAAGAGCTCCCAGGTAGAGTAGCCTCCATGGAGGATTTAGCCTTACACACATTTTTATTAGGACTTAAACCGAATATATCAAACATGGTTAGGTGTAGGGACCCTCAAAATCTAAACGAAGCCATTAATTTAGCGTTAAGCGAGGAAAAGATCCAAATGCTTCAAAAGAAAATTCCAACACCAATAAATCCGACAATCCAACGTATTCGTCCGCCTATACCACAGACTATATTTTGCAGGTATTGCAAAAACCCAGGTCATAGCATCGAAAACTGCAGGAAACGAGAATATAATAACAATAGGTACAGAACAAATCAAGAACAACAAAACAACAATAATAACCCCAGAATTAGACCTATTCAATTTAATACGCATTACGTGAACGATGATACACAAAATTCATTCACCGTCCAAATGCCGGAAGAACCTAGCTACGATACAGTAGACAACCAAAAAAACTAAACGCTGTCTTGTGGCGGTGTCGCACGGGACACAATAACAAATCCGACACCAAAAAACGAAATAATATTAATCAAAATAAATTCATACATTCTAAATCTCCTAAATCCAACGTCACAATCACTAAATCCACTGAATCTCCCAAATCCAATACTACAGTCGCTGAATCCACTGAATCTCTCAAATCCACTAAATCTCCTAAATCTAAGGTTGCATTTGCTAAATCAACTAGACCCTCCGAATCAAACACTGCAATCGATAATAAAAAAAATACTAAATCCAGAGAAGCAAACGTTTTCGAAATAATAAATGACCCAACAAAAACTCTCTTACCTCATGTACTAATAGAGTCCTCCATATCTGACCTTCCGTTAAATCTACTCGTAGATTCGGGATCCTCAGTTAGTTTAATTAAACGCTCCTGTTTGTCTCGGAATCCTAAACTAGAAAAAGACATTATTAACATAAAAGGTATTGATCCAACAGTCGAGTCAATTCAAACTGAAGGTCACTTTAAATTAAAAATTAGATTACCAAAATCTCATAATATATCACATACATTCCACGTTATCAAAGAAATTAACTTACCATATGACGGAATAATAGGATCTGACATGTTAAACACGAACAACTGCAAAATTGATTACAATGAAAATCGTTTATATATTAATAAAACCTTTTTAAAATTACACTTTTTCGAACCAGCCTACATTATACCACCTAGAACTGAAATGGTCATCGAATGTTCTATAAAGAATCCTGAATTAAAGGAAGGACTCGTATTAGACCAACACTTAACTAAAAAGTTATTCGTTTCCAATTGCATAGCCAAAGTAAAAGAAAACAAGAGAATTAATTTAACAGTTCTTAACACGTCAGAGAAACCAGTAAATCTCAATCCCAATCTTTTACTCACCTTGCATCCCATAAATAACACATCTCATAAAAATATTAACTTTTGTCAACAACCTTGCTTAAATAGAACCAAAGAAGTTTTAGAATCACTCCGTGTCTCACACCTAAATCAGGAAGAATGCAATGCCCTATACGATACATGTTCCAAATATTCCGACATCTTTTATTTACCAAATGACACTTTCACCACGACTGACGCTATTCAACATGAAATACGTACCACTTCCGATCAACATATAAACGTTAAGTCCTATAGATTTCCTGAAGTACACAAACAAGAAGTAAAATCCCAAATTAAGAAAATGCTCGACCAAAAGATCATCCAACCGTCTCTATCTCCATGGTCCTCACCAATCTGGATAGTCCCGAAAAAAACCGACGCCTCAGGACAAAAGAAGTGGAGAATTGTAATCGATTACCGTCGCCTTAACGACATCACAATCGGCGAAACATACCCAATACCTAATATAGTAGAGATTCTCGACCAACTAGGAAATTCCAAATACTTCTCCACTCTCGACTTAGCGTCTGGCTTCCATCAAATTAATATGTCGCCGAAAGACGCATGCAAAACAGCATTCAGTGTCCCCGAAGGACACTTCGAATTCACTAGGATGCCATTCGGGCTCAAGAATGCGCCAGCAACATTCCAACGTTTAATGAACAATGTCCTCACAGGGCTACAAGGAGAACGCTGTTTCGTTTATGTCGATGACATAGTTATATACTCTCCTGATTTGCCCACTCACATAAAAAACATGACTGCTATTTTCGAAAGACTCCGTTCATTTAATCTCAAACTGCAACCGGACAAATGTGAATTCCTAAGAAAAGAGGTTGGCTATTTAGGACATATAATTTCGGAAGACGGACTTAAACCGGACCCAAACAAAGTCAAATGTGTACAAGAATTTCCAATCCCAAAATGTCCAAAAGACATAAAATCATTTTTAGGACTAATATCTTACTATCGACGCTTCATTCCTGATTTTTCTAAAACCTCAAAACCCCTAACATCACTCCTTCAGAAAGATGTGCCGTTCGACTGGACAAATGAACATCAACTATCCTTTGAAACTCTAAAAAATAAACTTCTATCCGCTCCCGTCCTCATATATCCAGATTATACGAAACCTTTTAACCTCACCTGTGATGCCTCTAATTATGCTATATCTTCTATCCTTTCTCAAGGTCCTGTTGGTAAGGACAACCCCATAGCCTACTCTTCAAGAACACTAAATAAAAGTGAAATCAGCTATAGCACAACAGAAAAGGAACTGTTGGCAATAGTTTGGGGATGCAAAACCTTTAGACCCTACTTATTTGGTCGCAAATTCACTATTGTAACAGACCATCGACCTTTAAAATGGCTGTTTAATCACACCGATCCAAGTAGCAAAATGCAAAGATGGCGACTCCAACTTCTAGAATACGAATACGATATTGTATACCAAAAAGGAAAATTAAATTCCGCAGCCGACGCACTCTCCCGATATCCCGTCAATCCTGTCTTACCACAAAAAGACCCTCCTACAAATTCCAGCACTGGAGAGATAGATCCGAATACCTTAGACCGAGATCTGATGGATTTACTTACATCCCCCACATCTTTCGATCCGGATGAACTCATAACACCAGCAGACCTTAACCTAGATGAAACTGAATTAATAGAACCAGGACCTGGCATAAGCCAACAAATTATTGAATCTGACCTGCAAACTCCTCCTCCACTAAACCTAAGTCCATCGCCCCCTCAAGAACCTGAAACGACAACTCCTCCTGCACCCTCTCCTATACTCCACGATCCTGTAAATGAAACTGAAACTTCAAATGCTCCTTCTCCTTCACCTGACCCTCCGCCCTTAAGTCCTCTGCAGTCAAGCCAACCTGAAAAAGATAAAAATGGTGAATCATATTCAAAATTCTTAAGTTTAAATTATAAATCTAATGATACACGTATCATACAACATAACGAGGATCCCCTTAAAGGACCTCAGAAACTAATAATAATTCCAACGTCAATTGATATGGATGAATACATCCCATACGTTCAGGAAATAATCAATAATTGCCCTGAACCTGTCCGTGAAACATTCAAAAAACAAGAAAGGTCTCTCTTTGAATACTTACCTGTCGAAAGCAACAATAAAATTTATCTCTTCCTTTTCACAAAGGTGCACCACTTTGATTCTTCCACGTATCCAGATATCTTTAGATCTCTAAAAAATATAAGAAATCAAATAATGTTAAATTACCCATCTATTAACGACGTGAGCATAACAGATTTTCGAAATCCATTTGATAGGCTTTCTTTCATTGTTTTAAACACTTACGGATTGTGTCGCGGTGCACTTTTCTTTTTCCCGACGTTTCGGCTACTTTCCAGCAGCCGTGGTCACGGGAGGACTGAGGTGTCAATTGTCCTATTTGTTGAAGTTATTCAAACTACCCGAAGATTCTTCAATTATTATTTGTGTTCCGATCCACGCAAAACATACTAACAGTATCTTGAAGCCGCGGTGATTTTAAATTACATTTTATTTTGTTAATTATTGGATCCCAACTAGACGGCAGTACCCAGCCATCTTCTCGGTTAAAATTAGGGTACTTTTTAATTTCTATAGCCTCGTGTATCATTCATGGGCGATAACGGTGTTCCTTTGCCAGTACTTGTGGCTTATCAAATCTTATGTAATGGCGAGGTTGATCCAGTGTGTGTTCGCAAATTGCAGATTTATTGTTGCGACGGTGTTTAACATCTGCGATGTGTTCTTAGATCCATCAACACCCGCGTAAAGGACAAGGACCCAACAAATAGGACAATTGACACCTCAGTCCTCCTGTGACCACGGCTGCTGGAAAGTAGCCGAAACGTCGGGAAAAAGAAAAGTGCACCGCGACACAATCCGTAAGTGTTTAAAACAATGAACAATATTCGCGTAAACCTAAGAAATCAATAGGCTTTCTTTCGTAAAAATATATAATATGCTTAGTCACATTTTCGATGGAACACATATCACTATTCATGTTTATCATAATAATATAATTTATCCCGTTCCATCAGAAATTCAGAAAATCTTAAAAGAAAACCACGATATTCCCATCGCCGGACACCTAGGAAGTAGTAGAATGCTAAGCCGCATTAAGGAAAAATATTTTTGGAAAAATATGCGCAGTGACATTGAAACCTACGTGAAAAAGTGTTCGTCATGCCAGACCAATAAAGCATTACGTAAAATCAATCGTGCACCTATGGTCATAACATCTACATCTACAGCTCCCTTTGAAAGACTAGCAATAGACGTAGTAGGACCTCTCCCTGAATGTGGAACAGCAAAACTAAAATATATTCTAACAATGCAAGATGATTTAACCAAATTTAGTTTAGCTTACCCTATGCGCAGCATAACTGCCGAAGAAACTAGCGAGTGTCTTGTACATTGTATCTCGCTGTTTGGAATCCCGAAACGAATTCTTACGGACCAGGGTACAAACTTTACCGCAGAACTATTCAGTAAGACTTGCGAATTATTCAAAATTAAACACTTATTCTCATCTCCGTATCACCCACAAACGCAAGGTGCTTTAGAAAGATCACATTCCACTCTGAAAGAACACCTCAAATCTTACATTAATGAAAATCAAGACAATTGGTCACGATATGTATATACAGCTGTATTAGCATATAACACCGCCATTCACTCTACTACACATTACTCACCTTACGAATTGTTGTTCGGATAACAACCATATATTCCATCATCCGTATATGACGATATCTCTTCTACCACTTACCCCGAATACGTAAAGATGCTACAACACCGCCTAAAGTACACCCGCGAAAACGCCCTAGAACATATTGAGAAATCAAAACAGACTTCAAAAAACTACTATGATTCGCGAACCCGATCCGTAGAATATAAAGTTGGTGATTTTGTATACTTACCTAAAAAATCACAAGGTTGAGAAAAGCTCTTTCACCTGTATGGAAAGGGCCATACAAGGTGGTTAAGATACATGGTAACCATACATTGTCTCTATTAATAAATAGACGACACGTAAGACATCATTATGATGAAGTCAAACTTGCTGAAGTCCAAGACTCAGTACCAACTCGAATGAGTCCAAACTTTAGTAGTTGAGAAGATAAAATATAATTATTAGTTAGTTTAGTAGGCATAGAAAGATTAGAATTAAGCAATATGTTTAAACTTATTAATATATCTAGTGTCATAAGTTTTAGTTTAAATAATAGGATTACTTTTGTATTAAGAATACCATTAGTAGCAACCAATGTATTTGATATATATCATAACATACCACTGCCTGTTGCCCATAGCAATGTCAATAATAATGTGTTTAGTTATATCATACCCAGTAATAAACATATAGCAATAGATAATTCCAAATCAGAATATTGTGTACTAGAGTCACTCGAAAGTTGTGCGACAATAGACCAAGACTCCTACGTGTGTGACATAACAACTATGTTCTCTACTAGTGCAAACCCTAATTGTGAACTTATTACTAAAGTATTAAATAGTGTACCGCAACAATGCAAAACAGATTTTATAGAAGGACATTTAGATATCTGGAAAAAAATTACTAACAATAAGTGGATTTTTGTACAAACAGAAACTAATAAACTTTATGTCGAATGTATTAATCAAACCGTTGTAAAATTAAACATAATTGGTACAGGATTCTTCTTTTTACCTACAGGATGCACAGCTTATTGTAAAAGCACAAAACTCATTTCAAATCCCTATACTGTAAAAATAGATTCTGTAAATATACAACCAGATTTTAATATAATTAATGATACATGCTGTACACTAGATAACCTCAAATTAATCAAAAGCAATGAGCCCCCTATCCATTACGAAAAATATAGATTTAGACGCATTTACCCTAGAGGCAAAAACAAAATTAAAATCAATAGCACAAGAAACAGACAAAATAATTAATAAACACTCAATAATCAGATACGAGGCTCATTACTCTGTAATCACTTTAATTCTTATTATTGCAGTCTCATGTTATGTTATCTTTAGAATTTATCTTTTAATAAAGGGGCACAACCGTCAAACTCATACTTCACCTTCCGTAACCCTAAACCTACCCAGTCCTAGCTCCTCAGTGAATCCAGATACAAACCTCAATCCAGCTTCTCCCAGATGCAGAATCCATTCCCAATCTCCTGTCACAGACCCTGTCTCACCTAACCAAACTTCGGTCTAATCCCCGAAGTTTAGTCCTAGCGGAGGGAGGTGTTATATCCTTTCCATGTTAGCCTTTTCCCTTACCTAAACCCTATCCATATTCTTTCCATCGACATCAGCAATCCTACTCCCTTTATATAAACATCCTCCCAAGTGCCCAGTTAGTCTCCATCTATCCTATCTCGTTGACGGTCGTGTGCCGAAATTACTAATTCTTTGTTTTTTCTATTTCCAATATTTTAGTTTGTAAAATAAACCTTTTTTTAAAAAGGGGTTCAGAAAGAACCCCATAACAGTACGCTCACTTACGGTTACACCCCGCACTGCTTCTAACTCATGTCGGGCTTGGACGGCCGTCAAACGGGGGTTCCTACGTACACGAAGCCGAATGAAACGATCATCCCTACTCGGAGTGCGTCTTATTCTGCCTTGTCCTGCTCTTCTCACATAAGTACCGGTCTCCCTGAATCGTTGGATACTGCGATGGATCGTTGAAACTGGTCGACGAAGATCTCTGGATATCACTCTGTAGGTTTGACCATTTCTTCGCATTTCGAGTGCCCTGGCAATCTCCGTTGGGGCTAAGTCAGGCATAATTCAGTCTTCAACTCCAAAAAGATACGCGATTAAAAAACTAACAAAAACCAGTATTTCAATGAAATTTTAAATCAAATTCAGAAGGAAGAATTGAATAAAATTAAAACCATTGCATAAAATGTGAATGTTCAGTTGTTTTCTTAATTTGAAAATATTTATTTTTAAATTAAATGACGTATAAACCAGCCAGCAACCTTATATGATACTGATATCAAACCTTTATTTTATGTTCAATATGCCGGTGCCAAATATGCCGGTGTGTGTATCATGCTAAAAACTCTAGGTAAATTATTTGAAGCGAAATCGGACAATTACTTTTAAAGTAATTCAAAGAAAATCTGTTGCGCGTTGATAGTTTCGAAACCCTCCTTAGACATGTCGTGACATTCTCTTGGTTAGGGTATTCAATATTGTAACTCTTTGCAAATCAAGGTACCTGAGGCGCCCATCTCGTCTGCTTGGCCGCGGTACTTCTTAGTAGCTAGCTCGCTAAAATAAATATGATTATAATAGCGGTGGCCGGTTTCATTGAAACCAGACGAGCTACGCAGGAGTTAATTTAAAGTGCGCTCACACTTGTGAGCGCAATACACAAGAGCACTCTCTTTTCCTTTACTCTCGTAACCCAGTGGGACGGATGACCGACAAGACTGGCGAGAGATCAGACGCAGGACCGACTTTTTACATACCCATCCGACGCATGGATCATCTTTCTTGTCAGACAATCAGGTGATCGACCAGCATTGTCCTAACCAGAGTTGAAAACAACATTTTTTGTTGTTCCAATGCGGGATCGAATTCCGCATCGAGAAGAATCTTCCGGAATTTCTTCCGGAATCGAGAGAATAGAATAGAATACGTTTATTTTTTCATCACACATCACAGATGGAATACAAGGAAATAAACTAAAATTAGGCACATTATTATAAAATACCATTTATGCAGTTGTGTGATGTCAAAAATTTACCCTTTTGAGAGCCATGCTCCAAACCACTGGACCACGGAGGCATAAAAAAAATAGGTATCTGAATCCAATCGGGGTAGCCATTATAAAGTATTGGTTTGCGAGACTTGGTACGGGCAAAATGAAATCCCACGGGAACTGTTTTGACGCGATAAAAAGTAGCAAAACAAAACCTAATATAATACAAAATAAAAAATATTTCATGTTCAGCCAGAGTCTAGAGTTAGGTTGCTACCATACCAATTTAATAAAAATTTGCTCAGTAGACTATGGTGTTTGCGTGAAGGTGTAACAAACATCCATCTTCACAAGCTTTCACATTTATAATAGCAGTAGGACGGTAATGTGATAAGCCGTGGATCGCGCTTGACATCTGATTTATAATGTGCCTTTCACAGCCGCTCTAACGGTTAGAAGGTCATGCTTTGTACATCTAATACAATGTTACTAGCAGTTAGCGAAAGTCAAAACCCTTACATTTTTGATTTCGAACTTCGCCTTCGAAATTATCGAATGCACTTGACTAAAGGCCCTGATTCTTTACTATGTGACAGATGACAGAATACTTAATAGTACAAGTACATAATATAATATGTTTTGGTACTGTAGTACCACATTTCTTAGTAGGTACTTTGGCTGTGGCGAAACTGACAAAAGTTGTAACTTGCAGCCGATATTGTACTGTTGGTCATATACTAATTTAAGGATTAATGTGAAAATAACAAAAACGGTACATTTCTAGATTATTTTTACTTAAATTAGCTTAGCTGATGCCTGTCGCCGATTTAATAATAACGCCTCATTGTTCAATATAATATTATTAATCGTTTGTAAAAAAAATACCACTAGTGACATCTAACGGCAGCGTAAGTAGTTGTTTTAAACTGTGGTTCTCAAAGTAGTTTCAACATTTGTCAGGTAGATGTCGTGATTATATTGTAAAATACAAAATTAAACTTTTATTTCATGTAGTACTATCAGGGAATCTAATTCATAATCATAAAGCAGGTAGAGTGTTCTCATAATTTATTTGTATTATTAGGTCCTTACATATGAAATTGGCGTTTTGTCGTACTTGCCACTTTGATCTGAAATATATCTTCTTTGGTTAAGATTTCCAAATTCAAATTTATACCGCTATTTACTCATGCTTCTATGTTTCGAAAACCGTAGGTAATTCATTTGTTTTTTCCTCTTTTGGTTTTTTCTTTGCGCCTCTCTGTTTACAAAATGGAAAACTTGAAATATCGTATTATTTCGAGTACGAGTTCCACCGTGGCACCAGTGCTGCAGAAACGGCTCGAAGGATTAATGATGTGTATGGCGGCGGTGTCGCAAAAGAAAACACAGTGCGTTTTTGGTTCCATCGTTTTCGTTCTGCAAATTTCGACCTGCAGAACAAGCCCTGTGGACGGCCGGAGACCAAAGTTGATAATGAAGAATTGAAGGCTATTGTGAAAGCGGATCCATCGCAAACCACGTCCGAGTTACATTACTGCAGGCTACTGTGTTAGTGATAAAACTGCTTTAATCCACTTAAAAGCAAATTGGGAAGGTGCTTGAAAAATGGTAATGTGTACAATTTTGTTACACATTGACATTTGCCAATCTATCACAACATTTACATTTTTTTCCACCAGAAAGGCCAAAAGAACCCAAACAAGAAAAGTTCAAACTTAAAAATTTCTTAATTATTATGGGCGAATTTCTGTTTTGTTCTGGGATATATACCGCTGATCTCAGAAAACTTCGATAGCGCGATTCAAGATTGTGGCGCTAATTGATTCGCAGCATATTCTTATTTATGTATTTTAAATACTGTTGCTTTTATGACAATTTTTCCCTGAAAATAGATATCTAAAGCTTGAAATTACTAAATCACGCGTCACAACTCACTAGGTTTAAGCACCATTATCTTAGTTAAATATTGTTTTGTGTTATAAATGTAATAATAATACTAACCAACCAATTATTATCTGCAAAATATACAAAAGAAAAACTACAAAGTTAATAAAAAATGTATTTATGAAATTACATCTCTTAATTTATATTTACCATTGATAAATATTATGAGAATAGTCTTAATACATAATAATTTACAAGAAAATTAAACAATATTCTTCTTATACAATACAATAATTAGTAGAATAGTAATTAAGTTACAATTCACGAATAAATAGAGTAACTATTGTAAGTAGATTATGTTTTAATTTTTTTAATAATGCTTAATTTTCAAAGAAAGATCAACAATCCAAACACCAAAATAAAATTTGACTATTACAACATTAAAATATTTGGTTTGAAAATACATAATAATATTGTTACACTCCTAACTATATTATTTGAGCACTTATATCACAAAGTCATCAGTGGTGGCTTGCAATAATATATTGTTGATATCTGAAGCATTAGGACCTTCATATTGGTCAAACACTTCAATTACTACTCTTATTTTTGTACTAATAGTAATATAAATTAAATCAAGTATTTTCTGTATGAGTGGATGACGAAATTTCAATCTAGTGTCTTGAGCTGTTGTATCTAATAGCACATTTAATACTGACGTGTACAATATGGATTGTCTTGTTGCAGGTTTACAGATCGATAGATGGTCCAGGGGCAACTGATAGTAGACTCCGCGACCCAGGTCAGCCGAGTGTGGGTCAACAAAATGTATTGGAACTTTAAATGCTGTGACTAAAGTTGGCAAAGTCTCCGCAAAACTAATAGTCTCCCATTTGAAGTGATCAGCAAATTTTATAAATGAGTTGTGCATTTCCAATAACATTGGAGAGTTTTCTCGGAGTTGCTTCACATCCTTCGAAGGCCACAGTAGAGCTGAGGCAGCTCTTGGCATGGAAGCCAGCGAGCTACCCTTGTGTGGGGTGCTGTAAAATACAATGGCTTTGGTTTTTTCACATAGAGACTTATATGGTGAATCACTAGCCTCTGCAATATCCGTTAAAAGCTTTTTTACTATCAAGCCACCCATGGAATGAGCTAACCAAATTATATTATGTTTCCCAACAGAGGCATCAAATAGTTTGTCAGACAACTCTTTAGCACGGGCAGTGATCTCTGCATTTTGCAGTGGACACCGCTCCAACCAGTCCGACAATGTACTCCAATAGTTGACACCTACTACTCTAATACTATCACAGTCTTTGGGCAACCAGTCCTTTGGCCAGCACTGGGTATAATGGCCTCTGTCTTGTTTCTCTTGCTGTAAAGCAATCCTTTTTTGTTTGGCTGTATACTTGTCATCCATTGCTTCTCTTTTTGCTGCAATTGGAAGATCTTCTAGTACCACCTCCACAGTGGACAGTAAAGTCTCTTCCTCTGATTCAATGATATCATGTATAACTTGTTGCATATCTGGATCAAGATATTGGTTGACGGCTAAATTATCTCTACCTATGTCACTGTCGATATCCGAGATAGCCGCATCTCGGAAACCGACGGGCTCTCGACAGCTCTTGTCTCTTTGTCTCCAAGTCACGAAAACGCCTCCACGGAGACCATGAACAAGTAGAGTGTCACATGTGTGGACTACTCTACTTCTGTAGATGGGATGAAGAAGGTAAAGTCCAGGTCTGTAACAAAATTCTCCAGAAAGGTTAACTAAGCAAACAGCAGCAGAACTGGCTAAACGAATATCATTTGCTCTTAGGAGCCTTGACAGTTCACCAATAAGGCCATTCTGAAAAAAATCTGTTAAAAGTTCACTGTGTGTGCTCAGTACTGTTAGTACACGTAACACTGCCAGGTCTATGTCCATGTCATTTCTATATCTTAGAAGTGCTTCAGCTAATTTTGGCAAAACTCCTAATTTTATTAATAGTTCTGCTGATGAGTCTTCTGCATAAGTTTTTTTGTTGAACAGTGTCACATGATGATACAATGCGTCTAGACACAACAAGCAGAGATCCTTCTCATTGATACTGTCTGGTTTAGTCGGAGCACTGTCTACCTCTATCACATGATCTAGCATGTTTACAAAGTACTTGTTGAGAAAGTAATGTATGCAGCCATGTGGATTAATTTTCTGAACTGCAGCAATCATATCCCTGAACTTGAATGATAAGAGGTCAGATGTCAAAGCCGCTCTACGCACATGTATGGGCGGTGGCAGGAAATACCTGAAAATGGTTTAAGAATGCAGTTGAAAAAACATGTGTGACAAAGCAAATTATAATCTTAAAAACCTTTAGATGTTAGAATATAATTTGAATAGATTTGGTATCAGTCACTATTATTAACTCATAATACTCATAATAGACTTACATTAAAATGTTGTATTAATTAATATACATAGTTCAAAAGATTTAAGGCAAAAGGCGTTACAATTTTATTCCAAGCACGGATAAAACTGTTGATCCTACCGTAAGTCAGCACCGCGTGTTCTTGCTAGAAGTACAGCCGTATTTTTATCTAATGCTTGGGCCAACTTAAGGCAATTCCACACTTTGTTGTTTTTGAAGGCAGCCAACTGCTCTATCGCTATGGCCCGCTGTTCTTTAGTTCCATGACGGCATAGCCATAAGAGTTTCCACGCCAATGAATATTTAAAGCTTTTCCATATACGAGCGAGTCCTACCGACTGTGCTTCTTGTTTACTATTCTCAGCTTTTATCTTTGCATCAAAAGACGGGTCATCTATATAAATGTACTCCGAAGCAAACTTCTTTTCGGCGTCCAAAACATTTGAATTTATTATTCTATCAATACTTGCGTATGTTCGTTTTAAATGGTAAGCAACAAGTAATACACCACTTCCACATATTGACACAGCTTTGAAAATTTTTAGTATTGGCTTTAATCTTTCTTGCAGGCTCATTTATGCAAGGAATATTGTGTAGTTTTGTACCGAAACTTACAACACAAACAACCAAATTGTTTGTTTTGATTACGGATTACGATGGTCCCGACGAGAAACGAAAACGTCCTACGTCAGCATTGTGACAAATGACTTTAGACACTGACATTTTCTTTTTTAAATTAATTTCTATGGTGGCGAGCAAATTTCGCTATTGGCGGATTTCGGAACTATACTACGACTGTTATTTCCATCTGACTGTATAGTAAAATACCATTAAAACTAATAAAATATTATAAATAATTAAGTGTGACGCACTTAATTATTTATTTTATTGTTGGACATCTAGTAAAAAATACAAAAAAAAGCGGGTGGGGCTGTGTCGGGGCACACGGCCGTTGGTTTTAACGTGAAACGTCTATGTTAGCGAATCGCTTTTAAAGTAAAAGATTGAAATGAAAACAAGATGGACGCTGTTTTAAGTATTTTAATAAAAAAGAACAGGTACGTAATAGAAACAACAAACACACGAAAGAATCACCACGCTATAAAGTCGGAGTCACGAGTTACACTGAATAGAAACAAGCGTGAGCGCCGGTTTCGCACAGTTATCGCAGTATCCCTCCCCCGCCGCCCCGCTTGACCCCGACACGAACTCAATGTCATAACAGCGAGCTGACTATATAAGTGAAATATTTACACCACATTTTTGTTTCTAAGACTAATAGTTTTTTAATTATTAAGGTACGATGATATAGACCTTTTAGTTACGGTCCAGTTTTTAAACCTGGTACCCGTATGTTTCGGCGCGATTTTAAAGACGTTTCACGTCAAAAACACTTTAGTATTTTAAAGGTGGAATGTTGTTGTGTGTCTGAAGAAGTTTACTTTATCTATTTTTATTTATTGAATTTTATGGACGCATAACAGACTAATAACAACTAACTAACTAACTAACAAATACAAATATGGTAAACATATCGCTAATTACAATAATTACTAGGCTTAACTGTACCAACTTCTGGTCGAAAGTAATCTAATTTTGTGAAATGTGAGCAAACTCGCATGTATTATGAAGGAAAACGACCTAAATTAGGAAACCCCTAGTTTAGTTCCTAGTTTCCCAACATTTTCGTAACTTTTCGTCAGTAGGGAAAAAATTGAAAAACTTATAAATAACTTACTGTTGTGTTCCTCAATGTTATACCTACCTAAAGTGGAGTCATTTTAAAAGGTAACATTTGACAATTCATCAAAATTCAACAACGTAACCTTGTAACGGCGGGTATAAAATAATATATTTTTTCGTTTTGTTATAATAACTGCACAATGGGGAAGAAAACTGTCAAATAGTTCATTGTAGAGGGCGCCAAAAGTTGCTTACAGGGAAGCAGTCAAACTCCATAGAAAATATGTCATGTCAATGTCATAATTCAAAGATTAATATTTTTTTTAATAAATAATGGGTCGGTGTGTAGCTTTTGGATGTGCAGAAATAGGTTCACATAAATTTCCTTCTAATCCCACCCTAAGAAGAAAATGGGAAAGGACTTTGAAAAGAGTGAATTTCAAAGTATCTGATTATTCTATTATGTTATGCAGTAAGCATTTCAAAGATACAGATTTCGAAACGATTTCTAAATCAACTTTCTTCAGGATATTTGTGCTTGAAAATTTGTTAATTGACAGTCAAGCAATTCATTTTTATACTGGTTTAGAAAATCATGATAAGTTTAAATTAGTCTTTAGCACATTGTGTCCTTTGGCATACAATTTAAAGTATAAGGGAAGGCAAGTTATCAATATATCAGTTGAGGACCAATTCTTATTAATGCTGATTAAATTAAGAACAAACAAATGTGATTATAAACTATCAAAATTTTTTGGTATTAGTAAAACTTTAGTATCAAATATTTTTATAACCTGGCTTAACTTTAGATATTATGCAATCGATACCAACTCATATGTTTTTTCTTTAAGTTGGCATTGATCGAAATATTATTTATTCTTTCGTATACATACTATATATAACTTAATAATACTACAACTTTCGTTTCGTCGTAGTTTTTTTGGAAAGAATAAAAGTTAATTCAGAATGTGTTAAAAGAATAAATATAATTAGTATGGATGAAGGTACAAACATTGAATATTTTTTTATATTCCACCATTGTTATCTAATAATACATCTACGTATTCCACATTTTTTTTCAACACTGAACTTAGCGCTGAGTTTTGCTGGGGAGTTCAATGAGTGATGTTGTGGAATTTGTAAAATTTCATAAATTTGTGTTAGTTCGGTTCTTAATATGTAATATTGGTAGAATATTAACCATTAAATATTCGTTAACATGCACAAGTGTGGGCAAGTGGTACAACTTCTAAAAACGTGCTATTTTGTGTTTCCCGCCAAAACTCCCTAGGAACTTTCAGTAAAGCTTCTACCACTTTACTGAGTCGACTGACATGACTCATAGGCTATACTGACGATATAATTATTTGGACTTTGACTAGACTTTAGACTTGACGGTATAGGAATACGGTGTTGAAAATTGAAACGAAAGTTCTGTTTCCCGCCTTTATAACTTGACACTGGCAAATAGTTATAAGCCGATGCCATATATAAATAATAAAAAAAAACCTTAGCGCACTCTACCGGTGCATTTGAAAACTAATTCACGTTCCAATTAAGCTTCAGCATACCTAATTCGGCATTGTGCGCCACTGAGTCGCACTATGCTCTGTAATTAAAAAACTACCTAAATATGCAAATTTTCGACATGAAAATTGAAAAATATTTTTAGACAAATATTTTTCAATTTTTGAGTAATTATTATAGTATATTATTAGTAATTATTATCAATCTTTTTCACGTTGAAGTTTGTAGTATGAACTTTTAAGTGATTTTAGAAATCTCCTTTTACATCCCATCACGCCATCTGTTCGCTTTTCTTAGTACCTACTAGTTAGTAGTTACTAGCTAGTCAGCTAAATTTATAAATTCTAAAAAGTTGCAGTCATAGGTTGCAGTTTTAGCATTTCGCTTATAATGCACTTTAATGTCAGTAAATGGCCTATCATCTGAACGGATGTCTTGAAACTGCATACCTATTATTTATTATCTTTAACTTTAAACGAGATAATCTTGTTTACTATATTATACTACAAAATCGGTATTTCGTCGTGTAACAATATATTATTATCAATAAATTCGATACTATTGTGTCAGTCTGATTGGCAGTTTGGCTTGTATCTTTTACTTTGTTCGGAAATTCGGAATGTGGTGGGTTGGAATTTCGGCCAGATAAATATTTTGTGATTCTTTTTATAGTTATATTTTTTTAATTTATCAGAGCACTCGCTATCAGGCTTATCAGGATAGGAATCGCGCTTTCCTGTAAGGTGCCGTCGGTGTGGTGATGTTTATTAGGTACCAAACTGTCGATAGGCATGTTGCCTAGTGTGGAATATCACATTTTTATAAATTAAATTTTAAAATTTTTGAATAAAGATACATAAATCTAAAAGAAAAAGGTATTTAGATTGACGAGATTAAAAAATATAAGCAAATAAAAAATATTGTCCATCTCTTTCTCGCAAAACGGTTTGTTACGTGACAAGTTGCTACCGCCATACATTTTGTAATGAGAAATATATGGCGGGTGCAACGTCAACGACGAACAAACGTCACGACGTCACAGGCCGGCACGAAGGTGCAGGATCGTACCAGGGCCTTTAGTTAAGATGCATTCGATTTTTTCGACTAAAGGCCCTGTTATCTGTTACGTATGCGCCTAGCACGGACATGTGCCTACGGAGATGTCCTGACCGCAAAATAGATATCGAGTATACCGTTGTATACTCGATATCTATTTTGCGGTCAAAGTCGATCAATGTCCACTTGTGCGAATGCAGACCAGCAAGCGGCGCGTTGGCTCATTATTCGGTGAGCCCATTTCCTTTCGTTTTGATAAATGATGAGCAAGGTCGTGACGGCGGAAATTGTAAAATGAGAGGCTGAGTATCATGTTGTCATATGAGATGATAACTGTGTTAGGTATAAAATTGAAAAAGTGTCAAACTATTCCCACCATGTTGTTATATGAAATAATTACTGGTCGAAGTGACGCCGACCGAGTCGTCGTAATATGAGATGATGACTGGTCGCAGTGACGCCGAGTGAGTTGTCATATGAGATGATGGCTGGTCGAGGAGATGCTGACTGAGTCGTCAAATGAGATGACAAGTCTAGATCATAGGAAGGTAGTTCAGTCCATGTCGTCATATGAGATGATGACTAAGAGAGACGACATATGAGATAATTCCAAACATGTGCGTTATGTTGGAGCGTTTCTCTTCGAGAATTATTCTACGTTACCTAAAATGTCAGAATAAGACGAGTAAAATGAATGTGTTGTTTCCAGTGTCGTTTTTTTCTTTGAGCCTGGCAAATGAGGGCGCTCGAGGACGTGCTCAATATCAGTATGGCCGTGACGGCGCGTTGGATGTTTTAGCACTCTAATCATCAGTGAAAAAGTAAAGCGTCTAATATCATTCACTCTGTCGCAACAATGATATCTAGCGTGTTAAAAGACGGTTCTACACTGACACTGGCTATTCCGCAAGGAAGGCCATTTTAAAGAAGAAGAAGAAGATAAAATACGGAAGCTGTCAATACCAGTGCAAAGTGTGAGTTTTTCTCACACACTGGTATCAGCTTCCGTCTTTTATCACGCTAGATATCGGTATTGCGTCAGAGTGAATTTTTTTCGCATTCGATCGTGAGCGCGTTTGGCGTTTACTAGGAATTTGTATGTGAGTTGACCTAGTTGTCGCGTTTACAACTAGGTGGCCCTGTACAAATCACATACAAATTCCTAGTAAACGCCAATCGCGCTTACGATCGAATGCGAAAAGAAAATCTCACACTTAACACTCAGAAGCGGTCGATTCAAATAGTGGATTTACGTTACGTTATTGGTGGAGTCTGTTACATATTGTTCCTTAATTATTCTCTTGCCCGATTACTCGTGTCCGGCCGGCAATTTAACCTACACTAACAACATGGCGGATATCGGATGATAATTCCAGTATCGGCCATCCTTTCCTATAAATATTATAATTTGTTATAGAAAATACATAACAAAAAAAAAATAACCCCTGAATTGTCAAGCAGTGAACGAGCTGATGATGATGAATTATAGCTTAGATCAGTCTCGAAAATGTCAGCTTTCAAAAAAATTATTAAATCGGCTAATCGGTTCATCCGTTTTTAAATAGAAATTGCAGATTAAATAAATTATTAGCACTTTTATTACTTATTCGGTCGATAGATGTCACTATACGGGTTTTTTTATATTTTTCTGAATCGAAGTATCGTTGTCTAATAAGGGAAATTTTGGAGTTGAATTATTAAGATCCCAATGCGATTCTTGATTATCATTTCATCTAGAAAAAAATTGTCTCGCTCCGCGCTCGTGAAGAAGATATTTATAATTTCAAGTGTTTTGATTACTTATTAATAGTAAGCATTGTTTTTAAACTTGCGACAAAACAATCAAATTTTGGGTGTGAAAAAACTAGTATGGAATACAAAATTACCAAGTTGGCGAAAGAATGTAAGGAACAAAAAATTCAAAATCTGGCGACTAAATAATACAAGTTTGTTCACTGAATATTCCAAACTTTCAGAAAGATATTTTATTTTGGCAAACAAATAACCACCTTGGTGACAACTTAAGAGCATTTAATTCAAGAATGGGCACATATTTATTACCTAATATTGGTAGGTAATTAAAACAACATACTGAGCAGTGAACCGAGGGCGCATTAAAAAATCGTAAAGGAGCGTACAAAATTCCATTTTTTGAAACCAAAATGCCGTAAGTTTTTGTAATAAAATGAATTTATCATAAGTGTATTTTCCTAGGATTCTGGGGGTGTAAATATCATTGACTTTTTAAATTTCAAAATTACGGTTATTTATTTTTGACAGATTCATAATACTAAGGCGGGTCAATAAGTCCGTGACTTTTTGAATTTCTAACCTCCTTACTGAAAAAGCAACACTACTCCTGTCAACAGGCATCTGTCAGTTGACTCCTATCAAGATTTGAACTTGCTGCGTCAGTTAGTTTGTGTTTTACAGCTATCTTTATCAGACTATCCAGTAACTTAAGGAAACAATGGAAAAAACTGAATTTCGTGTGCTTATTAAGCATTATTTTTTGCGAAAAAAAACCATTACCGAGACCAAGGCTAAGCTTGATAAATACTATGGGGACTCTGCACCATCGATTTCAATGGTAAAAAAGTGGTTTACTGAATTTCGTTGTGGCCGTACAAGCACTGAAGATGCCGAACGTCCTGGACGCCCAGTTGAGGTCTCTACACCCGAAACAATCGAAAAAATTCACGATATGGTGTTGGCCGACCGAAGAATGAAAGTGCAAGAGATTGTGGAAGCCATAGGCATCTCGCATGGCTCAGTGGTTTCAATTTTGAATGATCACTTGGGCATGAGAAAGCTTTCCGCAAGATGGGTGCCGCATTTTCTCGCAGTCGACAAAAAACGCAATCGTGTAACAACTTCACAGGAAGGTTTGGCGTTGTTTAATCACAATATGGAGGAGTTTTTTAACCGTGGACGAAACATGGATCCATCACAATACACCAGAGACCAAACAACAGTCAAAACAGTGTGTTTCTAAGGGTGAATCGGCGCCAAAGAGGGCCAAGGTGGGTTTGTCAGCCAATAAAGTTATGGCGACTGTTTTTTGGGATGCACGTGGGATAATCCACATTGACTATCTTCAAAAGGGAAGAACAATTAATGGGGAACATTATGCCAACTTATTGGACCGCTTCAATGAGGATTTAAAAAAAAAACCGACCTCATTTGGCCAAGAAAAAGTTATTTTTCACTAAGACAATGCAAGGGTGCACACATGTGCAGTTGCCATGGCAAAAATCCATGAATTGGGCTATGAATTGCTCCCACATCCACCCTATTCTCAAGATTTGGCTCCGAGTGACTACTTCTTGTTCCCAAACCTGAAAAAATGGCTCGGTGGAAAAAGATTTGACTCCAATGATGAAGTCATCTCGCAAACAAAGGCCTATTTTGAGGACCTCGACAAATCATATTTTTTGGAAGGGATAAAAAAATTGGAGAAGCGTTGGACAAAGTGTATAGAGCTCAAGGGGGACTACGTTGAAAAATAAAATGATTTATTTATCAAAAAATCTGTGTTTTATTCCAAAAGTCACTGACTTATTGACCCGCCCTCGTAGTGCCGAGTAGTATCGTTTTCCAGGTATTTGGGGGTACTGATTACGAAAATGACATTCAGTTTTAAATTCCAAGATGATGGACATATTTTTTTATTTAAACTAAACACACCGGCATATTTAACAGAACACAAAAAAAGGTCCATAATTAAAAAAAATATGGTTTTGTTTTAAAATCTACTTACTACACTTCTTTTGTTATTTAAAGTTTCATTTGTTTTACTTAAAATGAGATCATATTAAGAACAGATTTTGAGAGTAAAGGCTATTTGTGAAAAATGGTACATTTTTGAACTTTTCATGTAACCGGGAAAAGTGAAAATTATTATTAAAATAAAAATTAATTAAATTAGAAAAATGGTGATTAATATCGCGTATTTCCTCCACGTGCTCTTATTAAAGTTTCTACCCGTCTAGACATACTGAGAATGATGGTATCGATGGTCTCCTGGGATAGTCTCCACCATTCCTCAACTACGACGATTCGCAGTTCACCCACGTTGGCAGGAGCTGGAATTCTGGACTTAACTTTTCTTTTCAGCGAGTCCCAAACGTGCTCTATTGGGTTCATATCCGGTGATCTCGCCAGCCACTCCATGACAGTGATATTCATATTATTAAGATAAGCTTGAGTTACTCGAGCGGTATGCGGCCGAGCATTATCCTGCATAAAAACAAAATCGTCACCGATATATGGGGCAAACGGTACGACATTTTCTTCTAAAACTTCTCTGATATAGCGGTCTGCAGTCAGACTCCCTCTGTCAATCACTACCAAGTCTGTGCGAGCTCCCAAACAAATGACAAACCATTATTGATCCACCACCGTATGCAACTGTAGTTGCATACTCATCACTAAACAATACCTTACTCCATTGGTCCGCGTTCCAAAGTCGATGTTCCTGAGCAAAAGTTAACCTTAATGATTTACCTCGAGCCTTGGAGTCTTGGCGGGCACAAATGAACCCAAACCAGCTTCTTCGAACCTTCTTCGTACCGTACGCTCACTTACGGTTACACCCCGCACTGCTTCTAACTCATGTCAGGCTTGGACGGCCGTCAAACGGGGGTTCCTACGTACACGAAGCCGAATGAAACGATCATCCCTACTCGAAGTGCGTCTTTTTCTGCCTTGTCCTGCTCTTCTCACATAAGTACCGGTCTCCCTGAACCGTTGGATACTGCGATGGATCGTTGAAACTGGTCGACGAAGATCTCTGGTTATCACTCTGTAGGTTTGACCATTTCTTCGCATTTCGAGTGCCCTGGCAATCTCCGTTGGGGCTAAGTCAGGCATAATTCAGTCCTCAACTCCAAAAAGATACACGATTAAAAAAACTAACAAAAAACAGTATTTCAATGAAATTTTAAATCAAACTCAGAAGGAAGAAATACTCGAAGTTCGTTCCAGATAAGGTGTATTTGAATAAAATTAAAACAATTGCATAAATTATTGTGATGTTCTGTTGTTTTCTTAATTTGAAAATATTTCTTTTTAAATTAAATGACGTATAAACCAGCCAGCAACCTTATATGATACTGATATCAAACGTTTATTTTATGTTCCGCTAAATATGCCGGTGTGTGTAGTATGGATGTCCTTTTCTAAGTTTCTATGAGTGTTGATTACAAAAAAGTCATCCATTTTGAATATCCAAGATAGATGACATTCATCTTTGTTACAATTAATATAGGTGTCATTTGTAGTGTGTGTATCAACTCCCTGTAATATATTGTATTGTAAGTTCATTAAATGGATGAGTATTGTACAGGTAGTGCTTCTGTGTCGTACTTCGCGGGAGTCAAAATATCTTTATATTAAGAAAAACGAAACACAGTTAACGAGCACTACTAATAGTTTTAAACTTAAATAATATGAGAAATAACATTAGCTAATAATAAAAATAATACGAGCGTGCGCGAAGACTTTACCGTTTCTTCCCCCTTCTAAATTTTTTTAAAAACTCCGCGGCTAAAAGAAAATTCCTCATTCCTCTTTTAAACTTCAACAACGTAGTCTTTTTATTTATCTGGCATAACAACGTTACATCGTTGCCGTGTTAACCTATTATCGGCGATATACTCCCCCTTTTAGTCCAGGAGAACGCCCTCGTTCCTGGACTAGTCTTGTACGACGTGACTTTTTAGGTCGTCCCCGGTACCGTTTCGGTATCACGAGCCCAGAACTAAATCCTACGTCCCCTTTACTCACATTTTCTATGAACGGAGTTAAATCCTGAGCTGAAGTACCATTTCCCTAAAGAATCATCGAGGTTTTTCATTGGGGAAATAAAATAGGTAGTGGGGTGGGTTCTCGGTAATCACGTAAGGCCTATCTCTCTTGGGTATAAATTTAGCAGTAATTCCTTTGCTCCCTTTACTGAGCACGCGGGAGTGCATTAAAACTTTGTCTCCTACCTCGTAATTAGGGCTAGGTCGGCATGATTGATCAGCCACACGCTTAGCCTAATCTTGCTGGTATTCAACTCGTTCTCTGATAGAAATCATAGAGCTAATAAAAGACCGCAGGTATGGAGTATTTTGAGGAACGAAGTTCTCTTTATCGAGAATAGCCCTTAAGTCTTGTCGAGCTTCGGTAGGTGATCTCATTTCTCTGGCAAACATTACAAAAGCAGGAGTAGCTCCAGTGGTTCTACATAACGCGCTATTTAAAGCATAGCGTATCACTGCTAGTTTCTCAGGCCATGAGCTATGATCATTCTCTACCAGCTGAGCGAGTTGAACCTTCACATCACGATATTTACGCTCTGCAGGATTTGCCTCGGAATGATAAAGTGGAACGAAACTTTGCTTAGTGCCTAAAATAAAATGCATGTTCACATGCACTTTTGCACGACAGCACCGACGAACTGAACGCTACTATCCGATATGATCCTGCATGAGAAACCGTATCTAAGGAAATATTCCTCAGTAAGAAAACGGGCGCAGGCTTCAGAGGTCGCTTCCTGAAGTTAAAAGAGCTCAACCCACCTAGTGGCTGTGTCTTCTACAAAAAAATCCATCATTCTCCATTTTCACCTTCAGGTAAGGGTGCGAAAAGGCCTATAGCTAGTACCTCATTGCGCTGCTGCAACACTGGCATTTGTAAAAGACCAGGCGGTTTGTCGTTAACAGCTTTGTAACGTTGACAATCCACACAAGACTTCACGTAATCTGTAAAAATCCTTCGCAGTACAGGAAAATAATAGTATTGCGCGATTTTACAATAAGTACGATTAATTCCAGGATGTCCAGCTAGAGAAGAATTATGGCATTCCTTTAGAATTTCAGTTTGCATGGATATTGGTATTACCAGCTGAAGATTATCGCTTTCAGAATCGGGGTTATACCGGTACAGTTCACCTTGTGGTACCAGGTATCCTCGTTCTGACCATCTTCGAGCAGACACTTCATCTGGACTCTGTATGTCTTATAATATATATATATATATATATATATATATATATATATATATATATATATATATATATATATATATATATATATATATATATATATATATATATATATATATATATATATATATATATATAACCAACCTCGGGATCAGTAAGTTGCTCCTGCAACAGGGTTCTTAGTGGGCAAATCGATAATAACTGCACAAACACCACAACTGTCCTCAGTACCAGAACATACGGACCTACTCAAGGTATCAGCTAGTAGCTGATACTTTGAGTAGGTCCGTATGTTTTAAGTTTTAAAGGCATTTGTGTGTAGTAACACACAAATGCCTTTCCAGGCGTGTAGTGATAGTGTATGTATGTCAAACGATTGTAGTTTGAGAGCCCACCTCACTAAGCGCCCTGTTGGAGATTTTAAGGTCATCAACCATCGGAGTGGTCGATGATCGCTGCCTATAATACTGGATTTCCATCTAAATAACATCTAAAACGCTCCACTGCCCACACTACCGCTAAAGCTTCCCGCTCTGTAGTTGAGTAGTTGCGTCCAGCGGCGTTCAAAAGACGGCCTGCGTATTCAATAGGTTTTATCGTTCATTTTTGTCCTCCCCCTGGGGAAGAACTGCTCCAACCTCATAATTTCTGGCGTCGGTTTGCAGAATAAAAAGGCTGACTGAAATCCTGGATCAAGATTGGTGCTGAGGTAAGTAAATATTTTAGCTGTTTAAAAGCAGTAGTTTGAGTAGAACTCCAGGTCCAGGTCTGCTGTTTTCTCGCTAACCTAGTTAGCGGCTCTGCTACGGACGAGAAATTTGGAATAAACTTCCTAAACCAAGAGCAGGTTTGTGGAAAGGTCCGCAAATGTTTTAAATTCTTTGGTTCGTTCATATCTAAGACGGCTTGTACCTTCTCAGGGTCAGGAGACGCTCGCTGTTGGATAATAATGTGCCCAATATATTTGACACGTTCCCTGGCAAAAACACACTTTTCGCGATTAGCTCGTAATTTAAACTCTCGCAAGCGATTAAATACGGTTCGGAGGTCTTGAAGTTGCTGATGAAATCGAGGGAGGGAGATATTACCAAATGTCATCCAAGTAAGCTAGAAAGGTAACATTATCCAGGGATGAGCGCGAATGTAACCGATCAATCAAACGATGGAATGTGGCTGGCGCATTCTTCGAGCCAAAAAGCGTTTGAATCGAAAAGTTCCTAGAGGACTTATAAACGCAGTTTCGTCCCTATCCTGTGCATTAACGTTCACCTGCCAATACCCTGATCGCAAATCGAGTGTACTCGTGAAACAATCTCTTTTCGTTGACTGTAACAACTCATCAATCAACGGCATGGGATAATGGTCTGTTTTGATGAAACGTTTAAACTTCTGTATTTGACACAGAAACGAGTGGTGTCATTGGCTTTGGGAATGAGCAGTGCTGGAGAACACCACGCCGACTCACATTACTCTATGATGTACGCTTTCACCATTTTGTCAATTTCATGACGCATAAGTTCTTTCTTTGCAGGAGTTAGACGATACGGGGTTACAAAAATAGGAGGATGCTCACCAGTGTCAATGCGGTGTTCAGCGAAAGGAGTTGGCTCTTCCTCTGGCTGGAAGATGTCCGCATTCACAACCAAGGACTGCGCCAGCAGGTCCCGGTCAGGTGGATCTAGTTTTGTCCCTTCATCTTCCCGGAGCACGTCCGTAAAAGAACATCTAACCGCTGGAGACGATAGGGGCCATAGCACATAAGATATTGTAGGGAGTTATTGCTGGAAAAATAACAGCATTGGCGATGAAAATCTAAAACGACACCGCTTTCAAATAAAAAATCCATACCTAGTAAAGTTTCGTTATTACGAACTTCTGGAAGTATAATAAGAGAAGTCCGAATAACCCAATCCTACAGACATACGTCTAATTCGGTACTCAAAACGTTCCTTACTGCAAAGAAGGAGAAGTAGTGTATAGCCTCGGATACAGTGCTTCTTTCCGGTGTCTACCAACGCGGTTCCCCGCGAACCTAAAATCACGATATTAAATGTCGGCCGCAAAATCTTTCGGTTAAAATCGACACAAGCGCACGCCTGCTCCGCACACTCTGTTTTGTTAGCACAAAAAATATCAATATTCTCTAAAACAGGATTAGGAAAATTATTGTTAACGTTGGAGTTACACCTCTTGGAGTTCTTTTAAAACCTTATGCGATACAAAATTATTTTCTAAATTATTTTGTTGATATTGAGCTCTTGGACTATAATTCAAAACAAAATTATGATCTACATTACTAGAATTAATACGTTTGCTTACATCAGGTATGGGCAACCTTTGACAAGTTGAGGGCCAAACTTTAGCGTGCAAATACGTTCGCGGGCCGCATTTAAAAGTACTTAGTGCATTTTAAAGAAGTGACAATATTTTTTTAAATAAAACGACAATGTTATTATAGTACAATTTATTAAAATAACTAAATGAAATTAAAAAAAATGGTACACTATACTTAAATCGTCAAATTTGCAATTGTTACAAACTACTAAAGTTAAATACACCGAAATCAATGAGACACTTGAGCTTGAATTTGGGAAACTAATCCATCGATATTTGGATTAATTCTACTGATACAAAGACATAAATAATTTTCCAAATTATCGTCAGTCAGTCTCGTACGATGTGTTGATTTATTAACTTTCATCAATGAAAAGAACTGATCGCATTTATAAGTACTGCCAAACGCACAAATCAATCTTCTTGCGAATTTTCTAAGCTGAAGAAAATTGTCTTTTTCTAGGTATTTTTTGTAGAAATTGCACAACTCTACGTCTTCTAATTTGGATTTTAGGAGTGAGTTTTCTTGAATCTCGATCAACTCCATTTGTAAGTGTATTGGAGCATTTAGTGCATTAAATTTTGTAGGAGTAGCAAATAAACTGAAACAGTCTTTTCCATGTTTTTTAAGTCGCTAAATCTGTTCGAAAATTGTTCCGACAGTAACTTGAGTTTTTCAGCATATTGAGCATAAGCAATATTTTCATACGCAGAGAGCGTGTTGAAATGGTAACTGTTACCAGACAGCATCTGTGACTCCCACAAGCGTAGTTTGATCTGAAACGCTTTCAAATGGCTGTACAAATCATTTACTAACTGTCCTTGTGTTTGAAGTTTTAAATTTAAATCATTCAAATAGCCTGTAATATCGACCAGAAATGCTAAGTCACATATCCATTTTGGGTCACGAAATTCAGATAGTGGTTTACCTTTTATTTTCATAAAGTCTGCTATCTCATTTCTAAGCTCGTAAAACCGTTTCAACATTTTTCTTTTGCTCAGCCATCTGACTTCACAATAATGTGTTACGTCGTTATACGAGTATTCAGCTGATATTTCATCCAAAAACACCTTGAACTAACGATGGTTAAGCCCTCGGGATCGAATAAAGTTGATGGTTTTTACTACTTTAGTGATCAATGCCTGGGGTCTTCAAATTAAATATCTGATGTACTGAATTACTTTATTTGACAACCGGTTAAGTTGGCGAGGGGCAGACGACTGACTCTCGCAGGAGTTATATCTTATTGCGACGTACATATACATAACATAACAAAGTAAGCTGACTCTACATTTTACAATTACTGAGAAATAATTGAAACCTTTACGTAAGCCGACCATAGAAGGTGTACCATCAGTGCATACTGTGGAGTATGCACTGATGGTGCACCTTCTCTACTCTACTCCACTTCTCTACTCCACTTAATTTTGACCATGGCAAGCCAAAACTTGTGAATACCTTTTGAACTTCCTGAAAAATATCCTCTCCTGTAGTGGTTCCTTTTAGCGGCTGTAAAGCAGGCAATTCCTCAGTAACAGTGAACTCCTTATCAACATCTCGAATAAATATAGCCAGTTGAGCTGTGTCAGACAAATCGGTGCTCTCGTCTAATGCTATGGAAAATCATTCACAACCAGCCATACGGTCAGTCAATGTTGTTTTTATATCATTAGCCATAATTTCTATATATCGAACAACAGTTCGTCTTGACAATTTTTTTTTTAAATTAATTTTTTTTTTCAGGACACAAAATACCGCAAACTTCTAACATACACTCCTTGATAAATTATCATCAATACAGATGTTTATTAAAAACATCATCATAATTTATCAATGGCCTTTGCCAATTTTGAGCTAACTATAAAACTAGCTTTCACAACATTAACAAGTTTTATTTACATAATAAAATTAACTAACATCTATTTAAAATATTTACAAACTATAAAAGTAGGTAAGTACTAAAAAAACACATAATAACTACTCCAAAACTTAAAATGCTACAAAACAAAGAAATCTCCCAGGTCGTCCCCACCAGGCAGAGTACCTAGAAGGCTCAAAGAGTTTCCTCGCTGGATTGCGATACTTATTCTCTGGGCCAGATAGGTGCCGGCTCTGGGGTCTCGGGTGGCCTCAATGAGTTTTTTGGAGATTTCTCTGAAAAGTTTGTGCGCACCCAGACCCCATGTACCCAGGGTTTCAACCCCAAACGGTTCAAATATGAGATCCCCACTAAGGTTCTCATATTTGCGCCGCTTGAGGTTTTCCGCCTGATTGGCGGCCGAACCTGCAGAACTCGAGGTGCTCTGGATATGGGACGGAGCAAGTGTGTCGACGCAAGTAGCGTCCCGTACAAGAGCCCGTCCCACTCTCCAAGGGACCAGGCTCATACCGTCTGGTCTCTTGCCATCGTCGCGCGCCAAACCAGAGGGTTCCAGCACAGCTGGCACTCCGGCGGTGACAAGAGCCCGACGGATGAGATCGTTCAGGCAGTGATGTCGGGAGATGCGGCCGGCGCTTCGTTGACAGGACAGCCCGTGGTGTCCGAGGCTGTTCACGTTTGCACCACAAACACAGCGATGGGGGACGACGAGAGGGGTGCCAAGACGCAGGGAAGTGGCTAACCGGAAAGCTGTTCGATCCAGCAATGTGCCCGTATTGGGTGACGGTAATGCTTGTAGCCAAAGGCCCAACTCCCACTTTTCCGTAGCCAAGAGGCGAGCCTGCTCCACAGGACTGGAGGACGTATTAAGAAGATTATTCCGTACCAGTCTGCAGAGTGGCTCGTCCCAGAGCCTTTGGGAAAAAGTATTGTCAGGCATTTCGCTACAAGCACTAGTTGCGCTCCAGGCGTCCTTGGCCTCGTCCAGAAAGGGAACTGTATTGGAGTAGGATGGGTGATGTAGTATTTTGGAGATAAGACTATGGTTCGCGTGGACTGAGGACAAGAAGGCCGGAAGCGATATATCAGAGGGCTTTCGAACACCCAGGCCACCGAACCTAACTGGAAGCGTTGCCTGAGTCCATGCGCGGTCATCGAAATTTGTATTCAAAATAGTGGAGAGCGTTTGTCTTATGGTATCATCCAACTGTTTGAGAAGTTGAGGGAACTTCTACAGTTGACAACACCGTAAGACATAAGTCAATTTAGGTACAAAAATGCAAAAACGGATTAGGGTAAAGGCCATGTGACAGTTAATTTGGAGGAGGCGGTCTAAAGTTTCATTAAAATTTTGTAATTTGTTATCTATGAAGTCCGGGAGAGATTAGTCTAAAATAGGTGAGCCCAAAAGGAAGAGCGAATCCTTGTCAATGACAGACAGTTATGGAGCTATTTCTTTAAAGCTGGATATAATCGCGTTTCTATCTCCACAACTGTCTGGCACAAAAAGTTCGCACTTACCAAGGTTCAGCTGCAGACCTATTTTTTTGTAACTCGCGGATCAGAGTGCGGAAGTTGGATAGTACAGTGGATGCATCGCTTCCAAGGGTCCCATCATCCAAATACCAAACATTACATTTTGAATTTAGAAGCTCGATGACCGGGTGTATAGCAAGGCTGAAGATTGCTGGACCTAGAGGGTCGCCCTGTTGGCAGCCCACTTCGGATGACATGAGGTGGTATTTGTAAATGAGTTTGGTGGGGTCGTTGTAACACTGGAGCATAAATGGTAAAATGGCAGGTGCTTTAGATTTAATTTGGGCCAACATGGCGCCTCGGTCAACTGAGTTGAAAGCGTTTTTGACATCGACCTTCAGAAACACATCATCGCCTTGATTGTGGATAGCTGTCCTGAGAGAGTGAACGGCGGCCTCACAACCCCCTTTGCAGGCAAAACCGAGCTGTTTTGGCTGGAAGTATGACGCAAGGGAAGTGACCGATTTGCAAGCTAGTTTGGCTGTAAGGCGCCGGTATGTGGAGCCGACAGCAATCGGACGAATGCCACCACCTCTTTTCCTCAAGGCGCAGAGGTTAGCTCCATACAGAATGTCTACGATATCTGATGCGAACCCTCCACGTAGCATCAGGTTGCACAGATTCGTAAGTTCATGCAGGAGCTTCCAGCCGGCCTCCCCGCAGCAACCGCTGGTGAGGTCCTTCAGATGCTGAGGGGTGAGACCGTTGAGGCCGCCAGCTGAACCCGGAAGAAAGGACATGATGGCTCCGCGTACTTTGTCTGCCGACGTTTGTAGTGGTGGTAATGCGTCATTGGAAACTGTGAAAGGATTGGATTGTGATGGATGTTTGTTTTGCAGGGCGATGAGGGTCTCTGGGCAGTCGGGGGCGACCGTGTCATTGGAAAACAGGAGCCGCGCTGCACCCTTAATGTCTCCCTCACTTATTTTATTTTCCACAGTTTTCACAATGTTATGTTTGACCGAGGAATGTGAAGAAAAATTTGGGTTGAGGTTAATGTCCGAAACACAATTCTTTTTGATTCTTGAAGTGAGGGAGGCATTGTTGAGCGGATCTCTAGAGATATGCAGAAATCGGTAGGGAAAGGTGAGTAGGTTTTCCCAGGCTTGCCTCGAGTTCTCCAGCACTGTGTGGCGTATTGTCTCGGCAAGCTTCTGGGCCACAGTCACTCTGGCACCTCTAGGGATCCGTCTTAGAACTGTTACAAAACGTTTAAATTTGGATATTTCTTGCCAGAAATTTGTTTGATAGATTGGGTTCGGAAGTAAATTGGTTATTGGGGGAATGAGGGTTGGAAGCTGTTTGTGGCATTTGCCTACGTGGATGTTCAAACCCCGTTGGCTTTTAAAATATCGGGAACAGTGGGAGCATTGCAGCCGATTTCCAAAGGACACGGTCGAAAAATTAGTGGAGGTCCCTGCATCCTGGCTACTTGTCATGGGTTGGTAAAGATAAAATATAAACGATAACTTATATAATAGAATAAAATATAGACAAAAATTAAAAACTACTTAACTAATATAAAAAACCTTGAACTATATTATACTCATTTTCTAGAGGAATGTAGGTTTGAGCGTGGGACAGTTCCTGGGCTCACTTCTCGCCAAAAAACACAGCATACCGCTTCCTGGGATTGTCTCGTTTTTCCTCCGTTGCAAGTCTTGTCAGTTGTGTGGGTGTGACCTTTGCTTGTGACCCAGTTTGGCCCTCTTGGGGTGCAAACTGCTAAAATATACTATCCTCCTCCTAATGAGGCTTGGTTGGTCATTCACGTTGACAGCTCCGACCGCAAGTTATGGTGTCCAACAAGGTGTAACAAGGAACCGTTGGTTACTGAACTAGGGCCGTCCTAGTCCATTCACTACACCAACCGCGTACATCGATGTTATGGTGTCCAACAAAACATCCAGTGTGTATTTGGGTTGTAAGTAGGAAACACCGTTTACTCAACTTGGGCCGTTCTAGGCCATTCACTGCTCCAAAGTAATCCGGTCGGTAAAATAAGTCCAGGCGTTGGAAAATCTTGAAAATTACTTGTATAATTTTCTGTGGTGTTCCAAACGCAATTTGTATTGTTTTATACAAGTATAACGCAATAAATATCAAGAAATAATTTTAGAATTTCAAGACATGTCGTTGTTGCTCTGACGTTCAGTTGACATTCCACATTCATTAACAAGTTGTGTTCTTTGTTTATGAAACATTTGTTGCTGTTTTTCCAAATTTGCAGTAAGCTTCTGGATTTTGTCTGTTCTTAATTGTCCTGTCAGTGAGTGCAGCATAGCATGCTTAGTTGAGTAATGCCTCTTTATATTGAATTATTTCATTACTGAAATCGATTCATTACACAGCAAACAAATAGGCTTACCATTGTTCAAGATAAAAAGAATTCTTCAGTCCATTTTTCTTGAAACTGGTGACCCTCTGTATCTACTTTTCGTTTCTTTTCACCAGACATCATTTCTGTTTACTTTTCGTTCAATAAACTTAATAACAAACTATAGTTAGTAACCACTCAAGATGCACACAAAGTCACAAAGCAAGTTGACGGCTCGAGCAGTTCGCTAGGATATCGCTTGTCTAAGGATTAAAGATAAGGATTAAGTGCCGAAGCATAATTTATCAAGGAGTGTATGTTAGAAGTTTACGGAATTTTGTGTTCTGAAAAGAAAAATAAATTAAAAAAAAATAGTTTGTCAAGACGAACTGTTGTTCGACGTATAGAAATGATGGCTAATGATATAAAAACAACATCAGCTAGCTCAACATCAGGTAGCCCAAATAGAACTGAACTAACGTTCGCGCCATCCAGCCGCTTATATAGGCAAAATAGAGGAATAATCTGGAATAAACTAGCTTAGAATAATTGGGAAGCAATAAATCTTTTGATGTGTCGCCCGTGAGGCGGCAAACCTCAAAGAATTTGATCGAGCAAGCCGAGTGGCGGCGATTATCAAAGAGTGAGGCGGCAAATATCAAAGGATTTGATGTTAACCGCCTCACTGTCACTCCCGTGAGTATAAGTACCTAATGTCATATTTTTGGGTTATTTCAAAATATCTCGCGGGCAGGATCATATCTTACAGCTGGCCGGATCCGGCCCGCGAGCTGGTTGTTGCCCATATGACTATTACTGTACATTTTATTATATAATCATACACTAAGGATGTTTTGCAATTATGTACACTGTCTGATTTACAATATTTACAAATTTTACAATTATTATTATTTACATTTTGAGAATCTTATATTTTTGCACTATTATTGTTATTCCCTAAAGTATTTATATTCTACTCTAAGAGATCTACATTTTGAAACGTACAAATCCGTTCGCACATTATCTCTTTGCTCACTTTGGAACAGCTCTCTATATATCTTGTATTCTGGGCGACGGTTTCCGTAAGCATCTCTTAAGTATTCTAGTACCTGTCTCCATGTAGTAATTTCACCGCCGCCTCCGTAACAAGCATTGACATACCTTTTATAACAAGAGCATCAGTCATACTAGTACATTCTTTATAGACTTCTATCGCATCTATGAAAGTTTCAACATTTTCCGAACCTGAGAACCTCACTGTACATTTGAGAAAATTTCCTGTCGTCTCAGCCGCACTCGACGTTGGAGCCGGTGAATGAGTGGCATGAGGAGATGGAACAGAGAAACGCTCCAACATACGTTCACACATATCCGAACTAGATTTTTGTATTGTTTCTAAAAGCGCGGCAAAATATTCGCTATTTTATTTACAGTTTACACTTGAGTTTATTAAAGATAATTCTTCACTGAAACTGTGAGATTTGGGTTTGAGCCCCACGTTGGGGGCCATTTATTGTATAGGTAGTGCTTCTGTGTCGTACTTCGCGGGAGTCAAAATAACTTTATATTAAGAAAAATCGAAACACAGATAAACGAACACTACTAATAGTTTTAAACTTAAATAAAATTAGTTAATAAGAAAAATAATACGAGCCTGCGCGGAGACTTTACTATTTTTTTTCCCCCTTCTAAATTTTTTAAAAACTCTGCGGCTAAAAGAAATTATCTCCTTCTTCTTTTGAGCTTCAACAACGTAGTCTTTTTATTTATCTGGCATAACAACGTTACGCCTTTGCCGTGTTAGCCTATTACCTATCGGCGACATGAGTTAATAAACGTTATTCGCGAGCACAACGCTGCACATTGCACCTTTTGTAGGTTTCTGAAGGTGCTGGTTACAAAAAAGTCATTTGTTTTTCAATTTTCAAGATAGCCGACATATTTCATCCTACTGCTATTATAAATGTTTAAGTTTGTGAGGATGGATAGATGGATGGCCATCCATCCGTCCATCCATCCTCATCATCCATAATGTAATTCTTTGTTACTCTTTAACGCAAAAGCTACATAACGGATTTCGATGAAATTTGATACATATTAAATTTAATATAAGTTTTAGTAACTACTATTACTTTAGGCTCTGGGTTAAAACATAGGCTACTTTTTATCCCGAAAAAGTATTCCCGTGTGATAACCGATATTATACTAACGCGAGCGGAGTCGCGGAAGAAAGCTAATTTTTAATAAAATGAATATAGGACGTGCCTTTCTAGGTTTCCGATTTTTTCAAGGTCGATATTTATTTTTTTGTAAAATTTATATGTGTCTTTTTCCAGGTGTTTGAGGTGCTGAATACGAAAATGACATTCATTTTAATTATTCAAATAATAATTTAAACATATTATAAAATATTTACATAACAACTAATAAATTATTTTACACTTTAAGTAAAAATAGAATAAAATTATTAAAACACTAAACCTATATAAACTATTGCTAGTACATAATATTTTGTCATGTATAGGTAACATGTTACGCAACCGGAGTGCCGCGCTCCGCGCGCCGACCCTTAAATACCTAATACCTAACGAATAACAATACATAATAACAGGAATTGTTATCGTTAGGTGTGCGAGCGCTCGGTCGGCTTGCAAATCGTTTTTAGTACGAAATTCACTTCCGTGCCCTGAACCTGTATTGTCAGCTGCCTTGTCGCGACATACGTTTATTACGCGATCTATTGTAATTAGGCTTTAATATTATATTTAAGTAATACCTAATTACTATCCTTTAAGTTCTCCTTCTTAAACTGTGTATGGTAATATAAGGTGTGGACTATATTCGCCGTTTTACTGTAAAAAATAATCTATAGTTAAAAGTGCTTTGTATGAAGTTATTTATTCAACCTAAAATTCATATCACACCTCAACCACCTACACTCGTAATACAGACTCTGTTAGGTAAATTATTAATATAATTATTACTGTTGTGTCTCGGGACTAGAGACGGGCAAACGTTTTATGCCCGGCGGGCAGATTGGGCATTTTGGGCATTTATATTTCTATGCCCGATAAATGCCTAATCACTGGGCATAAATAAAATTGACACTGTATTCGAATAATTTAAGCTAGAAGAAGCTAAAAAGCAATCGAGAACCCATTGTTATCGATCGCTGGCTCAGAACTCGCCGGGTTAAGTTATTTTCAGGTGGAATAATTAAATTTTAAGTAGAAAAACATACTTTAATCTGAATAATTATTAGTTTTCATCAAAATTATTTTAAAAATCGTGTTAATTTAACATTTTTTATTAGGATATAATTAATCTTGCGAACAAAAAATAAGTTGGCGGCTGCATATGACCATACTGTCTTATTGAATTAATATGTTGGCGACTAAATTACTAAACTGGCGAAAGCACTCAAGTGAAAAAAAAATATGAAAATCGGCAGATAAAAAGTGCCGAAATTTAATCGAAACTGGCAACAAACTGGCAACGAAATGTATAAGTTAGCGGCTTTATTTCCGAGTTGGCTACCACTACTATACGATTTAAGTACCTATAAAACTAGCATGGCTGCTAAAATTTCAATTTACAGGCTACGGAAAATCGCATTTTTGGATACTGTTGGAGTTTATTTTCCTTTGGTTCAAGATTTTTGGGGGTGCTAAATAATATGAAAATTAAGTCCATTTTGAAATTCCAAAACGGCGTACATTTTTTTATTAAAATTAATATAAGTCTTGTTTTCCAGGTTTCTGGGGGTGCTGCATTACATAATTGTCTTCCAATTATAATTTCCAAAATGGGGAAATTTAATTTTTCGTTAAAATGACTTGAGTACTTGGGGGGTTATTTGTTTGCCAAAATAATATCTCTCTGTAGGTTTGGAATAATAGGTCTTTACCTATGAAATTGCCGTTCTGCAGTACTGGCCATTTCAAATCAAAATAATTTTTGTTTGGCTAAGAATTCTAATTTCAAATTAATTTTATTTTAAAAACATGGAATTCTTTTTCCATAGGTAGTCATTTGTTTATTGATTAATGTTTCATTTTCATCGCATTTCAATCTTTTTCGTCATCATGGATACGTTAATATTCCATAATTCGAGTAATTATGGAATATGAGTACCGTCGTGGCAGCAACGCGGCACAAGCGGCACGCAACATCAACGACGTTTACGGAGCTAACACTACAAACCAACGCACCACCTGTTATTGAATTTCTCGCTTCCGTTCTGGAAATTTCGACCTGAAAAATGAACCTCGCAGTCGTCCGAAGACTTTGGTCGACAATGACGAATTAAAGACAATTTTGGAAGCTGATGATACACAATCTACAGCTGATTTAGCAGCAGCTTTCGACGTTAGCGTCAAAACAATATTGGTCCATTTGCGACAAATTGGCAAGGTAAAAAAGCTTGACAAATGGGTGCCCCACGAACTCAACGATCGCCAGCGCGAAGTACGCGTCAAGACGTGACTTGCACTGCTCAACAGACATACAAATGAAGGAATTTCGAACCGCATTGTTACCTGCGATGAAAAATGGATTCTGTTTGATAACCGCAAGCGCTCAGCAAGTTGGTTGGATCCTGATTCAGCACCTAAGCAATGCCCTAAACGAAAATTTACTTCTAGAAAAGTGACGGTCACTGTTTGGTGGTCTAGCGCCGGTGTGATTCATCACAGCTTCTTACCAAACGGGGTGAGCATTACTGCAGATGTGTACTGTGAAGAACTGAACAGAATGATGGAAAAACTGGCACATCTCCAACCAGCATTGGTCAATCGCTCGTCTCCGCTGCTCCTGCACGACAACGCGCGACCTCATACTGCACAGCAGACGGTCTCCAAGTTGCAAGATCTGGGGTTGGAAGCTGTCCGTCATCCGCCCTACTCACCAGACCTTGCGCCTACAGACTAATACTTTTTCCACAATTTGGATAACTTCTTTGCATTAAACATATTGAAAAAAATGGCAGTACAAAATGCCTTTGAAGAATTTGTTGCCTCCCGTCCAGCTGATTTCTTTAAGAAGGACATCAATAAACTGCCACTGCGTTGGCAAAGATGCATTGATTGCATGGGTGATTACTTCGATTAATACAAATAAAAAATACATCAAAAAAATCGTTTAAATTTTTTCCTAACCTAATATTTAGTTAATAGAACTGGCATTATTTTGGCGCCGGATTTGCTATTTTTTTGTGCCTTCCATAATGTATTCATTCGCCAAAACTTAGTCCTTAGTAATTCAGTATTCTATATTCAGTTTATTTATATCCAATATTTGATTGTTTTGTCACAAGTTTAAATACATACCTTCTTTATTTATTAAAGTTGTAAAATATCTTAATATGTATTAGTGTATGCGTGCACTGACGACCGAGATGATTTTGTCCCCGTGCGCGCATTGCTTTATGTAACTAATACTTTTTTACATATACCCATATAATTATTATAGAGGAGGGTGGAGGTATGTCGAAGTTAAAAGTGTCAACACCTAAACTGACACACTTTTGGGGTTGATTGGGGCAATATGTCATCTTGACATTTGCTTTCCGCTATGTTTTATTTATGATACAAATGTTTTATTAATGATAATATACAATAAAGGATATTGTCTTTGTTCTTTATTGATTGATTGATTGATTGATTGATTTTTTTATTTATTTATTTACTTTTTTTGTTTGTTTGTTTGTTCGTTCGTTCGTTCGGTCGTTCGTTCGTTCATTCATTCATTCATTCATTAATTTATTAATTTATTTATTCATTCGGGGAACCAACAGCTTATAACTTAACTCTCAACTATCTGCTTTCTACTTTTTAAGTAGAAAGCAGGTAGTTGAGAGTTAAGCCATAATAAGTTTCCACTAATAGCTATAAAATATAAAATTATACAACATTAACAGCAATCACAAGCTACCAATAATAATATTGATATAGATGTGAACTTAGATCTAAGTAAATGGAAATTTGAGCTTAGAAATTTTGACAATATACTTAAAAATAATACAAGTACCATACTGGCATCATACATCAATATCAAAAAAAAAAATTATTAAATTCAGATCTTGCTTTAGCAACTTTAGTAACAAAGGGACCTAAGTCTAGTTCATTACATAGTGCATTAAAGGTAATACTTGCTCGCACCAAAAAGGAATTTCTTCTATAGTTAGTGTGGTAAACTAGGACTTACAGTGGAGGGTTATATCTACGGGATCTGGAAGGAATATTAAAATTTAACTGATAGAGAAGATTAGGACAGTCAATTTCGTTGCTTATGATTTGTAGGATATAATATGTGCAATCAGCAATACATCGACGGTTAGTTAAGGGCTGAATGTGAAATCTCCAACAGAGTGTAGTATAGTTATCAGAGCTATAATTAATTTTGGGTCGGTAACATAGAAATCTAATAAATCGTTTTTGAATATTTTCGACTCGATCAATGTATAGGTTATATCATGGATTCCATATTTGAGAGCAATATTCAAGATGGCTTCTGACAAAGCTACAGTAAAGTATTTTGAAAGTTAGCTAGTCTGAAAGAAGAACTTACTCTGATTATGAAACCAAGAGCCTTTGAGGCCTTCATGGCGATTTTATCAATGTGCGCATCAAATAGCAGTTTTTCATCATGATATACACCAAGATCCCGTACAATAGAACTTCTAGGTATTTCATGTCCCTTGAGATGGTATGAGGTGAGGATTCTGTTTCCTTTCCTGGAAAAAGTAGTTATGGAGCATTTAGATGGATTCAAGTCTAGGTTATTGGAGAGGCAGTAGTCATCCAGTCAGGCTAAATCGGATTTGAGATTCTCCATGTCTTCTGGTGATGATATAGGTAGGAAAATTTTCATATCGTCAGCGAAATATAGGGAACGAGAATAGCGGAAACATGAGTCGATATCGTTGACAAAAATGATGAAAAGGAGAGGTCCCAGCAGCGATCCTTGCGGGACACCACTAGGTATATGTACCCAACCAGATATGTAGTTATTAACTACAACTGCCTGTGACCTGTTGTCCAGGTATGAGCAAAACCATCTATACAGATCGCCATGAATTCCTATGTTAAAAAGTTTAGTTTTAAGTCGGTTGTGATCAATACTGTCAAAACACTTATGTGTAGTCTGTGTATATGACACGATTTGGGTGCTGCTGTCCAATTTACTTGTTAAATATACATTAAATAAGATAAGGTTTGAGACAGTAGATCGGGCTTTTAGGAACCCATGATATGAATCGCTGAGAGAAGATTTTAAGGTTGCATATACTTGATTATGAACTATGCGTTCAAATAATTTGGCAATAGCACGTAATTTGGAAATCGGCCTGTAGTTAGTAATTTCTGATTTGTCACCTTTTTTATGTATAGGTGTAATAAAGGCCGATTTACAAATTTTAGGGACTGTACAAGAGGAAAGTGACATTTTAAAGAGAATAGAGCTTGGTAAAGCTAAAGTTTCATAACAACCAGTTAGAAATTAAGGGGAAAGGGGAAAAATTAATAATACAAAATCATAATCTTAAAATAATAATAGGTAAAACGTTGAAATAGGTACTAATAGATGTACCTTGTGCAACAAAAATAATATAAAAATAATCTGGAATTAATTTAAAAAATATTTTAAAACAAAAAAATAACGTAAATTAATAGTTTAGGCCAACTTAGGAAACAAATTCAAATTATTCAGTTTACTTTCTAGCAAAACATTTATGCCCAGATAAATGCCCACGGCCGGGCATTTATCGAGCACTTATGAGCATTCTGCCCAATCTGCCCAAAACGCCCGGGCGTTTACCCATCTCTACTCGGGACACGTCAATGAAAGACGGGACTCAAATTTAAACTGGTTTATTGCATTAGATGTCAATACGCAATACACAACACTTTTTCCCCTTTAATTTTTAGTAAGCTAAATTAACATTCTTAATTTCATAAGCGAAACTTACCATTAAAACTCGAAGTTTTGAACATTTAACTACAACTGGTATACATAGGTATGAACATAATATCTTATAAGATACTTTATTAGTAGACTAAACATAAAGCAATCCTCATAGAACAGTTTACCTATGCCTGATTCACATATATATTGTGATAATTATTACTTTTTATTGTTTCTTCACAACGCCATAGCTCGCAATTATTATTATCAGTAGGCGTGGACGATGAGTCGGGCGCGGGCGGTGTCGATCGCCGCCAATTCTGCATTACTTCGTCATCTAAAACCAGACTTTGATCCAACGGCGGTGTATTAATCGCGGCTTACGAGTTTGAAATTCATCGTCGCTCGCTTTAATCGTATTTTCGGCAGCCCCGTTACTGGAAGGATGATAGGTGGTATTAACGTATGTCTAATGCCGTTACGTTCCAGATATTGTGAAAATTCAGACGACGAAAAGGGTGGGCGTTGTCGCTGACTACTCGCTTGGGTAATCCGAACCGGGCAAACAATTTTCTTAGGCACCCTATAACCTACACTCGCCGACGTCGTAGTGTCTTTTTCTACCTCTATCCACTTCGATTGTGCATCTATATGTAGATGCACATATTACATATTACTATTAGTCAGTGGCGTGCACAGGATTATGGCATAGGGTATGCGGCGAAGTACTCGGTCTCAAAAACTATTTCGTTTATAGATTTTTAGCATAGCTACAGCCAAGCGACGGATCTCTAAGTCGAAACCATGCCAACAGAGCAAGTCTTAGATGTACTACTATTCATGTGCATCTTCTACGGCAACGCAGACAAAACAGCGATCGATCGTCGCGGCGGAAGAAATTCTAATAAGTAAAATAATAAGCATATTTTAAAATATTATAACTACTCACCAGTCAGTCAGCTTCAATTTTCACATATTCAACGTTCCGGTTACTTGAGATTACTATATCCCGATGTAAATTACTAAATAATATGCAAGGAAAACAATATAATTTAATCGTGTGTATACAACCACATAACTTTTAACATGAAATTTTCGAGTTACATTATTTTTTTGCTGGTTTAATTGTTGTAACTCGGGTACACACCTACCTTTAGACAGAATTTGAATCTTTTCACTGAATGACAACTGTGAGAACTTGTTATTTTTAATTTTTAATAAACACACATTATCAACTCAAACCTCACAATCAAATGTACACACTTTCAAATGTTAAAATGAAAAATCTTTTAAGAAAACTATAAATAAACAGGAGCGATTAAATTGTAAACAAACACACGAAATATGCAATATGGTCGCCGCAAACACAAAACATTTCTTCTATTTATCTTCATCTAATATAACCTTACTAAACAAAAATGCATTTTCTGTATAGATAATTCATTAGATTCAAGTCATTTTGTTTTTAGTCGGATTATAGGCAACGAATAACTTCCGACAAGCCATTCAAGTCGATATTTCTGGATGTGTGCGTTTGCGAAGTATGAAAATTACACACACATGCGAAGATTTGTCCTGCAGCACGCATCGGTATTAGTTGCTATTTTTTAAAATATTAGGCGTTTTTAAGTTATTTTATTTTTTTAATTAATTTATTTACTATTCATTAAAGTCATCTGAAACGTACGAACGTTTTATTAAAATATCTGTAAATGACAAGTAAAGCACTGCATTTCTGCCTATATGGAGCGCACGCCCCTGCAGTATTAGTACATATTATTAAACGCGCCAAGAAAGTAACCAACCGCGACCAAGGCTCGGCCGGCCAGGGCCACGAGTGCAACGGCGCCGCGGAGGGCGCGGGCAGCAGCTGCCTACACGCGACGCACTCCCGCGCCACTTGCTCAATATCCGCGTCTAGGTTCTCCCACCATACGTAGTTACGCGCGATCTGTTTCATTTTGACACGGATGCCCGTCGTGACCTTCCCCCAGTACTGACGACCTGAACGAGCTCGGTACAACTGTCCTATAACCCCAGAGCATACAACCATGATCTTCATGCATGTTATGTCTCCTATCACAGTACATTTTGGCTACTTTTTCATTTAACGTTTCAGGCTAACTATACATTATATACTTACCCATATATTTTACCTACTACTAGGTACCTCTAAGTTGACTGGACTGACGTCCAGTCAACTTAGAGGTACCGACGACAAATGTAGCCACCTAAACTTCGTGCAAGATAATTTCCCGATTAGTTTTAAATACATCAAAATTTAAACCAGGAGAGATGCGTTATTAAGTAAAATATATGGGTAAGTATATAATGTATAGTTAGCCTGAAACGTATTTATTTGCTGACGCTCTTTCTCGTCTTCCTATAAGGTTGACACCTTATAGGAAGACGAGAAAGAGCGTCAGCAAATAAATTTTTTGATGGTGAAATAAAATCGATATTAAAATTATATGCAGCCAACTTCAACGCGTATCGCTGTAACCGACTAGCGGCAGTCACCGGTACCTAGTCACCTTTGCGATAACCAAAAATGTAACTCAAAGGGCGGTGATCGCTGCGCAGCGTAAAGTGGATCCCGTACACATACTGCTGTATATAATAGCCAACGCTTCTTTATTTAGCTGCGAGTAATTGACTTCGGCCGCGTTGAGAGTTCTCGAAACGCAACACACCGGCCGCTCGGTACCGTCTGCGTACCGCTGCGTCAACACCACGTCCAAGCCGTACTACTGTCCACTGATATATATTATCGGTAGACTAGGATCGTAATGAGCAAAAATAGGCGCGTTGCTCAACACATTTTTTATTTTAGTAAAATATTTACGACATTCCTTAATAAGCCGTAAAGTGGCTTTAATATATAACTCATATTAACACAAATTAGGATAAAAGTTAACGAGGCCCATGAAAATTTTAAGCTGAGTTACGTTCGTGGGTTCGGGCGCAGTTACGATGGCTTCTATCTTTTTACTATCTGTATGTGATCCGATTGGCTCTCGACTCGGAGGTCGTGGGTTCGATTCCCGCATTGGAACAAAAAAAATGTTGTTTCCAAGTTTGGTTAGGACAATTCAGGCTGATCACCTGGTTGTCTGACAAGAAAGATGATCCATGCGTCGGATGGGCATGTAAAAAGTCGGACCTGCGCCTGATCTCTCGCCAGTCGTGTCGGTTATCCGTCCCACTGGGTTACGAGAGTAAAAGGAGGAGAGAGTGCTCTTGTGTACTGCGCACACACTTGGGCACTATAACATAACTCCTGCGTAGCTGGCCTGGTTTCAACGAAATAGGCCACCGTCACCGAAATCGGTGTGGGAGCTATGTGATCCGATATTTATCAATTTTATAACCTAGGTAGGAAATTGCACTATTTTTGAAAAATTGACACTTAACATAATTAATTATTAAACCGTTCTCTTGTAGCCTACGTAACACAGCTTTCAAGTTTTCTAGATGTGTAGCCTTATCTTTCCCGGTTACACATATATCGTCCGAGAAAACGGTACTCGCCGGTACACAAACGTACCAATATGTGTAGTGATAGCCGTCATCGGTCGAGACTCCTCGTGTAAAATACACTGTTGAAATGCATTAGTCAAGTCTAATTTAGTGTACAATTCACCACCGCCGAGAGTACAGCAAACAGATCCTCGATCCGAGGCAGGGGGTAGTGGTAATCTTTTAATGAAGGGTTGATGGTGATTTTGTAATCACCACATAACCTAATAGATCTATTAGGTTTAATTACAGGAACAATAGGTGTACAATAGTCAGAAGCTTTCTACTTTATGTATGATACCGTCACGCTGTAATCGGTCGAGTTCCTGTTCAACGGGTTACCGTAACGCCAGCGGTAACGTCCTCGCCTTAATAAGAATTGGTGTTTCATCTTTTAAAAACAGTTGAAATTTAGTTTTAAAAGTACTAAACCTAGCCTAGCCTTCAGAAAATACTTTCGGAAATTCGTTATGCAACGACGACGCCATCGAACGATCGTCAGATAGGTTATGGCATTCGACCACTGTAAGTTTCCGCCCGCGCCGCTACCGCCGCGCGCGCCCTTATCTGTTTCCCGAGTGCTGCCCGCTGCTGTTCCGATGCAAGCCGTCGTCGTCCGGTGGGGCCGCGCCTTGCCTCGTGCTGCTCGAGCTGCCTGAGGTGCATGCCGTTGTCGCGTGCCGCTCCGTCGCCTCCAACGCTAGCGCTAAAACCACGGCGCGCTTTTAGTCCACACCCCTATCGGCGAAGATTCTCGACCGAAGATTGCGAAGATTCTGTCTTCATTGAGTAGTCTCGACACAAATTGATCTCGCAAACACACCTTCAGACAAGAGCTAAAATTGCAAGTTTTTGCTAAATGTTTCAGCGATTGTAGGTATTCTCGAATATTTTCCCCTGGCGTTGCACTCTTTGGCGAAATATATGCCTCTCGATTATTTCCGACTGGTCAGGCTCGAAATGTTCCTTCATCAACGCCACTAGTTGCTCGAAAGCTTTTGACTTTCAATTCATAGCACTGCGCACCAACTACCGTCGCTAAAGTTGCTACTTTTATCTCGTTAGGGATATTATTTAATGCTATGAACTGATTTACGCGAGGAATGTAAACGTCCCATAAAATAAAGTTATTTAAAATAAAGTTATTGTATATCCCAGTCCCTGTTAGTGGTTATAGAATCATTTATCGTCGATAAACAATAACTGGGACGCTTACATTACGCGACCGATAGGCATTATGTAATTATTATTTTATTCCGCACGCGATTAGTGTTGTGTCTCGAGACAGGAGTTTGACGGGAGTCAAACGTAAGCTGGTTCATTGCATTAGATGTCAATACGCTATACACAACAATTACATTATAGTTTTACATATAATTAGGTCACACAGGTGTAACGTAAAATGAGCATAAACGTATAACAAGTTTATCCGTAAATAATTGTATTATTAATTATTAACGTGTTGCCGACTAATAGTGTTATAGTCCCCCTCAGGGTGGACGCGGCAATTTTGGGCTGTAACTGTTTTATTTCACGTCCAGCGATGCCCGCCCTCCCTCAGACCTCTGGGCACAGAGTAAATGAAGACAGAAGAAAACGTATTATAGTGTATGATATTTTCCCCTTGAGCAACTGTCATTCGTATCAATTCAATTCACACCGAAACGAAACGATACGCGACATGGTGCTGCATTTTTCAGATAGCTATTCTAAAATGAGCTTTATTCATTTACAGCGCATGTGTAGTGTATGGCTGATGTCATATGAAACGTGTATCTTTTTGTGTAGCGAATAAAGTTTAATTTTCAATGGATGTCTTAAAAATGCAGCGCCATGTCGCGTATCATCGCGGTATGAACCCTAAGACTGGAACTATAATAATGTGCTCTGGAATCCGGAACGCCGGTGAAAGTTCAGAGCACAGAGAATATAACTCAGCGCTAATACAATAGAGTTGAAAATGGAAGTTTGGAGTATCGAGCTGTAATAATATATGATAATATATGATAAATAATATAATAATGTAATAATATATGATAAATAATATATGACAATGTTGAGAATTTTCTACGGTATTCCGGATTCCGGACCATATTATAGTCCCAGCCTAACAGCTCGGGTGCGGGCGTTTTGGCCGGTGCGGGCGTTTTGGCAGGTGCGGGCGTTTTGGCCGGTGCGGGCGTTTTGGCCGGGGCGGGCGTTTTGACCGGTGCGGGCGTTTTAGCAGGTGCGGGCGTTTTGGCCGGTGCGGACGTTTTGGCAGGTGCGGGCGTTTTGGCCGGTGCGGGCGTTTTGGCCGGCGCAGGCCATTCGACGCTCAACTTAGGTAACCTAGGTACACGTTTTTTTGTTGATATCAAATGCTTTGGAAATGTGAAGCGTTCCGAAATATTGTAGCGCTACCGTCGTCGAGGTACCTACATGAAGTACATGGAGATTGCCTTCTGTATTAATCTATTCTATGCTGTAACACTCTTAAAGTGCTAACAGACACTCGGATCTGGTCCGCGCACCATATCCGTGTACCGAATCCGGTGTCGCTACAGACGCACGCATTTGGTCCGGCAGACCGAATTGAAGACTCGACACTCGTGTACTCGTATTCGATTTTAAGATCTATTATTATACTAGCGCAAAGTTCTGCTTTGTTTCGCTCTACTAAAACACCGAGTTTTGCTCGGTGTTTTAGTAGAGCAATAAAATAATAAAAATGATAAAGAAGTAATAAGAATCACAATATTTATCTTACCGGGATTTGAACCCACCACCTTCCGAATTCCCAAACATTGCAAAAATTATACGTAGGTACTCATACCAAGCTGCCAATCAGTCTTGACGTAAGACAATCGAAATTATTGATATATTGTTGCACGCCGAAATAAAAATATATATATTGCTTAAAAATGCGCAGTTTCTATGGGATAAGACCTAGCTAAATCGATTTTTCTCCCCCGAAACCGTGACCATTGTCAAGATACTGATTATATATATACAAGATCGTCTCGTTTAAAGTATAAGATTATGTTCACCGGACTACTCTACACACGGGCGGGTTTGGCACAGAGCGGACGAAACGTTGTGGTTTGCTCCGTACCGAATCCGTACATGTGTTAGCACTTTTAACCATTTGCTTCGCAAATTTGACTTGATGAGATAATGAATATTGACGTGTTAAAAACGATGCGAAATATTATCTGACAAGTTGAAAACTATGTAAGAAGGGTACCTACATATAGCAAAGAGTATACAGGATGACCTGAAATTCAATACATTCCTTTGAAACATAGAAAGTAGACCTCATTTACAGTAATATTTTTCATGGCATCCCCTATCCGATAGTTGATATTTACAAAGTTATTGAAATTTCAAAAATTTTTTCTTTATTTTCGACTTTTTGACTTTGACATGACGTATTTTTAAAAATGTTTGTCTTTTTAGTGATTTTTTTATGTATTTTAACCGTCAATGAGTCAAATAATATTTTTAAGGAATAAATAGGGACAAATTAACCGACAATTTTTCATTATGAGACATGAAACAGAATTTTCTTTTAAGAAAAATACACATTTTTCTTAAAAACAGGTGATTTTCTTTAAAAAGTTGTATGATGCAATGCTTACAAATACCTTAAATAACTTTCTAACCTAATAAGCTTCCAAAAAAGGTACAAATATATACATAAAAATATGAACATGTAATAAACAAAGATAAAACAATCATCAGGTAACGTTATCTCAAGAATTACTCTACCTGAGGCGACCTTTTTTTTCAATTGTTTCCTTTGTTCAAACTTCGGGATGTTTCGGCTACTGTCGTCGCGGCCCTTTGTCAATGAGCTACCGAATGGCTTAGAGAGCAAATTTAGTAGCTAATATTAGTTTTAAGTCAACTATTGCCGTGTACGGACGTATTGTTGCTTTAAACTACACCCTTACTTCTACTTGTGATTTTTTTGTATCGCGATGGCTGCTTTTGAGTACGATGAATACGCTGACATCTTTATTTTGTTACGGACTTTGTAATGGTAATGCTGCTGCTGCACGAAGAACATACGTTGAACGTTTTCCGAATCGACAGCTAGAAGACTTGGATTGAGTCAATGGAAGGTGTGGTTTACAGTACACACAGCGCGTCTACATCCATTTCACTACACACCTGTCCAAGCGTTGGAAGAGGGAGACCCGGTTAGAAGAATGGAATTCTGCCGTTTTATGATAAATGCAGACATGGAGGATCGCAATTTCTTCTTAAGAATATTGTGGACGGATGAATCGAAATTTGACCGTGATGGGATAAACAATTTCCACAACACACATTACTGGACACCAAAAGAAAACCCCAGGATGAAAAAAGAAAGGGCCCATCAAACCAGATTCAGTCTAAATGTCTGGATGGGTATAATTAATAATAATTTAGTTGGACCTCATTTTTTGCCTCAAAATTTCAAAATTTAAATGGTGAAATGTACGAACATTTCCTAAGAGTGGAGATTACTGGTTTAATGGAAGATGTGCCAATAGCAACTCGTCGTAATATGATTTTCCAGCATGATGGTTGCCCGGCCCACTTTCGCCTCGGCGTACGCCAGTGGCTAGACCAAACTTACCCACATCGCTGGATAGGTCGAGGCGGGCCAATTCCTTGGCCAGCACGGTGTCCCGATTTGACCCCGTGTGATTTTTATCTTTGGGGTCATATGAAGGCTTTGGTGTATATTACACCCATAACTACTGTAGAGGAGCTCAGAAGCCGCATAAGAAATGCAGCAGAAGAAATCAAAACTAGTCTTAATACCAGAATAATCAAAACAGAGGTACGGAGAAGACTACGGGCCTGTATCAGAAACAGAGGTTCACATTTTGAACAAGACCTAAAGTAGAATATTTATTATTAAATTTAATTAAACATTGATGTTTTTTAAACATAATAAACGTAATTAAATTCAAGTTTTTCCTTTTATTTTAATATTTTATAATTCGATTTAGACATTATATCATTTTACTTCTAATATGTTCACTACAACCTGAGACTACAACGTCATATTTTTATGTAGACATTTGCACCTTTTTGGAAAGCTAATGAGATAAGGAAGTTATTTAGAGTATTTGTACGCATTGTATCATACATTTATATATATATATATATATATATATATATATATATATATATATATATATATATATATATATATATATATATATATATATATATATATATATATATATATATATATATATATATGTATTACTAACGTACTTGTCGAAATTACGACGCAACAATCAATGTCACAATACATTTGCACTGGTGATTCACTACGAACTTAACACGAATAGACTGTAAGTCTAGGGTTCCGTAATACTCAAGGAACCCTTATAGTTTCGCTCTATCCGTCCGTCTGTCTATTTGTCTGTCTCTCTCTCTCTCCACACAGCGTCGGTAATAATTATGTCTTATAAATGGATGATATTTATAGTCATAAATTGTGTATAGATCTGGGATTTGGTATCATAAAATAATAATAATTTTATATTTTTGGGGTGGCTCTACATACATGTGAAGTGGGGATAATTTTTTTTTAAACTGGCTGACACGTAATATTTCCCATACATTTTTCTTTTTACGGTAAAATTATCATATAAATTAAAACATAATATAACCGAAAATGTTTTTGTTTTTTCAATAGTTTTTTTAGAAACAACGCGAGCTTATAGTAGTTTCGCAAAAACAGAGTTATAAACAAACATCGTAAACTCATCAGTATCTGAATTTAACAAAAATGCCATACGACGTTCAGCCATATGATTAAAAATGTGCTCTATTAATTTGCTGGCTGTTATTCAGCCATTTCATTGTGCGGCATTTAATGAACGGTCTCGGCGTCGAATTGGCTGAATAATTTAACTTGAAGATTGTAAGTTGGAACAGATATAAATAAGAGTGAATTTCCTATATCACGTTATCAGAAATTCAGGCGTCGTGATACATAAAAAAAAAAATTACAAAAATATTCCAATTTTCGAACAAAGCAAAAATTATACATGTAACGCATGTCAAACTGCCAATCGAACTGACAATAGAGTAAAAATTATTGATATATTGCTGCACGATGAAAGAAAAAAAAATATATAGCTTAAAATGCGCAGTTTCCCAGGGATAAGACCTAGCTAGATCGATTTGTTTCTCCCGCTTTTCCCTGCATACTTATGGTAATACTTGCAGTCGTTTTCGGGAAACTGATTATACAGGCTGTGGGAAATTTGTGTAGGTAGCGTATTGTTATACGCCAAACTCTTTCCTCGATTCATTATCGAAGGATCAGTTCCCGAGGCATTGATGTATAAAATAATGAAGGCCGCTTGAATCACAATCCGAGTCTAACACCAGCTTATACGAGTAGATAGTTTATTAGCCCTACGTGCCCCTTTTCGATGCCCATCAGGTCATAGGGCTAAACAACGCCCTAAGGCCTTTGGACGTAAGAGCGTGCGCACACAGTACAAACCCTCATACAAGCAGGCATTCCCTTTTACAGAGATAATAAAAATTAACTATTTACAAAAGATCGTTAACATTTGTTGCTGTGAAGTAAATTTATCAATTCAAATACCAGCTTTTTGTAATGCATTTTGCGTTATCATTTATTTAGTAGTATCCTCCCTTATAAACACTCATTATTTTTATTTTTAATATGTTAAATAACTGTTAATTCATCTTTATATTATTCAGGTATTAAACCTGCATGGTGTACCCACTTGCCACGGTAAAGAGAGAACAGTAGGACATCAGCTGCCGTCTGGCGAGTTACTTACCTACTCTCGCGTTAGCGTAAGACCTGTCAGTAGTTATAAATATTTTTATTTTCGTATCTTTATGACTTTAATATAATAAAATGTTTTACCAATTCATAAAAAAGGTACGAATAAAAGGCTTTTGAAATGTTTAGATTATAAAACTGCATTTATTAAAAAAAAAATCAAAACTTCATATTGAAAAAATTCCTCCCGTTTCTGCATATTCAAAACGCATTATGGTAAGCAGACAAAGATAGGTAAATTCTGATCCTGATGTAAGCGTATTCATTTCTTAAACTGCTTCTAGATATAATACACTACAATATTTTTTGCTTCCGTTCGAAGTCATGATCAAAATAAGTGCTAAAATAATGCAGGTAAACTCGAGCCGTCGTACTTCAATGCGCGTGCTCACGGTACGGTACGGATCGGTCACGACTTACGGCACAGCCTGCACACTGCAGATATATATTAATATACCTGTATAATCTATGGCCTGCACTGACAGCACCTTATCATTCTTTATACGAGGTGTGTGCCTGCGTGTGGTTAGGCGCCCGGCGCGCACGCACACATTCAAACCGATCGCGGCACGTTTGTATGAAGATTTTCTACTGTTCTTATACTGTGCACTTGCCTCAACATAATATATTAAGTAGTAAAGTTCGTTAATTAATGCCTTCATCTATAATTAATAAATCATTTAATCATCGATACATAATGATATTGATAATAATAATAGAGATTATTACATACAAATTATAGTCAAGATAATTGACATAAACTAAAATTTGATTATATATTATTATTATGTATCGGTTCAATTCGTAAACAACCTAGAAAATATAGTAGGTAAGGTACCTGATACAAATAAGGCCTATGCTCAATTAAGGCCTGTAGTGCGAAATTAACGGTTAAAATATATTTACATCAAAAATACTTCACACACGCATAGACGACATCCCCACGACCCGGCAAACAGTGCGCGAGAGGCCTACTCGCCCTCACAGCGACGGTAGTGACGGTTTTTTTTGTGATCAGTCAGTACGTCTCCTCCACGACGAAAAGGGGCTTCGTGGTCCGAACAAAGCTTAAGAGCGGCAGTTAATATGTGCATTGTTCCAAGGCCTTATTTAGTAACCTTGTTTAATTAAGGTCTGTCAAAATAATTTTATTTTTTAATATTTAATAATATTTTTGAGATGATATTATGTAAGTTTTCTAATTTTTGTTTGTTTGGATACGTTTTTTATATCTATAGTAGTCTGACTATCAATTTAAGCATATTATTTAGTAAAATAACTAAGAAAGTTGTTCAAGGATCTCATGGAAACTCTTGACAAAAGGCTCAGAAATATATATTTTTATATAATTAATACTCTATTAAATTATATTCCTATAATTTAAGGATATAGGCTTCGTTCCATCGCTATGTTTTAAAAAGGCCTAAGGCTAAGGTTCAAGTTTTACCTCTTTTTTAAGTGATTTTTGACAAAAGATTAGAATGTTTTCTTTAATTACTTAAAATATATAAATTTAAGAATAATGCCTTGCTTTTATTTGTCACCTTTTTTGAATAATTTATTAAGATATGAGTGTTTCAAAAAAAGGTCTACCTAGACCTTATTTGTATCACTTACCTTACTAGCTTTTGCCCGCGGCTCCAACCGCGTAAATACAGAATTCCAAGGGAACACTGTACTATTTCGGGATAAAATGTAGCTTAAACTACTACCATCCCAATTTTTATCAAAACGCGTTCACTAGTTTTCAGGTGAAAGAGTTACAAACATCCATCCATCCTCACAAAATTCCACATTTACAATAGTAGTAGGTATTTTAAATAGATATAATAATATAATTTAATATTTTTATTTTAAATAGTCAATCAAAAGAAAAAATTAATAAACTGGAAAAAGGAATGGTGAATATCAATAATAAATGTATATACCTGGAAAAAAAGAACATAGCACTCGAACAAAAACTATACGAAATTGAACAAACATCCAGAAAACATAATATCGAAATTGCTGGTGTAGAAAATTTACCTGAAGATGTGAAAGAAATCGTAACTAAAATAGGAGATGTGCTCAACGTTAATACCTTAGACATAGATTGTATTAAACGTATGAGACCATCAAAAGAAGGTAAAAGACCAGCGCCTATCATCGTGAGCTTCAAATCTACAGGCACTGAATCACGGGACAAATGGCTAGCTGAACGACGTAAGCTAAGTAACACTACAAGTAATATGGTAACTAATGGTTTGGCAACTAATAAAATACATATTAATGAAGACCTAACTCCGCCAATGCGAGCTTTATTATGGAATACAAAAAAACAACTAAAGGGTATATATAAATTCATATGGGTTTCGAACGGAAAGATATTAGTTAAGAAATCTGAAGGTCAAAATGCAGTATGAATTCGATCTGAAAACGACATTTCTGCCTTATTCAATAATCAGTAATTTTATATTTAATTTTTATTAATTATTAATCATGTCTATGATTTAAATCAAAATTCACCTTCCTAAGTAACATAGATTCTATTAAAGATAGCTCACTTAATTATACTAGTGTTGAGAGCCTAGATATGTGGTAAGTACAAGTAAATTATAAAAACGATCTATGTCTTCTGCACATCAACATTCGCTCTTTAAAAAATAACTTTAATGATTTCTTACTAACTATAGGCAATAATTTAAATAGACTAGACATTATCATCATCACAGAGCCAAATATAAATTTTACTTTATTATCATTTTATACCATCCCAGGATTTGTGGTTCATTCATATACGCAAAAAGAACGGAAAGGAGGAGGAGTATTAGTTTATTCCCGAGCGGAGCTAGTAGCATCTATGATTGAGACACCTGCGGTCAAAACCGCTAGCACGATGCGCTCAGCAGAGTGCGTGTCAGTAAAATTTAACAGTAATGGAGAAAAAATCTACTTAATATCACTTTACCGGCCGCCCAATTTTTTTAAACGTGATAGGATACAAGAGTTTTTTATAGAGTTGCGTAACTTACTTGATAGTTTCCCGAAACATTCTAAAATTATCTTGTGTGGCGACATAAATATAAATCTTTTAAATAAAAGCGACAATCGTGTCATATCTTATGAAAATATTTTAGCAGAATATGGATTCACGAAATGTATAAATGATGTAACACGAAGAGAAATACTTTTAGATAAGATAGTAGAATCATGTTTAGACCATATATACATCAGAGCTCCAATTGCCTTAATAGACTCAGCAGTCATAAAGCATAAGACATCTGACCACTATTATGATGAATAACAAACAATCTTTAGACGACATTATACTAAAACATATGGATAACAGTAATAATATAAAAGAAATATGTAATAATTTTGCAAGAAGCTTTTCAAGAGAGAAGACGAATTAAAACATAAATGCGCTGATAAATGGTTAACAAGAAATGACTATATCATTAGATCAGATGTATGCATGAGATGGCAACCAGTAAATTCTAAGGACCTCAAAAGAGTCATTGATAAAATGGATGTAAACAAATCACCTGGTAGTGATCTGGTACGCATGTCAGACTTAAAAATTGTCGCCGACAAAGTTAGCCCTATCATAGCCAGTTTAATTAATTTATCTATTACTCAGCACGAAGTTCCACTGAAATTGAAAGAAGCAATCATCCGTCCAGTTCACAAAAGAGGAGACCACAAAATCGTCACTAATTATAGACCCTTAGCTATACTGTCTAGTATCGACAAAGTTATTGAAAAATGTGTAGTAAATCAACTTGGAAATTTCCTGCATAAAAATAGAGTTCTGACCGAATGTCAATACGGTTTTCAGAAAGGTAAAAGCACTAACAAATTATTGGCAAAATTTACCGATGAAATTAACTCACATTTAGGGGATAAAAAAATTGTTGTGGCAATATTTTATGATTTCAAAAAAGCATTCGACACCCTTGAAACAGAAACCCTCTTGAATGCAATGGACGAATGTGGAGTGGGGCAACCGCTGAACCAATGGTTTCGGGACTATCTCACTTCGCGCTCATATCGTGTAAAAGTAGGCAACACGCTCAGCGACAATATTGCGGTCAAATATGGGGTTCCACAGGGCTCTGGGTGTGGGCCAGTGTGTTACCTACTACACGTCAACAGTTTATGTGGAATACTCAACTGCTCATCATACATGTACGCGGACGATTTATGTACTCTACGCGCTGGTACCGATCTGGCAGAAACATGTCGCTTAGTACAACAAGACATTGATAGTGTGGTCAGATGGTCTCACGACAACGGCTTACTTCTAAATTCAGAAAAAACAAAATATCTTGTCATACATTCTCCTTACTTATGCACCTCAAATTCGCCCCCTATGTATAGCCATTGTTTTGCGTGCTTTAATAATAATCATACAAATTGTCAATGTAAGCCTATTGAACAAGTTGATTGTATAACTTACCTTGGTGTCAAAGTAGACAAACATTTTTCTTGGTCATGTCATATAGACTACATCGCAAACAAATTAAGAACTCTCCTAGGAAAATTTTATCATCTAAGTCTAAAAGTACCGAGAAGCATATTAAGGTGTTTGTACTTTGCATTAGTTGACTCAATTCTAGGTTATGCCCTTGATAGTTATGGTCTGACATTTAGAAGTTATCTAAATAAATTTGAATCTCTACAAATAAGATTTTTAAAACTCATAGTCAGTAAAAAAACCAAATCTATTTGTAAAGGCGATTATTCTAAATTATTTAAAATTTGTAAAATTCTCCCAGTTACTTTAAAACACAAATACCTTTTGGCGATTAACAACCACAACCATAATAATATCCATAACCTAGAAATACTGCAGCACAACTATGGTACTCGGTCGGTATCGGAAGGCAAATATAAGGTACCCAGAGTTCTTAACTACTTTGGGGACCGAACTTTAAATAAAAGGATACCATATCTGTTAAATAGCTTGCCCAACGACATTCGACACGAGACCAAAAGAAAAACCTTCCAAAAAAACATGTACAAAAACCTTTTTACTTTATTACCTTATTGTACATCCTTCACCACCTAAAACATTATTTTAATCATTACTCTAATTTTATTTTGCTTTTTTTGTTATTACAATATCTAATTTTGTATTATTAGTATTATTAATGTTGTATCTTGTATATACTCTGTCTATAATATTAAGTTTTGTAACATTGATCCTACAGACAAACTGAAGAACAGTTTTGTAGGTCTTTATTTAATATTTTTTGTTTATTGGTCTGAAGTAATAAATAAATAAAATAATAAATAATAATAATTTATTACGAAGACTTCTTGCATTTCCGAAGTGAAATAGTTGAACTCGCTTCTTTATTAGCAACTCCCATTTCGCTGTACGATTTCCGCGTCCTGCAAATGTGGCTTATTCAAAAACAAACTCAATATCTGTTTTAATATCGAACTAGCTGGCCCAGCAAATGTTATTCTGCCAGCAACATTTTCACTCGTTGATGTAAAAAATAGTGGACTGCCCATTTTCAGACCTAGGTATTAGGTAAGTAGTAGGTAGTAGGTAGTAGGTGGTGGTAGATAGTAGTCGGTAGTAGTCGGTAGTAGTAGGTGGTAGTAGGTAGTAGTAGGTGTAGGTAGGTAGGTAGTAGGTGGGTTCGTGGGGGCGTAGTCGCTCAGATGGTAGCTAGGTCTACTATTTAAACCACATAATATGATAATATCTCATTTATTCTTTTGCACAATATACTTGTAGAGAGCAACAATCGCAACTCCCGCCCTACGCACTCAAGACCGTTCTCTATTTATTTTTTGACGTAGCGGATGACATAGAATTCTTCATACAGATTTTCATATCTTGTGTGCCCGGACCTTCCAAAGAGTCCAGCCACAGTTGTCCGCTACAGTACCGAAAAATTACACCAAAATTTCATAAAAATTAGTGAATCTGTTTCACCTTGTTCACAATGTTTTATATACAAATGTTTTATTCAGTAGCTCAGATTTTATAATTATAAAACAATGAAAATTAAAATTAAAATCCAAATAAAACTTAGTAGGTGCATATAGATCTATAATAATCTGAGGTGAGGTATAAATTGTAATGTGGAGTCAATTTCAGTCGCTACTCGTTATCTACTACAGACGCTGTGTAGCCGAATTCAGAGCGGTTTCCCATTACACGATACGATATCGCATATCGGACCGATAAATTACATAGACATGCGACAGAGGCTAAACAAATATTATTCTCATCTACCCTCAATTCCTAAACAAAGGACCGGCCGCCAGCGCCTCGTAGCCAGTCGCTAACCGCGTTCGCTTACGCACGTACTCGTACATTCTGCATTCGCAACGCGCGTTCACACTCGCGTATTTATCGCGCAAAAAACCAACCTTGTCAGAATTTGTTTTCATAACTATTGAATTAAATTGTCCTTAATGATAGACATGCGGTGTAAGTAAATAAATGTGATAAAACTTACGAAACTACATCAACTCCCAAATCTCTGAAGGTCAGTTGAATGTGCTTTCCTATAATTGTATAACCTAATTTGAGCCCCAACGGCTGCTGGGGCTTGCTGTTTTTTTTTTGTGCAATTCTTTAGTAATTACGAGTAGTTAAAATATTTAATCAATATTGAGAGTGGGGTGGTTTATTTCTCCCATCTTACTACTAATCCCCCAAAAACCAGTACTTTTTTGATGTTATGATGTAATATAGTAGTCACAAAGATCAGTCACGTCATGTCACGTCTCCGGCGCTGCGGGAAATGCAGCCTAAATGATAATAATAATTTAATGATAACAAAGCAGTTGAAATAATTGTTTTTGAAGACATTTACTGAATTTTACTCTAAATTAATTTTAAAAAGGATTTTTCAAAACATGTTACTCAAATTTAGTCTTGATAATAAATACAGAATTAGATATAATTTATATATAATAAAAAACAATAATATTAGGTCATTACATATGAAATTGTATGTAATAAATATAACATAATATATTTATTTAATCAAAGTATATACCATTGCTTTTGGCATCTCATAGGTAGTTCAGTGATTTCTTAACTAGAGAAACCATTCGGACAGGACTCAATAAAATCTTTGCAGGCGCTTTGGACTGCCGCATCGGTGTTGGATTTTTTCCCTTACAAGAAGTTATCCAAATTTCGAAAAAAATATTAATCTGTTGGAGCAAGGTCCTGAGAGCATGGTGGATATATTAGATATTCCAATTGAAGCTCCTGTAATTTGGTAGTCGTCTGTTGTGCAGTGTGTGGTCTTGCGTTGTCCTGTAGCAGCAGTGGCCTAGAGCGAATGACCAACCTCGGTTGTTTAGCAGCTAGCTTTTCCATCATGATTTGCAGTTGCTGGCAATAGACATCTGCCGTAATCGTCTGGCCAGATTTAAGAAAGCTGTAGTGAACGACACCGGCACTAGTCCACCAAACGCTCACAAGTCACTTTTTTTGAGAACAATTTTCGCTTGGGTCAGGCTTTGGCTGGTTTCCGATTATCGTACAGGATCCACTTTTCATCACAGGTAATGATTCGATTTAAAATCCCTTAATTATTGTACTGGTTGAGTAATGTAACGCAGCAATCGACACACGTTTGTCGGTTTGCTGCACTCAATTCATGAGGTACCCACCTTTTAAGCTTTTTCACCTTCCCAATTTGCTTCAAGTAGATTAAAACAGTTTTATCACTAACACCGCAGCCTGCAGCTAGCTCGGACGTAGTTTGCGAGGGATCCGCTTCCACAATAGCCTTCAATTCTTCATTATCAACTTTGGTCTCAGACTGTCCACGGGGCTTTTTCTGCAGGTCGAAATTTCCAGAACGAAAATGTTGGAACCAAAAAACGCACTGTGTTTTTTTTTTGCGACACCGCCGCCATACACGTCATTAATCCTTCAAGTCGTGTCTGTAGCACTGGTGCCACGGTGGAACTCGTACTCGACAATTATACGATATTTCAAGTTTTCCATTTTGTAAACAGAATAAAGAAAAAAACCAAAAGAGGAAAAAACAAATGAATAATAAATAAGAGGAAAAAACGGTTTTCGAAACACAAATGCATGAGTATGTTATGGGTAAAATTAAATGAAAGATGTATTACCGTGACAATATATATATTAACAAAAATGGGGGGTCGTGGGCAGAAGGCTGTACGTCTGATCTAGCCTCTTTGGTGTCTGAAGGGTATCGTAGGGGCTCTAAACCACGTGGGAACTTAGCTGAGGAATCCAGGTGTCTAGCACGTGGAAAGAGAGCGAGATGGGGCTCCAACTTCTGGAAGCGACTCCCTGTCATCGCTGCGTCCGTTCGTCGTAGGTAGTTCGTCCGATTTCAAAACCAAGTTTCAGTCCGGAACATCTAGCGGCACTCTGAACTCCAGACGTGGGAGAATGATAAGCCCTTTTAATCGGTGCCTTGAACCCGATATGTAGGTCCCGTACCGTAGTTGGCGGTGCTTGTGCCCGTAAAGAAGTTCCCTGAAAAATTCACGAAAAACGTGTGGGTAGGAGTCCCGTACCACAGCCAGTGTGATTTTAACCCCAAACGATCAAAAATCACGGGCTGTGTGGCCATTACAATATATTAGATTATATACAGAATAATTAAGGCATGGATACAAATTTCCTAATATTTTAACAATGCAAGAATGTAAGATGAAACTACAAATGATAGCACGTGGCCAATCAAATAATTGACAACTAATTTTACCAAGATGATAGTTTACATGAAAGAATAATGCGTTTGAATACAAGCATGATTTTCCAAATATTCACAACACAGATATACTAAATTACTCACCGTGATACACGGGATTAAGAAATATTAGATACACTAGAAAATTTTCCAAGGATTCGTTCACACGCTGTTTCAACGTAAAGAATTTGTGCCGCGCCACCGTCAAATTGTTTTTGGGTTCAAAATACTCGACGAATTTTGCCTTGACTTCTTGGAAAGTAGCAGTGCTTAGGTCCAAATTGAAGGAATTTTATATGTTTAAGCCCTTTTCTCCCATGGAATGCAGCATGATTGCAATTTTTCTTTTGTCTTCCGTTTTCTCCATGCCCGACGCCAGTAGAAATATCTCGAATGACTGCGACCATTTCTTGAAATTTTCAGCATTATTGTTGATAATTTCTATAGAGATCTCAAGCTTCTGTACTCCGTTGCCTGCCATTGTTAAGCTTGATAAATACTATGGGGACTCTGCACCATCGATTTCAATGGTAAAAAAGTGGTTTACTGAATTTCGTTGTGGCCGTACAAGCACTGAAGATGCCGAACGTCCTGGACGCCCAGTTGAGGTCTTTACACCCGAAACAATCGAAAAAATTCACGATATGGTGTTGGCCGACCGAAGATTGAAAGTGCAAGAGATTGTGGAAGCCATAGGCATCTCGCATTGCTCAGTGGTTTCAATTTTGAATGATCACTTGGGCATGAGAAAGCTTTCCGCAAGATGGGTGCCGCGTTTGCTCACAGTCGACCACAAACGCAATCGTGTAACAACTTCACAGGAAGGTTTGGCGTTGTTTAATCACAATATGGAGGAGTTTTTTAACCGTGGACGAAACATGGATCCATCACAACACACCAGAGACCAAACAACAGTCAAAACAGTGTGTTTCTAAGGGTGAATCGGCGCCAAAGAAGGCCAAGGTGGGTTTGTCAGCCAATAAAGTTATGGCGACTGTTTTTTGGGATGCACGTGGGATAATCCACATTGACTATCCTCCCTCGCGACGCCCTCGTATTTGAGATCAAAGTGGCCAGTCTTTGACAAAACGCCAATTTTATATGTAAGGACCGAATTTTATATGTATAGAAGGAAGGACAGGAAGTATATTTACACATAAAATGAAATTTATATACAATTATGTTAAGAAACAAGTAAACAATCTGTTTTTATCACTAAAATGTGTATAACATTATATAATAATGTGTATAACATAAATGGTATACACATTTTAGTGATAAAAACAGATTGACTTAAGTAAACTAAGTGAAAAACGTGAAAAAATAAAATAAAATTGTAGTATCAAAAATATCTATAAAAATTAAAATACTCATTTCCTCGCCCTAAAATTGGTACCAGAATGATGAGGTAAGTACCCACAAAACCCAACCATCAAAATATACAAATTCAGGTTACCCCTATTCTAAAGCCCACCCCCAATATTTCTCACCGTTTAAACCTTCCTTGAACTACGTCAATTTTTTAAGATAAAAATTAGCATTATCGGTTTTTGTGAGAAATTGGAATGCACCATAAATTACGGTGGACCCCTCTCTAGTAACATTTTTCAATCATAATATTACATTAATAATAATAATAAATTATGGAGAATCAAGACAATAGTATTCGGCTAACTATCAATTAGGTAATGCTTTATTTGTGCGAATTGAATGACGCATTGTCCGTCTTCCGTGAAGCTACACCTCACTGCACTGAAATGATGGCGTAATGACATGACATTGCGTTCACGGATTTAGGGTTAGTTCACAGTGAGACACGACGCAACGATGCTTGCCACGCGTAATTTCAATTTTGTATCGCTATTGAAGAGTGCGCAGCGTCGCGTCTCACTGTGAACTGACCCTTAGGCTAAGGCCGGTATGACAGGATGTTTGGAAAATAAAAAATAGATGTTCAAGGAGCGTAATCAGTGTTCGATTCTCGTTCTATAAATATATATAACATGTGACCTTAAATTTTGACCAGATTATCCTATAAAATACTTGAAATTCATCACCGCGCGTTAAATATTTCATTCGGATATATATCCAAACATTCTGTATATTGTACTTGTTTAAGGTTGAGAATTTTCACTTAAAAATCTATAAGCACAAAAAGGTGCGATCAGTAAGACACCAAGGCCTCGGAGATAACTGAAATGATAAACGCTTGCGGAAACAATAATAGCATTGTAAGGGTTTACGTCAGTTCATGGCAGTTACACGGTTACACTGCGTTCAATGTCAATTTTAGTGATTTTATCGGTATTTTCAGTAACTGATCCAGTAAAGTACAGCAAAGATTTCAAAACTAAAGATAGGCTACGACGTACATTTGACAGAACATATCTTAATACAAGAAAAAGTTACGCCATCTTCATTTCACCATACCTTTTGAGGTATGTCAAAATGTTTCCAAAAACCACCAAAAGTGGGGCCATTTCAGTGGGGACAGTTTTTGCCTCGAATGCCTCGTCTATAATATTATATACGTCTATGACAATAAGCTCGTATGCATCTTGCGAACGCAAATTCGAGTCGAGTGTTGTTAGCTTAGTTGACTTTATAACAATTTCGATTTTGATATATTTTTTAGCTCTAGCAGGAGATTCTTGTAGTAACTCGCGCGCGTCAGCTCAAGACAGTGTAGGTGTCCCACATGTCTTTGGTAACCCAGGTATGCAAAACAGTCATTCAATCAATCAAATTCAAAAATTTCCTCTAAATTTATGATTTTATTTCTAGTTTTGATAATTAAGACTACAGTCTAGAATTTACAATCCTACTACCTATTACGAATGTGAATTCTTAATAGGTAGTAGGAATATTTAGGCTGGGACTATACCATCCGTAATCCGGAAGGCCGTAGATTATAGAACTCTGCGTTAATACAATAGAGTTGAAAACCGAACACACAAGTGTCGAGTCGATGTAAATTTCATAAATGACAGCACGACATTCGACACTTCCATTTTTCATCTCTATTGTATTAGCGCAGAGTTCTATTTTCAGTGCTCTGAATTTTCACCGGTGGCCGTATTCCGGAGCATATAGTTCCAACCCTAGCTGGTCGGATGCAATCAAAATCGATCGTCTTTAAATATTTCACTTGCCTCGAATCTTCCTTTGTATGGGCTTAATACTAAAGGAAAGCTTATCTATGTAAAGGAAGGATTTGTTTGTTTGTTTCTTTGCATTGAATAGGCTTCGAAACTACTGGATCGATTTTGATTAAATTTGACACAGAGTAGACCACGGGGAAAGATGTAGGCTACTTTTTATTGCGGCAAAATGCACGGTTCCCGCTTTTCAATTAATTAATTAATTTCAATTTGTTTTAGCCCCATTCTTTTAGTAAACTCCTTATATTTTAATTAATGTTTCTCATCGCTTTTACAAGTTTGTCCATTTCCTCGCTATAATACTTATTCTAACTAATAGTATTAGTAACTAATAATAGACTCCCTAAGTAAAAATGCACAAAATAGTATGAAATAAAACTAATTTTCCAAATAATCCCCCTTTTAAATTCGGCTAAAATTTTAACTATTTCTCCACTCAATATTCATATTTTTGAAGTCGGTACCATGGTGTCTAGAAAAAATTCCGCGATGGCATATATATTATATATATTTAAGGATAGGTTAGGTACTATCGCCCTGAGTTTACAAAATAATCACAAATAATATGGTATTTTCAGAAGCTATTTAAAAAAAAAAAATTAGGCAACTAACCTATTGTATCCCCATACAATAGGTTAGTTGCCTAAAAAATTTTTTTTCGTATATTCGATGTTAGACAACATGTTAATAAACAATCTAGATCCCATTTTCGTCCATCTTAAAAAATAACGAAATTACAAACATTTTAAATTTACAATTTGAAAGAGAGCGATATATCAGCCTGAGACATCATGAGTTTCACCCGCCTTACATTTGTCATTACAAAATGCATGGCGGTCGCAACTTGTGACGTAACAAATCGTTTTCCGAGAAAGAGATGGGCAATATTTTTTATTTGCTTATAATTTTTAATCGCGTCTATCTAAATATCTATTTATTTTAGATGTACGTATCTTTAATCAACAATTTTAAAATTTAATTTATAAAGATGTGATATTACACACTAGGCAACATTATTATATTACCTAATCCTTATCTAGGAGATATATCAAAATTAAAAAGTAAGTGTGAAAATTTATTATAAGCATAATATACTCGTATTGCAGCAGGTATATTTGCTAAAGGAGTTTTTTGCCACGAACACTCTCCCACGTCAGCGAAGCTGCGGGCAAAAGCTATATTAAATATATTTCCGTAGTTTACGTTGTAGTACGGGTCTGGCACCCGAAACACGAGTTTTTCGAGAACTTACCACGTGACCATATTAAAGTGGTATGAAAGCGAAAACAGAAAATCGCTATTAAAAATCTTTTGTGTTCAATGTGAAATAGTCCAAAAAATATAGAACAATGAATGCCAAAAGTCGGTAATGTTGAGAATTGTTGTTCCCAGTCGAGTTCCTAGCATACGACAGCTCGCTCTTCGCTGTGACTTGTTAGTGTGGTCAGTTCAGCTCAGCGAAGCGCAGCAAAGCGTCAATCAGAATATATTAGAAAATTCACTTTTATATCCACAAACTAATGTGCATGATATAATAATAATAGCACCTGGGTAGCCGAGCATTGGTCGGAGCTCTGATAAATTTAAATAAAAAAAAAGAATCACAAAATTATTTATCTGATCGGGATTCGAACCCCCCACATTCCGAATTTTCGAACAAAGCAAAAATTATACATACGAATACCAAATTGCCATTTATAGAGTCGAAAGTATTGATGTATTGTTGCACGACGAAATAAAAAACACATTGTTTAAAAATGCGCAGTTTCCAGGGATAAATACTAGCTAGATCGACTTTTGTCCCCCAAAAATTCCTGTACACTAAATTTCATAGTAATACTTGCAGACGTTTTCGATAAACCGATTATAGATTAGATATATAAAGTATTGTCTCGTTTAAAGTATAAGATTATTATTGTTTCTCAGATAAAAAGGAGACGAGTGAATTCTCGCATCTATTCACGACTAACTTACTTTAGGGTTCCGTTCCGCGGTACGAATAATTATTATAGTTTCGGTCTGATTGTCCGTCTGTCTGTCGGGCTATCTGTCCGCCTCTGCTAACTTCTGTAATTATGAATATAAGTTGACGGATGTTAGTTCAGTTACAGGTTGCGTAGGTATAGATTTGTCTATTGGCATCATAAAATAATGACGACATCAAAAATATTGCTAGTCCCAAATGGCTACAAGTAGCCCAGGATAGAACAAAATGGAATGAAATGGAGGAGGCCTTCACCTGTTATATCAGGGTTCCTGTAAAAATATAAACACAATAAATATGAAGTAAATTGTACAAGTATATATTATATTTTATTTTTTTATTAATTTGATTCTACTTTACTAACAATTAGGTTTATTAATTTAAATAATTATTAACTAGAGCAAAACTAAAGTACATATGAGATTATTTTTCTTGTAAACATGTGAAACTAAAGAATTACTTTGATTAACAAATAGATATTTATTAATATACTGTATGAACTCTAGAAATAAGCATTAGCGTAAATTATTATGTAAATAAGCAGGAAATCAAGTACTTTTTATTTTAATTTAATTTAATTTATTTATTATCATAAAATAATACTAATTTTTATAACATACAAATATTTACAATGAATCAAATTGTCTGAAAAGTGTGTTACGAACATTATTATGATCCATTGGTGATGTGAAATTGTTCTCATAGTGAAAAGTGTATATTAATACAGAAACAATCAAAATACAGTGACTTGGTTTGTGAAGAAGTATCTGTGTCGCAATAAATCTAATAACAAATAAGCAATTAAACTTTACAGTCTACACATACTTTCAAAAGTAACATTCAAAACCATTTACTGAAGTGCTCTCATATGAACTATTTAATAAATAAATGAATTAGTTTTGAAAATACTTGTTGACAAAATTATTCAAAGCCTGTCGGTAGTAAGAAAAAAAATAAAAAAAAATGTTCAACCATCTCTAGTTACTACAGTTGTACTGCTATTTTGAGACATACGCAACAGCCTTATTGATTCGGCGGGCTGAAGTCAAGTTTACTCAAAGAACCCGTGTTCAAATCCTAGTGGCACCGGAGTTTTGAACATCTGGCTTTTTTTTAATAAATATTGTTTGTCAAATTATAATAAGAAGTAACAAATTTAAAACTTCTATTAATCTCATCATGACCGCTGCATTAAAAATTAATTATCTAGAGTACTGTCAATGACAGCAAACTTCAAACGAAATATTGAATTGTCAATCGTGCAAGAAGAAATACCATTTTACACGTGTCAATTGACAATCAAGTTTAAATATCTGAGTGAAGATCATAAACTCAATTGGCTATGTCCACATGTGTTATGGTCCACATGGGCTATGTGCTCTAGACCTAAGAGCGAAAAAACCTGTCCTGTAAAAACGATACCCCTATACACACAGACGATGAAAATGCCGGTCAGAATATTACAATGAGACGTAAAGCAACACTGGTACGCACAAACCTGGCACGCTGAGCACCGAGTGCTTGTCGGATCTGCGAATGATTATTCGCGAAGAAATGAATGTACTCATGAAGGGCCATAAAGGAATTCAATATCCAATCCAATTCATAATTATCAAGGAATTCAACTCAAAGCTAACGAAGGTGCAGAAAACACGGGCAGATTTTACCACGGTAATGACACCATAAAACCAAAATATGAGGATATATATTGGAGGTGACACAAAAGAGCGAAGTAATACGATCACGGGCAGGAAAACAAGAAAGTTAGGCGAGAATTTTTAGATATCAACTCGAGGCTAGCTACAATGGAACAAATTTCACGAGAAAATAACTCAGAAATCCAATGTATACCAGAATTTAAAATTGAAACTATAAATGCCACGGTTAAAAACATTGGAACTACTATTCAATGCAATCTCAATTACGAAGACATTCAAACTTGTATTAGATTAATGAAAGTGATCAAAGAAAGCCCCCGTCCCCGATCGGTGCTAGTAAAATTCAGTAACCCAAGAATACGCGATAAATTCGTTGCTTCAGCAATTACCTTTAAATTCAATTAAATAAAAGTAAGTAAGTAATAAATTTAAATAAGAAAAGGAGACCAACTAAACACCAGTCACATTGGGATTAGCGGTAGCAAGAAACCCATTTACATCTGCGAGCATTTACCCAACGGTAGCCCCCAACGGTAAAGACTCGCTGAAGCTCGATCAATCGCCGCAGCAAAAGGCTATAGATACGTCTGGGTTAAGAATGGCAGAGTGTTCATGAGGGAAACAGACCAAAGTGAATACGTGTACGTCAAAAATTCGGAAGTTTTGAACAACCTAAAATAATCCTATCTACCTTCTTAGCACAAATTTATTGTTAATATTGTCACTTTCGATTCTCTTATCTGTTATTACCAAAATGTCAGAGGGATTAATACATGTATGTCTGAAGTGCGACTGGAAATATTAAATAATAACTATGATATATGAATCATGATAATGGTATATGATATATGAATCAGAGATTAAAACTTTCCACTTAAAGTCACTTGAATTTAAATTTTTCACTTTTCAGTTCTATTATTACATGACATTCTCTTTATTTAGTTAATTTTATTATACTTTTAAATAAATTTTTTAAACTGTAATCTTTAATTATTTATATTTGTCGAATTTAATATAATTTTAATTTATTTTGACATTGATTAATTTAAATCTAATTATTTTAATTTTAATTTAATTAATTTAATTGTATTTTGTAATTTTTTTTAAATTATTTAATTGCCGATACATTTATAATTTTTATAGAAAGATGTAATAGCCCGTAATTAAATTTATAACAAAATACCAAAACATATTAGAGACCTCAATATTAATCTTTTAAAACTAAATTTTAAAATAATGTTGCTTACGAAATGCTATTACTCTATAATTTACTTTTTATCTGATGACCATTAATTATTTTATTACTTATAAAGCACTTTGAATTTGAATTAATTTAATTTGACTGATTTACAATGTTGACAATGTAATATCTATTTTATTATAATACTTGTACAATACAGTTTGACTCGATTTATATTTTATAAAAATATTTTGACATGTTTCTATTTAACAATTTAATATTATGGACCTGTAATGAACTAATGCATAATGTACCTCCTAGTTAATATATTTTTTACAATATTATTAATTGTTAATTGTGATTATATGTAACCAGTGATGTATACCTAACCTAACTTTGATATTATAAAATTGTATTGAAATCTTAAACTACTAAAATTTGCATACCTTACGCAGAATATATGTTCTAAAAATTTATAAAATTTAACTAAGACAGATTTTGTTACCATATTCTAGCAAATAAATATTATGATTATGATTATGATTAAAAGTGCAATAACCATGATAATGTAAATTCAATCAATATGCATGCATAATTGTAACTTTTGTTGGCTGTTCATAACATTAAATCAACAATAATTTTATATGTTAGGGTCTATGTACAAGTGGTCCATTCCCTTGGTATTTCTGAACTATCATGGGCGTTAGACGCGAGCGAATTTCCTACGCTAAAAGGCGTGCTAAATACTCTTTAGGAAAATTTATTTGAACGAAATCGGACAGTATCTTTGAAGTTTTTTTTTACTACGTATTGATAGTTACGACATTAGAAATATTGTGCTGTTATGCTCTGGGTTAGGTTATTATTATTATTAATATTATTATTATTATTATTATTATTATTATTTGAACACAGAAGGAAAATGTGCATTACGTTGTGGACATAAGAGTAAATTTGGCAATTTGCTTTATAACGTTTTTAGATTGACGCTTCGCTGCGCATCGACTCTGTGCTAATATTTTTGTGAATTGACTTGACCGTCATAGTAATATAACACAAATTTTTTATACACTTTTCCACTTTATTTAGGTGTTTACAATAATTTATATATAAGCATGACCGGTTTCCATTAACCTGATGATGAGTTAATCGAAACCGGTCGTGCTTATTTATAAATTATTGTAAACACCTAAATAAAGTGGAAGAGTGTATAAGAAGTTGTATGATATTACTATGAACATGAATTTTCACCAAGAACCACCAACCATTTTCACAAGTACACTCAATCTGACTTGACCTTTACTATTGTAGCGATCTGCTACGGTGCTACTACAAATCTACTACGAAATGCGAACGCTACGGTAAGAGACTTTAATGTCGTAGGCGCTCTACGAGTTGGTCGCGATGCGTAATGTACTCCTGCGCATCGCGACACCAGTGAGGAATGGCCCATGCAAGCCCCGATGGGACCTCTGTTCAGCCTGGGGGCCATAAATGCGCCCAGAAGGGCCTGCGGCAGCATGTGCCCGCCGGCAGAGTCGCGGTGCAGGCTCACGCGATCCCGTGGCCCGCCAAGGGTGGTATTGAGTGAAGTACCGCCGAGTTTTAGTGAGTAGGGGCTGCGCCCATTCACAAAGTTTTCGGGCTCAGCAGAGTCTGACATACTCACGGGTAGGACCCCAATTGCAATACGAGAATTGTACCGCTTATTATTTTAACGTTTAATATTAACTGGGAAAATTACATTAAATTAAATAATAATTATTTCAGGCTGCATAGGCCCATATTATAAATACCTTATATACTAACATACATATTACTATATATAATAAACTCACACTAAACACGTATTGTCTGCGACGTGGGGCGCGAAGTGTTCGGGAGTCGTCCTCTAAATCTTCTGTAGACGACTCCAATCGGCCAGAACTCCTCCTTCTCAAAGGTTGGTGAATGATTAGTTGGAACTTTCACCACAAAAGAACTAAAGTCACTTTATGACGAGATTCCAAGCACTCGACCCTCCAGGCGAAGTTGGTTCTGCTCCTGATGTAGTCCACGACCTGCTCGACCGTCGTAGACCAATGCAGCCTGGACACGTAAATCGGTGTCGCGGGAATCTCACACCGCAACAACTGTTCGGGTTCTCCAGGTGCGGTGCCGCGATGGTTGCGGACAACGAGCTTCTTCTTCTTCCTCTCGACTTTCATGAACACGTCATCATCGCACGTTCGGTTTAGAAAGAGGACGCTCTTTTGTAGGGACCTGCTTCATCGCTTTGTATTTCGAACGTGGGGGAGGTGGCGGGGGAAAGCGAAGCGGCGACACTTGCGTAACTCAGCTCCTTCTACTTCAGCTCCTTCACAGTCAGGGAGCGGGCGGCGGGGGCGGGAACGACGATGTTCGTTGACCCGTCGGATAATGCTGACGGGCTAAACGTGGCCTGCGCGCCTCGATGACGAGTGACGTTTGCTGCATCAGGTGACCTACATAACAACACTATGACACACTTTAATGTGTGTTACTTAACACCACTTAACACTTTTTAACTCTTACAATTCACTACGTAAATCACGTATGGTAGACTCTGATGCCTGCAATCTACCTCGAACTTCGGAATCTTCCTTCAGGAACATGATATCCTTCAGTAGGCTGACGGCATCGACGTACTCCAGTGTCACTGCAGCAGCTTATGCAGTTCTTTGGCTACAAAAGCTGGCACTTCATCCGCATCCGTCTGCTTCAGCAGGGAGATAATGTCCTGCACGCTTATTTTACTATATTATATTATTAATTAATTAATTATTATATTACTAATTGTATTGGAACGAGAATTGACAGTAAAAATAAATTGTTATAAGAAGTGACTTGAAGGTCTGAAATGGCCACATTAAGTATTTCACTTACTAGTTACTACTACTACTATAAAACATTTACTATTGAATAAACTATTGAATTCAATACCCAGTTGATATTTAGCTAATGGGATCAAGAATTATTTTACAGAGATCCATAGCAAATAATTAAATTAATATTATATCTAGCAATATCCCGCGAAAAAATACCCACAACATGCAAGAAAATGTGTGACTGCACGCATAACGTTTATAAAAAATAAAATTTTACGCATGCTTTCTTTTTTTGCATGCACGCACGCACATTTTCTTGCATGTTGTGAGTATTTTTTCGCGGAAATTGCTAGATAATTGTGTGATAATTGATATTTCTTTTTTAATTGTGTCAATATTTCATGTTTCATAGTACGATTCAAATGCAACTGCAGTTTTGTCTTCCATTCTGAATGCTGTTAAGCTATTTTCATCTTATCGCCTGGTCGAGCGGCAACTTGTTCGATAGTACTCTGGGGGCTAACATTGTTAACGACGGGTTTTAATGGCCATAAAGTAGCTCAACAATAGTTTACGACATCAGAATAAGCCCAAATGGTTTTAGAGCTCTGTTAAACACACCCTAACACTCATGGTTATATGTTACCGTGGAAGATCCATGCTTCGGCATGAATAGCCGAGCTTGAATGCAGACATTAGCCGGCTGTAAGGAGAAACCTAATTCTTTTAAGTCTTCTATTTATAAATATCTTATCGACGATTCCCCACACGATGTTGCAGAAAAAAAAACCGCATTTCACATGTATGGAAAGCCACCCCTAAAATACAGAATTAAAATATAAATATTATCCAATATATAACTAGGTACCTACTACATAATATACCTTGCATACAGACATTGTTTCTTGTCTATTTATATATTAATAATTATGGAAGTTAGCAAGAGGGGATAGACGGACGGATGGACAGACAGAGCGAAACAATTATATAAGGTTCCTTGCAGGTTACTACAGAACATACCTAAAAAGACATGAAATTGTGTTTTACCGAGTGGGAGAGGGTACCGAAGGTCCAGAGGTAGTTTTTTAAACTTGTGTTCGGGGTGTCCGTGGATGGCAGTCTTCCATCAGGGCATCCGTCTGCTCGTTATCTCGTATGTAACATAAAAAAGTACTTCCATTTTTTATGAAAAAAAAAAACGTATGCTATCAGATACAGAAAACGCATTACCATGAAACAGTATTCTCTAAAATCTGGCGCACAGTGCAGAGTTATTCATCTAAATCTACACCAAAACTGGACATTGATGGAACGTTATTATAGGATTGTCACTAGCGATGGCTAACAAAAATCCATGGCTGAGTAATGGATCATTTTTATTCAATTGAAAATAATCACTGAAGCCCAATTCTCTAAAAAATTTTCAATATAAATCCTGTACCGATATTACATGCGCGTGCGACCGGGACAGACTGAAAATATGAACGGGATTGAACCGATATATTATAATGTTTACGAGAATTGCCCCCTTGACTTACATACCCAGTTTCTGAAGAGTTTACATAAAATCTAGATAAACTAAGTTTATCTGGCGCAGAAGATCCATCTTCAGATCAGTTATCAAAAGATGAATTTTCAAATTCGAGGATAAGTTGTTTTGTTAGGTACATAATATTCGGAATACGTGTTCGTTTCCACTATGCAAAACCGAATATTATGTTAGGTATATAATATTCGGCATACGTGTTCGTTTTCATTATGCAAAACCGAATATTACGTTAGGTATATAATATTCGGCATACGTTTTCGTATTCATTATGCAAAATCGAAAATTACGTTAGGTATATAATATTCGGCATATGTGTTCGTTTTCATTATGTAAAACCGAATATTATGATAGGTATATAATATTCGGCATACGTGTTCGTTTTCATTATGCAAAACCGAATATTACGTTAGGTATATAATATTCGGCAAACGTTTTCGTATTCATTATGCAAAATCGAAAATTACGTTAGGTATATAATATTCGGCATATGTGTTCGTTTTCATTATGCAAAACCGAATATTATGATAGGTATATAATATTCGGCATATGTGTTTGTTTTCATTATGCAAAACCGAATAATTTGTTAGGTATGTAATATTCGGTATACGTGTTTGTTTTCATTATGCAAAACCGAATATTATATTAGGTATATAATATTCGGCATACGTGTTCGTTTTCATTATGCAAAACCGAATATTACGTTAGGTATATAATATTCGGCATACGTGTTTGTTTTCATTATAACAAACCGAATATTACGTTAGGTATATAATATTCGACATACGTGTTCGTTTTCATTATGCAAAACCGAATATTATGTTAGGTACATAATATTCGGTTTTGCTAATAATAATAAAAAAAAACTTACTTTGGGAGTGAAATTGAACTTTTTTAACTGAGCTTTAAACTTTTTTAACCTTAATAAAACACGGTTTTTATTCATTTTTTAAATTCTGTATACAGAATACTGTGTCAGCGCCATCTATCAGTAGTTATGTTAATTACGAGTTATGGAATCGATAATCGAACCACATAGGTCAGCTGTTATGTTAAATGTTGTATCTGTCCGTGATATTGTAACTCCCAAAGGGATGAGCCGATTTTGATATATTTACTTTTGTTTGGAAGCTGACATGATCGAGAGTGTTCTTAATTTAATCATCATCATCAGCTCGCTCACTGCTTGACAATTTGAGGGTAGCTTAACTTTTTAAATAATTATTTATGAAACCTGAATTTAACGAACCTATATATTCTGTCGTCTATATCCGCGATATCAACATGTTAACGAGTAAAAATTTGTATGGTTTTAGTTAAAAATACAAAAGAATAGCACAAAAGGTTTTATTATTCATATAAAAATTACTTCCTGTTGCCGACTTTGCGCGTGATATTTTGCATTTCTGAACTAAACTGCCAGTGAATTGCTTGTATTTAGAGTTTAACGAAAAAGAAAAGAAAGAAAAGTTTCTAATTGTTTTTCCTTCAATCAATTTCTTTTGTCAAGTTTTTGGTCAACTCGGTAGTTAGTATCGGAATATATTTAAATGAAAATCGCCCGAAGCCTTGAGGGTCCTACCTAAATCTTCTTTTGATGTAGACGTAACTTCATTATGTATAATGTGCGTTATTTAAACCTACAACGGTATTGGGAACTCATCCGAAAAGGAAACTGCAGGCTAATTTTAAGATACGAGGAAAAATAAGTCAGCAAATACAGAGTAGATTACGTTTATAAAATTATATGATTCTTCTATGGTCGATTTACGTATTATAAAAAGAAGCATATACTTTCCGAATTTGTATATTGACTAAAATATTAAGTTTTGCTTTTGTTTAGGTTTTGTTAAATAAATAAATGTAATATCTGAATACCGTAACTTTCTATCCACCGAGTATCTTTCTCAGAAAAATATTTTCTTTTCGTATTAGTTGCACAATTTGGTAAATAAAAATGGGAGGCCGAATTTTGGCAATGCGCGGAGGTGCGGGGTACCAGGCTCACAGAGGGTGTGAGGGGTCGATACGCCAGTACCCCGCCGGACTCGGAGGGCACACGTCCTCTCGACTCTCACTCTCACTCGCGAGCCACAGCGAAAGCCCTAACCAAGTAAGTCATGGAGCTATTTTATTTTTATGTTCGCCTGGTATTTTATTATATTTTTCTAGGATTTTATTATAAAACTGTTGTTTGAAACTTACATAAAACTTAAGTTTCAAAATGAGTGATGAATATATTTAATTTAGGTTAATGACTTTTTTACTCCAATTTTAATTTATTACTTGAGATATTATCGAAATAATTTATTAATTGAATTTTTACTGACATTTCTCCAGTAACTTAATGTTAATTTTTTATAAACGTATTTCGTGTTGACTTGAAGTAATACTTATTTTTTTTAAATCAATTGAAATAATTATCGCACGCGAAAGTGTTAACTTTGGAACTTAAAATACTCATGTGAATTCTAATAAAACAGTATTTTTACATACATTGGCAATTCTTTTTTTTCGATCGAGCTTTTAAAAGCTTTCAACGGTTAAAACAGGTTCAATTACATCGGTAAATAGAGCGAGTGTCACAACAAATAGTGCCCATCGTTTATTTAAGTTTTAACGTCTTATATTTGTTTTCACTTTGAAAAACTTTTATTTTCCTAGCGATTATGACGGGATTTTCGCCATCGCCGAAAGTTTCAATTTTTTTTTCACAACTTTTCAGGGTATTCAAATTGCGTTTCGAAGAATTAAAAAGGAAAATCGTTTTCCATTATTTTGATTTTATATTTGACGTATTTTTTTTTTGGAAATTGTACATTGTATTTGTTTTTATTGATATTGAAAGATTCAGGGATTTTGGTTTCATAATTTTGTAAGCGTAGATGGATTCCTAGGTGGATGAGCCGTACGCGTACGTGTTCACACGTGCTACGCTAAGGAGATGCGCAGGAGTGTACAAACAACATAAAACAACGCACTCTAACTTTCCACTTGTATTTAGATGGGATTTGCCAAGTTTTTGCTAAAAGATGGCCCCGTGCGAGTTTCTTACGCCGGTTCTTCTCGGCAGGTTAGGGTTGAACCGGTGGTAGTTTTTCTGTTGACTTTCCGAAAAAAGCTTGTTGAGTTTAATTTGGAAATATTTTTATTATTTTCATTTGCTGCGCAGTGGTGGTTGGAGCTTAAACTGCAGATAATGTCAATAGCTGTTACCACTGTATCATATTATTAAATAACCATTTTAAGGGCCTGTTTCACAATCTTCTAATAAGTGTCGGATAGCTTATCCGAAAGTTTTGTCGCTGCTTCCTTTATACTGAGTGACAGAGATGAAACACGCAAAAGCTATTTGACGCTCCTTAGTAGATTGTAAAACAAATCCTAATTCTACCAGAAAGAGGTTAAAACTTAATTTTGTGTGTAATCTAGGCACAAGAGAACAAAAACTACATATCGTGCATACCTACTCATCGTGCAAATTAATTATTATGAATCGAAAAGGCCTGTCATGTTTTCATAAATAATAATTTATTTAACAAAAATAAAATACCTACTATTGCTCTTAGTGGAAATATTAACGAAAAGTAAAAAAAAAAACAAAAATGTATAGAATAAATATTATACTTAGAAACATGTAAGGAAAGCTTGAATAAATAAATATAAAGGTTTATTATTATGAAGGTTGGATTGAAGGGGCTTACAATTCCAAATCATGCTCGGTTTTAAAATTCATTTCTTATCAACCCGCCGAGCTTAGAATTCATAACAATATTTTCTAATATAATAAAAGTAATCTTTGTGTATTTCTTTTATTAAAAAGTTATTTTACGTCCATTTTTTTCGGTTTTTGGTTCCCCAAAGATAGTTATTATTTTGATAGAAATCTTCGCTACGTCGTTGATGCATTAGATACTAATGTACGCACTTTACAACATGTGCTTAGGAAATGCTTTTTATGTATGTTCTGTACACTAATTTGTACTTCATATTTGTAGTTTGTATTTAAAGATTACAACTATTTTGTAACCGGAATCTCATGAAAACTGCATCGTTTGCAATGAGAATTGTTTGCGTATGATTAGGACTTTGCAATGTTTTATTATACATAATTATTATTCTTATATACCAAATTAGGCGAAGAACACACTTAACCTCGCGTAGCGGCAGTTAAGTCTTCTTTAAGATTGCCTATCGTCTCATAATTACATAAAATAGTATATATATATATATATATATATATGTGTGTGTGTGTGTGTGTGTGTATGTATATATAGTAGTATAAGTTTTAATTGATAAAGCTATTAAAACCCCAATATTCAAGTAAAGTAAACAGTAATATTCCCGACACGAAGGTATGTGTTTTAAATGGAGGTCAACACCAATTCAGCCTATTTCTGCCTGTTAATTACGTTGTTTTCCCTTTTACACAGTTTTTGCAAACGATATTGTAGCGAGCTACGACCTCTTGATTTGTATGTCCTTCTTGCGCTTGAGTGGTGTTGATAAAAATATTTACTCGTGACATCTGTCAACATGATATTGACACTTACATCTTCTAAAACTGCTGTTGTCATTATGCAACAGATATCGCAGTCAATAAAACCAGAACCTTTAGCCAAGTTGTCATTGCTAATTATGTAAAATCCCATTCATTTTTATTTTTGGAATTCATCGTCGTAATTGGCTAAAGATTCTGATCGTTTAATATGATATAAATATGACATAGCGGTGCTTATGTTCCTTAGAGATGTTTATGTCAAATCCCATAAAGTATTAACTATACGGATAGCGTTGAGTTTTGCACGCGGATAGTTATTATAACGCAGAAATCCATTAAAAAAATCATTTTTCGAAATACATAAAGAGGAGTTACCATACCTCGTGGGTTTCGTTAATTCCCAACCCCTCGGAGCTTCTTTCATTCTCGACACCAAATAATGTGTGAGCTTTTTCGTGCCGGTTGTCTGTGAGGCCATAGTATTTCTGGTCATATTGAAGCATGGATTTTCCACAAATTGTGCGACCGCTCCTCTGAGACACGACAGTCTCAAGACTATTGCATTACAAAATGCACACGTTTTCGTCGTAACATAACGTATGTGTAGACAAAACTATCTTAAGACTGTCGTGTCCCAAGTGAGCACTCGCCCTTAAAGTCATGGATGAATATATTCTATAATATTCAATACACAAAGATAATCAGACATTTTTATCGCAAAACATTTGAACACATACGGCACACAAGTTAGCTGCACCGTATTAAGTATTATTGCCCGGGGGCACTGATATTAGATACACAATATTACTTAATGGTCAAGGCAGACGGACCACACGAAAGTTTTCTTTTTTTAGTAAAAATAACAAAAAAATAATTTAAAATACAAAGATTTTAGCAACCGGCTGCCCTCGCTAAACAAATGTCAGACAATACTTTAAGATGCTTCGACCGGCTACACGTCTGCGAGTTTATAATAATATCTCAGATATTAAATAATAACTTATTAACAAAAAAATAAACTGCCGTAAAAAATAAGAAGCAATAAATAATAAACCTGTTTTTATATATTTTGAGTTTTTAATTACCCTTATAGTTAAGTTCTTTAATAAATATAAATACCTATACTTATGTTTAGGTACAAGTAACAAGCAAGTTAATTAATTAATGTATCGTAGAAAAGGCCCGCCCAGACGAGAGGCCAATCGTTTCAGTTAGAACTGACGTCAGTTCGGCCTGAACGGATTCGATTACATGTACGAAAAAAATCGCATCAGTTCGTTTTGGTTTGCTGCGAGCTACGGTCGTGTTTTAGGGTTCCATAATAATTAAGGAACCCTTATAGTTTCGCTCTGCCCGTCCGTCTGTATGTCTGTTTGTCTGTCTGTCCGCCCTCCTAGCTTCTGTAATTATGAATGTAAATGACTAAACTTTGTATAGTTATAAAATATGTATAGATCCCGGTTTTGACATCATAAAACAAAGATTTTAAAACTAAGGATGGGGGCTATGATGCACAAAATCTTCATACGAGAAAAAGTTACGCCATCTTAGTTTCACCATACCTCAAATGTCAAAATGGCCCCAAACCCCAAAACCCAAAAGTTGGGCAATTTAAGTGGGGATAATTTTTGTCTCGACATGCCTCGTGTATAATATATACGTCTATGTCATAAAATAATAATAATTTTATATTTTAGTGGTGGCTCTCCAAGTCTCCATACATGTGAAGTGGGGATTGAATGAGTCTTTTAAAATAAGCTTTTATTTTAAAAGACTCATTCAATCCCCACTTGTTTGTTGGTTTGGTTTGGTTTGGTTGGGCACAATGGTTTCATGTGTATATGACTTTTTCACAAAGTTTAAATGAACTCGAATAAATATTCTTTAGACCACGTCGCCATTTTTAAGGTTCCGTACCTCTTTGGGTAAAAACGGGACCTACTGGGGTATTACTGAGACTTTGCTGTCCGTCCGTCTGTCACCAGGCTCCGCTCCAAAACAAAAAAAACACATATCCATTGAAAGTTGAATATTTCTAGCACTAAACGTTAAAACGTCTTCGGATTACCGTCGGACGGACGGAGCCGTTTTGGAACTCCCCCAAAACGACTCGGCTGATTTTGGCTTTGGCTTGAAAAACTTAGTATACATTCCGTGGGACTGAGAATAAGGTCATAAACAATTTTAACAAACACGAGTGATGAATTGGACAACAGAAAACGTTTGCTGGGTTAGCTAGTAAAGTATATACAAATACATTCAACAGGTTGTGGGATCGTTTGTCTGCACTTAGCCTTATTTCATTACTCTGAGTTTAGTTTGTGATATCAAATATACTTAATTAACTCTTGGCAGAGCAAAGTTTACCTGGAATATCAAAAAGCCTTTGAAATAAGATGAAGTTGAATTAAATTTAAAGTGTACTTAAATTACATCCTTCAACTACTTACTGTACTATATATACTCATATGGATTTGTTTAAATATTTTTTACACTGTATTAAGCTGCAACACTAAGGACGAGGCAATACCGAAAGCGAGGTTAATAATGATGATGAGCGAGGGGGAAATGAACAGGGGTTCACTTTTTGGGTACGAGCTACGAGGCTGGACGCTCAGTTTTGGCAGCACCTGGTAGTCGGCAATTGTCAGAGTAATTGTACGAGAGGAATAAAGAAGTCGTTATTGGACGAGGTGGTTTTATTATATGACTAATATTATAAATGCAAAAGTTTGAATGTACAGAACGGATTTTGGTGAAATTTGGTATATAATCTGTATTAACACATAGGCAAACATATTATCTGTTGAAAGATCTCAATTGCGTTTCTTGATAATCATAATAGAATTATTATCGTTCTTTAAATCTAGAAAAAAAATTGGCTCGCTCAGAGCTCGCTCAGAGCTTGCGAAGAAGATATTTTTAATTTCAAGTGATTTCATTACTTATTAATACAATTCCATAAATGTGTTCAATTGGGAAACGGAAAATGCGTAACATAAATAAATTTAAAAAAACTATAACCCGACTACGTAAAAAAGGGGTTTAAAATGGCCGAAACAAGAAAATAATTCAGATAGAAATCCATAAATGCATAGGTGCAAAAATGGTCAAGCTAGAGCCGTGGGTTACCTACTTTACAAGGTTTGGAACAGTCGATATCAAATCGCTGCCGTCTGTCATAATTTTTGTTTGTTTGTTGAACAAAAAATAAGTTAAAAATGTTTTTTTAACTTATTTTTTGTTCATTGTTGCGGGCACGTGACTGTTTGAACGTGAAGTTACGCTACTGCTAATGCCTCCAGCGAATTTTGGCTAAGTTCCCCTAAATATTATCAACGACTAATTAAATAAGAAAGCCATGCGTCGGAATGACTGGTCTGGCTAGGACAGAAAACCGACGTGAAATGGCATTATGTCGCTCGCCATACATGTGAAGTAGGAAATGGGGATGATTTTTGTTTTCGCTCTACCTACCTCATCGTGTGGGGAATCGTTGAAAATGTATTTTCAAATAGGCCAGGTTTCATACGTGGTTATTTTTTAACATTAACTATTTTTATATAACACCAGACAACAAAAAAAATAAAAATTATTTGCGCATGGGTTTTACTTGATTTATTCTGATTTAAATAATCAGAATATAAGTAAATATATGTAAAAAAGTGCGATTACAAATCGAAAATATTTGCTTGTTAACCGACTTCCAAAAAAAGGAGGTGGTTATATAATGGTGGTGGATATAATGTGTCTGGGATACCTTCAGCGTTATTATCTTTAATTTTATAAAATGGCTGCTATTCCAAGCGCATCAGAATCGGGTATAATCCTAAATTGGTCCTTTTGACATCAAATTGGTGACTTGATGATGGGATCCATGAGGAATCGAGGGAACTCCTCGAAATTTATATAGACATATATGGTGGTGTCGTTGATTATCTTGACTTTTTAGATTTCTGTTTTTTCTGAAGCAGTCCAAGCATATGCTACTAAAAAGTAAGATTTTGCTCCAAGGAATACCCTGGATAAAAAAGTACTGAACAGAACTCCTGACTCCTTATAGATACATGTTTGGGGATTTCGGCGTTGTTTAAAGAACTGCAAGCATCTGCCACTATGTCAATTAGAGTAATCATCGTCATCATCACCTTCATCACACCATACATCAGTATATTATGATGATATAAAAGTTACTTCCCATAGTATTTTACACCGACACGGAGATCTTTGAACATTACTCTGCCGTTTATGGACGTATTTGCAAAATTATTTTGTTGTTGTAAAGGGTATAATTCGGAATTGGTGTTATAGTCATTAAGGTAGAAAGCTGATCATGGGATCCACAAGGAATCGAGGGAACTCCCCGAAAATTATATGGACACATATAGTGATTTTGAATTTTTCTGAAATACCTAACACAAGTATAATATGGTACCAAAAAATAAGATTTTGTACCAAGGTATACCCTGGATCCAAAAGCACTGAACAGAACTCCTCAGTCTTTAAAGATACTCATTTGGAAATTTCGGCATTGTTTAAAGAACTGCAAGCATATGCCATTATGTAACTTACAGTAATCATGATCATCATCTTATATACAATACCTAATGGAAGCTTTACGCGTATTCCATTATACATTCGATCGTTTATTTTAAACGAAATGGGAATAATAATCATTAAAAAAAATAATTAAATCGAATTCCAAAGTAAAAATACTTTTTAAGAAGTTATAGAGCTTTGACCATTTTTGATTATTGCCAACAATTAAAGTCAGTCTTTGCGCGCTACTGCTGGCGAAAGAGAGGTGAGATGGTACGTGGGGTTGTGTTTCCTGCATCGCTCGCTGTGTACGACGGTATGTGTTTGCTTACTATAGAGAAGTAACGTATTTCACATCTTAGTTTTTGCTTTATTAACTTGTACAAAATGGCTTCGAGAAGTTGTAATGACGCTGAATCGTTTTCCTATATTTACGGCGAATTTATTAAAGTGAGAGAGAAAAAGTATGATTTAAGTACAAATTTAAAGATTCGCTTTACAAGTTCATTTCCATTTGCCTGTTAACATCAAGACAAAAATGGGCTAAATAAATATATGAATAAAATAATAACGTGATTACGAATTTCACCATCATCGGATGTAGAATGTCTCTAAAGATGCACATGTTACATTCTCATTGTGATAAATTTAAAGATAATATGGGAGGTAATTCGGAACAACAAGGGGAACGCTGCCGTCAAGAAATAGTTGGAATCTGAGAGACGTTACCAAGGCCAGTATACTGGAAGCATTTTGAGGGTGGTTAATAAGATAAACTTCTACTGAACATGACAGGAAAAGTAAAACTGTTAATTTTTTACATTTTGAGTCTATTTCATAAATGGATGCTGAGTATATTTTTATAAATTATCTCAATGTCTATTTTTAGGATTCCGTAATACTTAACGAACCCTTATATCCTTATAGTTTCACTCTTTCCGTCCATCCGTCTGTCTGTCTGTCTGTCTGTCTGTCTGTTCGCGATGAAATTTGGTACAGTTAAAAAATGTATAAATATCTCAGTTTGGCATCATAAAATAATAATAATTTTATATTTTAGGGGTGGCTCTTCATACATGTGAAGTGGGGATGAAATATTTTTTTCATTCTACCCCATCGTGTGGGGTATCGTTGCATAGATCTTTTTAAATAAAGGCAAGATTTGATACATGACTATTTAACAAAGTCATTAATTTTCAAGTAATCGGCCTCCAAAGTGGCTTATAAGTTGGTCCGCCCTCCCTGGCATTTCTAAACTACCTATAGGTGATAGAAACTTGTTAGTTTCCGTACTGATAGATCATGCTAAAAACTTTCAGGAAAATTATTTTGAGTGTAATCGGACAACTTTTTAAGTAATTCAAAGAAAACCTATTGCGCGTTGATATTCACGAAACCCTCCTTAGACATGTCTTGACATGCTCTTGGTTAGGTTATTATGTATTTTCATTGATTTTAATTTTCCATTTTTTACACTTAAAAGCAAATTAAGAACTATTATTTGTTCTTATTATTACTTCTAGATATAAAAGCAATACAAATAAAGTATGTATAAGCGTAAAATAGTGCGCAAAAATGTTGTTAAACGGTGTAATTGGCCTCCAAAATTTTATGAGTTAGAAACTTGCAGTTATCCATGCTAATAATATGTCCTGCCAAATACCCTTGAGAAAAATTATTTTTAGTGAAATTTGACACTAACTTTTGAAGTAATTTGAAAAAACCTACCGTGCTTTAAATTTAATAGTACCGGAATCCTCCTTAGACAGGACTGACATGCTTTATAAGATTATTGAAATTCTTTAGTTTTTTATAATTAGACATAAGACAGGCTTCTTAACGATGGTTTTTTAAAACATTGTTTTTTTTTTTTTAATTGTAACTACTTTAGCGGCGTTGAGAGTGAAATTTCAATGTCGCGTCACTTTACGATTGGATATAACACCACCTGTCGGAAGCTGCTTAAGCTTCTTACATAACAACTTCACTTTCAAAAGTACCTACGCCTCAATACCTGTTGGCGCTAGGTGTACAAATTTTAATGTTTCTATTATTTTTTGAACTGATGCTCTTTAAGCACGATAAGAGAATTTTTGGCTTTAAAATGATGAATGAAGTTTCACTTCCGCCACGTGTCAGAGTACACGTGGTAGTAGTGAAAGTTACACGTTAGTTTTTTGTCATTTCCTATACTTTACCTTTTCCTTTCATTTCGCGTTAAATACGAAATTGAAAATATATTTAAAGCTTATAGTAGGCAAACAGGTCAATGTAATCGATGTTTTTTTATGAGTTCAATAATCCCTAAATAAGAACCATAGAATAAAGAGAGACAGAAAGAAGCCTACCTCTTTTTTTGTACCAACACTCCTCAATTCGGCACGTTATTTCGAAAGCTCCACTGTTCCACAGCGTTTAAGAGCGGTACGTTTTCATGTCAGTCACCGAGTCTCTGTCGTAGACGCTTTTCAGATACATTTTAATCTACGTAAACAAAAAGACAATCGTACACCATAGTGTGCTAAATATATGGATTATGTGCATCCAATTTAAATTTCACTTATTTACATAATATATCCCACAAAAGCATTACCTAAATGAAAGTTTTTCCTTTGCAAAATGTTATGATATGTCGTAGAGACCAAGTGAAATTCAAGATAGTCCATTTTATTAGTTACTCATAAGAAATTTGTAACTGAATGTGGAAAATCTTATTTTTCTAATTAATTATATTAAAATAGTGACTTGACAATGAGCACTTAAAATCTAAAGAGATAAATGTCCGCTACCGGTATTAATATTTAAATATAAATAAGATAGATAATACACGTAGATTTATTATATAAACAACGATTACAAAGTTATCAGTGAACTTACATATTGTTTATGTGTATTCGTTAAATTAAAAAATTTAAAATATATTTTTTTTCAGAATTTATACTTTTTCTTTATTTTCCCTTTATATGTAACCAAGCCTGACAGCAAATTTGAAATTTCTAAGTCTGCTAGAAGTATGCTTTGAATTATGCTTATCCTCCCTACCTCCATATCTCCATCTATAAGTATCTTTCAAAATCGCGTTTTTTTCCGCTTATTTTCTCCTCAAGTATGCACTCGATTTTTATGAAATTTCAAACATTAGCTTGTGCCGCTAACGAATTTTCTGCGACAAAAATTCAGACCGCTAGGTTTGTTACAAACGAAAATATGGGGGCACGAAAAAGCCGCGAAATGCTTATAAAACAAAACAAAACGCGAGAAAAGATAGTTACGGCCGCTTAATACTTGACGATAGCGCTACTGTACTATCGGATAAAAGGCAAAGCTGATTGACTGATGTATCAACGCACAGGCCAAACCCTTAAGGCTTGAAAATTGAAATTTTGCACACGTATTGTCTTAGGAAGATTTTATCAAAATTTTACCCCCAAGGGCGTAAAATTGGAGATATAAGTTTAATTCTAATTTCACGCGCGTGTATATATCAGTGACTATTAATTTGGATATTGGAAAATTGGAAAAGAGTATAAGTTGTCTTTAAATAGTATAAGTTTTCTTTATATGATACTTATTATGACTAGTTGCGTTCTGAATCTTACCTTCTGTATTTATTTATTCTGGGTACCGTCCGCAATGTCGTGCAAAGGTCACGCAGGCAGGAAACGTGCCTGTTTCACGAATTAGTAGCTAGTCATTATGTACTATTTGTGTGGAAAGACCGGTAAACGAAAAGTTATTCCTGATAGCATGTGACCGTTCATTTCAGTCATAGTATGACAAACTATAGTATACTATAGTGATATTATGTTTAGCAATACCAAGATTTTTTGCTATACTTAGTCGGTAAACATATTATAATTTTTAGCGACGACTTAACTAAATAACTAAAAAAAAATAATCGAAGTACAAAAATTATTTTAATGATCAACAAAATCAATTTAACAATTTAAAAGAAAATAACGTAGGCACTTATAACGAGTTTCAAGAGATGTTCACGCTACGAGAGCTCGATGAGCAAAAAGGGAGAACGGCGCGGGCGCTGCGCTTTTATAGCCAGCGTGGCTGTCGTCGCCGACATGGCTGCCTCCGAGATAGCTTTATGCTAACACGGCCTCTCCTGACGAGGGGCCGTCCTCGGCCACGACATCTGCGCCAGCTTCATCGGTGAAGGAACTCTTTGGTGGTGTGGTACCATTATGGTGTACGTCCTCATGCACATGGCTTGACCCAGCTACATTCCCTTCGCTTCTAGGAGTGGGTCTTCCAGCGTTAGCAGATTCCTCTGGAACTTCGTTATCCGCAACTGAAAAGATAGACATCTCAAGTTAACAAAACAATAAATCAAAGTCTTAACATCCCATACGTGGTATGTCCTAAACAGAAATATTCTAACAAGAGTATCTTAGCAGTTTATAGTGGACTGAGCATATCGATCTAACGATCAGTAGTAATGTTATATGCTCTATAGAGAATGTTTCTGCCCAAATTCAGCAGAGCAATGCTCTACGCTCAGTGGAGCAACGCTCTACACTAACTTAGCGGGGCAGCGCCCAACGTACAGCGGAGTTGCGCTCAACGCACAGCGGAGTTGCGCTCAACGCACAGCGGAGTTGCGCTCAACGAACAGCGAAGCAGCGCTCAACGCACAGCGGAGCAGCGCTCAACGCACAGCGGAGCAGCGCTCAACGCACAGCGGAGCAGCGCTCAACGCACAGCGGAGCAGCGCTCAACGCACAGCGGAGCAGCGCTCAACGCACAGCGGAGCAGCGCTCAACGCACAGCGGAGCAGCGCTCAACGCACAGCGGAGCAGCGCTCAACGCACAGCGGAGCAGCGCTCAACGCACAGCGGAGCAGCGCTCAACGCACAGCGGAGTTGCGCTCAACGCACAGCGGAGTTGCGCTCAACGCACAGAGTAATACTCAACGCATCACTATGCGCACTACCAGAGCATAGCCGTACTCTATGCCTATTACTATAAACAGTAAGTGACTAAGTTCAAACACTTACTATCAAAGAACGTGGCGCAGGACTCGGGGGTCCATTCTCCTCTCCAAACCACCATGTGTTCGGCGGCGGCCTGTGTTGTCTTGCCGTATGAATTACCAAGCAGACGTAGCTCATAGCGATTGTGCTGTAAAACTTTAGTAACACAATAAGGACCCCTCATACCAGAGTCTAACTTCCCAGTCATCTGTGCGTTTTTGATGACGAAAACCAAGTCATTATGTTTAAAAGTGCGAGTGGTTTTGCGGTTTTTATTGATGTAGGCATCTTGTTTCTGTCTATTTTTCTCCAACAAGTCGGCAGCACGTTGTCTTTGTAGCTCGCGCAGTCCCTCGCGGTTTGGCCGCGCGTTTTCTACGGCGACATCGCGAATCAAAGCCCGTATAACAGGAGTGGCACCTTCAATACCCACGAGTAATTGTAGAGGTGAAGTTTGTGTAGTTTTGTGTTTGGTGGAGTTAAGAACGAGCTGTAACCGCCACAAGCAATCGGACCACTCTTTCTTATTAGCGGCCTCAATACGCAACATATTTAACACGGTCCTGCAGTATCTCTCCACCTGACCGTTTTCACCGTGCATCTCAGGCGTGATAAAATGCATTTGGCACCCCATCTCGTTTACCCATTTTTTAAACCCCTTACTCTCGAACGTACGGCCTCGGTCGCAAACTAACAATTTCGGCGTACCGAAAAGAGATATAGTATTAGAAAAAATTTGTTTTAACTCATTTGTATCTTGTCGTTTCATCGGATAAAGTAAGCAATACTTAGAATAGGAATCTACGTGTAGTAATACAAATTTGAAACCGTTAGATTCGGGCAGTGGCCCCAGTACATCTAAATGTACAGTACAAAAAGGAATGTCTGGCTTACACCAGGAAGCTATTGGTTGGTGAGGAGCACGGGGAAGCTTTTTTGAGGATAAGCACACTAAGCAGTGACTGGTGTATTTTTTTGCAAATGCACGAAGCCCCGGAAACCAGAAATGACGCAAAATGAGTTCGACAGTTTTGTCATAGCCTATGTGTTCGTGTTGATCGTGAAAGATACGTAATAGACTTAACCGGTGCCCTTTAGGGACATAACATAAAAGTTTGGGCTCCTCACCGGTCGGAGCGTACTTGTAGTAAAGTATATCGTTGCGAACAATGTATCTAGAGGAGTCTAACTCATTGTTATTTACTTTGTCAATCAATGTACGCGTTTCTTCGTCAGCCGATTGCGCAATTTGAGCCCAGTTCCGCGGTCGCGTTATATGCCGAACGTCAACAGGATTTCTACTAAAAAAGTCGGCATGTTGCATCAAGGCGCCTCTTCTATACTCAATAACAAAATTAAAGTCCTGCATATACATCCACCACCGGGCGACGCGCGGAAGTAGGTCCTTTTTCTTTTCAGTTAGTTTTAGAGCATTGCAATCAGTGACGATTTTAAAAGAAATTCCGAGTAAATAGTGTCGAAAGTGCTGAAGAGCTCTCAAGACCGCGAGCGTTTCGAGTTCATATGAATGATACCGTGGTTCGGCGCCCTGCGTGGTTTTACTGAAGTACTCAACTACGCGACGTTGTTTATTAGTATGTACCTGAATAAGCACGGCGCCGTACCCGATAGCACTCGCGTCGGTGTGTAACTCTGTGGGAAGCGAAGGATCAAACACCGCAAGTACCGGCTCGCTAATTAAACAATCGATTAGATATTTCCGCGCTTTTTCTTGCTCTTCGCCCCACACGAATTGAACACCGTTCCGTGTTAAATACGTTATAGGCGCGGTCTTCGACGCGTAACCCGGTATATATCGACGAAAGTATCCGGCTAACCCGAGGAGTTGTCGTACCTGTCGCACGTTCGTGGGAACAGGTGATCCAATGAGAGCTTGAACTTTACGTTCGCTCGGCTTCACCTGACCCTGGGATATCTTACGACCCAAATACTCAACCTCCGTTGCCACGAACGTGCTCTTTTTCAGGTTGATAGAAAAACCGGCTGTAGTCAGCGTTTGTAACGTTGCACGTAAATTTTCGAGTGCTTCGTCGATCGTATTAGCCAATACAAGAACGTCATCAACGTACACAAGAACTTTACCACCTTCAATCAAAGTTTTTAAAGTTTTAGCAATGATTCTCTGGTAGACAACCGGTGCGTTCGCCAGGCCAAAGGGCATTTTTAAGTATTCGTAGTGTCCCTCGGGCGTAACGAAAGCTGTTTTCGGTATAGAATCGCTATCCAGTGCTATTTGATGAAAACCAGTTGCCATGTCTAGGCAACTGAAGTATCTGCATTTACCAAGTCGGTCAATATGATCTTGAATCAGCGGTAGTGGATAGCGATCCTTAACCGTTATCGCGTTTAACGCACGGTAGTCCACACAGAGTCGGTCTTTACCATCTCTCTTTTTGACGAGAATGATGGGGCTAGCATATGGAGATTCGGACTCGCGTATAACTCCTTTCTCTAATAAATCGCGTGTGATTTCCCGAACCCTCATTTTCTCATCAATAGAAAGCTTGTAAGGCCTATAGTGCACAGGAACGTCACTCGTCAGTTTTATGCGCATACTGCCAGTTGTAACGGTGGTTGAGGCCGTACCCACGACAAAATTATCTTTAAACTGATAAATTACCTTATAAAGCTTATCCCGGTCATTTCCTTGTAATATGGTATTAATTGGCAGCATCTCACCGGGCCGAATGAGTAACACCGCACTCACTGAACTCGTATCACGCACCCGAGTAATTCGTTGCTCGTTATTCGCGCGTATGTACGCCACTCCGTCCCTATTTAAAACGTCCGTTCCAATTAAAATCGGTACACTTATGCATCCCGTTGGAACAACAAACAAATCCACTTCGAGTGAGATGTCATTAAATTCGATCACTAACGTCACGTAGCAAGAGCACACAGTATTTTGATTACCGATACCGCGCAAGAGTTGAAATGTCGGTACCCGCGCACAAATAAAATGTTTTGCAGTAGACTCGGAAATTAAAGAAATACGCGAACCGCTATCTATCAACACGTCAGTCGGAATACCTTGCACAACCGCGGTCGTGACGTCACTATCAATTGGGCCTTTAATTTCACGACAAAAATTAACATTCTTTGTGTTACGCGATTCCGATCTTTGCTTAGCAAAACAAGTTGTGACGTCATGGCCGGGTTTCTTGCAAAACGCGCACACAGTTCTAGATGCGGGAGTATAATTACTAGTACTTGTGGTACCCGAACTTATTGTAGAACCGGTATTGTTTTCGTGTTTAAGGCGTTTTGGACAAAGTTTTTGCACGTGACCGACATTACCGCACGCGTAACATATAAGTTCGCGCCTGGTAGGGGTTTGATTAGACGTAGCACTACGTTTACGATTGTTAGTATCGAAATATCTACTACGTGAAGGACGCACAGGATCACGGAATGATTGTTTTGGTTTCGTGTAAATGGATAAAAACTCAATAAGATCTTTAGGTGCAAGTCGAGAATTTGTGGCTGTAGCACGAATTTGTGGATCGCAGATGCCGCGAATGACAATAGCAACGGTTAGGTCATCACTCAATCCCTTTACTATATTCAAGCGTAAAAGCGAGCGTCTAGCATATTCAGCGTACGTAGCATAGCGATCGGAATTCGTGCTCATAACTTCATAAAGTATGTTAGCGACATCGATTCTCCGTGAGCACAAAGGCTTGAATTCGAGCTTAAAATTGGTCCAGCTACGGTCGTTAGTGACCCAATCGTTCAGCCAACTACGTGCGTCCCCTTTTAAGCAATTAGCGATTCTAGACAAACACTCATTATCGTCCCACCCGTTAATCACGCGAGCCTTTTCCACTTCTTCACACCAAGAATCGATGTCGTGCAAACTCGGGTCAAAATTAGAGATGTAATAATGGTTGGATCTTACTTTTGCAAACACGCCGAGTGCTCCGATGATCCTGTCTGTCGGGTCGAGGTTAGATGGCAGGCTGGCGGTAGATTCTAGCGGTGGCGGTACCAATACCGGTGGCGGCGATGGCACGGACGTCACGTGGCCTGGCTCAGTGATAGGGCGCACGGACCCTTCTCTGACCGATGGGATGGCGTGGTCCTCCAGCGAGCGTAGGCGCGCAAGGATCGCGCCTATCTGTCCCTGCAAATCGCTATTCGAGCTCTCATCGCGACGCGTGGCCCTATCTCCGCCGGCACGCGTACGGCGTCCGGACATTATCCAAACTTCTTAAATAATCAACCACTAAAATTTTTAAAATGCCTTTCGCTGCCACCAGCTGTAAGAACAGGCAAGGAGCCTATACCACTTCTGATTTTAGCGACGACTTAACTAAATAACTAAAAAAAAATAATCGAAGTACAAAAATTATTTTAATGATCAACAAAATCAATTTAACAATTTAAAAGAAAATAACGTAGGCACTTATAACGAGTTTCAAGAGATGTTCACGCTACGAGAGCTCGATGAGCAAAAAGGGAGAACGGCGCGGGCGCTGCGCTTTTATAGCCAGCGTGGCTGTCGTCGCCGACATGGCTGCCTCCGAGATAGCTTTATGCTAACATAATAATAATTATCAAAAAACCGGACAAGAGCAAGTTTGACTCGAGGGTTCCGTACAAAGTAGGAAAATTAAAATTAGTTCAGACCTCTTTTACAAATTCCGACCCCCTGTTACAAATTCCGACCCCCTGTTACAAATTCCGACCTAGTACACTTTATTTTGTATGATTTTGTTACAAATATGCAGTTTATTTATTTTTTCTTATATATTTTGCGACATTTAACGATGCTACTTGATAATTTTTATAGTCTTTAATTGACCTATTAATTTTGATTCCTTTGAGAGTGTCGAAAAAAGTGTCTTTCGCAACAAAAACGGCTGCATCTTTTTATAGGGCTTCGTACCCAAAGAGTAAAAACCAGACAAGTGCCGTACCGTTATACCAATATTTTACATGTTTACTTATATAATATCTTTATTTATATACGACGTTTTCCAAGTAAGCGTATTTTACAAGTGAGGCATCTATAACTCCTACTAAAGTAACAAAGGTACATAAGCCGTTATAGTTTTCCTTTAAGGATCATCACATGAATTTTTTCAGATTTTTCGGCCCAACCGTTTAACTATTTAACTATTAGAGGGGGGGGGGGGGAAATATACATACTATTATATAAGTTATATAAAATACAAGTTTGTTGTAAACGTAATTTTTGGCCCGTTTTATACCGAACCCTTTGTGCGCGAGTCCGATGCCGCACTTGGCCTGTTTTTACGTTAACTTACAAATTTAATTTTTTTCAGCTTCAAGGAAGTGTAGACTTGATATACGGTTATGATTTCAACTCGATACACTTCGTTCCCGGAGTAAAGGGTCTTGACAAACAGACATACCTATTCTTCCTTTTTTTCCCTTTGAGGTACGGAACCAAAAGATGTTTTTATAGTATATATTAAATATACAACTAATTTTAATAGAAATACAGGTAACAATGAAATAGCGCGATTTTTCCTGTACTCAATTGATACGAAATTTCATGCAAATATGTACAAGACAAAGTTTCGTACAAACTTTAATAACCTATTTTACCCCCTAGGGGGTTGAAATTGAAATTTGGAAAATCCTTCCTTAGTGGATGCCTACGTTATATGAGAAATACGTGTGCAAAATTTCTAATTTCTAGCCTGAAGGGTTTGGCTTGTGCGTTGATACATCAGTTAATCAGATTTGACATCAGTCAATCAGATTTGACATCAGTCAATCAGATTTGACTTTTATTTATATAGATGAGAGATTTCGATTTGTAAACGTCAAATCCGGTTGGCGGCTTGGTTGGAATTTTTGCGTTGCTGGCTTATTGATGTCTCGGGTTCGAATCCTGGTCAGACGAATATATTTTGTGTGATTCTTTTTCTTTTATACGTTTTTTACTCGATAAAAGAATTATTTAATCTAAAATATTACAATCGGTAGCTACTTTTTATGTTATTAATTAATCTATTGCCATTAAGTAATGATTTTATATGATATTTAGTACTGGTTTTATCAATATTATGTACTCATTACTACTACGACATTTTATGTACTGGCTACTATTTTTGCGATTTTCATTCTAAATGTGTGATATAAGAATTATTTTCTGTGTTTTTCAGTGCTTATGTTAGTTTTTTATTTTGTTACTTATCCTCTTAAAAGTCTTGACATGTAATTATTTATTAGTGTACAGGAAAATGAAATAATTGAAATATTTATATAATAATGTTATTATTAATTTAGAAGCTTTATAATATAAATTAATCTTATTAATGTTTGCTTGCTATCTGTATATAGATAAAAGTGCCAGAGCCTACAAATTTCGTACGAACTATTGTTATTACCACTTTTAGAGCAAAAATAAATGAATTGAATTGAAAGATTTGTCTGTTTGTATTGACGAGGCTCCAAACTACTCGACCGATTTTAAGAAATTTGGCCCAGATTAGACCACAAACGAAACTTGATATATTATAATCTTTACCACAAGGAAGTCAATAGGCTACTACTAAGGCGGGTCAATAAGTCCGTGACTTTTTGAATTTCTAACCTCCTTACTGAAAAAGCAACACTACTCCTGTCAACAGGCATCTGTCAGTTGACTCCTATCAAAATTTGAACTTGCTGCGTCAGTTAGTTTGTGTTTTACAGCTATCTTTATCAGACTATCCAGTAACTTAAGGAAACAATGGAAAAAAGTGAATTTCGTGTGCTTATTAAGCATTATTTTTTGCGAAAAAAAAACCATTACCGAGACCAAGGCTAAGCTTGATAAATACTATGGGGACTCTGCACCATCGATTTCAATGGTAAAAAAGTGGTTTACTGAATTTCGTTGTGGCCTTACAAGCACTGAAGATGCCGAACGTCCTGGACGCCCAGTTGAGGTCTCTACACCCGAAACAATCGAAAAAATTCACGATATGGTGTTGGCCGACCGAAGATTGAAAGTGCAAGATATTGTGGAAGCCATAGTCATCTCGCATGGCTCAGTGGTTTCAATTTTGAATGATCACTTGGGCATGAGAAAGCTTTCCGCAAGATGGGTGCCGCGTTTGCTCACAGTCGACCACAAACGCAATCGTGTAACAACTTCACAGGAAGGTTTGGCGTTGTTTAATCACAATATGGAGGAGTTTTTTAACCGTGGACGAAATATGGATCCATCACAATACACCAGAGACCAAACAACAGTCAAAACAGTGTGTTTCTAAGGGTGAATCGGCGCCAAAGAAGGCCAAGATGGGTTTGTCAGCCAATAAAGTTATGGCGACTGTTTTTTGGGATGCACGTGGGATAATCCACATTGACTATCTTCAAAAGGGAAGAACAATTAATGGGGAATATTATGCCAACTTATTGGACCGCTTCAATGAGGATTTGAAAAAAGACCGACCTCATTTGGCCAAGAAAAAAGTTCTTTTTCACTAAGACAATGCAGGGGTGCACACATGTGCAGTTGCCATGGCAAAAATCCATGAATTGGGCTATGAATTGCTCCCACATCCACCCTATTATCAAGATTTGGCTCCGAGTGACTACTTCTTGTTCCCAAACCTGAAAAAATGGCTCGGTGGAAAAAGATTTGACTCCAATGATGAAGTCATCTCGCAAACAAAGGCCTATTTTGAGGACCTCGACAAATCATATTTTTTGGAAGGGATAAAAAAATTGGAGATGCGTTGGACAAAGTGTATAGAGCTCAAGGGAGACTACGTTGAAAAATAAAATGATTTATTTATCAAAAAATCTGTGTTTTATTCCAAAAGTCACGGAGTTATTGACCCGCCCTCGTATTTATCGCGGCAAAAGGTAGATCAAATATTTCCATTTTATATTTGCGTTGTAGATAGGTAATAAAAGAACGTCGATTATTATTATTAGCTTTCTCTTAGAAATATTAGTAGAAAGTAGTAAGCCGAAGTGAAAGAAGTTTTCACATTGAAAGAGCTCGACAGAGAAGAAATTAATTTAAATTCAACGTAAATAAAAGTACCTACGTCACGGCGTTCGGTTAATATACATTTAAATATACTGCACTTATCAAACAAACTCAGAACCAGAGTGATCAGTTAAAAGATTAAGCTACGATTTCGTAAAATTGAAAATTTGTCTACCCTCAACTTTAAATGTGGCAAAGAATATTCTAGTTTCTAAACTACGAAGTTTTAGTTTCTATGCGACAAATTGCCTTACAAATACTTTGTTACAACCTTCAAGTTTTGGAATACTTAGTACTTCTATTACATTTACTAGAAGAACTTAGAAAAAGTTCTCGTAGACGTTCAACGAAAACTATTATCGGCTACGAAAATTTTACGAAACTTTTAAGTATCATCTTGAAACTACCTTAAATAGTTGTAAGCAAAAACTCAATAATATTGTACTAAATTAATAAAGTATTATATACAATATTTCAGCAGAAATATAATTTTTTTTTGTATATTCAACGATTACTCCGCCGCCTTTACTACAACTTTTCTCATGGACATTCTTTCTCATCACCAACGAATAACACGGATTTGTCGCAAGTGGCTATGGTATTTAGTACTTACAATAATATTGTCAGGTATAAAAATATTATGTTAAAGATGTGACATAATCATTAAAAACTCTTTCTTCATTGAGAAATGTTCGATAGCCAAGTTAGTTATGTAAAAGATCGGTAAATTTAATGCTCGACCAGTTTCTAAATAATTAAACATAAAGAAAGTGACCGCAACGACTGCAGACATGGTTGAAGTCCGTATTTACATGTCCGCGTGCGCACGATTCATCGGTGCGATTTTGATCTTATGCCTGGTCGGGCAGCAATTTGTTCGATAGTGTACCTAGCATACGAACAAACAAAGTTATATTCAGTCAGTCTGACTAATACTACAATTGATTAGCATCTCTCCTTTATTTACAAAACCGTTCAATTATTACAATTCTAAATACGATTCTACTCATTAATAGCCCGGCTAAGTTGAATATACACCACAGCGTATTCGTAGTGAAGCGACGAGGATGCAGTTTTCGTTGGTCGGACTATCACAGATGCGGGTCACCAGAGTCTATTTAGGTCAAATATATTTTAGAGACATTTATTATTGATTTTAACTTTTGCACTGGGGCGAGTGGCGACTCATACGACGTTATATCGTTGTTGATGTGTTCCTTAGATCGTGTTTATATAATGAAGTGAGTAGTAATTTTGTAATTAAACAAATTTTAATTACAAAATTTGTTGTAGCTCGTTGCTCGTTGTAGTGTAATCTTTTTTCACAAGTTCAAATTAATGACAATAGTGCGAATTTATATATGTCTAAAATATTAGGGGTCGAAAAAAATTTTTTATGAAAAGAGACTAAAAAAAACATTCAAAGTATGTAAAATTTCTATGTACTTACTCTGAATACATTAAATCTCCGTTGTCATTAATTTGAACCTTGTACCTCTCGAACTATGGTTTGGAAAAACTTTTAATTAATACAATATTAAATTTTGTAATTATATTTATTATTATCTGCAAAAATATTAAAAGGAACAAAAGATTTGTTTGTTTGAATTGAATAGGTTCCGAGACTACAAGACCGATTTTATTGAAATTTGGCCCAGATATAGAGTAGACCACGGGGAAGGACATAGCCTATGTCTTTAATCTCGGCAAAATGTACGGTTCTGGCGGATTTTTTGCGCTCACGAAGTCGCGGGAAACATCTATAGCAAATAGTTCACAAAAAGGACAATACGTTTTAATAAGGTAGATTTAATGTATCTAGGTCATACGCTTCCCAGTCTAGATAAACTAGGTTCAGAGGGAATAAAGTATAATAATTGCATGCACAAGACTGCTTGTTATAAAATACAACGCAACATTGGGTTTATGTTGCACCCAGTAGGTAATAAGCAAGAGGAGAATGCTACCCCGCGCGGTCAAATACACTTTATACCCCCCACCAATTGTCAAGCAGTGAGCGAGCTGATGATGATGAAATATAGCTTAGACATCTCGATCAAGTCAGCTTTCAAACAAAAAAAAGCAGATCAAAATCAGTTCATCCCTTTGGGAGCTACAATGCCACGGACCGACATAGACATAACAACAGAGCTTTTTTCGTCCGGGAGTTAAAAATTACATACAAAACCTATGGTTGGCCTACAACCTGTAGGCTCTATTTAAATACGACAAAATAATGCCAATAGGATAATTCCTATTCCTTATTCCTGTTCCATAGTTTAATAACTATGGAACAATTTTACACGGCGGCCAAAGATAAAATTATGTTACACGGCGTAATTACATCTGGATTATACAACGGCATAGGTTGCATATCTGCAGGAGGTGGGGTATATAATGTGACAACTTAATTACTCATTCCAACGTATATTCATTCATATTATAAAATATGTGTAGCAATATATTGATATTTCTCCTAATAAAACAGCGGGCAAATATGCCCAGTTGTCTTTTACGCGATAGAGCCATACATCGGCACGACCGGATAACAAAACGGCAGTTGAAATTCAGCGTCAGAGAACACTTGCGTTTTGTTTTGCCGAAGAGGGATTGGGAATTTTGGGGACCGGGGACGCACTCGTCTTCACTCACTCACTTCTCTGGTGTCACAGGTATCCATGGGAATCTCTTACCATCAAGCGATTCGTCTGCTCGTTTCATGGTCCATTTCATTAAAAGCCCGTTTCATTTACGTTGCATCGTGCCCTTGTCCACTTGTCTGGTTATAATTGTGCTCGTTGGTTGGATGTAGACTGCTATGTTACCTGTTTATTCCAAACAATTATTAGTTAGTATATAAACTAGCGCGCAATTGTTAATCTCGTGAATTTTTGACCCTTTTCTCCTCCCCACCGGGCAGAGTACCTAGAAGGCTCAGAGAGTTTCCTCGCTGGATTGCCAAACTCACTCTTTGGGCCAGATAGGTGCCAACTCGATTTTTTTTTCGAAATTTCCTGAAAAGTTTGTTTCTCTTTTGTGTCTCAAATTTGTTTGAGAATAACTTACCTTTGAGAATATTATATCTTACTGCTTTAGTTATAGGTCTTATGTTTGAAAACGTCTCTTTTAGTCAATATTTACTGATCAGGGATTTATCGTCTTACAAAGGAGTAATCTAAAATTACAAGCTGCTTAAATAAAGGTTTATTGTATTAGACTCTCTGTGTATCTGAATTAAAAATTGATAAGTAAGCAGAACCTCGAAGTCAGTTGCACCTTGGCCAATTGGCTTTTTCTAAGTATTTCTAAGCTTTTAATGAGGGTATTTTTCCTGCCGTTAGGGAGCAGACCCAACGCATACAAACCGCCATCTGGTGGCGTAAGTGGTATCAAAAACGGTCAATAATAATTTTCTATTTTTTTTCTGTCACCAGGCAGCGCTTGGTAGCCCGGCGGTCCTTGTCGTGTCAAAAAACTGTGATATGTCACGAATTTGAAAACCCTCATTCTAATGCCTACTTCCTCTTTATCTCTACCGTCCATCTTAGTTAAAACAAAAAGGTAGTATTTTATATTATTTATAAATTTAAATGTTTTGAGATGAACTTATTATCTGTTCTAACTTCTATCTAATTATCAGTTATAACAAGTTTGTTACTTGTATTAAAATATGGAAAGAAATACTACAATATTTAAGTTTATTTTGGTTAACTACTTACTTATTCGTAAAATTATGTCACTAGACATAGTTATAATACTCAAAATTTGTATTTTTATTAAGTATTTTTTATTTATACTTTGTACTGGAATTTTCGGTGTGCCCATGTTATTTTTCTTAAGTCTTAAATCCATGTGAGTAAGTGTGTTTCTCTTATTTTGGTGAAATATATCCAAATGACTAACCTTCCAAAATATGCAAACGTGGTTTATACGTTACGTATTTATACGTACCTACAGTAAGTCAAATTGGAATAAATAACTAAAAAAGTGACTTGGTACAACAGGCTTCCCTATATATATACCTAACGGCCGAAAACTGAAACACTTCCTAAAGTTGAGGGCTCCTTATGTCACAGTCTCTATGAATCCGCTTGGTAGAATGAACTATGAAGGACAACATAAGACTCGAGTATCTCTCGGTTTCAAGTGGCGTTTGAGTACTCGGATGATAGTAATCAAGAGTAAAAAGACAACTTGCACATAACTAATTACAAATAATTGATGGAAATATCTCAAAGAGAAAATAATCAATACAATATACATATATTATAGGTAATGTAAAATGTATTTATCAAGCTTTTGCCCGCAGCTTCGCCCGCAGCTTTACCCGCGTGTTTGCGCCAAAAAACTTCTTTGCAAAAAAAACTGCAAAATAGTAATAGCACAGAGTAAAAATATATACTTATAATAAATTTTCACACTTACTTTTAAATTTTAATATATATCCTACATAAGGATTAGGTACCTAATAACAATATTACGGATACAAATCCTATACCGGATTATAAAGCTTCTAAAAATACCACATTATTTATGATCATTTTTTAAAGTTAGAATAGGTATAGTTACCTGTCCTTAAATAAAAGACAGACATAATATCTATACCATCGCAGAATTTTTGTAGACACCCTAGTACCGACTTCAAAAATATAAAGATTGAGTAGAGAAATAGTTAAAATTTTAGCCGAATTTAAAAAAGGAATTATTTGGAAAATAAGTTATATTTCATACTTTTTTGTGCATATTTACTTTAGAAGTCAGTTTTAATCTTTTGTTTATAAATAAGAACTTTTACCTTTTTAGTAATATTTATTATTATTAACACATTAAAAAAAAGTTATTAATACAAAAAAGCCTCCGGTATTTTCACTCTCTCGGCAAAACAAACTTAAGCGTTTTTTTATGCTGGTTTTCTGAGAGGCCGTGGTATTTCCCCAAATAAACATTATCGATCTGTGGACCAAATAAATAATCACCATGTGGGAATATAGTGGCAAGCCCCAAAGGGAGATCTCCGAACGAGCGAGGTGCTCGGCCAGGCCGAAGCCCACTTGTATGAATTTCAGATATCGTATATACATATTATAGTGCCGATCTCAGAAAACTTTGATAGCGCGATTCAGGATTGTGGTGCTGATTGGTCCGCCATATCACTCCCCCCCGAAGACCTGAGGTCGAATCTTGAGTCGTCTTGCTTGAGTCGCCAGTGCCAGAGAGTCCCAGTGAGTCGGAACTGTGCTGCTGTTGCACGGGCTCCAGTGAGTCGGAGTGCTGCCGTGCGGGGCCGATGCTACGTGCTGACCAGGAGAGATGTGCTCTGCTTGCTGATCGGTCGTTGTAGTGAGAGTGCCCGATGAAGCCGAAGAGGGTTCGACCAGGCCGCGGTGCGTTGAGGCTGGTGGTCGAGGTACCCGATGAGGCTGAAGCTGGCTGGCGTGGTGCGGAGGGGTGGGGAGGGGGGATGATGATGATGTCCAGAAAGAGGTGTGTTCTGTCGAGGGTCACCAATGTGGGAATAGATAGTGGCAAGCCCCAAAGGGAGATCTCCGAACCGAGCGAGGTGCTATGCTCGGTCAGGCCGAAGGTAAAGGAAAGGTATTATTTCTTTGACTTTTTGGTCATTGCAACTTTTCACTATCTTTCCGCTTTGCTCGGGGAGGGAACTTGGAATTCTTCCTACTCTTCCAACCTTTCTTCTGATTAATTTCGTTGCGGGTTCCAAGACAGATTTAGTATATTCCTCGGGCACCCCTGAGAATCCTGAGATCATATCAAAGGGTTTTTGTGGTTGGTTACCGCTGTCGATCCTGGCTCACAGGAGTTGCAGTGGTGGAAAAGTGTGGCAGATCAATGCCCGTTAAAAAAAAAACAATAATATTATCTATTGTAGTAGTCGGCGGAAAAATTGTAGCAGTCAGCATTAAATATAATATAATAGTGATGATGATGATTACTGTAAGTGGCATATGCAGTTCTTTAAGCAATGCCGAAATTTCTAAGCGTGTATCTTTAAAGACTGAGGAGTTCTGTTCAGTGCTTTTAGATCTAGGGTACACCTTGGAACAAAATTTTACTTATTATAAAAGTCGAAATCACTATAAATGTCCTTAAAATTTTGTGGAGTTCTCTCGATTCCTCGATCAGGTCTCCACCTTGGTGACTAAGGGACCAATTTCGAATTATATTCTTTACAACAAAATAATTTTGAAAATGCTTCGACAAACGGCAGAGTAATGTTCAAAGATATACGTGTCGGTGTAAAAGACTATGTGAAGTACCTATTATCATAATCTGATGGTGTATGGTGTGATGAAGGCAGAGATTGATCATGATTACTTTGACATAGTGACATAATATGCTTTGAGTTCTTTAAACAACGCCGAAATCCCCAAACATGTATCTATAACGACTCGAGAGTTTTGTTCAGAACTTTTGGATCCAGGGTATACCTTGGTGCCAAATCTTATTTTTTGGTAGCATATGCACTACTTCAGAAAAAGTCAAAATCACTATATGCGTCCATATAAATTTCGAGGAGTTCCCTCGATTCCTCATGGATCCCATCATCAGGTTACCACTTTGATGTCAAAAAGCCCAATTCGGGATACCTTTTATAGCTAAAAAAGAATTTTGAAATACGGCGGAGTAATCGATTAACATACAAAATATATATATATATATATATATATATATATATATATATATATATATATATATATATATATATATATATATATATATATATATATATATATATAAACAGCCGAATGTATAACCGCCACCTTTTTTGAATGTCGTAAATTATAAGTGCAGTAGAGTAACCAAAACGCATTAGTGAAAACCGCATTCAAATCAGTTAAGCCGTTGACTTCGTACGTGCAAAAGTAATATCGCGGGAACCGTACAATTTTCTGCAATAAAAGTAACCTATGTATTAATCTACAGTCTAAACTACTACCATACCAAATTTTATCAAAATCCGTTCAGTAGATTCTGAGATTACAAACGTACAGGCAAAAATTCTAAAAATCATTGTTTTGGGTTCTATGTCGTTCATAAAGCCTGTAATCGTTTTTCTTATATATCGCCCATGTACAGACAGTGACCAGTTACGATTTTTTTATATGTATAATATATAGATTAAAAGTACAAATTGATAGTGAGTTCTGGATTTGGCGCGCAGTGAAAGCCTGGAAATTACATTGACTGGCGTTCAAGAGAAAAATGAAATGGCGATCTGACGATGGCATATATTATTCCGAGTTTATTTATTGACGGTTCGTGAGATTCTGGAGATAGGCGCGAGATAGGATGATAAAATATGGGCGTGTGTGTTGAGAGCGTCGATAGCATTATTATCAAAATAACTTTATAATATAAACCGGCCAAGTGCAAGTCGGACTCCCGCACGCAGATATAAGAATGTTTTACATGTTTACTTATTATTTAGTTTAGTTGTACGAAGTTTTCAAAGTAAGCGCATTTTGCAAGTGAGGCATATATATCTCCTAATCTAACAAAGTTATGAGCCGTTATAGTTTTCCTTTAAGGTCCATCACATGGACTACCATCATGAATATTTTCAGATTTTTCGAGCCAGACGTAACCAGATAAATAGCTTTTAGAGGGGGAATTGGGGAAAAAGGGAATTGAATTGAATTTGAAATTGATTGAACTATTTGAAACTATTTGAACAAAAAATTCATTTTAATGTTTATCTCGCAAACGGATACATAAATCATAAAAATCGTTTTACCAACCTTTCAATGTTTTTAAATGTCCTATATAACTATCTAATGATACTCTCACTATGGGGTAGACGCGAGTAAAAAATCATCCCCACTTTACGTGTAGGGTTTACCCCAAATAATATATTTTTCGTAATTTTACTTTAGCACTTTTATTGAATTGAAAATTGGTAGGTACCCTCGGCGGGATTCGAACCCTTAACCTCCGGCTTGAGCGAATTTTCTAACATTTCTTTTACTTTTGCGGTTCTTACTATTTAAATATTAAAATTAAGTACCTACGTCCTACTTATATTATCATTAAACCTGTGTCGTGTAATAGTCACATAGACATATTAATCCTCTTCCGTGACAATTACGTAAATGGCAAAGCGATACAGCGCGGCGCGCGGCGGTACGATGAAAGTATATTCAAAATAAACTGACTTCCAAATTAAAAATACACATAAAGTATGAAATTAATCTTATTCTATAAATAAATCCCGTTTGAAATTCGGCTAAAATTTTAACTATATATACATTTTACACTTCGACTTTAAACTCGTGCACAATTCGAATATGTTATTGTCATAAAATTGTTCACAGCAATAAAACTGGTTTTACGGATTTCATTGCCGTTTCATGGCAGTATCCACGTCCATGTCCACTGCCCGATAACTTTTTTTTTATTACTTGACATTTCTGATACTGACCACAATACTGTGTATCATTCCCAAAGAATTATTTGAATTGATACTTCATATTTATTACTATTTACGAGTGTACATTTTTGTTTAGATACTATCGATGTGTTGATACAATAACTACTCGTATTATAAAAAAATATATGATAAAAGTAACTGATGCCTGCGATAAGTTAGGGTACAGATTAACAGAATAAAACTGTATGATATAAAATTTAAGGATTGATTCTCAAATGGTTGAATCTTCAAATGTCGACCGAATAAAATAATATATTATCAGATCACGATACCGACATAACTGAAATTACATACCTAAAGTATGAAATAAAGCCATATAAATTGTTATTAGTGGAAGTTTATTGTATTGATTTATTTCCCATAAATCTTATGACTATTTAATTTTATTAACAGAAAGTAATATTTAGTTAATAACTGATATTGATATATTAACAGGAATTTATTTTACTGATATTTAAATTCGAACATTTAACCGTTATAGCAAATACATTTATCACAACCTACCCAAGCAATTAAAGGTAGGTAGATAGAAATATAACATTTTCTAAAAAAAGCTTTAACATTATCACAATTTAAAATATAAATAAAGAGATTATGTAGTCAAAATTGTTATTAGTATCAATTCGGATATAACATAAAACAACAAGTGATATTTAATAAAAGACTCACTTTCTATTTGCAGAACACTATTAATCTAACAACACAATTACTAATGACATTATATGCCTTGATATTATTATATTACATAAGGTTTAAAGAGATGATACTTTATATACTAACATTTAGACATTAAAACTGTTAGTGACTTTTCATAACTTTACACTTAGTACCCGCCTATAACGATTCAAATCATAAAGCAATATGCATAACAGCTAGAAATAAGCCCAGACGATATTATACTTTGTACAATAGTAACTTTCCACATTGATTCCCAATTATAATTTCAAATTATTTAAAATTATAAAACACAAGTAATAACCATAAAATATCATCAGGGAATATTTAAACAAATTAAAATCGAATCAAGATCCTCTAAAAACCCTATAATTTGTGGACTTGTGGAAAATATAGACATGCCAAAAGTATTAAGATCTTCATCGAAGGCCCAAAAATTACAGGAAAGTATGTCTGATTCTCTCTCGAAGGAACCCGAACTAGCAACCCATTCCTGATCCCAATGAACAAAACGCAGAAGAAAATCACCGGCTACGCCAAAATCTCCAGAGCAGCTACAGTCATTAGATGAAGAGTCAATTTAATCTAAACTAGCCTCGGACTTGGCGGAAATAAGGCTACAGAACTCTAAAATCTCCCAGACAAATATAGAAGTTGAGAAGTCTTTAGAATTTTTTAATACCAAATTTTATAGCTTATTCGAAAACGTAGAGAAGTTAGAAATGATAGAAAAGAAAATTTACAGCTAATTAATAACCTGGAAAACAAAATAGAAATTTTATAAGGAATAACCAAGTCTTTGACGATCGAGATTGGGAATGTGCCACTAAAAAACATAAAACGAGACGATACTGAACTAATAAACATTGTAACTAACATATGCAAAGCTCTTGACATCCAGATAAATAAAAATGACATTAGAGATGTTTTTGCCATCAAAAAGAAAAGTGCAAATTAATGAAATCAGAAGCTCATAAAAATTACAAAACATATAATAAGAAAAATCCCAACAATAGACTTGATTCAACAACCATTGGATTAGACGAAGCTTCATGTCCTATATATGTATCAGATTCTCTTACGACAAAAGGACGAAGACTGTTCTTCTTAGCACGTGATACTAGTAAAATAGCAAATTTCATGTTTTGCTGGACAAACAACGGCAATATTTATTTTATGAAGACCGAAAATTCTCCTTACATCGAGGTAAAAGAGGAACCACAACGTATTAAGCTGAAAAACCAAATGTGACTCGATAAAATCTTTTACGCGGCGTCAAATATATTGGTCTGTCTAGGTATTCTCCTTATTCTAATTAATATTTATATATCTAATTAATAATTATTCTCTTAAACTAAAAGTCGTATTCACAAAAATAATACGTCACAATATAATACATAAATTAGGGCTAAAACTAATGATCACCACATTATTACACACACCAACGTATGTAAACATTATAACCATACACACTCACATCTACAAAAATAACACAAACACACAAATAAATATGAGCGAAGCGGTAAAAATAAAGCCAATGCATTTATTAACTGATTCAATGGATAAGCAAACGTTAATTATCTTAATTAATATTTAATGTCTTACATGACATTTCTCACGCATCTATAGATAACGTAACGCCAGGAAATGCATTTGTGTCCATGCGAATCTTGTAAAGAGATATTAACATCCCATCTCCTTTTAACAGTTTTAACACAAAATATTAGAAACATCTCGAAAAATTAGTCTGAATTTGAAATACTTTTGGGTAGATTTAAGTGCGATATTTACATTTTAATAGAAACATGGAATAAGTCATGCACCGGTCTTCCTAAACTAGCGGGATAAAAAGCTTTTCTCTCGAAAAACAACAAAAATAAAATGACGGGGTTGTAGTGTGTACAAACAAAAACACCGAAGATATTAACAAACATAATAGACAACGTACATTTAATAAACAAAATGTTGACCAAATAATTTCTAAAATTGATACCTGTAATTTCAACGACGTAATGAGTTCCACGGATCCTAACTGGGCCGCTAATAGACTTATCAATATTATAACTAATATTGTATCCACCAACAAAACACAATTCACGATTACCATATCTAATACCTGCAACTTCGTTGGCGTAAAACGAATATCTTGGTAGTATATATTAATTTAAAAAAAATAGCCTGTCTCGATATACCTTCTAAGTAAGAGTTAATTTGAACCAGTTATAGTAAAAATAATTGTTATTTACGAATTTCATGTTTTTAAATCATCTCCCATAATTTTTTGACCTAAAAATTATGAAGGTACCTTAAACTTGTAAAGATAAATTACTTTGTGAGCTATATTCTCCCAAGTTATTTCCTACATTTACCGTTTGTGGCTAAAAGTTACGGCGTTAAGTTAAACGTCAAAATTGTGAAAGCCTTATTAACTTACTACCAGAGATTTAACTTTGTTTATAAAAGTACATTTTCGCTATATTTAAGTCTTAATTACTTTAAGTATTAGGTTTTAAGTTTATTACGAGTACCGTCTACTGAATGTGGTAGGGCTACCCTATAACATGAAGCTCAAAAGGAGATGACTCGGCCTCACGGAAAATAACGCATGCAATGTATTTCTTCAACTGAGTGAGGATGTCGGAGAGAACATTGCGTGGGACTGGGAGTGTCAAATACACACAACGCACGTACCTACTTATGACTTCGCCGCACACAAACCTGAAGGTCGATATACATTTGCGATCCAGTCCCGATATGTTGAAACTGCAAAATTGTATTCGAATAAACTTCAAACAAACGTCAAATCTGTTTTGATTGGTCCAAACTCCAAAAATCAGTTTATGATAACAAGACGATTAATTTATGTTTTTTTTTTTATATTTGTTTATATTTTTCATCAACGTAAAATTAAAGTGTAAGCTAATTACAAGAATTGGGGTTCTGACTGACTGAAACACTCTTTCGTAGACAAACCAAAATCATTACCCTTCCTTTTGTCTTCGCCGTAGTCGAGTAAAAACAATTCTATCTTAGTTCTGCTACGCGTGCTACTGGTGTCCAGGCGATTATTAGTAGAGGCTGTTCTAATAACCGCTTATCATCAGACTTCCTATTGTTTTGCTGGCCTCAAACTGTTTGGCGTATAACAGTATTATTTTATAGTGAGTGATATATTTTTCGCGTCATTAAATATTTTGAATGCGACAAGGGTTGAAATTGCCTGCCTTTAACAACGCGATGGCCAATGAGTAAGATGTATTAAGGGAAATTATTTCAAAATTATTTTCTAGCTATCATATTAATAGCATATCTTATACTGTAGGTATGAAAAGTGCTTTTTTTAATAATATTTTCAACAACAATTTCAATTACACTTTATTATCCATCTCGTAACAACTGGTGCGATTTCAGCGGGAAAGGACATAGGCTACTTTTTATATCAGCGATATGTACGGTTCCCGAGGGATTTCCTTTTTCGCGGGCTTGCCATCTAGTTAATAATAATGAGGAAAGATTTGTTTGTTTGTTAGCATTGATTAGGCTCCCAAACTACTGGACCGATTAATATTAAATTTGGCACACACAAGAGAAGGACATTGCTACTTCGTAGAAAATCGAAAAAAAAAATCGAAAAAAAAAAAAAGGAAAATCAGAGTACTAGTAAACAAGCTTATCAAACATTGAGATCGTCAAATTTTAACAAAACCACTCTGCCACCGCAATATCAAAACAAACCTTTCCGCAAAGGAATTTATTAAGCCGCACCGACATACACACACAAGACCTGTGTTGTATGTAATGCATCCCACGATCTATACACGTGTCAAACATTTTTTAATTTATCAGGTAAAGAGCAAATGCAAACTTAATTAAAACATAAAATCTGCCCCAATTGTCTCTACACGCATCAAGACAAACCGTGCTATTCAAGTGCAGTGAACCGCGTAACCCAAATATTCATGACTCAATTATGCAGTCAAAGCCAAAGTCCACAAACATCAAACTGCAAGCAACGCGCAACGTAGATGCGCCGTCACCCACTACGAATGCAAATACGCTCTCAGCAATAAGCGTTCCAAATTCGAGCAAACTACCTAAAAATCGTTATACAAACTATGTCGCAACCGATGACGAAGAAATACTGCTCATAACAGTGGCTATCAAGGTACAGTCAGCGGACGGAACATATGTCACCTTAACGGCGCTCCTAGATCAAGGGTCCCAAGTAACTCTTATATCGGAAAATGCAGCTCAGCTTAGGAGCTGACAAAAGATCTAAGAAAAATAGATTTATTTCAAATCCCACGTTATCTGGGTCATAACGGTCAGTCACTTCATATACACGGGTTTTGTGACGCATCCGAAAAAGCATATGCATGTGCAATATACTTAGTTGCACGAAATCGTAAAGGTGCATGCACATCGAAGCTCATCACTGCGAAAACGGAAGTTGTTCCAACAAAGAAACAGATATCATTACCTAGACTGGAGTTACTAGGAGCATTATTAATATCTCAACTCATGAAAAAGGTTTAGGACTCTATGTTTTCATCAAAAGAAATTCACCTACATGCTTGGACTGACTCCATGATAGTATTAGGGTGGCTTCATGGAGACATTTTAAGATGGACGCAATTCTTCGCAACCACAGTACGACAAATCACACATATCATTCCCGCTAAGTGTTGGCAACATGTAAAGTCAGAGGACAACGCCGCAAACTGTGCGACAAGGGGCATGAGCAGCACTTATCTTTCCAATCACTCCCTGTGGTGGGAAGGGCCTAAATTCATTCAAGAAAATCATCAAATTGCAAACATTGAGGCATATCAAGAACCAGTACTTGAAAGAAGGAAAAGCTACAGTGTGCAAACAGCCTTACAATCAAGTTCCGATTCTATTGTTTATAAATTGCTAAATGAAATGAGCTCTATCACTCGGATCGCAAAAGCAATTGCGTGGATATCACGTTTCATTTATCGAGCGCGCAAGAATGCTTGTCAAGCATATAATCTAACAACAAGCGACATAGGAAATGCATTTAATTTAATTATAAAGACAGAGAAATATCATCTTTAAATAAAAACGGAATATTAAAATCAAATAGCAAACTTTTAAACTTGAATCCATATTTGGATAATAATGGCATCTTGAGAGTGGGCGGACGACTTGAGAACACTATCTTACGCTACTCTGCAAAGCATCCTATCATCTTACCTACTTCAAGCAGACTCACGGAGCTTATCAGATCAAGCGCACCGAACGACTCTGCACGGGGGCCCTTAACTTACCATAATCATACATTAGAGATACCTACTGGATCGTTAGCGGTGTACGCGCTGTAAAAAGTAAATTATGAAATTGCATCAAGTGCCGACGGTTCAGTCAGACGACCAAGCATCAGATCATGGCGTACCTCCCGAGTAACAACCGCACGACCATTTATCAATGTGGGTGTGGACTTCACTGGACATGTAGACATGAAACTAAACAAGGGAAAGGGTGTCCGTACGAGCAAGGGATACATTGCTGTGTTGGTGTGCATGGCAACCAAAGCGGTGCACTTAGAACTGGTATCCGACTTGAGCACAGTAGCATTCCTGGCAGCACTCCGGTGTCTATACTCCCGCCGCGGCACTCCAAAAAATATATACAGCGACAACGGGACAAACTTCGTCGGCGCCTCGAATTTCTTGAAAAAGGAGCACAAGGAAATAATCAGCACTATCAATCATGACGTCATCAATAATATCAGTGAGATGGGCATAGCATGGCACTTCAATGCACCGTCATGGCCCTCTGCAGGCGGTCTATGAGAGGCAGCTGTCAAGAGCATCAAGCAGCACCTGAATCGAGTGATGGGGGAACAAAAACTTACTTATGAAGAGCTAACTACCTTAACCTTACTGCACCAAGTCGAACCATGTATGAACTCCCGTCCACTCTGTGCTCTTACAGAAGATCCTGACGACAACTGTCTCACTCCAGGACACTTTCTTGTCGGTGGTCCCCTTTTATCCAGACCCCAGACGAACCCGGAAATCACGCATTTATCATCAAGATGGCGATTAGTACAAGCTATGAACAAGCAAATATGGAAGGGCTGGTCTCGGGGATATTTATAAAGCCTACAAAGTAGATCAAAATGTACAACAGCTATCAATGACATCGAACTAAACGACATAGTTATCATCAAAGAGGAGATGGACATGCCGCCAGGGAAGTGGGCCTTAGCACGTGTGTGTGAAATTCACCCTGGAAAGGACGGAAATACCCGGGTGGTTACATTAAAAGCACAAAATAACGTCATCAAACGGCCTGTTAGCAAATTAATAATTTTACGTGATGAAATAAAAGCATCAAAAGAGCGAAGAAAAATTTGAGACCTAGAAAAAATATTTTGAAAAACTTTTTTATAAATTTATTATTTATCATGGATATCATTATATCAAGTCAGCAAACAATAAACATCACGAGTATTGACGAAAACAAGTCACTCTACTTTGACAGGATTGCTGACATGCAAATCATCAAAGATTTAATGGACTCTTGAGGCCTACTACAACATGACATCGTACTGGCAGAACAGCGAAAACATAGAGAAATATATACATAATTTAAGTACCACATGTAATGAGACAAAAATAATCGGTTGTCTGTAAAGTCGGTTTACTGATTTTCTTTTTCTGGTCTATATGAATGACCTACCATACCTTATTAATGAAAAAAACGTGATAGTCTTATTTGCCGATGACACGTCACTTACTTTTAATATTAATCGCCAAATCTCAGGCTATGACGACGTAAATAATGCTCTCTCAAAAATAGTACACTGGTTTAGTGTTAATAATCTTTTGTTAAATAGCAAAAAAACTAAATGTATAAAGTTCACGTTGCCAAATGTAAGGCAAACTGAAACCAATGTTCTATTGAATTGAAAAGGTATGGAACTAGTAGATGCAGCTATCTTTTTAGGTATAATTTTAGACGCAAAACTACAGTGGCGCCCTCATATTGCAGGGTTGGCCGACAGACTCAGTTCAGCAGCATTTGCAGTAAGTAAGATAAGACAATTTTCAGACGAAAACAGAGCAAGACTTGTATATTTTAGTTACTTCCACAGTATAATGTCCTGTGGCATTCTACTGTGGGGAAATGCTGCCGATATAAATACTATATTTGTGCTGCAGAAGCGAGCTGTTCGGGCAATCTACAAGCTGGCCCCCAACACGTCATTAAGAGAGAAGTTTAAAGAAAATGGAATCTTAACTGTAGCTTCTCAGTATGTTCTATCAAATGTATTATATGTTAAAAAAAATTTTAACCTATTCAAAAAGAAAAGTGACAACCACAATAGAAATACCCGAAATAAGCATAAGCTTGATGTAATAGTGACTAGACTTAGTAAAGTAAAGAATTCGTTTAAAGGCCAGTGTATACGCCTATACAATAAGATCCCAGAAAGCGTTAAAAATTTTTCAATCAATATATTTAAAAAAGTAGTTAAAGAACGTTTGTGTGCTAAAGCCTATTATAAAGTTAATGATTTTATGAATGATAGCACACCTTGGGAATGAGATGATCCTCTGCAAGGCTACTTCTAAATTACATATATTATTGTACTCTTGCTATGTAGTTTTAGTCATAACATTGTTATATATGCCTTTTTTATATTTTAAAAGAACAATTTTCCATCTTTTTGCTAAAAGTTGGCCCCGCGCGAGTTTCTTACGCCGGTTCTTCTCGCCGGGCTAGTTCCCGAACCGGTAGTAGGCATCATGTTCAGAAAGTGTATAAAAATACCTATTTTGAATAAAAAACTTTGACTATGACTTTGACTTTAGAAACACAATTAATATAAACAATATGATATCATCAGTCAGAGTCGTCAGTCTACATATTATGAATACAACATAATACTACATATTATGCAATGCCTATCATGGAGTTTATGGCGTTCAACATGAGAAAGAACACATTTACTCCCATGTCGCAAACTGACCTTTTATCTTGCACAAAATATCATGGTGTCAGATTACTATATGCTATAAATGCACCTATATATCAACTGAAGATAAAACATTTAATTTGTGACACAGAAATATTAACTCCAGAAACGAAACAAACATTTTGCATAATAAAAACAAGGCAATGTACGGACAGGTGGATCAAGATACACTCTAGCGCAGCGGCTATACATCAGCTGTGGGCAACGTCATGTGCGAGTCAGGTGTCCGGCCAGCCTGGAGTGCCCTTAGTGGAAGCGGCATCATTGTGCTAGGTCAGGACTGCACTGTGAAAGGGGACACCTTTATGTTACTTGGACATCATGACTACAGAAGTAATATAAATATTGACAGCCATCTTATGCAAGGAATGTTACTTCCTACAGTGTCATCGTTAAATAACCTTATAAATACATCAGTCTACGTACCTATAACAAAAGAAGACGACGGATTGTACGAGACCATCAAGAAACAGATTCATGCTCTGAAGAAAGCAAGCATCAATGACACCTCAGTTCACGACAAACACCACTACGCTTTGATATACTTTCTTGTTTTAACTGTTACAGTCTTAACAGTTTCAGTGTCTTGTCTGTTTTACTATATCAAAGGGAAGAGAGCATCAAACAACAGTCGTGAGACACAGCAACCACAAACACCAGTACGGACTATCAGAGACGAGGAGCGCGCACCCACCGGCGGTACCAGCGTCTACCACTTGCCTATGTGTGCCTATGCGTCGAATCGTATATCAGCCGCCACCACCGCCGGTTATATTTGATAGACTACCGCGCATAGATTAAAATAATTATAGACTGTTTTATAATTATATATAAAGTCGTTGAAATCCTTTACATTTTACATACTAACAACTACATTTTACATAAAATTTACTTTATTATTTAACTAAATTTACAATTTTATATAATTTTTTTTGTAACGCTATGACTATTTTATAAGATTTGTTCCTTGTTTCTCTTTAGACTGGCAAGATGTACGGGTCAATGTGTCATTGCACTCGTGCGCCTCGCGTATGTCCGCGCGTGCATCTTAGATAAGAATTATTGTAACATATAAATTTATTTACAATAAACGCAGTTCGTTATTACGCACCAAACGGTGTTCATCATTTATACCCTATATCAGCATCACCATCAACCTATCAGATCAGCAGACAGCATTATCTTTATCATCTAAGTGTAGCTCGCTACAATTGTAAAGGTCTAATCAATGTCTACCAACATGGGTTTAAAAAAAAGTCAGTGATTACCAATCCAATTGAATATTTAACACCTATTTTCGAAGCCATAGATAATAGGAACGAAGTACCTAGACACTGTTTGTACCGATATTGCTAGTGCGTTTGATTTGGTAGATCACGGAATAATTAGTAGCAAGCTGCAAAAACAATAAATACGGTGGTCATGGTAGGCTACTCGACTGGTTCGTGTATTTCTTAGGCGGGCGAGAGCAGACGGTGGTGGTTAACGGACACGAGTCACAAAAATATTTTGCAACCTCAGGTGTTCCTCAAGGTTCACACTTGGGACCAATATTATTTTTATTGTTCATCAACGATATTACAACATGTATTCACCACTGCCAATGTTCCTTGTTCGCCGATGACGTGAAGATATCGAGCCTGATAAAGTCCCCTTCCGATTCCTTGTTACTACAATCCGATCTTGACCGTGTTTACCAATGGTGTCTAGACAATAATATGAAATTAAACGCTTCTTAATGTCAACACATTAAATTTTCAAAGAAAAATAAAGTTTTATCAACACAATATCATATTAACGGTTGCCCAATTACACTTACACCGGAAATTTAGGAAACCACGATTTAGGAATAATAATCGACTCCAAGCTGACTTTTGCGGCACATTTCGATTACATGATCAAAAAAGCATCCAAGACGTTAAGGTTTGTTAAGCGTAATACAAATAACTTCAGGCGTACTGATACTAAGATTCTTCTTTATAATAACTTCGTACGTAGTATCTTAGAGTTCGGCAGCAATATTTGGAACCCCTGTTACGAAGTTCACTCACAACGTATCGAATCGATTCAAATATCGTTTACTAGACACTTAGCATATGTCACCCCACAGATGAATAAGAGAGTACCATACGAGAAGAGACTTTCAACTTTTAAAATTGACACGCTATCAGATCGCAGACGAATGCTTGATCTGGTTTTCCTCAGAGACCTTGTAACTGGTTTCACTCCCTGCCTGACTTATAGTACCAAGGCCAAATGCTAGGACACGGCAGAAACCTTTTCTCAATACTCCTAGGTATAAAACGAATGTAGGCAAGAACTATCACGAGAATGATCAATTCCAATAATATCTGGAATAAAATGTTTGATCTAGACATCTTTCACGATCGCTTCATGTCTTTCAAGAAAAAAATATTGACGTAATTATTTTTAATAATTCTAATAAAACATTTTAATTGTAACATTTTAATTGGCATGTTGTATTTCTATTGATATACTATGTAATTAAAAAAATTGCTAATTTGCTTAATTTAATTATAATTCCTTGACATGTTATCCTCCTGGGCGCCCCCGAGTGTTTATGTCCTAGGTCATAAGGCGTCCAGTTCAAATCTGACGTATGACCTAAGTTGCCGGTCAGCGCTAAAATGCATGCAAGTGCAATCGTATGAGTGCACCAGCTTATATTCGTTTAATCGGAATCGATATTCCGAACGTCTAATCGCACATTTTTGTAAAATCACGCATTTGTTGTTGAAAAAAGCATTTTAAAAACAATTTAAGACGCTAGACACATTATAAATAGACTAATTATATTAAAAACAAGTTATTTTGTTATTATAAATTAGACACAATATCCTCTGCTTAAGAAAATTGCAAAAAACAATAGTTTAAAGCGAATGCGTTATTTCAAAAATAATCATGGTAAGAGACGCGAGTTCAAAAGCCTTTTTGGACCTGATTATCCACATAAAATTTATCTTTTGTGGTCTCCTATTAAACCTTACCTAATATAGAGTTTCCTTTTTAAAAAATCATGTATATTAAGTGACCAGATCATTAAAAATCTTAGAATACAAAAAAAAAACGGTAAAAATACCACTCTTACATAACAATAAAAAGTTAAACAGTTTGATGTTTTTGCATATGAGCTGTTTTGTCAAAAACTACACAAAATATAGAACCAAAATAAATAAATAAATACACATTTCTTAGGTTTTTCTAGTTATTAAAAATTGTTTGAAAAATTGTCAAAATTTCATAGTTATGTAAAAACTTACGAACAAAAAATATTTGGAGTCGTCTTTCGTCAATTTTTTTTAAATGATTTTGTTACGCATAAATATTAACTTATTTGAGGATTTTAAATACAAATATTAGTACGTTAGATTATAGATTTTAAATAAAAAGTATATATTTTATTTATTTATAGTTATATCTATCATACAGTTTTTATATTTTAGTATGTTTTTTATACGAAAATAAAATATTGGGTTGTATGTAGAAAATATAACCAACTTTTAGGCGACTCCACAGTTGTATGTTCATTAGTAATTTAAATTTTCGCCGCTATTTTGTCTGCCTGGCGTCCCGACACCGTACAACGGTTAATAGCAAACATCGTATTATTATTTTTTATTTTCTTATTTATTTATAACACTAAATAGTTCTTTTATTAAAGTTAAACAATCGTTAATAATATTTTCTATTATTAGTAGTTAAATATTACCAGAAATATTCATAGCTTAATAAAATACCAAACTGTTTTTGTAACGGTTATTGAGTTGGTATATGGACGCAACTAAATTATAAAATACAAGTTCGTAATAGCAAAACTATGATGAAAATTGATATTACCTTTGTTTTAGATAAAATTATATACTTACCAAAAACATTATTAACAAAATTGCTCTTCACAGCACACTACAGTGTGGATTACAAACCAGTCGCGAAGTGTACTAAACAATGAAAGCAATTTGACACCACTTATGTTGTTTTCAATTGGCTATAGCATTTTGTATTTGTTAGGATTATAAATGTATGTATATTAGATTTATCACCCTGTTCATTAGCTTAAATATTAAATACATTAAAAGAGACCAACATATATTATTTTTTGCACGTAATTTAATTGTTTTTTTGTACTATTACCCAACTGCCGAATCAACCGTACATACAAGGGCTGCACTAAAAGTATCGGGAATGGAATATTTCCACTGTTCCTGTCATATTACAATCTTTTTAATTTAAAACTCTTTGGTTTTAATAATCGAATACCGTTTATTTATTTAAAAAAAGATTCTCGGTCTTGTCACAAGGTCTTGTCCAACTTGTTTAGTCGTTGAGAAAAAGGAATTGACTCGAGAAAATTCTAGAGCGATGATTTATTATGACTTTCGAAGTGGTTTAACACAAAAACAGTGTGTTGACCGGATGATTTCTGCATTTGGTGATGAAGCCCCATTCAAAACCGCAATTAATCGCTGGTTTGCTGAATTTCAACGTGGACGTGTCAAGCTCAGTGATGATCCCCGTCAAGGTCGTCCAAAAACTGCAGTCACCCAAGAAAACGTTGATGCTGTGCGTAAGCTGATTGAGGAAGATCGACATGTGACATACCGCGAAATTCAGGCAACTTTAGACATTGGCATGAGTCAAATACAAATAATCTTGCATGAATAATTAGGTGTAAAAAAGTTGTTTTCCCGATGGATACCGCATTTGCTCTGTGAAGAGCAAAAAGCGGCTCGCGTTACTTGGTGCGTCAGAACTCTCGAAAGATTCCACGCAGGATCCTCAAATGCTGTATACAACATCGTATCAGGTGACGAATCCTGGATATACGCGTACGAACCCGAAACAAAAAACCAGTCACGAGTTTGGGTATTCGAAAATGAGTTAAAGCCAACAAAAATTGTTCGTTCACGGAGTGTTGCAAAAAAAATGGTGGCCACGTTTGTCTCCAAAACCGGCCATGTTGCGACTATTCCTCTTGAGGGACAAAGAACGGTTAATGCAGAATGGTATGCTAACATTTGTTTGCCACAGGTCGTTTCTGAATTCCGTAAAGAGAACTGCAACCGCCGCATCATCCTCCATCACGACAATGCGAGTTCTCACACTGCGCACAGAACAAAAGAGTTATTAGAGCAAGAAATCATAGAATTAGTAGACCATCCGCCGTACAGCCCCGACCTAAACCCTAATGATTTCTATACTTTCCCTAAAATAAAGAATAAATTGCGTGGTCAGAGATTTTCATCACCTGAAGAAGCTGTGGACGCCTACAAATGGCCATTTTGGAGACCCCAACTTCCGAATGGAATGGTTGCTTCAATGATTGGTTCCATCGTATGGAAAAATGTGTCAAATTTCGCGGAGAACACTTTGAAAAGCAATAAATACATTTTTAAATAGTAATGTTGTGTCACTTCCTTGATTCCCGAAATTTTCAGTGCCGCCCTCGTATAACCGTACAACGGTGATGAGACGCCCGAGAAATACTTAATTTCAATGCCAATGTTTTTTTTTTATATTGCTTGTGTATTATTATTGTATTCTGTGTTTTTGACTAATATTCTATAACTGTCCCAACCGGAACCATGATATAATAATAATTTGTGTATATAATAATTAATAACTTAACTTACATTTTTACTCACCTGAATTTAATAGATTTTTAATTTTAATTTAAAAAATATTAGAATATAATTGTAATCTAACGTATATCTTTATTTAACTTTGTAAATTTTACTAAAATATGTTGTATTGTGTTTTATAAAACAATGTTGTGCATGTCTTTAATTGATATGAACACTGTAAATGGACCAAAATGATAAGTATGTAGGCTTGTGTATATATTGTTGATATGCCAAATAAATAAATAAAATAAAATAGCTAGTAAATTTTAGTATATCTACTTTACACTAATGAAAAGTAAACGAACGTATCTTGGGAATCTTCGGATGGTTTATAGTTGCGCGAGTCAGAGCACGTAATGTTAGATTCTGTAGTTTTGCATGCTCGTATTTATACGCGATTCAGTAGATTTGTTGGTTTAATTTCTTAATACATTTCATTTAGTTTATTTATTAAGTTTTTATAATTTACCATTGAGGGATTGGTTTAATTGCATCAATTACAAAAAGTTTTTAAAATAAAAAATGCACTTTTCGGATACGACATCTGACATAGGAGATGTCAGATATTGGACCTTTGCGTATTTAAGATCTTAGCTTTTACTGAATCAAACCTTAAGCTTCACACGTTAGATAATTCCTACACACTCCGTTACTTAGTTCTACATAGCCAAACATAGCAGTTTTCAACAGATAATCACCGTTCAACGCGCATGTATCCCACACCCACCGAGAATACCACACGACCACAAAATAAATCTCTGCAAACATACGCACCCACAAATACAATATACAAACCCGAATACTTGTGTACAGTCACTACAGTACAGTAGTAAGTAGGTACAGTCGTAGACAAACCCAGTTCACTTTGAACTTTATAAAGATTGTCTGCGACCGTACGAAATATGTAATACTTGGCGTATATATGACGAAACCATTTGAATCGGAACAAAGGAAAACGAAGGTATTTTAATTTAAAGCAATTTCAACATTATAACCCCACGTGTATTTATTACAATTACTTTGTCTGCATTTGACCCGAAATCAAACGGCTTGTTAAATTATTTTGTACAAAGAACTAAAATTAATTAAACTGAAGTGGCAGGCGGTATTTCAATTTTACGAACTCGTACCAATACTGCATAAACTTACACTACATCTCATACACACGATACGACGCGACGCGACGCGACGCGACGCGACACGGGCCACGTGTAAGCACGACGAGTAAGTATGAATTCCCTTATATGAATATGAAGTATGATTGGCATTCATAAGTATGAATGCCAATACTCATGAAATTAATGATTTCGACTATATCAGTCCGATTGGAAATCGGAAATCACAATTTGGTGGTTTTGAATGTCGGTCAGATAAATATTTTGTGATTCTTGTTTTTTTTTTAACCATCTCCCAAAAAAAGTAGGTGGTTATATATTATAGTATATATATAACAGTCACTAGTCAGCATGTTTTACCGAAGCGAAGATACTTTGATTTTGTACTGTACGTACGTTCGCAGTCATCTCGAGTATTCGTCGCAGCTATGGCGCCCTTACTACCATAAATACACAATTAGTATTGAGATGATCCAATGACGCTTTATTAAATACATAATATGCTACCATCAAAGGATACCATACTATTTTGACAACTATCTTACCCTTTGTAAAAAATTCCATATCATTAAAAAGACGACGCGAGATACTAGGGCGGGTCAATAAATCCGTGACTTTTTGAATTTCTAACCTCCTTACTGAAAAAGCAACACTACTCCTGTCAACAGGCATCTGTCAGTTGACTCCTATCAAAATTTGAACTTGCTGCGTCGGTTAGTTTGTATTTTACAGCTATCTTTATCAGACTATCCAGTAACTTAAGGAAACAATGGAAAAAAGTTAATTTCGTGTGCTTATTAAGCATTATTTTTTTGCGAAAAAAAACCATTACCGAGACCAAGGCTAAGCTTGATAAATACTATGGGGACTCTGCACCATCGATTTCAATGGTAAAAAAGTGGTTACTGAATTTCGTTGTGGCCGTACAAGCACTGAAGATGCCGAACGTCCTGGACGCCCAGTTGAGGTCTCTACACCCGAAACAATCGAAAAAATTCACGATATGGTGTTGGCCGACCGAAGATTAAAAGTGCAAGAGATTGTGGAAGCCATAGGCATCCGCATGGCTCAGTGGTTTCAATTTTGAATGATCACTTGGGCATGAGAAAGCTTTCCGCAAGATGGGTGCCGCGTTTGCTCACAGTCGACCACAAACGCAATCGTGTAACAACTTCACAGGAAGGTTTGGCGTTGTTTAATCACAATATGGAGGAGTTTTTTAACCGTGGACGAAACATGGATCCATCACAACACACCAGAGACCAAACAACAGCCAAAACAGTGTGTTTCTAAGGGTGAATCGGCGCCAAAGAAGGCCAAGGTGGGTTTGTCAGCCAATAAAGTTATGGCGACTGTTTTTTGGGATGCACGTGGGATAATCCACATTGACTATCTTCAAAAGGGAAGAACAATTAATGGGGAATATTATGCCAACTTATTGGACCGCTTCAATGAGGATTTGAAAACAAAACCGACCTCATTTGGCCAAGAAAAAAGTTATTTTTCACCAAGACAATGCAAGGGTGCACACATGTGCAGTTGCCATGGCAAAAATCCATGAATTGGGCTATGAATTGCTCCCACATCCACCCTATTCTCAAGATTTGGCTCCGAGTGACTACTTCTTGTTCCCAAACCTGAAAAAATGGCTCGGTGGAAAAAGATTTGACTCCAATGATGAAGTCATCTCGCAAACAAAGGCCTATTTTGAGGACCTCGACAAATCATATTTTTTGGAAGGGATAAAAAAATTGGAGAAACGTTGGACAAAGTGTATATAGCTCAAGGGGGACTACGTTGAAAAATAAAATAATTTATTTATCAAAAAATCTGTGTTTTATTCCAAAAGTCACGGACTTATTGACCCGCCCTCGTACTAGTAGCTGACTGTATCTTATTGATGAAGGTGATGAGCTTGATTGTTCACACTTAACATAAAAATTTTCGTTAAATGTCCCTACAATATTTACTATGTTTAATCCACCAGTAAATCCACCAACTAATTGCAGACAAAACTCGTATATCATGAGAGAGAGTCGCTATTTTAATAAGGTATGCAATGATCCATTGTCAAAACATTATTAAAATGAAATTGAATGTTTCTGGAATTTTAGGAGAATTGCCTTTAATGAATGAAGCGTTTTTAAAAAATATTATTTACTTAACTCAATATTAATTTTTTCTGCAGAACAATACGAATGCACTCACTTCATTATAAATAACCTAACCTAACTTAACAAGAACATGTCAGAAGGAGGATTCCGTAACTATCAACGTCTAATAGGTTTTTTCAAATTACTTCAAAAGTGCTGTCCGATTTCGTTCAAAATAATTTTATAAAGAGTGTATTTAGGATGATGTATCAGCATGCGAAATTGCAAGTTTCTAAGTCTTATAGTTTAGAAATGCAACTTGTAAAAAAGTAAGATTTTGCACTAAGGTATACCCTGGATACAAAAGTACTGAACAGAACTCCTGAGTAAAGACTCAGGAGTTCTGTTCAGTAATCACGTATCTATACAGGTACACGTATCTATAAAGATAGATACGTGTTTGGGGATTTAAGCGATGTTTAAAGAACTGCAAGTATAATAATGTCAATTACAGTAATCATCACCATCACCACCATCATCACACCATACATAATTATATTATGATGGTATAATAGGTACTTCTCATAGTATTTTACACCGACACGGATATCTAATGGTTGGCGTGTATATTTAAAACTTTCTTAAAATGTGTTACTAATGTAATTAATATGACTAAAATGCAAGAAATATTATTTTTAAACAAAAAATTAAAAACGACTTCCAAAGTAAAAATGCACAAAAAGTATGAAATACTTAAATCTTATTTTTCTAAATAATTCCCCTTTTAAAGGCGGCTAATATTTTACCTACTTCTCTACACAATCTTCATAATTTTCAAGTCGGTACCAGCCTAAACCAGATAAAAACTATTTTATAGAACTTATGTTCAAGTTGGCTGGTACCGACTTCAAAATTATAAAGATTGTGTAGAGAAATAGTTAAAATTGTAGCCGAATTTAAAAGAGGAATTATTTAGAAACTAGGAATTATTTCATACTTTGTGTGCATTTTTACTTTGGAAGTCGGGTTTAATTTTTTGTTTAAAAATGATTATATTTAATCTGAGCTTTTAGAAAACATACTTTCGAATAAATATACTTGACAACTTCCTTGGACAACTTAGTTTCGAATTATAAATACCTAAGTGTATTGCTCACACAAGCCACTATCAAAAATGACTCCTGCTTAGCTGGCCTGGTTTTAATAAAATCGCATTTTATTTTTCTAATTCTATTTAAAAGTTTATTTCACTAATTGTTTCCTCAAATAACTAGGTATACTTTTATGTTAAGCGTCTACAATAATTATAAATTTAAAGAAAATATTTGCAATTTTATATAACAATTTCCATAGAAAATTTTACCCAGATATCAAAGTTGCTCCAACTCTTGAATAATTGTTTCTAAGAAAAAAATGATGAGATTAATTACATTCTATTTTTGGATTAATCTAAATTTATCTATGTACACCATTTTTATCTCATTACATTCTTAGCCAAATAATGTATAAAATGGTTTCCATGTCCTATTAATAAATTAAAAAAATTATTAATAGAAATTTATCTTTCTATTATTAAATTCAAAAAAGTAGTCAAAGAACGTTTGTGTGCAAAAGCTTATTATAAAGTTAATAATTTTCATAACGATAACATCAGATATTATTTTTATGGATTAATATAATAAATTAATCTTTACCACGAATACATAATAATTCCAATTAAATTATAATCCTTAATTATGAAATATATAAATAAACAAATGTATAATCTCGCTTGCATCACATTCATTTTCTTTGCGCGCCATGGTATATATCGAGTCTATCCACTATCCAGCCCAAGCTCTACAATGTTCATGCCTCATATTTATGAATACAGTTTCAGTACAGTTTCTACGGAACTCTATATTTAACCTTAATCGATAAGATCCATTATAGAGTTTATAAGTTCACTGCTTTGTTTCAATTTACTACCATCTGAGGGTCAATTCTGCTAAATAAAACCTGCAATAATACAATTACAATCAAGTCTCGACACGCTAAAACTGCCAGGCCCGTGTTCTCGTAAACGTTAAAGCAGCGTCTAACGCCTCCTGATTGGTCCAAACTTCACAAAATCAGTTTATGATAACAAGTCGCTCCACATAACACAATCAAAGTAAAATGAATGTCTACTTTAAATACGGGAATTGAGGTTCTGTTATTAGTTATTACAAGTTACAGACGAACTATTTATTTTAGGTCTGAAAATCACACAGGTGTTATAAACTTTTAAGGGTCCCGTATACTGTCTGCGCTGTCTCTATAAACTTCTGGGCTAGCGTGGTTACCAGCTACCTTCCACACATTCTCAATAGGAGTATTTGGTAACATTTTCGGACATAAAGTTAGAGATTTTATATAAAGTCAAAACATATATAGTATGAAACACAATATGACATGAAATAATGAAATTGCTCGAATAATGTGTGGAGTTGCAAATTATGTCAACCGCGTATATAAAAAGTCGCCGAAGTTCGAGCTATATATTATATAACATATTTAACTTCGCTTTGAAACTGAACTGTGCGTAGTGTGTAGTAGTGCGAAAGTTAATAATGTTCCCTTTTGTTCCTGCTCAAAGGTGAAGAAGTTTGACTAAGTCACGGCCCCGCCGATTGTTTGCGTTAAATATTTTTTAAATTCATAAACTTCCAAGTTTGACGACCTCCGTGGCTCTGTGGTTCAGCGCGTTGGTGCTCAAGTCGGAGGTCGCGGGTTCGAATCCCGCGTTCCGTAATGCTCAAGGAACCCTTACAGTTTCGCTCAGTCCTTCTGTCTGTCTGTGTATCTTTCGGCCCTTCTAGCTTCTGTAATTATGAATATAACTGGATGAAATTTAGTATAGTTATATAATGTGTATAGATCTCGGTTCTGGCATCATAAAATAATAATTATTTTATACTTACTCGCTATATGGCCAAACTGATACGCCGGCCGTGGTAAGCGCCAGCCTTAGTGTCATTGGTTTGTCGACCAGTCTTTTGGCCAAATCTTTAAAAAGAAGCTTGGCACTCGGGCCCCATGACCCCATAGTTTCTACGCCAAAAGGCAGAAAAATGTGACCATCACCGATGGATTCATATTTCCACCTTTTATGGGTCTCGGCGATACCGTCAGCGTGTCCACGCAGGTAGCATCCCATACCAGCGGCCTCTCACGGTTCCGCGGAATGAGGGTCATATTATCAGGTCTCTTGCCGTCGTCACGTGCGTTACCGTTCGGCTCGAGTGTGGCCGGCACTTTAACAGTGACAAGAGCCCTGCGGATGACGTCATTTATGGAGGCATGAATTATTTTGAATCTTGGGATGGACTGGAATTTCGTCTGGGCAGACTCTGTGCCAAGGCTTTTTGACGGCTTCCGGTAATGAGTCCATACCCACGCAGCCCAATGAGTTGGTAATGGTTTTTGGTGAAAAGTGGATGGATGCTATGAGCTGATGACAAAAAACCTTCCTGATACCCAATCGAACCGAACGGGGAGAGCGGCTTGGACCCATGAGGTGTCGCAGATTTGGCACTTAAGAACGTTGACCAGTGTGTCTTTGAAAGTGAGATCTGATGAGAATGTGAGATAAGGTCGGAAAAACACCATAGTGGACAGCATTACACTACATACATTTAAAAAACATACGTTAATTGAGGCACAAACAACCGAATGATTTAGTATACTACGTGATTATTTATCAAAATAAGTTTGCCGGAAGATTCTGAGATTTTGCGACTTTGTTACGAAATAAAGGTATTTAAGCAGTAAACGGAGAGTGTGTAAAGTAAAGTGGTGAAATAACATTTTAAATTTCTATAAGTTTGCGATATATTCAACTTTTGATAAAATGTGCGTCTCCTCCCCATCTCTAAAAACTAAATGGCTGGCTCGAAAAATCTGAAAAAAATCATCATGATAGTATATGTGAACATTGAACGGAAACTATAACGGCTTAGATAACTTTCAGTTCAGGAGTTACAGAGGCCTAACTTATAAAATGCTCTTACTTGAAAAACTTCGTACAAAAATAACGAAACAATAAGTTGACTACGGAACCCTATTAAATGCGTGGCGTGATACACATTTGGCTGATTTTTATTTAATGCAGCAATACTGAAAAAAGATGATTGTAAAAATCTCGAAAATTTGACATTAATGACATTTCAGTCGGAGATTTCAAAACTAAAGATAGGCTATGACGTACATTTGACAGAACAAATCTTCATACAAGAAAAGGTTACGCCATCTTGGTTTTCGACATACTTCAAATGTCATAATGGCCCGAAAAACTCCAAAAGTGGGTCCATTTAAGTGGAGACAGTTTTTGCCCCAATATGCCTCGTCTATAATATTATACGTTTATGATTTCAGTTCAGTAGTAGTTTTTTTTGTTTTTCTGGTCAAGCTCATGGACTAAAATTCGGTGCTATTAAACCGCTATGTACTAGGCTCGCATAAGCGTTCAACAGGTGGGCAGCGGTTAGCCGTGCACACTGCACTGAAAGTTTTTCATGGCTAACAAGCCCACGCAAATTACCCTGAAAATACCATCAGCGCACTTCTACTTTAATTGTTGTTTTGTTAATGCTTTTAAGCTACAAGGCTACAAGCTACGAACGCTTAACTAAATGAAATAGGTTTCGTAAATTATACAAGCTGGTGCCCGCGAATTCGTTTGTGTGGAACTATTAATGGAAATGAAACCCTATTTTTTTAAACGGAACCCTAAGATAAAAGTATTTTCAGATTTCTGTCGGTGAAAGTTGGGCTAAATTGGTCCGGCTGTTTTAGAGATTAGCTGGAACAAATAGACAGACAGACAGACCATTTTTTTTTAAATATTGTATATGTAGATACCGTATGTATCGTACGTAACGTAACTTAGCTTGGCTTAGGCAAATTCTTGAGAAGCAAAATATAAATGACTGCTAAGTTGTAATTTAATTTAAATTCTGTTGTTTTTGCGTAATGGTACTGTAAATATAGAAACAGACAGGTGGACTAAAATACAAATTCTTCATGTGACAAATGGAATTATTAAATTTAAAAAACTTTGTAAGTGACATAACGGTGAAATATGGTTGGTTTGCGGGAAAACGTGAACCGCTTAGTAACCAGTGCAGAGGAGAAGCTAAACAGTTAATATGAGAATTTTCATTGAAAAATTGTCAAAGGAAACGGCAGGATCACGCAAAATGCTTTGAAATGGTTACTTAGTTCAAATGAAAAAAGTTGGTCATGAAAATGCTTTTGAGCTTATGAATCTTTGAAATGACTTGTGTGTTTAAATTTTAAACTTGAATAACGTAGTTATGTACGAGTATATGGTATGGTATAATTTACAATATTGATTATAAACAAACCATACAAATTAAAAATTGTCATCTGTCTATGCTTACAATGACTAATTTTACTAAAATCAAGCCTGAATAATACATTTTTTTAATAGCAATCACTGAATTAAATAAATACTTTACTGAGCTAACATCACTTATATAACATTTTATTCAAAGAGTATTTTTATTAAGAGTTAAGCCCTCGGAATGGCTATAGTTTCACAGAAAGCAATCAAATTAACGGGAAAAATATTTCCATTTGAAAATGAAACTCCAAACGGTTAATTATAAAACGTAAAGAAAAAACGTCAGTGTTTCCATGTAATAAGTGCTGATTGCTAATTAAATGCTAATTGTGAGCAACGAAATGAAATGTTTTGACTGTAAAGGGAATGTTTGTTCGACAAAGGGCTTTATTAATTGAATGCTATGCGCGTGAAATACATGCTCATTGCACTCAGCCGATAAACGATGCAGAATGCATTGTACAAATTGATAGGCAAAAATGGCAGCAAAGGAGTCTGAGTTTCATCGTAATAATGGGCAAGGCGAGCATCGTAAATGTTTATACATTTTTATGTCATTGATAATAGTTGATACACGTTTCATTGCAAGAGTTCAAATTAAGAGCCGCACCGCGCGTGCACCGCGACGCCGTTCTTGCAATGAAACATGTATATTTTTGTGCATTGAATAATGTTAAATCACTATCTTAAAAATGCCGCTCCGCGTCGTTTCTCGGTGCGAGCAGACTTTTGGGAAACAGTTGGAGCCTGTTTCGCTCGAAAGGAGCCATCTCATAATAACTATGAGTGTATATAATATGCTGCCTATACAGTAAAACCATTAAGCTAATGTCGCTCGGCTATCGTCGTTTTTCTATGGAAATAACAGACGATGTATGATAAACGACACGATTCTCGAAAGCCATTGAGATCGTAGTCGTGCTGTACGTTCAGTGATTTGTGTTGATATAAGATCTATCTATATTAATAAACCCAGTAAGTATTCGGTTACTATTTTCCTGTCTCAATATGTAGATTAACGAATATTTCCAAGCGTAGAAGTTTTCATAAATGAGCCACAACATAGGCTGTACAAAGCCGAGCTAACGACGGTGAGATAGTGGGTGTAAAAAATGTCACAATATATTGTGTTGTATATCATAAATTCCGCGTGATAAATGTGGAGCGTCTGACCTTTATTCTACTAAATATAAACGCCTAGACCTTTATAATATGTTGCTTTACATCCCAGTACATGCGTACCGCGGGATGGTGTTATATGGCATGGGCATAGGGGATCACGGAAGACCAGGGAACTGGCGACAGTCATTGTCATTGCCTAAAAATTGAAAAACTCTTTGATATCTTTGATATCTCTTAACCTGAGGAGTCCTCTTTTATAATTTTTAGTCATTGCACTGCCATAAACCATTAATTAAATAGTTTTTTAAATTGTTTTTTTTAATTAAAAGAATACTTTATGCTTGGTTAATGTCGTTCATGTTTCTTTTTTTTTTATTTTGATCTATTTATTTTTGTAAAAGAAAAAGTAGTTTAATAGTCCTTTAGACTGAAATAAATGTTTTCATTATTTTATTTATATATGAGAGATAAAAAACCTTGCACAATCAAAATATATATACGGTACTATTTTCTTTTTATTTTATTTGTACAGAAAAACTTACAGCTATACATAATATAACAATAGGTATCATAACAAAATAGAAACAAAAAGCCTTTTAAAAGTTTTTACAGATTTGTAACAATTAGGGTGAGTGCTATAATTTAACAAGCAGATAAAAAGAAAGAAAAGAGAAGAGAAAAGATCCTCTGGATCGCAGACCCACTCACACAATTAGTATTAAGTATTACCTAACTCTCAGATGAGAAATATTCTGTAGTTCCAAGCCGCCTGATAGAAGAAGGTTTGATTAAGAAAGGATCAGCATCATAATGAACACGTAGAATGTCGTTAAATTGTGCAGTCGATCTACAAATAAACGAATTTCGACGATAATTTGTACTATATTATGTTGGAATATAAAATGGGACAAGAGTGCGGAAGAACCTAGCGGCTACATTAATCTTAATTATATTGTGGAAAACAGGAGCATCTATGAGATTATTTATGATTTTCCTTAAATAAACTATATCCGCTTGAGATACTACTGCTTGAGAACGATTATTTATGTATGAAGAGAACCACCGAAATAGGTAATGGAAATGAAATACATGGAAATGTATTCCCGCCAGATGGAGATTATCAAACAAAATGCAATTATCTATACAATCAAAAGCTTAGCTAAAGTATGTATAAATAACGTCAACCTGAATGACGGAGTCCATGGATGAGCTGACATAGTCGTAGGTGAGGAGAAGATTTAACGTAGTCGAACAACACTTTAAGAAACCATGCTGCTCTGGTTGAACCAAGACTTAAGTGCACCATGTACCTGATGATAGTTTCAAAATGGGCCTGTAATTTTTAATATTTGTTTCATCGCCAGTCTTGTAGACTGGGGTTATAAAAGCCGCCTTCCAGGTATTTGGTAGATAGCCTTCGTCTAATGAACGCCTAATAAGTATACGTAGCGGAGTAACGAGGCTTTTAGCACATTTTTGAATAATTATCGGTGGAACGTCATCGGGCCCAGCGCCTTTATTTAAGTTAACATTTTCGAGAAGTTTAAGGTGCTCATCAGATTTAATAGTAATATCTCCTATATTAAAACTATTTATTTCGTTCGTTCCGTAGCAAGTGAATTACATTACATTTCTTTTAAAGTCATGGGGTTTTGTTCTAAATCCTCGAGTGTTTTGGTGGTAAATATTAAAATTAGAGCAAGCCATTAAGCGCAGTGTATAGCAGAATAATAACATCGTAAAATATTTTAAGTTTGGTGTTATATTATAGAATACGAAACCCAAACGGCGATGTATGTTAAAGCGGTGTGTAATAATGTAACATTTACTGAGATAGCAGCATTAAGGTAGTGTAAGTTTATAAAAAAAGTATTATAGTAATATTTTGATACTCTTGAAAACAAATTATAGTATGTAGTATGAATACAATATAACTCACAACAAGTTTCACCCGTTATTTTAGTTTACTTATACCTAAACCTAAACCAACAGTAAACAATGAAAGTGAAAAAATAACATGTAGATAAAACCCAGCATTTAGTAATATTGTAACGCATAATATTTATGTTCGCATGACATTGGTTCTAATAAAAATAATGTTGTGAACCTTGCGATATAGTGAATCACTTAAATAAGTATATTTTGTAAGTCGTTTTTGACGAAAGTTTATACAATTGATGTCCGTAGTTAATTTACTTGCTTTTAGTGTAGGAATATGGTATAGCGGACGAATGATAGTTATTAGGCGTCGTAAATAAGAAACAAAAAATATAAAATTACTTTATGTCTATTTTTGCTTCAATCACTAGAGCGTTTTCACATTATGCGATACGATGTCATTTATCGCGCGCGATAATGTGAGAGACAGCTATATTACTTTTCATATTGAAACATAATATATCTCGTTATTTATTATTTTGCCTCTTAGATAGAACAAAATAAAAAAATAAAAGTTGTGACAGATTGACAAACGTCAAACTGTAATAAAATTACATCAAACGCACGGTAGGTAGTGGGAGTCACAACATGTGAAAGGTTCTATTCACGCTATGGACGTCGAAGGTGGTGATGTTACAGCCAACTGGAGAACGTTATCGACTAATCTACTTGCCGCTGCCTCACAGATCCTGGGCACAAATCTCTTCAGACATGAGGATTGGTTTGACGACAACGACAAAATTTTGACCAGGGCTATAGAAAAACATCGAACCCTTCTGCGTCAGCATCGCGACGACCATCAAGCTAGCTGTTGCTTCAGCTCAAGCAAGGATTTTGCTACATAGGTAGGCCTATGGTGTCACAAGTTGCGTTCACAGCACCCACTGACACCAAGCAACCTTTTATTGATGAAAGCAGTGGTTGTTTACATTTTTACACAAATATGTGTAGTATGTACTACATTATGTAAGTGTAGCTAATAGTGTACTTCGTGTAGTACTTACTAACACACGTAGCATGACTGCTGTAAAAAATTTTTTGGTTTCTCTCCACAGAAGAATATACAAAATGACAGATTAATAAAGGAAGTTTTATCATTTTGTCTACACAATCTGTCTTTTGTGGTTTCGATTTCTAAGGTGGTAAATGATAATTGTGTAGGTGTATATAAGACGTCTAAGTATTTACGGAATAACTTGGAATACACCAAACATTCGGGTTTCATGTATTACTTACTGAGAATTAGAATTATACATTACTGAGAATAAGCAAGTAAATTGCCTGAATTCCTGTTAAGGCTGCTAAATAATATACTAAATATTATAGCTACTTCGAATCAAATAATTTTGTTCTTTTCACAAACACCAGAGCATAATATCCCAGTAAAAGCAAAGGCAATTTGACATTCATTGGCGGATTGTTTCAACGAAAATATCAAAGTAATTTTAATATGTATAGTGCTATTTTCTGTAAGATACATACATACTTTAATATAATAATGTTTCGATTGTAGCCACATTACTAATTGCTTTTTTGTACTGATATGTATTTTATGTAGAGGAATAGATCTTCAGACAACTGATATTTTAATTAATAATTGGGATAATTACAAGATTATATTATAAATACAGTAATTAATTCTTACCTATTTAAAAAAAAACATGTTAGTTATTAAACGCGTTGGTCCTAAAGATCCTAGTACTATTATAAATGTGAATGTTTGTAAGAGTGTGTATAGTTCGACGGATAGATAGATAGATGGATGGATGGATGGATGGATGTGTGTTACTCTTTCACGCAATAACTATACTGCTGAATGGATTTTGATGAAATTTGGTATGGTAGTAGTTTAAGCTCAGAGGGTCAATTCTGCTAAATTAAAACCTGCAATAATACAATCACAATCAAGTCCCGACATGCTAAAACTGCCAAACCCGTGTTCTCGCAAACGTTAAAGCAGCGTCAAACGCGTTGGTCCAAACTTCACAAAATCAGTTTATAACAAGTCGCTTCACATATAATACAATCAAATTAAAATGAAAGTCTACTTTAAATACGAGAATTGAGGTTCTGGAGTTATTCCAGAACCTCAATTCTCGTATTTATGAGACATTGTAGTCTTGCGTTAAGCAAAGACTACTTTTTATCCCGAAAAAGGACTGTGTTCCCGTGGGATACATTTTTCACGCGGACGGAGCCGCGGGCAAAAGCTACTCAACATACAACAAGAGACAACCATTTTCAAATAACTCCGCTAAACGTTCAGCCTCCAGCATTTATACAGACAATAGGCTAGATGAGATTTTTTTATTGCATACATGAATAGTACTCTTAAATATGAGTAACTTCTCAGACGAAACAGTATATCACAAGTCATATTTTCAAAGGTACAGCGATTTGTATACAACATTTCGCAAGTCTCGTGAAAACACTCCATACTAAAGTCGTACTTAAGTACGTCGTACTTAAGTCGTAACTAAGTCGTGTGACGTCACGCCTAGGTTAAAGTGCATGAAGTATACGGCCGCAGGAACATATTTGTAAATATCTCCGATATTTGTGCGTTTAAGTTCATACTTACAATAATTAATGTTTTTGTATATGATGTAAGTAAACTAATAATGTAGGTTTTGTTTACTAAAGTAGAGAGAGGAGAGTATAAGAATTGCTGCTGTATTATTATCATCACCACACGAGAGCAAGAAGCACTTACACTCAAGAGGTCATAGCCCGATACACTCTACTTCTAAAGGAAGTCATTTTTCGAGCTCGGAGAGGGCTAGATGATATATGGTGTTATGCTAACATCTATATTGTGATATAGAATACAATTTGTATAAACGTAAACGTATTTTAAGTGTATGGCTAGCATACACGGTATACGGTATACGGTATACCTGACCGGTTTGCCTGTACATGTAAACCGGAGCGTGTATGTTGCAAAACTGTGCAGGTTTTCATACTGGTTGGTTCCAGCTTAACTGACAGGTGTAACTGTGCACTGTGCAGCCTAACCTGCACAGATATCACAGATATCGCTATCATAAAAAGTGCGCACCTCGTCGCGTCTCGGTATAAGTTGACCTTGGAGCACGCTTGGAAAATCGTATTTTATTTTATTTTAGTATTTTGCACAAACTTATAAATGGGGACAAACATCATAAATAGGTTTTCGATTTGCTTTGTCGTAGTCTGCATTACACTCGAGGGGTGTAGGTTTGATCCTGCATTGTACCGTATACCTAGGGTCCCCACCCTTTCGGATTGCACGGAAGACTCCGGTAATAATGGTTAACCTCACGACCTCCCGGAGTGCAATAATTTCTCCGGTTTTTCTCTCTTTCTCTCTACTCACTCGCTTTGCGGCCACAACACCGCGCGCCGCTCCGCTGCCTATCTAAACCATTTGGCCTAGCGAGAACATTTGACAACGGCGTAAACGTAACGTTATGGAATATATATATAATATATATATATATATATATATATATATATATATATATATATATATATATATATATATATATATATATATATATATATATATATATATATATATATATATATATATATATATATATATATATATTACTCGTATATAGTCACTCATCACGATATCCCTGGAACCATTAGAGCTAAAGACTTGAAATTTGGTAGGAATTTTCACCGAGTAGAGGTCAGCTAAGAACGGATTTTACGAAATTCCACCCCCAAGAGGGGTTGCGGGGGCGTTAATTGAAAAAAATCACATTTTAAAACTATAGCTCTTGTAGGTATGAAACTTAGGATATTCTTTTTGGCATGTTTGAATTGACTAAAAAATAATTTTATAATATTCCACCCCCAGAGGGCTGTGCGGGGGCGTTGAAAATTAAAAAAAATATATCTTCCAATCTATAGCTTTTATAACTCTGAAACTTGACCAAAACATTATTTTAGTATCTATGAGTTTACAAAGAACAAATTTTATGATGTTTCACCCCCAGAGGGTTGTGGGGAGGCGTTAAAAGTTAAAAAAAATTGTTTTTTCCAATCTATAGCTTTTGAAACTCTGAAACTTGGCCAGAATATTTCTTTTGCCATGTTTGAATTTATTAAGAACTAATTTTATGATATTCAATCTTAAGAGGGTTGAGCGGGGGCGTTAAAAATATTAAAAATTTGTATCTTCCAATCTATTGCTTTTAGAACTTTGAAACTTGGCCAAAATATTTTTTTTGGCATGTTTGAGTTTATCAAGAACTAATTTTATGATATTCAACTCCAAGAGTTCGGGGGCGTTAGGAATAAAAAAAATTGTATCTTTTAATCTGTACATTTAAAACTTAGAAAATTGAATTTTGATGAGGTTGCGAAGTACCAGGCGGGACGTTTACATCAGTAGCTCTGAAGCAGTCTGGCGAATATTTCGTTTTCCTATTCATGACAGGTTTCTGATGTGATACATCTTGCTGTACATCTTGAAAATGGTCAAAGAATTAATTTTACTGAGCAAGATGTGGTTGACAAAGTAATTAATAAAAAAAAACCAACACTAATGGCTTTTTTTGAGCTTTGCCAAGTTGATGAATTTGCAAAAACTCTTTTGTATGTTGAAGTTATAGCTTATTAAGTATGGAAAAATAACCGCTTTGATAGAAGAAAAAAAGGTAAGGTTGTTTCAGGTTATCTAGGAGTCAAGAAAGATAAAGTTTTAGGTAGAGTTTATACCGTGCATCCCGGAAATACTGAATGTTATCAAATGCGTCTTCTCTTACATGAGATTCGAGGAAAAGTGTGTTATTTATGTGGAAAGCTGTGTTATTTATTATTTTAACTCATATAAATCGATAAGACGCTAAGTAGTTAAGGGTGTGTTTATTTCGTAAAATCCGTTCATGATAAATAATTAGGCAGCTAGATAACACAATTTAATATTTCTTTCACTTGGCATGTAATTTACGCCACGCGAAGCGGGCGGGTAACGGCTAGTTTATTATGTAGTTCGTCTCGCCGTCACGTCGTTGATTCGGCGGTGTCTGTCACGTACCGCGCGCGCAAAGGTTCCGAATTCCAAGCAATGAAAATTTTATGTTATAAATATAAAACTTAATTAATTATTTTCCAAATAACCACCCCTTCAATAAAATTCACCCGGGTTGATCCTTTCGAGAGTTGACAACCCTTCGTATACCGTTAAGATTTTCTCAGGCATTCTCCCTTAAAAAGGGAATTAAACATGAGGATATTTGCGCGTAGATGGTTTGCAATTTTCTGACAAGTAAAGTCTACAAGCGCGACGTAGGCTAACGTGGTGGACAACAAACTGTGTAGAAATGTGAGCCCCAGTACACAAGCGGTTGGTGAAGATGATGGCTTCAGTTTGATAGGTATTGTTTGTCTTCAGTGTAATGTATATGCGTTGTGATATGAACTGGCGTTTTATGTGGGTGCGAGTGGCATAATGAGGTGGATAATTTATTCAGGAGAGTGTTCGGGGTGGAGGATATTTTCAGCGACTGTCTCATTGCATCAAACACCTTCTTTGAACACAACCAGCACACGATAATTTACAAAATCTAAGTCATTATTGATATAATATAAGTTAATGGTAACTTAAGCCCATAGAAATAGATTAAAAAAATAATTTGTGAACGAGTCCCTAATGCCTGATATATTTATTATTGGATTAAATTCAAGTTTAATAAAACCTATCTTAATAATATGTCATAGATGTTAACGTTATAAAAATGTAATTTATAACCCCCAACACAAAAAGAGAGCTGTAATCGTAGCTCCCAAACGGATTAATCGATTTGGATCTACTTTTTTTTTGTTTGAAAGCTGACATGATGATGATGAATTACAGCTAAGAACCCAGTCGGTTCTTAGCTGTAATTCATTATCATCAACTTGCTCACTGCTTTAGAATTCGGGGCTTACTTATTTTTTAAAATTTAACATATTGATTAATATAAGGAGCATGCCCACTGCTTTTAGTTAACAACGCCTATTCGTCGAGGCACTGATTTTATGTTTTTTTATTGTTTGCAAGGATGATATCGCGTCAATCTACTTAATAACGTCTCACAACCTTTCCAAGATTTTTTTTTCTTCACGCCAAAGTTGTATTCAATTCTAGGTTGTTAAGATTTCTACCTAAAGTCAAAACTTTCCGTGAAAAGAGGAAGTATTTTGTTCTGTGAAGTAATGGTGCATGCAGTATTTGGAATTACTTTCATGTTGTAATGTCAACATAAGTTAAATTACGTCTTCCGCATATGGCAACATTGTTTTTTTTTCAATGTTTTTTTGTATTTTATTTATATCAGCCTAACAAGCTCAATGTAAGATGTCAGCTCAATGTGATCTGTTGGAGCAAGGTCCGGGGAGTACGGTGGATGTCTTAGACATTCCAATTGAAGCTCCACTAATTTGGTAGCCGTCTGTTGTGCCGTGTGTGGTCTAGCTTTGTCCTGATGCAGATGCATGGAAGGCTATCAAGCAAGTCCTTGAATCCTTCCATGCAACTTTTTTACGTAGAAGAATAGTGTTGTTGAGATTTCTGAGGGGTAATGGTATACTCTTCAAAAAGAAAAAGACTCAACATCGACTTACAGGGTTATAACCCTGTATTCAAGAATTGCTCGTTTAAAGTAAAAAATTATTTCTGTCAACTCAAAAGTAAACTCATTTGTCAAATCAATACAGCCTTGTGTTTGAAGGGGGTATAGAAACGGCCAGTTACCAGGTAAATTTGGTGTGCCAGTTTTGGACCTTATTACCAAAGCAATAAGAATGAAATGTGGTACACATGTGTCGGCGAGCGGCCATATTCTTGCGCGCTGGACCAAAACAAATATCGTTGCAGCTTGTAAGCGGTTTTTAATTAAATCTGTATTCAATACGGGATCCCGTATCGATTCTAAATTGTGGTTCCGTACCGCAGAACTACATACCGTTTTGCAAAAGTGATTGGAAAAATAATACGTTTTGGACACGAATAGCTACGCATGCGCTTTCGGAAATAGAAAATATCTATGTATCTGAAGATACTTACCTTACCTTACTTACCAACTAACATTACCGGAAAATATAGACTTTTGTGACTACAAGTTCTAACTAAAATATCTTATATCAAGGTGACAACCCTCATTTCATTTTATATTTTGGCCTCTGTCAAGTGAAAGTAAAATGTTTGTGTAACTTAGTTAAGTTGAACAAACATTACTCTGTCAAACTGTCTCATGTGTTACACCTAATATTTATTCGTTGAGTGTGAGTTCTACAAGTCAATTCAACATAATCAAGTCAAACCAAATCTTCCCGTTTTTTAACCACCACATAAAAGAGAAAAACGGTTTTTGTGTCTATTGTTGTTTAAGATCTCCCTCTTACTTTTCACTCAAGCATACCTACCTTAAATAACCTAACCAAGAGCATGTCCCGATATGTCTAAAGAGGGTTCCGTAACTATCAACGCGCAATATACTCGAAAATGGTTGACTTTGTAAAAGCCATGTATTTCAAAATTTATTTTAAAATATCTATTTAACGATACCTACCTCACACGATGGGGTATAATTAAAAATATTTTTCAGCCCTACTTGACATGTATGGAGAGTCACCCCTAAAATATAAATTTATAATTATTTTATGATGTCAAAACCGAGATCTATACCTACACGTTTTATAACTATTCCAAATTTTATCCTCTCATATTCATAATTACAGAAGCTAGGAGAGCGGACAGACAGACACAGACAGACGGACGGACAACTAAAATTTGTAATGTGACAGACATACTATAAGTACCTACACGGCTAGGAGTATGTTTTAGCACATCAGTAACAGTTTCAGACCATCGCTTTAACTCGTTGTAAGGAAAGATGTAGATAAAAATGAAATTAACATTTTTGATGAAAGTGAGATCAACAGATAGACAAAAACCTGGCGATTTTTTTCTATAAATTAATTTTTTGTAATTTTATATTATATCTGATGGGTAGATTACTATTACTATTGTTAATACTACAATTTCCGCTAACTATGAATACTAAGTCGTAGTATATGATATAAAATACAAATATCTAGGTATTTTCTTTAAACAAAGTATTAATTTTCTTTCTTTGAGGTATATTTAAAAATGATATAATGAACTAATGCTATCGTTTTTGCAGATATGTAGGAAAACAGCTACGAGTATTTACTAAAATAAATAAAGCTTTATTAAATTCCATACATTAGATACAATATTTAAAAATTATGAAAAAAAGTCTTACATGCTAACTATAGTGCTTTGAAATTAATAATATTAATGACTTAAACATTTCGATTTACTAAATTATTATATTTTAAAATATTAATTTTATAACCATGTTATTAAAAATATTACAAAGCAATTGTCAAGCATTATAAATGATATAGCTAATAATATTCATAGCCATTTATGTATGGGCTCCATACATAAATGGCTATGTAAAAGGGTAGGCTAAGGGTAAAAGCCTCCTCCAATGAAATCCAAGTTGCTCTATCTTTTGCGATATCTAGCCAACCTTTTCCCGGTACCGCCTCTCGCTCTGGTGCCTGTAGGTCTGGTCCAAGCAGCTGATCTTATTGTCCATCTATCGTAAGTGTATCTAGCTATATGACCGGCCCACTTCCATTTCCTTTTCAAGGAGAATGATAATCGGTTACCTTGGATTTCTTAAGAATTTCAGGGTTATTTACATTGTCCTTTAATTTTATGTTGCGATAGTTTCTTTCCATTTTTCTCTGTGTTGTATGAATTTTCATTTGGGTTTTTATATCGTAAGTCCAAGATTGTCAACCGTAGAAAGATATGGTAGAATCTCTGAATCCATAAATTTTTTCGACGATAATGGAATGTTATTGGATTTAAATATTTCTTTGTGGGCCCAGTATTTTTTCCAAGCTAAGGCTATTGTTATGTCTAATTCTTCTACGTTTCTTTCTTTTGTAAAGGAGATTTGTTTACCCAAATAGACATACGTTTCAACATACTCAATAGGAATGTTATTTATCACAACTGGCATTTTTTGATGATTAGTCAAGATTTTTGTCTTATCTAGATTCATTTCTAGACCAATTTTTATGCTCACTTTATATAAGTCGTCAATCATAAGTTGCAATTTATGGGAGCTCTCCGAGAACAGGCTTATGTCGTCGGCAAACCTGAGATGACTTAGACGAATGCCGTTTATATTGATGCCCCGTATTGACCATTGTTAGTCTTTCATAATATGTTGTGGGACAGCAATGAAAAGTTTTGGCGAAATTGGGTCGCTTTGTCTGACGCCTTATTTTTATAGTTTTTCCTGTTTTGTCGAGTTTGACTCTACTTGTGCTGGCACTGTAAATGTTTCTCAGGATGTTTATATACTTTTCATTTATGTTTTGTGCTCTTAATGCTTCTCAGATGCTGCTGTGAGCTATAAAGTCAAAGGCTAAATTGCGAAAATGGGTTTGCGAAACTCTAAGTACTATTCTATCATCAGGTCGACTACTTGAATGTGACCTGATGTGTTGTAACCACTTTTGAAGCCGGCTTGTTCGACGGGTTGGTGCGCGTCAATTTGTGGGCATATTCTTTCCAGTAGACAGGAGGCGAATAATTTATAGAGGCATGGCATGATGCTTATCGGTCTGTAATTCCTAATGTCAGCTGGATCACCTTTTTTATAAAGCAAGATGCAACTTTAGACCATCACCTTTAATATATTACGGAAGCCTGTAGCCAAATTAATATTTAGAACATGATAATATAATCTCTAAGCCTTGGTATGGTAAACATTTTGTCTAACAACTCCATTAGGCAGATTTCGTGGCGAACTATGTCGACGGTCGACAAAATGGCGGAAGTGTGACGTCATAGTTACCGAACTATGTCACCATTATGAGAATGTTGATATTTGTAAGTAGTTTAACTTGGAAGCTGGCGAAATTAATTAAGATACTTGTGAGCATCGTGCACATAATATTTTCGACATAATATTGTTCTATTTATTCTGTCTCTTCTACATACGACACGACAGTCTTAAAAGAGATTGCAGCCGAATGAACATCAGGTAAATTAAGTTACGCTCAAATAGGAGGCCTCTTAATTCTGATAAGCGTCTCAGTATTCATGACAAGCCTGACATACGACTGTGGACGACTAAAGGCCGGTTTCAATAACCTACTATTTTTTTAATGTTAATATCGATTTATGGTAAAAGTTATTGAAACCTTTCTGTCACCGGTGTTTCAAAATTAAAAAAATATGGCAGTTTATCTGAGTTAAAAGAAAGATAGTGCTTGAATCCTGAGTAAGTTCCTATCTCTGGAGCGTTTCGTTGTTGCGTGTGCACAAAATGGCGTTTACACCCACAGTTTTGACTGTGCCAACTGACTAGTTGTGTCGATCCTAGACAGCTATGAGTCGTTTTGTTACAAGTGTGCACATCTTCATATATAATATTTTGTAAAGCATTAGACTTTTGAGCCTATCGTGGCTCAAGTGAGATCTCGCCTAAATAGCTATATTTTACTATTTTTAAGTATTATTAAAGAATTTAAATATGTTGTTGATAAAAATACTAGTAACAGGTTAAGCTGTTAATAGTTTTTAAACATTCGTTTCAATTCATTTCTAATGGATTATGGATATCTCTCTGTATTTCACTATGATACCTAAACAGTTTTTCAGCCTGGGTACAGGGCATCAACCACGACGAATGAAATGAATTATTTTATTTACGCTTTGACTAAATGTACCGTCACGTAGGAAAATTCTTTTGAGAGCAATCGGACAATAACGTTTATAGTTACGGAATACGGATACCTCCTGAGACATGTCCTGGCATGCTCTTGGTTAGCTTATAGGCTACTTGACCTTGTTTTTATTTATGTCCTAAAGACTTAGTTATTGTTTCATTACACAAAAAAAAAATTACATTATTTTGAAACCTAAAAACCTACAAAAAAATAATTTAATTATATACTTTTTATAAACCGTCAAAAAACACTAGTCGCCATGTTGGTTGATAGATTATATATGCTATAGTCCGCTCAGACAAAATGGCGGTGTAACGTTTCGTTTGACGTTTTGACATTAATAACTTTATAAGATGTCATGAACTATTTCTTTACAGAAACACGTTCCGTTTCACTACTACGTATATGTTTAGTGTGTTTGTGTCGTCCCATCCTTGCCAGAAGTCACTTATGATATCGCTAGAATACGTTTTCAAGCCAAGCCAAGTACTAAGAAGTACACCTTCAATGTATGAAATAAAATATGAGTCAAGTAGCCTATTTTTGGAGTTCATTGTAATTTTCCTTCTTTATAATCTTTAGACATTTACTAATGGCTTCAATTTGCAGGATGGAGCGGTTTCGCTCCATCAACTGGGGCGCCATGCGTCGCGACGCCCACAACGTGTTCACCAAGCTGATTCGAACCCGCGACCCCCGCACCGGCCAGGACATACCCGTGCCTGGCCGTCAGCGTCTCACGGTGAGTACTCACTGCTCTCTACTCCCTGCTCACTGATCATGATTGTCTACAGTCTACACTAATATTTGATAGAGGTAAGATTTCTTTGTTTGCATTGAATAGGTTCCGAAACGGCTGGACTGATTTTAATGAAATTTGGCACAGCAATTTGGCAACTTTTTATCACCTGAAAATATACGTTTCCCACAGGGTTTTCCTTTTTTCGTGTGCGAAGTCGCGGAAAAAATCTAGTATCTTTATACTAGATTCGAGGCAATTCGAGTGCATTTCCTCGAATTGCCGCCTGTTTGTCGGCGATCGTACAAAATTTAGGCCTTTTTACGTGGTAAAAACGTTCAAAAGTAGAGCGTAAATGTCGACTTTACTGTACATTGTATTATTGAAGGTGTAAGCTGACTCACACCGAGACAGAACAACGTCTGTTGGGTGCAGCAAGTTTATTTATTAAAATATTATGAAAAGTATATAGAAAGTTAGTATTAAGAAAGTTAGTGGGCAAGTTAGCAACTAATTTCAGTTTTAATTCATTTGTGAAGATTTTATTTTTCTCGATAGAAAACGTCGCTCTGAGGAAACTCGCGATGTTTCTACTCGTTGATTTTATTATTATTTGGAAAATTTGCTTGAGTAATCAAAGACTTTTTATTTAATAGCTATAAACGTCTTGCAGCTCATCACAAAAAGAGAAAAGATGTTATAACAATTATTCCCCTTTATAATCGTAGGTATGCAAATACAAGTAGGTACATACAAACATAAGCTACTTGACCCTAGAGCCTAGAGCAGGACTTATAAAATAATTTAGCTTTTGTGAAATAGGCGATTTTAAATAAAGACAAAAATGACTTTTTTTATAATGTAGACTATTGTCGAGTAATCGTCCTTCAAATTGGCTTACGAGTTGGCCCTCCTCCCTGGCATTTCTAAACTATACCTAAGGTGAATAAACTGTATGCTGTATTAGCATGTTAGATTAGGTTTATTCTAAATTATATAGCCTCTCCGAACACGTGCAGTCGGTGGCAGTTACTGATAACTGCCACCGACTGCACATAAAACCCTTAAAGACCTTCCGCCGCGGCCGCTTCCCGCCCCTTCTGTGCCGTCTTAAAAGACATATTCAAACAATCAGTTTTTACGGTTTGTGTGTTTTCATGGCACCTACGTTCTGTTTAAAACTCCACTTTATAGTGGATACAAACCATTATACACGTAGCCAGTACCCCACACATAGTCAATCAGTTGCTGCAATCCTCACCGACGTAGGATTAGTTACGCTGACGCCCACCTCCTCCTACATATTAAGCATCGATTTCATCCGTTTTGCAGATTATTCCAGAAACCCGCTCAACTTCTGATCTCTTTAACATGCATTGTCCCTCCACATCCAGCCCTGTAACTCTTCTCAATCTTTTTCTCTTTGATTAGTCATTGAACGGTCACATCAACTTGAAATCTCCCAACATGAAAGAATATCGCGTAGCCACTAGCTACACTAGTACCTACGATAGAGTCCGTTGTTACTCTCGCCAGTCTGTTTTGCCGAGCCCACCTATGTATTATTTTATTCACTTTATATTTTTAATTTAGGTGAAGCCAAATGGAAGGTAAATGGTTTTTGGCAGTATATTTATGTATGTATGTTTGTTTGTTAAACCACAACCAACTTTAACACCTAAACTGCTAATCGGATTTTAAAAAAATTTGGTATCAATAGATTCGTAATAATAGCGCAGGTAACATAGGATATCTATTTTGCGTAGCCGAGTTATATATATTAAAAATTAAGTTATTCTGTACCTACTTACCTTAATCGGGTGTTAGTAATCGAAGTTTAACTCTTCGAAATACAGGTCTGAATAAAAATACAATACCTCATTTTAATTTACTTAATTGTACTGCATTTTAATTAATTTATTTTAGCTTCTGCCCTATATACCTTATACCTGGTAGTTAAGGCTATTCCTCTCAACCTAGTACGGGGTACCTAAGGGCATTCTAATAGCTGCTATACAGGAGCTGGCTGCTGGTGGCAATCAATTAAGTATAAGATTTCATCGTTGTTGATATTAAGACGTAATGTAGTCTGCAACTGTGCGGACTAGAGAAAATAGTGACGAGCTCAGGTAGCGCTGATTAAAGCTCGTGCCTTGTACCATTATTTAGGTAAGTACTCCTAGTCTCTAGAGATTAGGGTCATACACACAAACATTTAAACTGTTAAGTGTGATACCATACGAAATATATAAAACATTTTATATAGTTTTTTTAAACCATTAAAACCATTTTATAGCGTTTGGTGTATATACAAAATTGCATTTTGCGCACTGGCGTTTAACTCAAAGAGAAGTTCGTATTTATACGTCAACCTCATATTTATCAATTTCGATACAAAACTTTCAGATCCTCCCAGAATGCTTTCTGTTTTTACCTTCAGTAAAATATAGCAACAAAATAGTTTCATTTATTTTAAAATCGGTCCGACATTTATCCTTCAGAATTAATTGTGAAGGCAATGAAGTAAAACTTTTTAATCTGTGCTTAACTTATACTTTTGCAGCAAATTCGGCTTACGAACGTACTCGCAAGTAAAAATATTCAATACTGAAGAACCGGCCAAGTGCGAGTCGGACTCGTGTACGAAGGGTTCCGGCCGGTACAAGACGACCCCGTTTTTACGAGTGGGTTCCCGTTTTTACCTTTTGGGTACGGGATAGATACGGGATCCTAAAAAACCAAAGGTTTTAACGTAGTACACACTAAAAAATTATTTATAAAACGTAAGCGTTATTAATTAATCATCTTAATATTATAATATCTACGAAGACTGAAAAATATACAACACTAGCTGACACTGACAGAAGTTGTTCTGCCTTTACTATAGACAAGAATTAATAATAACTGCCTACACCTACACACACTACCTACGCCTACTACCTACACCTACTACCTACACCTACTACCTACACCTACAACCTATAGAGGTAGCTGGCAGGGGTAGCCGGCAGGCGTTGTGTGAAAAATATACACACATTATATGAGTTATCGCCCACTAAGGGTTGAAGATTATTACAGTATTAATATTAAAAAATGGGGTTTGGCATTACAGTGGCTAAAATTAAAGGCTGAAATAGTGTATTTTTAATACCAAATCATCAAATATTAAAATTTGTGGAAATAAAAGAAAATAACAAAATGGGTTGCACCTTATCACTTAGAGGTATGAAAAATATGGGTTTACAACCTAATCTCATACCCACCGAATACACTTGCATAATTTCATTAAAAACACTTAAATCTTTTTGGAGAAGTTCTCTAACAAACACACACAGACACAAAACCTTATTTATAAGATATTTAGATATTATATCCATATTAATTATCATTCGCCTGTATCAAGCCACTTGACTTCGTTCTATACGTACCAGGACGACGGTTATCCAGTATGCCATCATCCTGGAGTATCTAATCAAAGCCTAAACTAGACTTGATGTGTTCAGAGGGACTTGAGCATCTTCTGACTCCATCTTCAACTGAGCTACATAAAATCTACAGCTGAAGTACCTGCAATACCGGAGGAATTACAAGTGCGACACATTTTAAGCCTAATAGCCCTTGATGCCCTTGCTTACTCGGCGAAACACAATGAAACAATTTCACGCCGGTTTTCTGTGAGGCCGTGTTATCAGTAAAGCATAATAATACATAAAAAATAATAAATATTATTGTAATGAGGTAATGACACATACCAATTCACATGTAAAGTCAATTTAGTTCCAGGTCACTAGATTATTTAAAATAATCTTAATTTTATGTTATCGTATGCCAAGAGCAAACCTCTTGACCCGATCAATGTGGTGTGAATAGTCCACAAAATATGAATACATTTTTTAAATTATTATTTGTATTACAGTAAAAACTATTATTTACCGTAAACAAATTATCATTATCACCGTATCGGTTACACTACTCAGAAATATTCATGATTTGATTATTTTTATTTCTGAGAAAACAACTATAATATTATTTTCTTTTACTAATATATACTTTATCAACTGCATTATTATTTATTAGATGTTATTTCGTGCGGGCAAATTGAAATCCTGTGGGAACTGTTCATTTTGCGGCAGTAAAAAGTAGCCTATGGCCTTCCCCGAAGTATACTCTATATCTGTGCCATAGCGGCCGAGTAGTTTCAAAGCCTGTTCAATGAAAATTAACTTACAATCAAAACCTTTCACCTTAAAATATAGCTAGCAGTAGTCTAGATCAGAGTGGGTGATGGGTCAGTCAGTAGTTTAACCGATACGGTGATAAAATTCTGTTTACGTTACATAATAGTTTTTACTGTAATACATTAATATGTATTATTTAATTTCAATTAAAATAAAATAAAATAAAAAATTATATTAATTTAAATCCCAACACTATTTATATTGTTACCTAATGGCTTATACCTATAATGGCTAATGGCCTATTCAATACTAATTTAATTTTCAGTAAAATGTGTCCTTTGCATAATATTCATTCAAATACAATAAGATGTTTAACATACATTAGCATTGTGGCAAAATTAGGGCAGAATTGATGGGGAATTAAGGAAAACCTACTCCTACGTGTGAATCTAAGTGTGTAACCTAAGTGTGAATCGGACTCGCGCACGAAGGGTTCCGTACAAAACGGCAAAACAACGCTTTTGTTGTGTTGTGTGCGCCCCAAATAATTTGTTGTTTAAGTATTTTGCTGTTATAGCTATGTAGCTACAAAATAAATTTATATATTTCATCTGCTCAGTTTAAATCACGGTGTAAAATATTGCCCGGTGACAGACAGATAGACGGACAATAGAGTCATAGTAATAGTTAATTTATAAGGGTTCCGTAGTTCACGTTTCGGAACCCTTATGGTTTCGTCATGTCCGTCCGTTCGTCTTCGGCTTACCGTCCAAACGATTAGTGCTAGAAAGATGAAACTTTGCATTGGTATCCGTATTTAACACGTCGACAATGTGCTAAAATAAAATCACGAAAAATATATTTTTTGGGGTAGGTACCTCCCCTACACATAAAGTATTTTATTTCTCTATCCCCATAATGCGGGATATAATTAGATATATTGGGTTACTGTATTGGGTTGGATTTAATTATTTTTATATAGCTATGGCAAAACGTTGGCCGGGATAAATATTTATCTTTGTGTTAAAATATATCTGATACCTATAGGCTACTAATATAACAAAGTGGTCTTTCCACTTTGTTATATTTTTCTTTTTATTGCGGCAAAATGTAGGATTTCTGCGGGATTTTCTTCTGCGCGCGCGATTTCACGGGTAACGTCTAGTAGGTTCTAATCTTCTTTAAATGCTAATAATTGATAACGAGTGTATTTGCCGTCCTCTTATGATTGTAGTGAGCTACGACCTCTTGATTTGTGTCCTCCTTACGCTTGAGTGGTGACGATAATAATACAGCAACAATTCTTATATTCTCCTTTATTGGTGCTTACACAGATACGTATTACTATGAGATATGTCTAACACAAATACGTCTAGTCTACACTGAGTAATAGCCTTTTAGTTATACGAAATACTACTAAGTAAATAGGCTTTACTCGTGACATCTGTCAATATGACATTGACACTTACATTTTTTAAAACTACTGTTGTCATTATGCAACAATGATTAGCAATAAGTACCTATCCTGCGAGCCATGAGTAATGTATTTAATGTAAATGTACTTAGGGATCATTAAATCTGCCCTGGAAAGCCTATTACTGAGGTCACTACACAGTACAGTCGCTGACGGGACCGGTGTAGTGAGATCGAAATGTACTTACACCAGTCTGAGTCTGGCGGCGTAATAAATGCAGTTTATATCATCTATTGGTACACGCCTCCAACACAACCCGGGTACAACGCACACTTAAACGGTGTGAACGAAACACCGTGTCTGACAACCGCACTAAGAAAATAACGCTTACTTAAGGAGCCTAAGATTTTGACAAGTCCATATATTTTCTGTTTTTAATCTGCGTTAACTGACTAACGACCGAATACTGAAATGATAAGTGACGCTCGACTCATTTCGGCTAGCAGAAACTGGGACAACCTGTAATTAGGCGGGCTCTTATTTTTGATTATCATTTCAGTATTCGGCAGTATAAGTGTGGCCGTTAGAAGACTAACTTTCTTGGAAGACACGTGAAGTATGGTAACCTGCTACTGAGCTAGCATGATGAGCTACAGTCCAGAGTAATAAACTTACTCCTCGAACTACTTGTTATAATCCTACTGCCCTGCTGCCATTATAATCCTACTATTATAATAAATGTGAAAGTTTATGAGGATGTATGGATGGATGAATGTTTGGTACTCTTTCACGCAAAAACTACTGAACTGATTTTGATGAAATTTGGTATGGTAGTAGTTTTGGCTCTGGATTAAAACAAAGGCTACATTTTATCCCGAAAAAGTACTGTGTTCTCGTGGGATACTGTATTTACGCGGGCGGAGCTGTGGGCAAAAGCTAGTAATATATAATTATTATTATAACTGCGTTTTATAATAATACTTAACCATACATTCCATTAATAAAAATAATGTTACAAACACAAAAGTTTTTATTAAAAGTTTGTATTTTGTATTCACTTGTTACAGTGATTTCATGTACAGTCATTTGATAGGTAGGTAGGTATACAACGATAATTTATATTTTCTTCTTGCTTCATTTGTCTTCTTTTTTATTAATATTAATTTTGCAAGTTTAAGAGTTTGCATTTAATTGTTTGGGAATTTTAAATTACTTAAGGTAGTAAATTATATTTACTGTGTATGAATTTATTGCGTATAATGACATATTTCTATTCTAATTTTGTTCTTCCGCAGAGATGCCTGACGACCATGGACCTCACCTCCCTGGGCGTGGGCTCGTGTGTGGGCACGGGCATGTATCTCGTCGCGGGCATGGTCGCCCGCAAGTTTGCTGGACCTGGCGTCGCGCTTTCCTTCATCATTGCTGCGGTCGCCAGTATTTTTTCAGGTGAGAAGTTATAACCTAAGAAGTGACAGTCCACAGACATAGGGTATAAGAGATGGGAAAAACCGTAGAAGAGGGGTTTTAAATATGTATAGCCGATTCACACCACGTCAATCTGGCCCCGTGGTAAGTATCCGAAGAATTTGTGTTACGGAGACCACATGGAGAAGTACCTTTAATACTTATATAAGGTTTGGTAAAATCAATTGCGGATATTTTGGGCATATGATCTACTGCTTATGTAATAGATCTAGATATCGCCGTCGAAAAAGGAACTCATCGCGAACAAGCTATGGACTGTACTCTACTTATATCAAATCTACTTGTATCAAACTTTAGGGGCCCAAAAGTTTGATATAAAACCGCCGGTCTGGCGGTTCTAAGCCTGGCAGATTTTTTCTTTATTAACATTTTTCCGCCCTGAACGTGTAAGATTTTTCAGTAAAAAAGTCATATAACAAGGTCAAGTGTATAGCTTCGTCAATCTGTTCGTCTCCTGATCCTCTTTTGAAAACCGTCGGTCTGGCATGCTCAAACCTCATCCGCCGGCGGCCGGCGGTTTTACATCAAACTATAGGGCCCCTAGCGATCTGCAGGTCCAATGCTTGTTCGCAATGAGCTCCTTTTTCGACAGCGAGCTCTAGAGCTCTGAGCTCTAGAGCTAGCTCTATAAAGACGCTTAGGCAAAAAAATAATTTAAAATTTCGTTCGTAATCGTTCGTTGCGGCGCTACGGAGGTAATTAACCTCACACAGCTGATCAAATTGATATTATTTGGGCTAAGACTTTGCTTTCGCTTTAAAGTCAGTTGTTTCTGTGCAGTTAATGCCCTCAGTGCCATAGAGAACGCAATGAAATTTTATATAGTATTTTATTCCAAATTTTGAATATTTTTGCCTAAATGTTTTTACATTTATTAAGCAGTAGATCATATGCCCAAAATATCCGTAGTTGATTTTATCAAACCTTATATATAAGATTTTGAATATATTATGCTAAAATATATTTGATACACATGACCCGTAAAAATTGAAAACTTTTTGTTCCTTCGGCGGGATTCAAATCCACGACCTCCGGCTTGAGCGCCGACGCGCTAACCACTGAGCCTCAGAGGCCAATCTTATGCAGCGCGTCGCAAGTCGATGAAGCACACTGCAGACAACCATTCACTCGCGGAACATCGCCGCAAAAGTTACGTGCACGTGTGTGCGTGTGTACTGTACCATAAACTGTACATTTTGCCGGCATAAAAAGTACTCCTTTTACCACGTTCTACTCCACACCTGTAAACTCTCAACTCCAAATAACGAAACGTTAGTGTGATTGCGTAACAGAGTTTCTTTCACATTTAATATAAAGCCATATTCCCTTAAAATTACCCTCCATTGCTGTCACTCACGAACTATTTAAAGGCATGTGAAGCCAAAATTGAAAATACAGAGCTACACAATACTTTCGGAAAACTGCGCTAGATGGCGCTGGCTCGGTCCTACATCGCGCTAGCGTTGCACCCATTCGTAAACAACTAAAGGGACCTTGGATATTGTTTTGCTGACTACACCTACAATAACCTACCTAACCGTAACCTTACCTACTTTAGGCATCTGCGCCTATGGAATTTTTGTTTACCCAAAGCTTTATTGAGTTCCTGGGTGACCATAGTAATGCATCAGACTGTGCAAGCTATTACTATCTGTTACTTATGATACCTATCTATTAACTTATCAAGCATAAATCTTTACACGGTGCAATTAGCATCCGTCGTAAAATCAGTTCCTGCTTGTATTATATTATATAATAATAATAGTAAAAGGCTTTATTCACTGACTCCTTCAATCTTAATATTTTACATATAATATTATAAAAAAAAACATGGTGTTATAAACAAAGATTTACATAAACACTAGAAACTTATTAGATTATTAATTAATCAGCAACCATTTTGTTGGTCAGGTTTTCTTTTGAGATAGGCCTCACAGGACCTTTATTCCAACTGCTTAAAAATCATTATTCACTCTTAAAGAAACTGAGGTAAACTTACACTGAACGCAGTATACCTTCGCTTTTAGAATATTAAGTAGGTAGGTACGCATACGGTAGGTACGCATAAACATAGCTAACAACCAATTATCGATACAGACTAGGATGTACCTACCTTACCTTGTATTATTTAAACCCTAAGCGTATCATACACGGGAAGGCCGATCGCATTAGGTAACTGATGTTAGTTCAGACTTCATCCTGAACGGATTCGTGTACATACACGGACATATCGCTTCAGTTCGTTATGGTTTGCTGCGAGCTATAGTTTAAAAGTCGCAAATTACTGACGAAAATGAATTATTTTATAGGACAAAATGGTTCTAATTTCGTATAATTATGTAATGTGTATAGATATCGGGTTTGGCATCATAAAATAATATTAATTTTATATTTTAGGGATTTTATTAAATATTTTTCATAATACGTATGAAAAATATTTTTTGATTCTACCGCATCTCGCGGGGTATCGTTGAATAGGTATTTTAAAATAAAGGCAAGGTTTAACATGATTTTTTTACAAAGTCAGCCATTTTCAAGTAATCGTTCTCCAAAGAGGCTTACAAGTTGGTCCTCCACTGGCATTTCTAAAATATGAGACTAAGGCCCGTATTACTAAACCGTTCTCAAACTCGTTCTCAAGACCTTACTTGGCTGAGACGATCTCAAGTAACGATTAGCATCAAAATTAGATTAGTACAAAATACCTTTGAAGAATTTGTTGCCTCCCGTCCAGCTGATTTCTTTAAGAAGGGCATCAATAAACTGCCACTGCATTGGAAAAGATGCATTGATTGCATGGGTGATTACTTCGATTAATACAAATAAAAAATACATGACAAAAATGGTTTAAATTTTTTCATACAAAACGGCAATTTTATAGGTAAAGACCTAATATTAACGATGTCGTGCCGTCCACATGGAGACAGGTCCTCACTAACTTTCTAAGTTATAAATGAACTAAGTTAACCGTTGATTGATGTTTGAAATACAAATGTTAGTATTAGTTTCTCAAATATCCAGAGCTACCCACAGCTATATTCATTTGGTGTTCCAATGCTACAGAGTCTACTTTGATCTGTTGGTCGTTTATGTTTCAAAGTCTTTGGATCGTTAACCAATATCAATAACAACTATATGGAATACTGGGGAATGGGGAAATTGAGCTATGCGATACAATCATTTATCGTCTAATTATTATGAGACACGGTACATTGCCTCAAAGCCATATCCATCAGGTGTGTTACCTAACTAACCTACCTTTTTTGCATTTTGTAGTTTCACGCTTTCACTAGAGATGAATGAAAAAGTGACGGAAAATGAGTCAATTGTATGTAGAAAATATTACGTAGGTATTTAATAATAAGTATATTGGTGTTCGGAATTTGTGCAACAGTTATTAGTAACCTTAAAAGGTCGCCGACTGATCCAATGTACCACTAATTACTTGGCAATAAAGTTCAGAAGCGGTACGTACCTACACCAAATCCGTGAGAACATATTTTAAAAATATTTCACATTATTTTTTATATTGTTTGCTTTGGGTTTGGTTTTTGTTATATTATTATGTTCTTTGTGTTATGTTGATACATAAAAAAGTATGTATCGGCTGCTAACACATACTAATCAACGTAGTGCATAAGCATATTTACACTGTAAAACTTGTTGATATTTAAAGTAAGCATTTATTTTTATTTTTTATTTATATATGGCATCGGCTTATAACCATTTCCCAGTGTGTCAAGTTAAAAAGGCGGGAAATAGGACTTTCGTTTCAATTTTACACCGTATTCATATCGTCAAGTCTAAAGTCTAGTCAAAGTCCAAATATATAATCAGTACCGTCTATGAGTCATGTCAGTCGATTCAGTAAAGTGGTAGAAGCTTTACTGAAAGTTCCTAGAGAGTTTTGGCGGGAAACAAAATAGCACGTTTTTAGAAGTTGTACCACTTGCCCACACTTGTGCACGATAACGAATATTTAATGGTTAATATTCTACCAATATTACACATTAAGAACCGAAATAACACAAACTTATGAAGTTTTACAAATTCCACAACATCACCCATTGAATTTCCAGCCCTTCTTCCCCTCTGGATACGAACGAGTCCACGTGGACGTGTGTTTTGTTACAAAAATTAATTAACTTATTTTATTCAGTATTTTAAAACAGTTAATTCTCGCTGTGATACTAGGATCGCATAAGGCTTGTGAGTGTGACGCATGCTACGAGTTATTACGGATTTACTACGAGTGCTACGACACATAAACAGTGCTATGCATAGCTGCTACGCCCTGTGTCAGCGCTACGAGGTGCTATAGTGTTATAGAGATCAAATTACCACAGACACAACTTAACCGGTGCCGTGTACTTTTGCTATTATTATTGCATTATATTGGTTTATGCTTACATTACTAAGTTTCCACACGAATATATTTTAAGATTAGATAGTTTTGTTTCTGTGCTTTATGGCTACCGTTTCTGTACCTGCATTCTGAAATATCATACTGTTCTATCGATAAGATATCACATGATTGATATAAACTATACAAATGCTACATAATTTTGATGATATTTCTAATAGTATCGACACGATTGTAGTCTCTAAAGCAACAGAATGCAGCCCTGAAAATATCTCAAAATTCATAAACAATCCAGAAAGGTGTTTATCAGTCATTCATACTAACATCCGTAGCATTTCATGTAATTTATGCATTTCAAGTTCTCCTTCATAGAATACTAAATATGAAATTTGACATACTCATTCTCACTGAATGCTGGTTAAGTAAAGCCTCTGTTGTACCCCAAATGGATGGCTACACATCTTTTTGCTCTGAATTTCAGAGACAGAATGATGGTGTGGTGATCTACGTACGCTCTAATATTAAGAGCGTAACAATAACAAAACCATATGTTGCTGATGCTAATTGTTTATGCTTAAACTATGGCAATGACTGTACAATATTGGCTATTTATAGTTCCCCTTCAAATTCTAATATTGAAAAATTCTGTGATAGTCTCGATCTGATTCTTACTACTTTGAACTCTAAAAAAACTATTGCGGTAATTGGCGATATTAATATTAATATTTCAACGGATAACAGGGATAGCAACTGCAATAAATATATGGATTTTATGGCTCATTATGGTCTTTCAGCAGCTCACGTGCTACCTACTCGTAATAATAATTGTATTGATCATGTAATGCTGAAAACAGATAAAAATACCTACACTTTATTTTTTAATTCACTTGTAACAGATCATGCACCAATAGTTTTTAGTATTGATTATCGTAAAATCAGTAAAAATGTGACTTGTAAGAAATAGTAAGAATTGATTATCCTAATTTAATCGCTTATCTTGAAACCACTAACTTCACCCATATTTATAACTCCAGGCATCCTAATAAGTCGACTGAGGAATTTATATCGTTAGTGTCATCTGCCGTCACAAACAATTCTAGAGAAGTTACTATTCCACATCGTCTTCGTTTTGTAAAGCCATGGATGACTCCCGGACTCGTGCGTTGTGTAAAACACCGTGACAAATTACACGTTAAAGCTAAATCTAACCTTAACAGTGATATAATACAAATAACCTATCTGAGATATCGCAATTACTGTAATAACCTATTAAAGAAGTTAAAAATGGAGTACGAGAAGTCAGAATTAAAAAAAAATAAAAACAATCTAAAACATATGTGGAATACTATAAAAAAGATAACAAACCTGAAAGAACCATCCCAAACTTCTAATGAATTGATAAACATTCGTAAGGATCCCCATTGAATCAGTGAATCTGATAAACAATCATTTCGCAGAAATAGGTCCTAAGCTAGCTGAAATGAATGAATGAATGAATACTATATCATCTAAAATTAGCGACACTACTTCCCAACTAAATTCTATGGCATTAGTGGAAACAAACTGTTTGGAGGTTGATAGCATTATATCAAACCTTAAAATAGCTCTGCCGCTGGTATTGATCAAATTCCGACCAAAATATTTAAGTTATCAAAAATGCACTTGTTCCTCCTCTGACCCATATTTTCAACCTATGCCTAAATTCTGGAGTATTTCCGAATATACTTAAAAAAGCCTTGGTCCATCCAATTTATAAATCTGGTTATCGTCTGTCTGTTGGCAACTATAGACCAATATCTGTTTTAATAATAACTTCGAAAATTCTAGAGAAAATCTTAAATATCCGCCTAAAGAACTTTCTAGATCGAAATAATATTAGAGCGTCTAATCAATACGGTTTTATGAATACAAAATCTACAGAAGATGCTACTCTCTCACTGACTGAAACTATAGCTAGGCATATGGACAGTAAGAAAAAAGTCGTAGGGGTATTTCTTGATTTGTCAAAAGCGTTTGACACCGTGCCTATCCCCCTACTCCTAAAAAGGATGGAATCAGCTGGTATTCGTGGATTAGCTCTGGAAATCTTTACAAGTTATCATACTAACAGAACCCAACGAGTAAAGGTGGGAAATTTTGTGAGTGGAAATGCAATCCTTACCTTTGGCGTTCCACAGGGCAGTGTATCTATGTTAGATATAGTCTGTTCTAACCTAACCTAACCTAACCTAACCTACCCTATTCCTCCTATATAGCAATAGCTAGTGTAAAATGTCCATACCTTTCTGCAAAATCGTAACCTATGCTGACGATACCGCACCTATCATACATGGCGATAACTGGGAACAAGCACGTAACAGATCTGAAGAAGCATTGCGTAATATAATGTTGTGATGTAACGTTGTTGGATTCTAGTTTACTGACTCTTAATATTGATAAAACGAAATATATTACCTTTTCGCTCAGTGCATAACCCTGCCACCCTCGGAAAACAAGATACAAGCTCATACGTGTGTTCAGTCTAAGTGTTAGTAATTGTGATTGCCCCTCTCGCTAGAGCTAACACAGTTAAATATCTTGGTCTTTATATAGATATGTTGCTTAGTTGGAAATCTCATATTAACACATTAACAAACAGAGCAAGGAAGTTAATTTTATTCCTATCTTTAAAAGTCTGAGATCTGTATCAGATCGACAAACAATGTTGTGTGTATACTTTGCCCTCGTGCAAAGTATATTACAATACTGCATTGTGACTTGGGGTGGAACTGGCACTAATTATATGCTGCTAATTAACTAAGTATATATTATATTATATAATTATATATTATAAAAAGCTAGAAAATATTTGTCCCAGTGTTCAGCATTACACTGCCGTCGCCAAGAGCCATTATTATGTATGTAGCTCTCATATATACAATACAGCTAATCGCGTGATAAATAATATAATTTCCCTGAGTTCATACAAATGTAAACAAGAATTGCAGAAATGGTTGTGGAATAAAAATTATAAAGATACAGAAAGTATACTCTCGTACACATTGTGACACTCTAGCAGACGCGAACTCACAGGCGCACACACGCACACACACAGACACACACGCACGCACGCACTCAAGCACGCTCTCACACACTAGCACGTACACACAAACTCACGCACGTACGCTCATACTCACTCACGCGCACACACACATACACACACATACACACACACATAGGCAAACACCTGATTGCAGATAATATTATATGCATAGCTGCCTCCCTAGTAGTAATATTTGAAACTGATCCCAAGGCACTATGTCGTAGGGCTAGGGAGTACCAGCAAATTATGCCTGCTTTTTGTCATACAAAGGTTATTATAAATTTTATGTGTCGTGGTTAATACATTACCAAATATTATAGTGTTAACTGTTTTAAATTATTCAGTTAAACAAACTATGTAGTACTAACTGGAGTGTTATTGTCTACCTTCCTACCTAGAGTGGAGGACGCTGGGAGCTGTGTCACAGTTTACACTAGTACAGCTCCCAACGCTAACTACTGAATAATTACATAAACTGTACTATTATGTTCTTCGAAGCTGTAAACATTTTTATGTATGTGATTGAAAATAAATAAATAAAAAAAAATACAAATAAATTCCCCGGAAAAACTGTCTTAAAGTAAGTAGTAGGTACGAAATAATGCATCTTGACTTGAACGAAGCTGGCAATAAAATTCTTATAGAACGCTTATAGTAATATATTTCTCAACACGGAGTTTTATCCAGCATAGAACAAAATTCTATCTATAAAATTGCAAATTGTAATAAAGTAGTTAAATTTGGTGTCGTGGAAAATTTACTTTATTTTTTTATGTCACTGTTCAGGCTGGCGTGTACGCCTTTGCGATCCGAAGCGCGCATGTAAAAAAGTGACCAAGTTGCGCGCAGAGCTCTGATTGGTCGACGAATCAGTTCCAATTTCAATTAAAAGAACACATTTATGATTTATCACTTCTTCGCTCCAATTTTGCACTACAACATTTTTATGATTTACCAATTATCTAAATATAATACAAATATTATAATTTATTAATATAAGGACTAATCCTATTAATTTATTTACTAAAATATTAAAGTGAACGACTCTCCAACTTATGGCGGAATTAAAGGTGTTGGTGCCAACTGCCTGTTAATAATTTTTTGATTGCTTCAATTTTGGTATGTATTTATTTTTTAATTTTTAACTACATTAAGTGAGTATGATACAATATTACATTCAAGTTAATATACATAATATACATACAAGAGTGAGCATCGCAATCCCGCGAGGAAACTCTTTGAGCCTTCTAGGTACTCTGCCCGATGGGGACGAAGTTTCATTTGTATCCATTTAAGTATTCTTTAGTTTTTTTTCACTTTTTCAATATTTAAAAGTAGCTAGTATTATAGCTAATATAGTTACTAAATACCCACATATTACTAAGAAATACATAGTTATGTATGTTAGCCTTATGTTGACACCTTTTCCTGACTTACCACTTATACATTCCTATACCTGCAATTTCACGTATTTTACGCTTGTTTGTCTAAAGTGTGTATAACACTTGCCATTAGGTGCGTGCTACGCTGAGTTCGGCGTTCGCGTGCCCAACACCACCGGCTCCGCCTACACCTACACCTACGTCACCGTGGGAGAGTTCATCGCTTTTGTTATTGGATGGAACATGGCCCTCGAGTACCTGGTAAGTTCATTTTGATATTATTACATATCTAAAGCAACTAAATGTTGATCAAGTAACAATAATTAATTATCAAAATGAACTCGTGTAAATGACACCGTCAATGACGACTATAATTTTATGTAAAGTCGAACTTTGTCTTATTTTCGGTCTTCATTTAAATTACTCGCTTTTGCCCACGGCTTTCACATGTTGGAAGTTAGAATATTTAGCAGTTATCACATTAAGCGTTTGACACGCGCATTTCATGACCACGCGTGATGCGAAAAAATTCTAATTAAAATGACCTAGTTCAAAACCCTATTAGGAACAATAAAATATACTTACTTTGTATATTAGTAATGTTATACTTAGTTCAAATAAATAACAAAAGAGGTAAATTGAAAGAAATATAACTCACAACATAAAATAACGACAGAAGTTTTAAACGAAACTTCTTAGTTGCAGACAGCTTTTATTGGTATAAAGCTGCAGAAGCTTATATTGGAGTGCCGAATTAAGCTGCATCGGTTGTTGGTAATCTGAAGCTTTCCTGATTTAAGCTCCGAGCATAAGGATCGGCGCAGACTGGAACGCGCCACTGTGACTGGCCAGCGACAGCCTTTTGACACGTTTCTTTATTATTATGAATTTAAAATAAACTCGCCGCACATATTATGTAGCCGAGTAGACATATATATGTATTAGCTATCACTAGCGTTTCACTTCTTGTCGACAACTTCGCAAGCAGTATAAGAAATATTATAACATTATTGCTAATATTTCGGAAAGTTACTATAAATTCATACTTAATAATGTATGTAACTAATGATGGAGGTTTTTTTAATAATATGACGTACACAATAAATATTTGAACTGTCTTGTAATGTTTTCTTAATATTATATCTAATTTAAAAAACTACCCATAATATGTTATTTTTTTCATTTTTTAAGTGGAAAATGCCTGAATATTTCTGAATCGATAAATTAATCTAAATATAGTCCGTTACCCGCTGATAGCCTTTCGACTGCAGTAGACTGATGACTAGTAGCGGTCGCCTGCAAAGGAAACGTTTAGAAATCGATCGGTCGCGGTCGATTGTCGCCCGTCTACGCCGAACGGTTAGCTCTACGTGCTCGTGTTAAGTGTATTTAACATTGCTCTCTTGATAAATTACAAACTTTCGCTTCGAAAATATTGACGCACAAAGTATTATTATAACACAATTAAAATTAAATTTGGAACTTGTTCATTGTAAACAAAATGAATAAGTGAAGTAACAAGGTAACAAGTAACTTTCCGTAGTTAGCAAAGCATAGGTGCAAATTGGGGACAAAAATTTGTCGTTTTTTTAAATGATAGCAGTTTTTGATTAATTTAATGCTTTGTATGATCCACTCTATTGCTATTCCTTTACAAACTTTTCTTTTTTCTTCAGATTGGCACCAGCGCGTGCGCCCGCGCACTGAGCGCGTGCTTCGACGCGCTTTTAGAAGGCTCCATCACTAAGTTCTTCGCTGCCAAATTGGGAACCCTCTTTGGTGAGTATCAAAATTGTATAAATATTTATTTTTATAATAACTCTGCATTACATTGCTCATAGTGAGAATAACTGACTACAGTTAAGTTCTGGCAACCTGAAGAAGGGCACTTCTCGTTAATATTATCGGTTAAATCCCGTTTGGATTATCAGGTTGACTCGCTCGCACGCGCACTAGTTGGGGCGCACAGGAATGAGTCAGCGCGTGGATCGAAACGGGATTATAATGAAAATAGTTAAGAGAATTGGGCTTTTAAGTGTTGTTTGCCAAAGAAGTTTACAAGTTAGAGTGTACTCTACAAACACGTAAACATTGACTACAGAGGAATTGTATGCTCGGGCGTCAATCCCAAAAGTTAGTAGGTGTAGGTAGCAAAGCTGGCATTTGTTTTAATATTAGGTTATATTATGTTAATCCGAGCATCAGAGCATTTTCGACCTTTTGAAGCCTTATAGTTAACAAAATTGTAATACTATAATATTGTTTTTTAAATACGATATCTATACTAATATTATAAAGGTTTGTTTGTTTGTATGTTTGTGTATCTAACTAATGGACAGATTTTGATCAAAATTGGCACAGATATAGTTTAGAGCACGGGGTTGGACATTATGCTACTTTTTATCGCGGTAAAAAGACCTACGATTCACGCGAGATTTACTTTACCATGCACGAAGTGGCGAGTGGTCCGGGCAAGATCGCCGCGATATTACACTAGATGTTACCCGCGATTTCATGCGCGCAATAATAATAGGGATGACGACTACATCTCAAATATTTAGTTTCATTAATATACTTAGAAATAATGAGGCATTACTACTTGGTAAATGTAAAAAAATATAATATTTTATGTGTAGTTTATTAATAAGATACATCTAAAAAGTACAAAAAAGTTTAAATTCTTTTTTGCTAAATTAGTAAACAAAACTTATATCATTAGTTTACTCACATCATATACAAAAACATTCATTATGGTAAGTATGAACTTAAACGCACAAATATCGGAGATATTTACAAATATGTTCCTGCGGCCGTATACTTCATGCACTTTAACCTAGGCGTGACGTCACAGCTAAGTACGACTTTAGTATGGAGTGTTTTCACGAGACTTGCGAAATGTTGTATACAAATCGCTGTACCTTTGAAAATATTGACTTGTGATATACTGTTTCGTCTGAGAAGTTACTCATATTTAAGAGTACTATTTATTCATGCAATAAAAAAAAAATGTCGTCTAGCCTATTCTCGCCGGTAACCGTACACTTTTCCGCGAGAAAAGATAGGTAGTATATGTCTTTCCCCGTGGTCTACTCTATATCTGTGCCAAATTTCATCAAAACCGGTGCAGTAGTTTCGGATCTTATTCTATGGAACCAAACAAACTTTTCCTCTTTATATTATTAGTTAGTAGTACGAGTATATATAAAATATAACCGTATCGTATGATTGTTTGCCGTCAAATACTTTCGCTGAAGACGAGAAAGGGTGCTACTGTACAGTAGCATTTGATAGCACGCCAAGTAGTAATAACGATATAAGTTATCGTCGCCTGTCTCTCTCAACTTTTGTGTCCACGTAGACGGTCTCTGCCACTATTATTTCGTCGTAGACTATCTCTGTAAGCGGTTGTAGACCATCTCTACTTATTGGCTGGCTGAATCACAGAGAAGAATGCGATCAATGAAACCACGAATATTGCCACGCTCGCATTAAGTTTACAGGTACCAGCAAGGTATTATATTAAGGCAATATATTTGATGAGTTTCATATTTTTATATTTCGAAAGGAATTTTATGTAATGTTTTTAGGATATGGGTGTGTGAAATTGTGTTTATCTGTGTGTCTGTTCGTGGCATTGTAGTAGATACTTACATTTTTTTTGTATATAGTTTAGGTGCTAGTTTGTATTTCCTCTGTCCAGCTGGACTCTAATCCCCTTTCTGATAGCAGATAAAGTGAACCTGCTGTTTCAATTGATAGGATTTAATTCGTTAAATGGGATTTAAATATCCAATGAATACAAATCTGCCAAGTTCAATCTGCCAAATTTAGTTTGAAAAAAAAAGCTTATTTAGTAAAGTAAATGTTTAGACCAAAAGCTTTTTTCATGACCACATTACAACTTTACGGCCTAAATATATAATATTTACCTACTAATTAATTATATCAGGTACAATATACAAAGGCGAAACTACTAGCTGAATACTAGTAACTGTTTCATATGAAATGGCGGCTTAATACACTATTAGTGCATGTGTTTGCCACAATCAGAGCCATTTACACCTTAATAATTGACTGAACATCTGACATTCGATAGAATAGGATTATTGTCTAGGGATGGTGTTAACTGATAAATAATATGCACGTCATCTATTAATCTTCTATAAACGTCCGATGTGTTTTGATGAAAAATATTGAAACAGTAGCTGACCCGATATACGTTGTTCTGTCGCACCTAAAAATATAATGTTAATATTTTTCCCGCAATTTTCCCAAAATTTCTCACCGTTTAATATTTTGCTGAACTGATACAATCATTTTAAGACCAAAATTAGCCAAATCGGTCCAGCCGTTCTCGAGTTTTAGCGAGACTTTCAAATTGCAATCCATTTTTATATTATATAAAAAGAGAAGATTATTCAATTTCTTCTTTAAACTTACGAGGGCGGGTCAATAAGTCCGTGACTTTTGGAATAAAACACAGATTTTTTGATAAATAAATCATTTTATTTTTCAACGTAGTCCCCCTTGAGCTCTATACACTTTGTCCAACGCTTCTCCAATTTTTTTATCCCTTCCAAAAAATATGATTTGTCGAGGTCCTCAAAATAGGCCTTTGTTTGCGAGATGACTTCATCATTGGAGTCAAATCTTTTTCCACCGAGCCATTTTTTCAGGTTTGGGAACAAGAAGTAGTCACTCGGAGCCAAATCTGGAGAATAGGGTGGATGTGGGAGCAATTCATAGCCCAATTCATGGATTTTTGCCATGGCAACTGCACATGTGTGCACCCTTGCATTGTCGTGGTGAAAAAGAACTTTTTCTTGGCCAAATGAGGTCGGTTTTTATTCAAATCCTCATTGAAGCGGTCCAATAAGTTGGCATAATATTCCCCATTAATTGTTCTTCCCTTTTAAAGATAGTCAATGTGGATTATCCCACGTGCATCCCAAAAAACAGTCGCCATAACTTTATTGCCTGACAAACCCACCTTGGCCTTCTTTGGCGCCGATTCACCCTTAGAAACCCACTGTTTTGACTGTTGTTTGGTCTCTAGTGTGTTGTGATGGATCCATGTTTCGTCCACGGTTACAAAACGGCGCAAAAACTCCTCCATATTGTGATTAAACAACGCCAAACCTTCCTGTGAAGTTGTTACACGATTGCGTTTGTGGTCGACTTGCGGAAAGCTTTCTCATGCCTAAGTGATCATTCAAAATTGAAACCACTGAGCCATGCGAGATGCCTATGGCTTCCACAATCTCTTGCACTTTCAATCTTCGGTCGGCCAACACCATATCGTGAATTTTTTCGATTGTTTCGGGTGTAGAGGCCTCAACTGGGCGTCCAGGACGTTCGGCATCTTCAGTGCTTGTACGGCCACAACTAAATTCAGTAAACCACTTTTTTACCATTGAAATCGATGGTGCAGAGTCCCCATAGTATTTATCAAGCTTAGCCTTGGTCTCGGTAATGGTTTTTTTTCGCAAAAAATAATGCTTAATAAGCACACGAAATTCACTTTTTTCCATTGTTTCCTTAAGTTACTGGATAGTCTGATAAAGATAGCTGTAAAACACAAACTAACTGACGCAGCAAGTTCAAATTTTGATAGGAGTCAACTGACAGATGCCTGTTGACAGGAGCAGTGTTGCCTTTTCAGTAAGGAGGTTAGAAATTCAAAAAGTCACGGACTTATTGACCCGCCTTAGTACTAATTCTATTTCTGTTCAAATTTCCTTACATTTTTTAGCCACAAATGAAAGTTATCCTTTCAAACAAATCGGATAAAAGCTTACTGACAGATGTTATTGAATAAAACCTCCCGTCAGGTAAAATATACCAAGCGGCGTATTATGACGTAATTTATTATTGTCAAGCTATAATATTAACTCGTTAATGTTGCTAGCACGCTTGTGAATATTACCGTCTTATATTTTAATTATTATTTATTATGCCAACATGAGCTAGTGAAGGTCTAGATTTAATAGGAGTTAGTTTGCGGTCAAGGTGAATTAAAAACTATGCGAACTAGGTTGAAAATGACGTACAATTATAACAAACGACGGTGTGTATAAAGAAAACATAATTTTAAAAAGATTTTCTACGACCCTTATAATTAACGACCACTTAGCCCTCGTACCCATGAGAGTTTTACACACACGACGACCACAACCACACCAAGTGGTCGGGCGTATACTTGTATTGATAATTAATAGTATCATTCACACGTACCACATCTCAGTCGATATCGACCACGTGTGTAATACCGACCACATCGCAACTACCAAATAGCCTACCACAAATTTCCACTATAGCAACTCCTGTGTAGCCAGGATCGACAGCGGTAACCAACCACAAAAACGCTTTAATATGATCTCAGAGGTGTCCGAGAGACATGCTAAATCTTTCTTGGGACCCGCAACGAAATTAATCAGCAGAAAGGTAGGAGGAGTAGAAAGTCTATACCACCAGCGACACCGAGTATTTATAACGGTATTCATAACAAACGCCGACATTTTGCCAATGCCACAACGCATCCTGATGCCTGCCAAAACAAGAGGCCGCAGCGACACTGTTCACACGTAACCACAGCTTGACAACATTTTATCGCTATGTTATTGATTGTACTGTAGGTTCTTGGTGGAAATTCATGTTTCACAGTAATAACACACAGGACTTCTTGCACTATTTCCACTTTAATTTAATTAAATTAAAGTGGAAATAGTGCAAGAAGTCCTGTGTGTTATTACTGTGAAACATTTTATCGCGTCGGTGGTACCTGTGGGTCGACCATTACGTCCTCTGCTGGGGCTCGGGTCTGTCCCGAATGTAAGTCTGTACTATATGCCATCATACACCAGAGATCGAACCTGCTCTTCCTCGAGTCCAACTCCAATAATATAAATTAAGCCACGAACTCTAACCTCTACGAATTATCCTCAAATCTAAAAAGTTACCCTCTTACAGTACAACTGTCCTTTTAATGTCATCACGTTTGTTGTTAATGAGAGCCCCCCTAAAATATCATATATAATAATACTTGAAGCAAAAACTTCCACTACAGCTTTACGAGAATCATGCGAACAGGAGTCTAGCTATCACGGTTCACTAGACACAGCCTGGCGACAGACAGACAGACAGTAATAGGGTCCCGTTTTGTACTTTTAGTACGGAACCCTAAAAACGACGATTTTCCGAAGACTTTACCAACGTGGTTTTACTGTGCTTACATATTTTATGATCAGCAAATCTATCTGTGAGGCCGTGCCACATTACGCGTGCGCGTTCCTCGGGTGTGACAGCGATGCGGGCGCTGCTCGCGCACGCCTAATGTGGAGTCAGCCTTAACCCCAGCGAATAGCTCGTTACATTTTGTTCAACATACAAGGAGGAGAATAGGAAATACTCGCACAGTTAACTCTGACGTTATTCGCCCGCTGCAGCGGGTATCCGGGCTTATATTCGGAAATCATTTTGTGATCGTGTTGTATTTGTGTGTATAATAGCCCAGCTGTTCCATATAATATTATCATTGATCATCAATGTTTGATGATCATTGTCAGATGAAAAATTGATGTGTCTGTTAGTAATAAACTGTTAATTTTACAGTTTTTTACTAAATATATTTGAAACTACATATATAAGATACTTAAAAAAAACAAATGTTTGTCTGTCCGTCAGTCTGTCTGTCTGTCTGCTTATTCCGGCTTATCTTTGAAACGGCTGGAGTGGACCTTCACGAGAGTTTCACACGCGGATAGCTGAAGTCATTAAGAGTAACTTAGGCTCCATTTTTAGTAGGATTCCGATTAAGAAATAGGGTTCCGTTTCTTTTAATTCTACGCAAACTATGTTGCCATTAAATATTTACATCAGTCGACTTTTTCGGGATCAAACAGCGCGATCGATTACTTATTACCAATATACTCTGTTCCTTGTAAGCCTTGAGATCCGAAAAAGAAACTAAATCGGGTTACAGTCGTCTTGCAGACTCACGAAATGTAACTTTCTTATTTTATTATTTGTAGGTGATTAGACATACAAATAGTGAGTACATACAGTTTTTTGTTACGTGGGTTTTAAGTGATTATTTAATAATAATTATAATTGTCAATATTATAGTCAAGGCTTTGGTAAATTAAATGAAATATTAAAGTGAAAATGATTTAAAAGCAATATTTAAAAGAAATTAGTTGAAACGACTCTAACGAGGAACGGAAGGCTTCTCGGGAGCTCCTGTGAATTTCTACTTTGATGATTACAATAACCGTTATTTGAACTTTGCACGAACGTTTTCGGCACTTTGTTGGGGGAGCGTGGGGTATATTCTGTACTGAAGGTGGATGAAGGTTTCGAGATGAGTATGTGGACTCTCCTGTTCTGAAGGAATGGGGGAATGGGAAATGAATGGGGATCCAATCTGACTCAAATCCCCCATCCTGCTAAATATAGAGTTCGGTATTTTGACAATGCGACATTTTATGTAGCCATCTTGTTCGGATTCCGATGGAATGTTGATAAATTAAAAGTTGAAGAAAATAGCTCAAAATATACAACTTATTGTGTATTACGGGTTTTACAGTAAATGATGTTAGATAAATTCTATATAATTTCAGTATTCGTTCTTCTATTAAGATAATATTTTTTCACGGAAAAAGCTTGGATCAAAATTCTTCAACAAAGGTCGGTGTTCATAAAGAATTCATTAGTTCTGGATTTACTTTAGTTCGATGAGTACCTGGCATTAAAAAAACTAGTTATATGTACCAACTATACATAATATTACATTGTGTATTACTTAACTAAGTATATACACTGCTCTATATTTGGATTTGTAACAAGATACTGCTCATTATTTTCAGTTTCCAACTATTTTTATATCATTCTTTGAACTTTGTTGAGCTTACGATAAAATAGACTTGTTCGAGTTTTTACAACTTCACAAGAACCGGGCTCATTTTCCATAATTATTATTGGAAAAATATATTTATAAAGTACGGAGGAAATTCTTAGAGGAAAATTAATACTAAGCAGAGCTGTGGTTTGTTCTCAAAAACGTCTAGTAGAAAGTTTTGTACACGGGATCGGCGATAAAATTTATTTTCAAATCTAGCATTGCATTGAAAATGGACGCGTGCCTATTACCATCTACATTCTACGTAACGTTGTTTTATTTAATGTGTCCGTATGTATTACAATAAACATCTTCAACTTTTGACAACAGGTCCTTCTTTTTGGGGTCGCAACCTTCTCCGGTTTCTTGTAATTTTTATACGCAATTTGAGTATTCTTATACTTTCAACACGTGATTATCTGTAGAAGGAATAAACTTTTGGCATTGTATTATACGATATCTCACACCATAAGGTACAGTCCAAAAACAATTTCATCACTACTAATTCACGTGTATAATACCACCCCTAAAATACAAAAAATATTATTAAATGATGCCGATAGTAAAATCTGTAGGTAATCTATAACTTTACCCATCCGTTTATATTTTATATTTGTGGAAGAAAGGGGAGAAATATGCCACAAATATCGTACTATATTTAAGTACTGACAATTAAAACTCAAATGTGGGCTTAACGTGGGTGGCGTTGGTTTCAAAATGAAAAGGCAAGAAATAGCATTACTTTACTTTTATTCTCAATAGAAATAAAACTAAATGCTTCATACTATTGTAATCACGTATCCCTGTCTACTAACAATAATAACAATTTCCAATTTATTTCACTATGACTACGAGGGCTGCACTAAAAGTATCGGGAGTGTAATATTGCCACTGTTCCTGTCATATTAAAATCTTTTTAATTTAAAACTCCTTGGTTTTAAAAACCGAATACCGTTTATTTATTTTAAAAAAGATTCTCGGTCTTGTCACAAGGTCTTGTCAAACTTGTTTAGTCGTTGAGAAATTGGAATTGACTCGAGAAAATTCTAGAGCGATGATTTATTATGACTTTCGAAGTGGTTTAACACAAAAACAGTGTGTTGACCGGATGATTTCTGCATTTGGTGATGAAGCCCAATTCAAAACGAGAATTTACCGCTGGTTTGCTGAATTTCAACGTGGACGTGTCAAGCTCAGTGATGATCCCCGTCAAGGTCGTCCAAAAACTGCAGTCACCCAAGAAAACGTTGATGCTGTGCGTAAGCTGATTGAGGAAGATCGACATGTGACATACCGCGAAATTCAGGCAACTTTAGACATTGGCATGAGTCAAATACAAATAATCTTGTCTCCACGTTTGTCTCCAAAACCGGCCATGTTGCGACTATTCCTCTTGAGGGACAAAGAACGGTTAATGCAGAATGGTATGCTAACATTTGTTTGCCACAGGTCGTTTCTGAATTCCGTAAAGAGAACTGCAACCGCCGCATCATCCTCCATCACGACAATGCGAGTTCTCACACCGCGCACAGAACAAAAGAGTTATTAGAGCAAGAAATCATAGAATTAGTAGACCATCCGCCGTACAGCCCCGACCTAAGCCCTAATGATTTCTATACTTTCCCTAAAATAAAGAATAAATTGCGTGGTCAGAGATTTTCATCACCTGAAGAAGCTGTGGACGCCTACAAATGGCCATTTTGGAGACCCCAACTTCCGAATGGAATGGTTGCTTCAATGATTGGTTCCATCGTATGGAAAAATGTGTCAAATTTCGCGGAGAATACTTCGAAAAGCAATAAATACATTTTTAAATAGTAATGTTATGTCACTTCCTTGATTCCCGAAATTTTCAGTGCTGCCCTCGTAGGTACCTACAAAGAGTTTTAGCAGTTTAAGCATTATATATTTTAGAATTTTTAATTTTACGAAGTCACAGGAACAAAATGTGAACACAAGTTCACTGATAACTTTATTTAAATAGCAAGCCTCAAAAATAAGTGGTAGGTAATTTTAGGTTTTCCGGACGAATGGGCCGACTTGACGGGATAAATAAGATGGCCTCACAGAGAACCGTTGGGAAATAGCACTTGCGTTGTGTTTCGCTGCGTCAGTAACGTACCTATACTGGTGGCCTAAAGTGGGTTTTAAAGATCGGAAACGCACTAGTAACTCCTCTAGTGTTGCAGATGTCCATGAGCGGCGGTAATCGCTGCAATTATGGAATGCATTTGAAAACGAGCAAACCAGTTTTCAGATTTATTCCATAATAATATTATGATTACCCACCGCTCATGGACATCCGCGTCACCGGAGGAGTTATAAGTGCGTTGAAGGTTTTTCAAATCTCAAACCCTCCATTGGCAATGAGCACTATAAATTTATCTATAATATGGTTACCATACCATGTACTACGTACGTCAAAATGTGCTATTATAATGTAATGAGCACAGACTAAAATAAACACCATAGACTGATATTAATAATATAATGTCAAATAGACCCTTGTACATTGTTCAATAGCCGATAAGCACAGAAAAAAATTCGATACCCCCTTGCTATGACCATAAGGTTCAAAGGTGGTAAAGTACGTGAGCGTACACACAAAAGTTACTGAACATTTTGCGTATTCAGCAAAATGTTCAGTAAATAATAATCAAAAAGTTAAAAACTATTACCCAGCTACGCAAATTATACAGCTTATACTACCGGGCCATTATTACGAACCTATTAACACATCATTCATTATAATTCATAAGTTAATTTAGTAGTTTGACTTCGTCGTAGTCGGGTGAAAAGTAACGACTGTGTTTTAAATTAATAAATTTGTTTTGTTTATTTGACTGTTAATTATTCTTTATACTAATGTAAAGAACATAAATAATGACAGCGATTTTCAGTTGTTATAATAAAATATGACGGTCAAAATTCTACATTAATTAATAGCACATTTTGACTTACAGTTTCATCATTGCCAAGTCACTATAATAATTATTTAAAAATAAAATAATCCACATACAGTCACAAAATTTTAATGAATAACTAATAATAATTAGGAACTAACCTAACATTAGACTTGGTTTCTACGATATCTCAAAACTTTTTACGAGACTTTTTGGACCTTTTTCATTTAATGGTTTTTGTTCGATTAACATTTCTTTTAAGTTTAGTGCTTTAATAGCTAGCTATTAAAACACTAAACTCTGTGTTCAGATTTTGTGATCATATTTACGCCCGAAATTAATAATCAATCTTAATCTCATTTTAGCCATCTGAGATCAAGATTTCAGTACATTTCAACGATCCTAAGATTAACTTCACGTCAATTTACGTCAATTTTTGTTTGAGAATCTAAGATTGAAATCAATCAAAGATTTTAAATACGTTATTAATTTTGGGCCTTAATCGATGTAAATATACAAAAATACAAATTATATAAAGAAATTTAATATAGGTAGTAAACTAAATGTTGCCAATTAAAATGTCACTTATTTACCGAGAGACTAATTTAGTCGAATTTAATATTTTTGTTTACGTTTAGAACATTGGATTTGAATGTAAAAAATATTTTTTTATTGCAAACTTGAATAGTACTCTTAAATATGAGTAACTTCTCAGACGAAACAGTATATCACAAGTCAATATTTTCAAAGGTACAGCGATTTGTATACAACATTTCGCAAGTCTCGTGAAAACACTCCATACTAAAGTCGTACTTAGCTGTGACGTCACGCCTAGGTTAAAGTGCATGAAGTATACGGCCGCAGGAACATATTTGTAAATATCTCCGATATTTGTGCGTTCATACTTACCATAATTAATGTTTTTGTATATGATGTAAGTAAACTAATTTTTGTTTACTAATTAAGCAATGACAGTCTGCTAAAAAAGAAATATTTTTTGTATATTTTAGATGTATCTCATTAATAAACTACACATAAAATTTATATTTTTTACATTTATCAAGTTGTAAAGCCTCAATATTTCTAAGTATATTAATGAAACTAAATATTTAGGACGTAGACGTCTCGCCTGTATTAGTACTATATGTATTAGTTATTATAATAACTTATTTTCTTTCTAGGAAAACCTCTCGACTTCGTCGCCTTCGGCATAACCATTCTCATGATGCTGGTCCTCCTAGCTGGAGTCAAGAAATCCTTGGCCTTCAATAACATCCTCAACGCGATCAACATGAGTGTGTGGGTGTTTATCATGGGCGCTGGTGTCTTCTACGTGGATACAAAGAACTGGACTCAGCATAAGGGCTTCTTGCCGAATGGATGGGCTGGGGTATGTCGTTTCTTTTAAGTAAGGCTGTAATGATCATGATGAATTTCGTTACACTTGTACTGAGGTAGGAGGTATTGTAGGAACTCCAGTTATTATGACAATTTTAGACATTCAATGTTGGTGTAGCCACGTCTTATTAACTATATTCTAGATGAAACAATGGTAACACTCAACCGTCGAAACTATATTTATAGAGGGTCCATACCCAGTAGGTACTTTATATATTTGATGAAGCTAAAAAGTAAAAAACGAAAAAGGAAATGTAGAAAAAGTTAAAGTTACCTTGGAAAAGTCCAACGCCTACGCAAAATCAAATATTCACAGTCGAACCTTTGTGATAGATATAGTTGTATCGCAAAAAATGGCAAAAAATGGCAACACTGACTCTTTTGTACTAGCTATTCAGTTTTGAAGTTAATACTACACTGTAATGCGACCGAGTTATACTGCATCAACAGTCGTTTCTTGTTATGTTTAAAAACTTGGTTAATCATTCGTCTATTATATTTTAAATACATATAACTCCGATAATTCTTCAGTCGAATACGTTGCAGTATGGCTTTCATATAGACCGCTGCAACTGACGCCCCAGGGCGAGTAAGTAACGATTTGGATCCCATTTACCGAACATGGACACACCATATAACGTGACAGTCACAGGTAATACAATATACCCAGTTACCATCATGCGAGACGGGTATTGTACCGAGGGTACACTGCACATTCATCAGAAATCAAATGACAAGTGACAAGGCGCTTCTGCGCGGTGTGGTAGGTTTAAAATTTGATGGCATTTCTAAAATAGAAGAGTAAGAAACTTCTTAACTTCCATGGTGATAGTCCCTGCAAAATATTCCTTAGGAAAATTACTTTAAGCAGAATCGGACAATAACTTTGGAAGTAATTTGAAAAACCATCCAAGTGCGAGTCGTACTCGCGCACGTAGTGCTCCGTACAAGACAGCAAAAATTTGTGGCATGGGAATATAATATTTATTTTATTCTGTTCTTAGTATTTGTTGTCATAGCTGCAAGAGAAATACAACTTCTGTGAAAATTTTATTTCATTGTTTAGCTCTCACGGTTAAGGAGATACAGCCTGTTGACAGACAGATGGACAGACAGCGAACTATTATAGTTTCGCTCCGTCCGTCCGCCCGTCCCTCCTTCCATCCGTCACTCTGTCCTACCTTGATAATTTCGGTAATTATGTCTATAAATAAGTGAAATTTTGGATAGTTATAGATAGATTGCACAATCATAGACTTTATTTTAGGCATCCTACTAATATTATAAATGTGAAAGGTTGTGAGGATAGATGGATGGATGGATGGAAGTATGGATATCTATTACTCTTTCACGCAAAAACTAGTGAATGGAATTTAATGAAATTTGGTATGGTAGTAGTTAAGGCTTTGGATTAAAACCTAGGCTATTTTTTATTCCGAAAAAGTACAGTATTCCCGTGGGATTCTGTATTTACACGGGCGGAGCCGCGGGCAAAAGCTAGTCATAAAATAATTATATTTTTTTATTTTAGGGGTATAGCATTAAACGCCATTTCACATGTATGGGGACGTTTTTCTGTCTGTCTTTCACATTCAATAGACATCATTTACATTTTGATTTCATATCTAAGAGGAAAAAGAAGCCTTATAAAGTTCAAACTTTAAAATTATATAAATTATGACATGGAGTACCATTTTTTAAAACAACAAATTCTGAATATTGTTTAAAAATTGAAGATTTTGAAATATAAATGTATTGAAGGTGTGATAATATTGTGCAGATAACACATATGCATGTAGTTTAAGTATATATACTTACTGGTTATACTAGTAACGTTATGATATTAGCGCGAGGAGGTCGGCCGTCGGGCTCATTATACCATCACCTGGTATCGAGCATAAGAGCATTTTAATGTCTATTAGATTCATTAAGCTGCTGAGTTCTTGGTTAATTATGTTTGCGATTTCAGTGCTAGGTAACATTTGTAGTAAAGATGCAAAATATATTTAAAACTAGATCTCTCGCAATTTAGTGCGCAAAAAAGAATTCCTGCGGAAATCGCGCTTTCCCGCGATAAAAAGCCTGTGTTATTCCAGAGCCTAAACTACTATTATGCCAAATTACATCAAAATCAGTTCAGTAGTTTCTGAGATCAGAGCAAACAAACGTACATAACAAACATATAATAATTCAAAACTCATTGTTCTGGGTTAGTTCTATTTCGTTCATAAAGCTCCTCTTTAATAGTTTTTCTTATATTATATGTTCAATGTACAGACAGCGACCAGGTACGATTTTATTAAAATTATACGAGCTGTTGTCCTTCGTTTGCGCACAACTAATAAAAGTAGCCTAATTTAAGCCTTTTAACATCAGCTATCTCCCAGTGAAAGTCCAGTGAAAATCGGTCCAGCCGTTTCAGAGATTAGCCGGAACAAACAGACAGACAGACCATTTTTTTTTTATAATTTGATATTTTGTTGTAAGTACCATTGGTACCATATTATATACTTTATGTGCATTTAGTGAACAGCTGTTAATTTCAAATTACTAACAGACACTTTTATTTATTTGTATAGATATTTATTTAGCTTTCGCCCGCAGCTTCGCTCGCGTGGGAGAATGTTCGTGGCTAAAAACTTCTATAGCAAATAAGTATACCTACTGAAATATGGTAAATAGTAGTAGCACAGAGTAAAATTATATCCCCTAGATATAATTTCCTAGATAAGGATTAATATTGTATCCGCCTAAATAGCTTCTGAATAAAAACATTATTTGCGATTTTTTTTTAAACTTAGAATGGGTATAGTAACCTATCCTTAAAATATAGACATTATAATATGACGTCGCGGACTTTTTTGTAGACCTTTAGAAGAGAAACAATCTCGCCATAAATTATCTCCAACGGGTTATGTTAGGCAGCGTTTTCGATAAAAGTTAACAAACGACTTGATTTTTTGATAACTCAAACAATTTCCACAAAACCTTAACAAATTATTTTCGACCTAAATCTTAACGGCAAGATAACCCTTTCAGTAGTTTTTGAGATTATCGTGAACATACAGACAGACTCAGCGGGGTACTTAAGTATCATATGTCCGTTTCTTGGTTCTAAGCTACCTCCCCACTAATTATCAGCCAAATCGGTTCAGCCGTTCTTGAGTTATAAATAGTATAACTAACACGACTTTCTTTTATACATATAGATTATTACTAACACATTTTAAGAAATTTATAAATATAAAAAAGCCTCCGGTATTATCGCTCTCACAGCAAAACGACCCAAAGTGGATCTTGGCCTCCGACACGAGTTTGCGCCACTTGTCGCGGTCTTGCGCAGTTTCTTGCCACTCTGTGACTTGAAGATCGCGCAGGTCCGACTCCACGACATCTAGCCATCGGTACCGTGGACGGCCGACAGATCGTCGCCCGATCGGACGTCCAAGGAACGCCTTTTTAGTGGCACGATCCTCTCCCATTCTTGCAACATGACCGAGCCATCGGAGTCGCTGGGCTTTTGTTACGCCAATAATATTGGGCTCAGCCATGAGGTCTTCAACTTCGGCGTTGGTTCGGATTCTAGTTCCTCCGTCTCCTGTCTTCACCGGGCCCAAGATCTTGCGGAGGATTTTTCTTTCGGCCACCAGTAGTTTATTCTCTTCGTCGAGTGTAAGCGTCCAGGTCTTGCATCCGTACATTAGTATTGGCCTTATTACAGACTTGTAAATGGCGATCTTACTTTTTCTACTTAGGAGATTGGACGGATACGGCTACGCTGTGTAGGCCCCGCGCTGGGCCTACACAGCGTAGGGGGGCGTCCCCCGGGTGGCGGATGGGGGGAGGTCGGTAGCACAGCCTAGCTAGCTACCCGGCTAAGTCATATGGACTCGCCGACCAACGTAGGATGCGGTCCTCCAGCATTTTGGGGGTTGTGCGGCGGGTTAACACCCCGCCCACGGAAAAATAACAAGTTCAGAAACCGACTAAGAGAAATAAACGATCTGATCCAAATACCAATGACCCATGGCGAAGAAATACGGACTTTCGATTGGCCTCATGGAATGTACGTTCTCTGTTTAGACCCGGTGCTATCTATCAAGTAAATAAAGAGTTAAATAGATATGGCGTAGGTATAGCAGCCCTTCAAGAAGTAAGATGGCCTGGTAAAGGTGAATGTAACATAGATAACACCACAACTTTGTTTTACGGCGGCAGTGAATCAGGACGTCACACACGCGGCACGGGCTTTATAGTTGCAAATATGCTATTAGGGAACGTGATTCGTTTTGAAGTAATATCTGACAGAATCTCAACTCTTCGTATTAGAAGCAAATTCTTTAACATCTCTTTAATCAACGTATATGCCCCTACCGAAGTAGCTGACGAGAACGAAAAGGATGAATTTTATGAACTCCTCGACTTAGTTTACGATCAGCTACCAAGGTATGATACAAAAATTATAATGGGCGACTTTAACGCTAAGATTGGACGCGAGGACTTTTTTGCACCGACCTTTGGGATGCATAGCAAACACGAACAATCTAACGACAATGGCATACGACTCATAATTTTTGCAACATCCAAAAATATTGTAATAAAGAGCACTATGTTCCCACATAAAGATATATATAAGGGCACTTGGAAATCACCAGATGGAAAAACTGTCAACCAAATCGATCACCATTTCTTATAGAAGGAAGACGCAAAAATACGATCCAAGATGTAAGATCCTACCGTGGTGCCGACTGTGATAGCGACCATTACATACTGGGTATTAAAACTAAAGCCAAAATTACAACATATAAAAATAAAAAATCACACAACAACTTAGGAATAAACACAGACAGTCTTAAGAATGATGCCACAAGAGAAACATTTCAAACTGAATTAAAAAATACATTTAACGATTTAGCTGTAGAGGATATTGATGAGGACACAAATATAGATAATATTTGGACAACAACAAGAGATATCATCAAAGAAGTTGCACTAAAAACGCTTGGACGTAAGAACAGGAGAAAAAGGAAAGCTTGCTGGAACGAAGATTGCGAAAGAATTATTGAAGAAAAAAGGAAATATAAAATTTTAGCAGAACAGAATAGTAAATTTTTAGACAATTTTAAAGAATTAAAATCAGAATCAAGAAGAATAATAAGAAGATCAAAAATAAATCACCTAGATAGTAAAGTTAGAAATATAAATACTCTTTGGCGAGCAAACGAATCACGGAAATTTTACCAGGAGCTGAGATCCTTTAAGAGGGGCTTCCAACCTACCTCTCAAATGCTCTTAGATGACAGTGGCAATCTTATAACAGATAACACGGACATCAAAAATGCTTGGAGCAACTATTTTAAGCATCTGCTGAATTGTCCTCCACCTAATATTGTATTACCACGCACAACCAGTGACAACCACGCTGAATTGGAGCCTTTATCTTTTAGGGAAGTCCGACAAGCAATTATGAAGCTCCCGGGATAACAAGGCTCCCGGGATAGACGGCATACCATCCGAAATATGGAAGTATGGGGGAGGGACCATACAACTAAGATTATTTCACATCTTATGTAAGATCTGGCAAGATGGAAAACAACCAGAAGAGTGGAACACAGACGTTATATGTCCGATCCATAAAAAGGGATATAAGAAGAAGTGCACAAATTATCGCGGAATAGCGCTTTTACCAACGGCGTACAAGGTCTTATCATATGTGCTGCTTAAAAGGCTAGAACCTCATGCGGAACGAATCATCAGAGATTATCAGTGTGGATTTCGGCAAAACCGCAGCACAATCGATCAGATCTTCCTTCTGAAACAACTAATGGAAAAACGTTGGGAATACGCCCAAAGCATACACGCGTTATTTATCGATTTTAAAAAAGCCTATGACAGCATTGACCGTAATTCACACATTCATACACGATCTTAAGGAACTTCAACATCCCTAAAAAACTAGTTGATATGATAATGGTTGCCACTAAGGAAAGCAAAATGAGAGTGAGGGTTGCTAAAGAGCTTACGGACGAGTTCGCAGTGATCACAGGACTTAAACAAGGAGATGCTCTGTCACCTGTGCTTTTCAATTTAGTTCTGGAATATGTCCTCAAAGAAGTGATTGCAGTAGACGTAGGGCTACACCTGAATGGGAAGCATAGGTTGATAGGGTATGCCGACGACCTGTCATTACTAGGTGAAACTCCAGAAGAAGTGGCCAGCGCTGCCGAAGTCTTAGAGAATAAAGCGCTTAAGGTAGGCCTAAGTATAAACCGCGAGAAAACGGAATACCTCCACATTAAACGCTATAAAAACACGCGCACAAAAAGAGAAGACCTGAATGTGAGAGGGACTTCTTATAAAGGGACGGACAAATTTAAATACTTAGGCTGCACCATTACCGACACCAACACGAGACAGGAGGAAATAAACATCCGCATCCAAAACACCTTACGATGCAGCGCGGCACTTCATGGAGTGTTAGATACTATATTATTAAATAATAATAATTATCTTTATTATGTATTGTAGTAGTCGGCTGAAAAAATGTAGCAGTAAGCAATATAATATTATAGTGATGATGATGATAACGAATATAATTCTAGCAAAAGCAAAATTTCAGAGACATTGATATCGGTGCACAAAACTCTGATAAGTAGTGAGTAGGTACCTATGTATCCTAATAATATGTTGGTGTTTCGTGTGAAGTTTGTGGTGATGATGATTACTGTAAGTGGTATGATGGCATATGCTTGTAGTTCTTTAAACAACGCCGGAATCCACAAACATGTATCTATAAGGACTCAGGAGTTCTGTTCAGTACTTTTGGATCCAGGGTACCTTGGATATACCTTGGTACAAAATCTTTACTTTTGGTAGCATACGCCTGAACTACTTCAGAATAAGTCGAAATCACTATATTTGTCCTTATAAATTTATAAGGCTTTGTAGGCGTTCCATTTGATTATCACTAATGTGTGCGAAAGAGACACATGCATAAGTGAGTATTGTTCTTATACAAGTTTTATATAAAGTGAGTTTATGTCTTAGGGACATTTTACTCCGCGCGTTTAACAACGGATATAATTTGAAAAGTACGAATTTAGCTTTTCTTATTGCTGAAGTTACGTGATTTGTTTTTCAGAAACATGTCAAACTACTCAATATATAATTTCATTGACCAAACATTTGCGTGGTAACGCGTCCGGCGTCACATACCATTCTACTGATATTCTGAACCAATAGCGCGCTTCCAAGCTAACTCAATAAACGTCCAAACAAACATAATATAAAGGGTCAACTACACAAATAGACAGCTCTTGATCCCAACGCAATTATCCCACGCCCACTCAAATTAATATTGTTAGGCTCCAGTTGCATCCAACTTAGCTGAGCTTACCAGAAGCCATACGTAATTGTGTTAACTAACTTATTGTTTTACTAATAGAACTAGATGTGAGTCCTTACTAATCACTAGCCGCTAATAATAAACGAAAAATAAAGGCAAGATTTACTTTGTTCCGAGTAGAAGGATCAATTCAGTTATTAATCAACAAAGTGTAAGGCGTTAGTAACCTTATCCGAGACGTAAAAGTTAAACCTGGGAGCTACCTAGTCTGCTAGTATAACGAGCAAGTAAGGGCCCCAGGGCGGGAATTACATCAGTTGACTGGACGTGGCGAATATTGTCTAGTTTATACACTTTTTTGTCGTTATTATTAAACTAAAAGTATTGTTTGAAACTAGTAAAAAGTTAAGGTATTATAATTTTATGCCACAAAACAGTTAGTTTCTTATTAGCTTTCACGTTTTGTAAATCAAAATATTTTTTTTGAGATGCTTCATAGGAAAATAAATGAAAAGCGCTATCTAGAAAAATATATAATTGATAATAATCTAATTGCATATCAATGAAGTTTTCAATAGTCAAAACTGACATTAAAATATATTAGTCACTGTTACATGACGTTAGCTTTATTCTGATGTTTTTTCGCAGAAGGGCTTCTCCAGGCGTAAGGAATGCTTTGTAAATTAGAGCTTACTACTCCGTGTATATTAATAATATTGGCTATCCGATGTTACTTCTTGGTTAATGATTAGATGCTCCAGTGCATGTGTTGAGTAAGACCAGGAATAGATAGATACAATTATTTGTTTAACTGCCACTATAATGATAAAAATTACATTTTTCTTGAATTATAGACGAGATGCTACAACACGTACCTTGAATTAGTTTAAAATAGTCACGGATTTTGTATTCCCTAGCGTTTTCTGTTCAAAACCCATAACGCATAATGAAACCTTTAACCACTCTCTGTTAAATTACTTATTCAAATTACTTCGAGTCCTTTTACAGATGTACTTAAAGTAGGTACACGCTTTGTAATGTATACACAATCGTGTAATGTTTGTAATAACACATAATTACGTGTTATTTTATTTATTTACAGAAATTTGGCTTAGCATCATAATATTTAAGAATGTGACTTGAGATGGATATATTATAATATAAGGAATAAAAAGAAAGATAGATAAAAAAGAAGCGTATCACGTTTTTAGGATAATAAAACCGGCCAAGTGTGTGTCGGACTCGCGCACGTAGGGCTCCGTACCATTGTACGAATATTTAATATCTTTACTCATTATTACGTTATTTATGTACGAAATTTTTCAAGTAAGCTCATTTTACAAGTTAAGTCTCATTAACTCCTGAAATATGTTTTTTTAAAAGCCGTTCTAGTTTTCATTTAAAGTTCGTCACACAATGAATATTAGGTCCTTGCAGATGAAATTGGCGTTTTGTCGTACTGGCCACTTTGCTCTCGAATAAACACACCGGCATATTTAGCGGAACACAAAAAAAAGGTCCATAATTAAAAAAATATGGTTTTATTTTAAAATCTACTTACTACACTTCTTTTGTTATTTAAAGTTTCATTTGTTTTACTTAAAATGAGATCACATTAAGAACAGATTTTGCGAGTACAGGCTATTTGTGAAAAATGGTACATTTTTGAACTTTTCATGTAACCGGGAAAAGTGAAAATGAATATTAAAATAACAATTAATTAAATTAGAAAAATGGTGATTAATATCGCGTATTTTCTCCACGTGCTCTTCAAGTTTCTACTCGTCTAGGCATACTGAGAATGATGTTATCGATGGTCTCCTGGGATAGGTTCCGCCATTCCTCAACTACGGTGATTCGCAGTTCACCCATGTTGGCAGGAGCTGGAATTCTGGACTTAACTTTTCTTTTCAGCAAGTCCCAAACGTGCTCTATTGGGTTCATATCCGGTGATCTCGCCGGCCACTCCATAACAGTAATATAATATATATCATTAAAATATAACATATCATTAAAATAAGCTTGAGTTACCCGAGCATTATCCTGCATAAAAACAAAATCGTCACCGATATATGGGGCAAACGGTACGACATTTTCTTCTAAAACTTCTCTGATATAGCGGTCTGCAGTCAGACTCCCTCTGTCAATCACCACCAAGTTTGTGCGAGCTCCCAAACAAATGCCCGCCCAAACCATTATTGGTCCACCACCGTATGCAACTGTAGTTTCAAAATTTGTCTGAATGTATCGTTCTCCTTTGCGTCTGTATATTCTTTGCCTGCCGTCAATTTGATTTAAGAGAATTCTTCACTCATCACTAAACAATACCTTACTCCATTGGTCCGCGTTTCAAAGTCGATGTTCCTGAGCAAAAGTTAACCTGTTTCTACGATGATTTACCTCGAGCCTAGGAGCCTTGGCGGGCACAAATGAACCCAAACCAGCTTCTTCGAACCTTCTTCATGCCGTACGCTCACTTACGGTTACACCGCGCACTGCTTCTAACTCATGTCGGGCTTGGACGGCCGTCAAACGGGGGTTCCTACGTACACGAAGCCGAATGAAACGATCATCCCTACTCGAAGTGCGTCTTTTTCTGCCTTGTCCTGCTCTTCTCACATAAGTACCGGTCTCCTTGAACCGTTGGATACTGCGATGGATCGTTGAAACTGGTCGACGAAGATCTCTGGATATCACTCTGTAGGTTTGACCATTTCTTCGCATTTCGAGTGCCCTGGCAATCTCCGGTGGGGCTAAGTCAGACATAATTCAGACCTCAACTCCAAAAAGATACGCGATTAAAAAAAACTAACAAAAAACAGTATTTCAATGAAATTTTAAATCAAACTCAGAAAGAAGAAATATTCGAAGTTCGCTCCAGATAAGGTGTATTTGAATAAAATTAAAACAATTGCATAAAATGTGATGTTCAGTTGTTTTCTTAATTTGAAAATATTTATTTTTAAATTAAATGACGTATAAACCAGCCAGAAACCTTATATGATATTGATATCAAACCTTTATTTTATGTTCCGCTAAATATGCCGGTGTGTGTATATCTTCTTTAGTTAGGTATTCCAATTTCAAATTTATACCGCTATTTACTCATGCATTTGTGTTTCGAAAACCGTTATTCATTTGTTTTTTCCTCTTTTGGTTTTTTCTTTGCGTCACGTGGATTAATGATGTGTATGGCGGCGGTGTTGCAAAAGAAAACACAGTGCGTTTTTGGTTCCAACGTTTTCGTTCTGGAAATTTCGACCTGCGGAACTAGCCCCTTGGAGATCAAAGTTGATAATGAAGAATTGAAGGCTATTTTGGAAGCGGATCCATCGCAAATCATGTCCGAGTTATCTGCAGGCTACGGTGTTTTAATCCACTTGAAGCAAATTAGGAAGGTTGCCATGGTGGAAAGAGTGCCATGCATTGAGTGCAGCAAACCGAAAAACGCACGTCGACTGCTTGATAATTTCTGGCAAAGAAAAAAATTCAACTCTGATGGGGATGTCCAAAGTGCCTTCAAAGATTTAATTGATTCCTGTCCGAATGATTTTTTTTTAGTAAAGGAACCAATGAACTATCTATGAGATGGCAAAATTGCATAGATAGCAATGGTATATACTTTTAGATTTTTATCAAATTATACACATATTTAATACACATCCATGACCCAGGAACACGGAAAAACTTTTTGTTCCTTCGGCGGGATTCCGCGACCCCCGGCTTGAGCACCAACGCGCTGAACCACTGAACTACAGATATCGTCAATGGACTACTACTTTAAGCTTTTAGGATGTCCCTAATGTAACAAAAAAAAAGAGCTTTAAAGTTGAATATCTCACAAACGGATACCTAACTCAAAAATGTCTTAGCAACCTCTCAATGTTTTTAAAAAACCCTAACTAATGATACCTCACACTATGGGGTAGACACGAGAAACCGACGGACATTACGAAACTATAAGGGTCTATCCGAGACGTGAACTAGGGAATCCTCAAAATGGTCAATAAGACGAAATCACCTTCCTGACACACTTTTTTTGTTTGTGCAAAATATTAATTAGTTTAAGTATATTTTAAAATGCAGTCAATCTAAAACAGAAGTAGGTACTAGCTATGAATCTGTTTGATGTGAAAACTGTCAACTGTTAGCAAACCAATTAATATGAAAGTTCATCTGTGCCTCTGTGTTGACAACTAGCTGTATCTATTTAGTTACACTGTGCATCTAGCTGTGCCTACATGGGGACAGACGCACAGCTCAATGAATATTGTAAATGTAATCGAAGATAGCGAACATCGATCGAAATCAATAGGTATATCGACAAAGTTCCCGCTCGACCAGTTTCTAAACATTTTCCTTTACCTTAAAATATTTTAACACAAAGAAAGTAACCGCAACGACTACACTATTCACTAGACGTGTAAATGGAATGAAACAGGTTTCACAATGTATTGATACGTACTAAGGCGGGTCAATAATTCCGTGACTTTTTGAATTTCTAACCTCCTTACTGAAAAAGCAACACTACTCCTGTCAACAGGCATCTGTCAGTTGACTCCTATCAAAATTTGAACTTGCTGCGTCAGTTAGTTTGAATTTTACAGCTATCTTTATCAGACTATCCAGTAACTTAAGGAAACAATGGAAAAAAGTGAATTTCGTGTGCTTATTAAGCATTATTTTTTGCGAAAAAAAACCATTACCGAGACCAAGGCTAAGCTTGATAAATACTATGGGGACTCTGCACCATCGATTTCAATGGTAAAAAAGTGGTTTACTGAATTTCGTTGTGGCCGTACAAGCACTGAAGATGCCGAACGTCCTGGACGCCCAGTTGAGATCTCTACACCCGAAACAATCGAAAAAATTCACGATATGATGTTGGCCGACCGAAGATTGAAAGTGCAAGAGATTGTGGAAGCCATAGGCATCTCGCATGGCTCAGTGGTTGCAATTTTGAATGATCACTTGGGCATGAGAAAGCTTTCCGCAAGTCGACCACAAACGCAATCGTGTAACAACTTCACAGGAAGGTTTGGTGTTGTTTAATCACAATTTGGAGGAGTTTTTGCGCCGTTTTGTAACCGTGGACGAAACATGGATCCATCACAACACACCAGAGACCAAACAACAGTCAAAACAGTGGGTTTCTAAGGGTGAATCGGCGCCAAAGAAGGCCAAGGTGGGTTTGTCAGCCAATAAAGTTATGGCGACTGTTTTTTAGGATGCACGTGGGATAATCCACATTGACTATCTTCAAAAGGGAAGAACAATTAATGGGGAATATTATGCCAACTTATTGGACCGCTTCAATGAGGATTTGAAAAAAAACCGACCTCATTTGGCCAAGAAAAAAGTTCTTTTTCACCAAGACAATGCAAGGGTGCACACATGTGCAGTTGCCATGGCAAAAAAACATGAATTGGGCTATGAATTGCTCCCACATCCACCCTATTCTCCAGATTTGGCTCCGAGTGACTATTTCTTGTTCCCAAACCTGAAATAATGGCTCGGTGGAAAAAGATTTGACTCCAATGATGAAGTCATCTCGCAAACAAAGGCCTATTTTGAGGACCTCGACAAATCATATTTTTTGGAAGGGATAAAAAAATTGGAGAAGCGATGGACAAAGTGTATAGAGCTCAAGGGGGACTACGTTGAAAAATAAAATGATTTATTTATCAAAAAATCTGTGTTTTATTCCAAAAGTCACGGACTTATTGACCCGCCCTCGTATCACATAGCTTATTTGCATGTTTTGTCTCTGTCGCTCTGTATAGTAAGCAGAAACTAAAATTCCGAATGAAACGCTATCCGACACTTATTAGAAGATTATGAAACAGGCCCATAATATTATAATACTATATAATATGAGTATATATTATACACTACTATTATAAAAGAGAAACATTTGGTTTTTTATTATTTGTTTGGATTAAATAGGCTCTGGAACTACTGGAGCGATTTTGATTAAATTAGGTACAGGTATTTAAAGAAGACCACCGGGAAGGACGTGCTGTGGGTTGTTCTTTTAGGAAACATCTAGCTTTATTATAACCTAACCAAGAGCATATCGGGACATGTTTAAGAAGGGTTCCGTACTATCAACGCGTAATAGATTTTTTTTCAAATTACTTCCAAAGTTATTGTTTGATATAGCTCAAAATTATTATCCTAAACTTATTTAGCATGATCAGCATAGCACAATATATAAAGGTGTACCAAATTTCTCCAACAGAAGCTAGGCTAGGTGCGGACAGACAGATATAGACAGACAGACACACAGACGGACAGGCATAGCGAACTTACATGTATATAAAATTTGAACCCCAAATAGTTAAAACAAGAACAAATTCCAAATATGTAATAAAATCTTAAGACAAACGGGAAGAATCCGTCATATGGAATGATTTCACATTTTATTACATACTAATTTTCCTTATCCTTGCCATTTATTATTAAGGGGTGTTGGCGTTTCCAATCATGGTGGTTGAGTCGAATGTAAAGCCCACTAAAATATTCATAGAGCTGATCAAATCTACCCTGCATACTCGTAGAAATTAAATCGAGTTTTTAGCAATAAACAGACTAGTGGAACTCGGCTTAAACTATGAACTGGCTAGTGCACTATCGAGTAGCTGTCTAGTAACTGGCCAATTTTACTAGATATTAAATAAAACATGGCGACTTTAAAAAAACTGTCAGTACTCAATTTTGAGGTTAAATCATAATTGTCAATTATTGAGAAATTATTTTGAAAAAATTATCTTGGTGTGTACTGAGATATATTTTTTTAATAATGTAGTTATCAATGGAGTTAATATCACATATAGATTACACCCACACTAGCATACGTAGAACATCAGTGTGATTAATGCCTGCTACTCAGTTGTAGGTGGCGCAATTTCTAGTTTTTATCTAGTTTCGCGGGCCAGTTACTAAATTTGTTGAGTAAAATTTGGATAATTTCTACTAGGAAACTGATACTGAAAATGTAAAACGGCTTTTTGGGTGTTCATTTCATATTCTTAGATACTAATATTATAAAGAGAAAGGATTTGTTTGTTTACATTGAATAAGCTCCGACACGATTGGACCTATTGTAATGAAATTTGGCAAAGATATAGAGTAAACCACAGTAACCGTACATTTTGCCGCGATAAAAAGTAGTCTGTTGTCCTTCTCCGTTTCGACCCCTCGCATTGGAATAACAAAAAAAATTGTCTTATTAGTAGAATGGAGGCTGATCACCTGATTGTCTGACAAGATGATCCATGCGTTGAATGACCATTGGGCTTGTAAAAGAGAGTGCTCTAGATGTCTAGAGTATAGCGCACGAAATCGATGATTGAGCTGTTGGATACATACTCGAATATCCAGTCTGGTTGTTGTCAATTCCCAATGGTCATTCGGATAACCAAAAATCCACGCGATTAAAAAGAATGATAAAAAGCAGTTTATGTACATATTTTGCTAAAACTTATTCTTAAATGGCATTCAGGGTGTCATAGTGAAGCTGAGAGGTAAACATAGGGACTACATTATGTACTGACATAACCCAGCGTTATTGGGTTTGTACTTTTAATAATGGCGTTTGATTGCGGTTGGTAGTCCGGACAATTGAAGATCCGGACTGAAAACTGAGGTCCGGATAATCGATTCTCTACTGTACTTATTGGTACAGTAGAGAATATATTTATTTTGGCCTTGGAATTGATTTCTCGTTGGTACCATACAAATTGTTTTTACATTTAATGTTCAATCAATCAATCAATCAATCAATCAATTATTTATTCACAAGATGTGGGAGTGATGGTGTTCACAATAATTATAAATAGTTCTCACACATCCTACCATAACAATGGCGTGTGAATGTCAAGTTTAAAGTTTGAAAGAACAACTAGTACAAGTACAATTGTATAAAATTACATTTAAACATTAATTTTTCATCACATAATTGAAAGTAAAACATTAAATTATTATTAATTATGTGGATTTTGTAATTGGAATTTTTTTGGAATTGCATGTTTTTTTTTTTTTTTTTTACAATAGATTTAGCGCCAATAGCAAACAAAGGCCATAGCCCTTATTCACTTTCGCGTATGATAAAAATGGCGTTCGCCCTTCGCCGCAGGGCTTTTACGTTATAGTTCAGCAATATTCAGTAGCCAACATTCAGACATTCCACATACGACATTCCACGACATTTACTTCTTTATAAAGTATATTCTTAAAATAAAATTGACTGTGGAAGAATCTATTGAATTCAGGAATAGCGTAGGAGGTATGCGTAAACTAATTATATACTGGATATCTATATATACTGTATTTTAGTACCTAATTGTTTTTTCCTTAGTAAAATGATAATCTCATAAAATACCACAGGGGAAAAAGCCTTTTAGGTAGCTGACGGCCACACTCAGAGACGTATTGTAATGCTTACTTAGTAGAGATTTTGACTATAAGTCTGTCATGATCTCTGAGCGGCCGTTGGGTGGGAGTGGTTCTGATGTCACGTTTGACTACCAGTTTGCTTCCTAAAGTCCGAACTAAAATCACGATTCATTTTATCCTTTCACCAGGTCTTCAGCGGCGCAGCAACCTGTTTCTACGCGTTCATTGGCTTCGACATAATAGCGACCACGGGCGAGGAGGCACACAATCCGAAGCGGTCCATACCCTTAGCCATCGTGCTAAGCCTGGCGATCATACTGCTGGCGTACGTCAGCAGTTCAATCATGCTTACTCTTATTGGTAAGTCTATGGCAAATACTATAGGCATAAGCCTAGAGGAATAAGATGGGCAACTAAGCAATTTGTTGTACATGATGGTAAGATTAATGCCGCCCAAGAACAGAATACATAGGAATCACAAACACTGTATGAATTCTGTCAATCGTATTGTTGCAGTTCATTCAATCGGATATCAACGGCTAGGCTATAGGCTCTGATAATATCTGTTTTAATAGGATAGCGTTGCCGTCCTATAACGGATGTAATACAGCGGAAAAAGGATGTTATTATGAATATGAAAAGTTAAAAGTTATTATGAAAGGTGGCTTTTGGTGGTTGGTGGTGGGTGGTGGCAAATTATGGCTTTCTAGGAAACCGTGCCTTTTGTTTACATAAAAACAATATTAAAATTTTTATATAACTCTCGACTTGTCAAGAAGTGAGCGGGCTGATGATGATGGATTAATCTAATGATGGCTAAGAACACTCACGAACACGTCAGCGCTTACAAAGAAAAAAACATTTTAATCGGACCATTTGTTTAGGAGACACATGGACAAACACACAGACGGACAGACTTATTTTTTGCGTTGGGGGTTAAAAAATGAACACTTTCGCCGCTTTATTACGGTCACTATATGACGACGACGCTATCCTAGGAAAACAAGGTGTAGGTGAGTATTTTGCAATAAATATAGGAATTAAGTAACCCAATAAATTTCCAAGTAATAAGCGAACTGATAGTCAAGAACCTACTCGATCACGTCAGCTTTAAAACAGAATTATAACCTGTCGCTTAGGATCTACGATGCTACGGACAGCCAAACAAACAGAGAGTTGAGTCAAACTTATAAAACCCCTCTTTTTGTGTCGGGGATCAAAAATAACAGAAAAATATGGCCACCAGAAGAGCCACAAACTCACACAAACAATCAGACTCACTCATCGGTGAAACATATTATACAACGCAAATAATTCCACGCCGATTGTCTGTGAGCTCTCTGTATCTCTAAAAAGTTCGATTACTAGCTGCTATGTAATTTTCATCGAAATGGGTGACTTCGTCCGCCAGATATTTAATATCGAATGCAAAATCTGTGATACGAGTAGATACACACGTCATAGTAATTAAAAACAGGTTAAAAGCTGTGCAGCGCATTGAAAAGGCTGCAAAAAAGTCTACATGCAAAAGCCTGCATCACAAAATTATGTATTTACCTATAGCCTTTTCGTAGTAATCTATACAGCCACAGCTGCCTATTAGCTCAGTCACGCCTACGCTATTCTCTGAGCTAATACTAAACATCGCCGAAATATTCCATACCATCAATTTAGACCTATATATTAAGTATAATATATATACATATGAAATTGGCATTTTGTAAAGGAGGAACATAAAGTCGTTTTTTCAAGCATTTTATATTTATTTAATCAAAGTACCATTGCTATCTATGCACTTTCGCCATTTCATAGGTAGTTCATTGATTCCTTTACTAAAAAAACCATTCGGACAGGAATCAATAAAATCTTTGCAGGTGCATTGGACTGCCCCTTTGGAGTTGAATTTTTTCCCTTGCAAGAAGTTATCCAAATTTCGAAAAAAAATGGTAATCTGTTAGAGCAAGCTCCGGGAAGTACGGTGGTTATCTTAGATATTCCAATTGAAGCTCCTCTAATTTGGTAGCCCTCTGTTGTGCAGTGTATGGTCTAACGTTGTCCTGAAGCAGCAGTGGCCTAGAGCGAATGACCAACCTCGGTTGTTTGGCAGCTAGCTCTTCCATGATGATTTGCAATTGCTGGCAATAGACATCTGCTGTAATCGTCTGGGCAGATTTAAGAAAGCTGTAATGAACGACAGCGGCACTAGTCCACCAAACGCTCACAAGTAACTTTGGTTGATTCGCCAGGGTTCAGCCATTGCGATGAGCAATTCCAATTATCGTATAGGATCCACTTTTCATCACAGGTAATGATTCGATTTAAAATCCCTTCATTATTGGGCCGTTTGAGTAATGTAACGCAGCAGTCTACGCGCGTTTGTCGATTTGCTGCACTCAATTCATGAGGTACCCACCTTTCAAGCTATTTCACCTTCCCAATTTGCTTCAAGTGCATTATAACAGTTTCATCACTAACACCGCAGCCTGCAGCTAACTAGGACGTGGTTTGCGATGGATCCGCTTTCACAATAGCCTTCAATTATTCATTATCAACTTTGGTCTCCGGCCATCTACGGGGCTAGTTCTGCAGGTCGAAATTTCCAGAACCAAAACGTTGGAACCAAAAACGCACTTAGTTTTCTTTTGCGACACCGCCGCCATACACATCATTAATCCTTCGCGCCGATTCTGCAGCACTGGTGCCACGGTGGAACTCGTACTCGAAAATAATACGATATTTCTTGTTTTCCATTTTATAAACAGAGTGACGCAAAGAAAAAACCAAAAGAGGAAAAGACAAATGAATTACGGTTTTAGAAACACAAATGCATGAGTAAATAGCGGTATAAATTTGAAATTGGAATTCCTTACCAAAGAAGATATATTTGAGATCAAAGTGGCCAGTACGACAAAACGCCAATTTCATATGTATGGACCAATATACATATAGAATAGAAACGGAATCTAAAATATATTCTCGATGCTTACTGGCTAGTAGGTGGTAGTAGTACGAGGGCTGAACTAAAAGTATCGGGAATGGAATATTTCCACTGTTCCTGTCATATTAAAATCTTTTTAATTTAAAACTCCTTGGTTTTAAAAATTAAATACCGTTCATTTATTTAAAAAAAGATTCTCGGTCTTGTCACAAGGTCTTGTCAAACTTGTTTAGTCGTTGAGAAAATGGAATTGACTCGAGAAAATTCTAGAGCGATGATTTATTATGACTTTCGAAGTGGTTTAACACAAAAACAGTGTGTTGACCGGATGATTTCTGCATTTGGTGATGAAGCCCCATTCAAAACCGCAATTAATCGCTGGTTTGCTGAATTTCAACGTGGACGTGTCAAGCTCAGTGATGATCCCCGTCAACGTCGTCCAAAAACTGCAGTCACCCAAGAAAACGTTGATGCTGTGCGTAAGCTGATTGAGGAAGATCGACATGTGACATACCGCAAAATTCAGGCAACTTTAGACATTGGCATGAGTCAAATACAAATAATCTTGCATGAACAATTAGGTGTAAAAAAGTTGTTTTCCCGATGGATACCGCATTTGCTCTGTGAAGAGCAAAAAGCGGCTCGCGTTACTTGGTGCGTCAGAACTCTCGAAAGATTCCACGCAGGATCCTCAAATGCTGTATACTAAATCGTATCAGGTGACGAATCCTGGATATATGCGTAAGAACCTGAAACAAAAAACCAGTCACGAGTTTGGGTGTTCGAAAATGAGTTAAAGCCAACAAAAATTGTTCGTTCACGGAGTGTTGCAAAAAAAATGGTGGCCACGTTTGTCTTCAAAACCGGCCATGTTGCGACTATTCCTCTTGAGGGACAAAGAACGGTTAATGCAGAATGGTATGCTAACATTTGTTTGCCACAGGTCGTTTCTGAACTCCGTAAAGAGAACTGCAACCGCCGCATCATTATTAGACCATCCGCCGTACAGCCCCGACCTAAGCCCTAATGATTTCTATACTTTCCCTAAAATAAAGAATAAATTGCGTGGTCAGAGATTTTCATCACCTGAAGAAGCTGTGGACGCCTACAAAGCGGCCATTTTGGAGACCCCAACTTCCGAATGAAATGGTTGCTTCAATGATTGGTTTAATCGTATGGAAAAATGTGTCAAATTTCGCGGAGAATACTTCGAAAAGCAATAAATACATTTTTAAATAGTAATGTTGTGTCACTTCCTTGATTCCCGAAATTTTCAGTGCCGCCCTCGTAGGTACCTACAAAGAGTTTTAGCAGTTTTAGCACGGCGAAAGGACACCACTGCGAATTCCATTCTGTAGTTGCTATACCTAAATAATTTTACTTCCATCCTCTGATTATTTCTTCACTCACTTATAAAATGTAGGTAAGGTAAACCAGCGTTAGGTACATTAGTAGTAGTTGGGCACGTAGTATGCAATGATTTCAAAACTAAGGATGGGCTTTGACGTATATTTGACAAAAAAATCTCATACCTACAAGAAAAAATCGCCATCTTGATTTCAGGAAATATTGTTTAAATTAAATGCGGACTGAATAAACTGCAGAAAGCATATGTCAAGATGACAAAAGTCTAACTTCGACTGCCCCCAAAGTGAGCAGTTTAAGTGTAGACATTTTTTGCCAGCTTATTTTATGGAATTAATTTTAAGTAGAGAAAAGCACATGTCATGACGCGGAGGTGATAATGGGCTATATGACAAAATTTGTTTATTTGTGCGTTCATACTTACTATAATTAATGTTTTTGTATATGATTTTTTTTTATTAAATAAGGGGGCAAATTAGCAAACGGGTCACCTGATGGTAAGCAACTATCGTCGCCCATGGACACTCGCAACATCAGAAGTGCTGCAGGTGCGTTGCCGGCCTTTTAAGAGGGAATACGCTCTCTTCTTGAAGGTTTGCAGGTCGTATAGGTCCGGAAATACTGCTGATGACAGTTCGTTCCAGAGTTTTACAGTGCGCGGCAGAAAGTTACGCGAAAAGCGCACGGTGGAAGACTGCCACTCATCAAGGTGATGAGGATGGTATGTTTTTCGTGTGGGACGATGGCGAAAAGTTGCAGGTGGTATGATTCCGAACAATTCCTCAGAGCACTCCCCGTGATACAACCGATAGAGGATGCTGAGTGAAGCTACATCTCGGCGTAATTCCAAGGGGTCCAAGCTATTTGAAACACTATGGCAGTCAACAATTCGAGCGGCCCTTCGTTGGATACGATCCAGAGGGAGCAGTTGGTATTTTGGCGCCCCTGCCCAGAGATGGGAACAATATTCCATATGAGGCCGAACCTGCACCTTGTAGAGTTGTAGGCGTTGGTCCGGACTGAAGTACTGTCTCGCTCTGTTAAGAACACCAAGCTTCTTCGAGGCTAACTTGGCCTTACCCTCTAGATGATATCGGAACTGGACTTTGCTCGATATGTTGACGCCAAGTATCTCAATGCTAGGGGAGATGGTTAAAGATGTGCCCTCGAAACGAGGATATACGACCATTGGTGACTTTTTAGTGGTGAACGCGCAGACTTGTGTCTTGGCGGGGTTGAATTGGACTAAGTTACGTCTACCCCATTCAAAGACTTTCTCCAATGAATTCTCTATTTTAGACACAAGTTCGTTTCGACTCTCAATGACATTTAGCCGAGAAATATTGGGGGAGCCGGTATATACAGCATCACCTGTACTATCATCCGCATAGCAATGAATGCCGTTGGTCTGTAACATGTCATTGATATGCAGTATGAATAGGGTAGGCGATAGCACACAGCCCTGAGGGACACCAGCATCAACAGACTGAGTTTCCGAGCATTCGCCGTCAACTACGACCTTTATGCTTCTATCTGCTAAGAAACTAATTTTTGTGTACTAATTAAGAAAAAAGAAACTTTTTTGTACTATTTAGATGTATCTAATTAATAAACTACACATAAAATATTATATTTTTTACATTTACCAAGCAGTAATGCCTCAATATTTCTGAGTATATTGATGAAACTAAATATTTTAGATGTAGTCATATCCCCTATTGAAGTTAAGAATTTTCCTTTTGTGGAGTCCTTCTTATATACATACTAAATAATATCAAACAGGATAGAATCATCTATAATTTGTTTTATCTTGTCAAAATATTAAAAAATCATAATATTACTTCCATTTTTTCTTCTTTTGACAAGATAAAATAAATTATTACAAAAAAGTATAAGCATTTTTACTTTATATCTGTTTGATCATGTTTAGTATGTAGGTATACGGAGCGGCACTGAAAATTTCGGGAATCTAGGAAGTGACACAACATTACTATTTAAAAATGTATTTATTGCTTTTCGAAGTATTCTCCGCGAAATTTGACACATTTTTCCATACGATGGAACCAATCATTGAAGCAACCATTCCATTCGGAAGTTGGGGTCTCGAAAATGGCCGTTTTGTAGGCGTCCACAGCTTCTTCAGGTGATGAAAATCTCTGACCACGCAATTTATTCTTTATTTTAGGGAAAGTATAGAAATCATTAGGGCTTAGGTCGGGGCTGTACGGCGGATGGTCTAATAATTCTATGATTTCTTGCTCTAAAAACTCTTTTGTTCTGTGCGCGGTGTGAGAACTCGCATTGTCGTGATGGAGGATGATGCGGCGGTTGCATTTCTCTTTACGGAGTTCAGAAACGACCTGTGGTAAACAAATGTTAGCATACCATTCTGGATTAACCGTTCTTTGTCCCTCAAGAGGAATAGTCGCAACATGGCCGGTTTTGGAGACAAACGTGGCCACCATTTTTTTGCAACACTCCGTGAACGAAAAATTTTTGTTGGCTTTAACTCATTTTCGAACACCCAAACTCATGAATGGTTTTTTGTTTCGGGTTCGTATGCGTATATCCAGGATTCAGCACCTCATACGATGTTGTATACAGCATTTGAGGATCCTGCGTGGAATCTTTCGAGAGTTCTGACGCACCAAGTAACGCGAGCCGCTTTTTGCTCTTCACAGAGCAAATGCGGTATCCATCGGTGAAACAACTTTTTTACACCTAATTGTTCATGCAAGATTATTTGTATTTGACTCATGCCAATGTCTAAAGTTGCCTGAATTTCAAGGTATGTCACATGTCGATCTACCTCAATCAGCTTATGCACAGCATCAACGTTTTCTTGGGTGACTGCAGTTTTTGGACGACCTTGACGGGGATCATCACTGAGCTTGACACGTCTACGTTGAAATTCAGCAAACCAGCGATAAATTGTGGTTTTGGATGGGGCTTCATCACCAAATGCAGAAATCATCCGGTCAACACACTGTTTTTGTGTTAAACCACTTCGAAAGTCATAATAAATCATCGCTCTAGAATTTTCTCGAGTCAATTCCATTTTCTCAACGACTAAACAAGTTTGACAAGACCTTGTGACAAGACCGAGAATCTTTTTTTAAATAAATAAACGGTATTCGATTTTTAAAACCAAGGACTTTTAAATTAAAAAGATTTTAATATGACAGGAACAGTGGAAATATTCCATTCCCGATACTTTTAGTGCAGCCTATGTATAAGAAGGACTCATTATAAACTATTAATAGAAAACCAAAAACACTCTTTTTTTCCTCATCAATTGTTTTTAACTTTTGCAATTATTTATGTGCTCATATGAACTTTTAGAATTACTTTCTAGATGCCATGACTAAATACATGGTCTAAAATGCAACGGGCCTGCAACTATATTATACTATTATCGTGAATGCTATATTTTATGTTTCGTTCAAGTGTATTATATTGTCAAATCCAACATATCACTAACATTTACATCTCTATACACTTGATTTTGAATAGATCTGAAATCGAATATGTCATGCACTATTTGTTGTTATTCACAAAAATATCATGAATTGGGAACTTAAGACTACTGTGAGTTTGTAAAATGCGCGTATTTGTAGCTAGAGCGACACCTTCCATACGCATTTGCATGTCGCCTTAGGGTCAACTTACATTGAAACGAAACGATACACGACATGTAGCTGAATTTTTAAGATAGCCATTAGAAATTGAACTTTATTAAATTTTCGTCGTCGTCGCGGTGTGAACTGACTCTAATAGTCATCTAGTTAAGCACATTATTCTAGACACCTACATCTATTCTATTGTTCCAGTGCCGTACGACGAGATCGACACCGAATCGGCTCTGGTCCAGATGTTCGCGCACGTGAACGCGCCGACGTGCAAGTATATCGTGGCTCTGGGCGCGATATCGGGCCTCACGGTGTCCATGTTCGGCTCCATGTTCCCTCTGCCGCGGATACTGTACGCCATGGCCCAGGACGGCCTGATCTTCACGTAAGTACACCAACTACCATGCAAGGAGAATGTTAACCATTCTGGCAGTATATCTTCTGTCTCAAGTAAAACGGAAATATTCGCACACGCGTCAAATCGTGTGCATGCGAGTGAGACAACCTAATAACATACTGATACGAGGGCGTTTCTTGTGCTGTTTCAGCACGAATTAACTGCAAAGTAACACCGCGACAACGCAACGCGTGCGTTACGTTGTCGCTGTATAATGACGCCTTTAAGTATTCGGATTTCTTTGAGGTCTCGTATTTTAATTTTGTTTATTAAAAATCGAATAACTTAGAGAACGTTACATATTGATAATTCTTTCACTTTTCTAAAATATAACAAATTGTTTTCAATAAACAAAGATAATAATTACGAAATCCTATCTCATGTATTCCATTGTCATTCATAATAATTTACAGTACCTACCTACCTTAAACTTTTGTGATTTGCCAGAACAGATTAAACTTTGCCGCATATATATCGAAATGGGTAATAACAATTTAGATAGTTATCTATTTACTTATTACTCTAGGGTAATTTCGATCTAATCTGCCCGAGTTGGAAAGACTAACTTTCTAGAAGTTTCCTTGTCTCGGTTTCAAGAAGTTAAAAAGTAATGATAAAAACAACTTTTTCCGATGAAACTACTTACTCTGAATGTTAATGAATACCTAGGAGAGTAAAAGATAAAATAACATTATTGTGTTGTACATTTTAATGAGTTTTCTACAACATTGAACTCGTCAAAAAGTATAATAATAAAATATTTTCATCTCATTGGTAATTGAGTAATTAATCAATTAACAGCTTATTGCAGCTTATCCAGTTTCTCAGTTATTTGTTACTTATTCCTATTTGACTTGTGCTTGCTTATCCTATAAAATTTAATAACTATCACCAATTTGCACTGAAAGGCACAATATTAATATTATAATATTAGTAATTAAATAATACTAGTTAAGAGGAGAGATTTGTTTCTTTGATTGCATTGAATAGGTTTCGAAACTACTTGGCTTATTTTGATGAGATTTAGCACAAATATACAGTAGACCACAGAAGCCTATGTCCTTCATAGGCTACTTCTTATCGCGGCAAATATACCCTCCCCATCGGGATATCGCGAGTAGTAGTCGTGAGAGAGAGAGAGTAGTCGCGAGCAACATCTACTTCAGATATAAATCAATTATTTAACCAAATAGCATGATGCTGTCATTGTATAATTTAATCATAGATTGAATACCAAACATTGATATGCAACACAATCAAAGATTACCTTAATAATTATAACCTATAATTGTCAGTCTATCGTGTCAAACCAAGACACTGTAAAGTCACATACAGTGTTTTGTCGCTACAGTGCTTATTCGTTTTCTAAAAGTCTAACGCATACTAATGTGTCATAAGAATGAGGACATAGGTGTGTTTTTAGCATATTTTCTGAACTTTGATCAGCACTTGTAACTTCTAAACAGTACGAATTGTTATTCCATAACACTGCCAATCTTACGGTGTTTTGACTTTTCAAGATTATGCACGCGCAAATAATACAGTGTTTCGACTTTACAAGAATTTTCGCGCGCAAATCATACAGTGTTTTACCATGGTGCCTGTGTACAGACTTATTAGAATTAGGAAAGCGCAGCGTATAGTTGTCTCGCTCGCACTTAGGATATTTGTAATGCATTCGCTCATCGCGTGAAAGGTGCGAAGGTCATAGTTCAAACGATGAAAATATTTGTATCTATTTTGTATTTAAATGATCCCGCTCAGTGCATTGCTTGCGTTTATTGCGGTAGCTTGGTTTTGTTCGCAAAAATGAGTAATCAACGAAATAAATTATTAATTATGTTATCCCAAACTAATAAACGGTACTACAATGATTCTATCAATATGACGAATGCCTCTGAATTAAATCAGTTAAATTCCGAAAGATATATGCAAGATATTAGTGATTTTGATTTAAGTAACATTAGTCATGGGACTAATGGACAATGGGACTAAACTGAAAAAATAATCGGTATGGACCGATGGTGCCTTTTAGTGAATCTTTACTTCAAGGGTGTATCTTAGAAGCAGCAGGCGAACAAAAAAAAGAATACACAGAGTTGCAGCAGCTACCATCTAGTTATCAAGAAAATCAGCAGTATCTGTTTGAAAGCGAAACCTTAAATTCGGAAGTTGACAGTGCAACCGCTAAGGCGATTAAAACAGTTGCCCATCTCACTCAACCACCAAACTCACATTCACCAATAATTATACTGGATACAGGTTACCTGGATCTGCCTATTAACTTAAGCGTCAATACATTAAAGTCGAAAGAAAACAGGATACATATTATTAGCTCTGAAGTGATTGTGCACGCACCTAAGCCTGTAAATAAAATGGATTCAGTTATAGCGTCTACTGCTGCTCCTCTACAACTCATTAATTCCAACATCGTTTCTACAAGTTCACCGTCGCCTGAGATACTTTGTTCAGCACTCAATTTAAAAAATAAGACTAGTGAATCTGCTATATCTGCCATTCCGAATACATCACAAGCATCTGTATCTGACACATCAATAGAGGAGCCGCCAAAGAAACAGAAGAGAGTGAGAGACCCGACCAGCATGACCAAAATTCAACGAGATAAACATCCTATCTTAGAGCCATGTCAATGTGTGAAAGAGTGCTATGTAAAAATATCGCAGCCTGAAAGAGAAGAAATATGGCGCCAGTTTTGGAATATGGATAGACAACGACGACGTGATTTCATATCTCGACAGGTGTGTCGTGAAAATTCAAAACACGGTACTATCAAAATAGTCATTTTGTGATAATAGTACTTAAAGTTTTTTACCTATTTTCTTAATTTTTGGCTTTCCTAATATGGTTTAATTATTCGTACCTATACCAAGCATTAGGTATTTCAAGTACCTTTCTAGCCATATATTTTTTAATACAAATATGTAGGTAGTTAATTAAAAAGATAATAAAAATTGTTATACTTTATTAGCAACGGTTGGATTTAGGTTCTAGTGTAAAGTCAAGACACTGTATTGCAAGATACATTGTCTTGTCTTTATGAAACTACTCCTACAAACTTTAAAATATACAATTTGATAAACTGTAGAGTATATTATTATAGAGTAATTATAAGAATAATTTTGGTTGCACAGAATAAAACTCATCTTAAAATATAATTCTTTATTAGGAACATCAAATTTCGGACTAACCATTATAATATTTAAAAGTATGTCGTATTAACAGACAGTGAGAAAACAAAATATTTAATAAAAATAACTCATTTTTTAAACATCCGAATCAATGTTTAAAGTAAGGTCTTGCACATCGGATACAACAAGATTCTGATAAAACATTCGACGTGATTGCGGCATACTCTTGCAAAGTTCAACCAACTCTAATTTTTTTATTTCATTAACTCCTCTCGGCTGACATTCCTTCTGGATATCATTTAATAAATCACTAGCATCTCCTTTTAACCTTGACCTGAAATAAGTTTCTATTTTCTTCTTTAAAAATTTGATCGCTTTAAATTCCCCATTATAGTCATTTTTAGCAAAAAATGATAATTGACCCCTTCTAAATTCGATAACTTTCAAATTTTGCAGATTCCAGTCTTTAGGAAATTGAACTTTTGCATCATTATCAAACAAAAACATATTGTTGTGATCGATCACGTCAACTTCCAAATTCTTTCGACTTATTTTTATTTTACTGATAAAATCATTAAAATCGTATACTTCTCCGGAAGAAGCTAGCTTTTTTGCTATAGCAGCGTGTACAGCATCTGCAGCCATGTAAGTGTGTCCAGGCTCAAAGTATTCTAAGACGATCTTATCAATGGTCGTGCTTTGATCATTAATAATTCTTACTAGCATTGAAAGTAATATTTTATTTTTGTTTTGAGCATTACAATTGTCTAAAAAGAAATAGATACATTTTTTATCCCGGCAATATTTTCTCAAAACATGAACGAATGTGGACGCTATGTTGTAAGCTTTTCTGCCACTTTCGCCTTCATGCCAAACTACACATATAGCTTTTTTATTTTTACCGGGAGGTACGAAAGATTCATTAAACAAAACAAGTTTTCATGAAAAATAGCTGTATTTGATGTCAAGTATCGGCATACATATAGCCTTCTGCATATCTACCGTGAACAAAACCTATTTTTCTTTAGATGAGGCACAAATCTCTTCAGCAGCCTTAAGATCTCTTCTCGAATCTCTCTTATTTTTCAGGTGTTGGCCTAAATCTTTACAACTATTACAGTTGCATGGTCTGGGAATATTTTTGTGTTCTTCGTCATGCTTTCTACATTTTGTGCAAATGTCTTGAGGCTGTACTGCTGTCGACAAATTAAGTGCTTTAATACTTTGATGAAAATGTGACCAGCTGCAAATTTTTATACTGTTTTGTACACAGTGCTGTTTAAATTGTTTGTAAATTTCTGAAAAGGTTAAACCTATCGGCAAATACTTTCTGTTTGGTGCATGACTTATGTTATAATGAGAGGAAACAGGTTTGTATCTTAGTATGAAACTTTCTATATTCTTTTGGTATTCTTCGGAAAACGCAGTGGCAGGTTTGTGATGACCTCTTGAATCAGGGGCTGCGCTGATGTGAGGGTGTTTATTACCAGTGAGATAGTTGCTCTTTAAAACAGATTGTACGGCTTCATCATTATTATAGTCCAAAGTATGCAAAAAAAAAATTTACAAACAGTTATTTTGTTTAGTGACCACTTCAAAGTATTATTTCTTCTCGACTTCCGCATTGCACGTAGCGTGGGTACCCTTTCTACCTCTATCGTGTCAAACCAAGACACTGTAAAGTCACATACAGTGTTTTGTCGCTACAGTGCTTATTCGTTTTCTAAAAGTCTAACGCATACTAATGTGTCATAAGAATGAGGACATAGGTGTGTTTTTAGCATATTTTCTGAACTTTGATCAGCACTTGTAACTTCTAAACAGTACGAATTGTTATTCCATAACACTGCCAATCTTACGGTGTTTTGACTTTTCAAGATTATGCACGCGCAAATAATACAGTGTTTCGACTTTACAAGAATTTTCGCGCGCAAATCATACAGTGTTTTACCATGGTGCCTGTGTACAGACTTATTAGAATTAGGAAAGCGCAGCGTATAGTTGTCTCGCTCGCACTTAGGATATTTGTAATGCATTCGCTCATCGCGTGAAAGGTGCGAAGGTCATAGTTCAAACGATGAAAATATTTGTATCTATTTTGTATTTAAATGATCCCGCTCAGTGCATTGCTTGCGTTTATTGCGGTAGCTTGGTTTTGTTCGCAAAAATGAGTAATCAACGAAATAAATTATTAATTATGTTATCCCAAACTAATAAACGGTACTACAATGATTCTATCAATATGACGAATGCCTCTGAATTAAATCAGTTAAATTCCGAAAGATATATGCAAGATATTAGTGATTTTGATTTAAGTAACATTAGTCATGGGACTAATGGACAATGGGACTAAACTGAAAAAATAATCGGTATGGACCGATGGTGCCTTTTAGTGAATCTTTACTTCAAGGGTGTATCTTAGAAGCAGCAGGCGAACAAAAAAAAGAATACACAGAGTTGCAGCAGCTACCATCTAGTTATCAAGAAAATCAGCAGTATCTGTTTGAAAGCGAAACCTTAAATTCGGAAGTTGACAGTGCAACCGCTAAGGCGATTAAAACAGTTGCCCATCTCACTCAACCACCAAACTCACATTCACCAATAATTATACTGGATACAGGTTACCTGGATCTGCCTATTAACTTAAGCGTCAATACATTAAAGTCGAAAGAAAACAGGATACATATTATTAGCTCTGAAGTGATTGTGCACGCACCTAAGCCTGTAAATAAAATGGATTCAGTTATAGCGTCTACTGCTGCTCCTCTACAACTCATTAATTCCAACATCGTTTCTACAAGTTCACCGTCGCCTGAGATACTTTGTTCAGCACTCAATTTAAAAAATAAGACTAGTGAATCTGCTATATCTGCCATTCCGAATACATCACAAGCATCTGTATCTGACACATCAATAGAGGAGCCGCCAAAGAAACAGAAGAGAGTGAGAGACCCGACCAGCATGACCAAAATTCAACGAGATAAACATCCTATCTTAGAGCCATGTCAATGTGTGAAAGAGTGCTATGTAAAAATATCGCAGCCTGAAAGAGAAGAAATATGGCGCCAGTTTTGGAATATGGATAGACAACGACGACGTGATTTCATATCTCGACAGGTAGAAAGGGTACCCACGCTACGTGCAATGCGGAAGTCGAGAAGAAATAATACTTTGAAGTGGTCACTAAACAAAATAACTGTTTGTAAATTTTTTTTTTGCATACTTTGGACTATAATAATGATGAAGCCGTACAATCTGTTTTAAAGAGCAACTATCTCACTGGTAATAAACACCCTCACATCAGCGCAGCCCCTGATTCAAGAGGTCATCACAAACCTGCCACTGCGTTTTCCGAAGAATACCAAAAGAATATAGAAAGTTTCATACTAAGATACAAACCTGTTTCCTCTCATTATAACATAAGTCATGCACCAAACAGAAAGTATTTGCCGATAGGTTTAACCTTTTCAGAAATTTACAAACAATTTAAACAGCACTGTGTACAAAACAGTATAAAAATTTGCAGCTGGTCACATTTTCATCAAAGTATTAAAGCACTTAATTTGTCGACAGCAGTACAGCCTCAAGACATTTGCACAAAATGTAGAAAGCATGACGAAGAACACAAAAATATTCCCAGACCATGCAACTGTAATAGTTGTAAAGATTTAGGCCAACACCTGAAAAATAAGAGAGATTCGAGAAGAGATCTTAAGGCTGCTGAAGAGATTTGTGCCTCATCTAAAGAAAAATAGGTTTTGTTCACGGTAGATATGCAGAAGGCTATATGTATGCCGATACTTGACATCAAAGACAGCTATTTTTCATGAAAACTTGTTTTGTTTAATGAATCTTTCGTACCTCCCGGTAAAAATAAAAAAGCTATATGTGTAGTTTGGCATGAAGGCGAAAGTGGCAGAAAAGCTTACAACATAGCGTCCACATTCGTTCATGTTTTGAGAAAATATTGCCGGGATAAAAAATGTATCTATTTCTTTTTAGACAATTGTAATGCTCAAAACAAAAATAAAATATTACTTTCAATGCTAGTAAGAATTATTAATGATCAAAGCACGACCATTGATAAGATCGTCTTAGAATACTTTGAGCCTGGACACACTTACATGGCTGCAGATGCTGTACACGCTGCTATAGCAAAAAAGCTAGCTTCTTCCGGAGAAGTATACGATTTTAATGATTTTATCAGTAAAATAAAAATAAGTCGAAAGAATTTGGAAGTTGACGTGATCGATCACAACAATATGTTTTTGTTTGATAATGATGCAAAAGTTCAATTTCCTAAAGACTGGAATCTGCAAAATTTGAAAGTTATCGAATTTAGAAGGGGTCAATTATCATTTTTTGCTAAAAATGACTATAATGGGGAATTTAAAGCGATCAAATTTTTAAAGAAGAAAATAGAAACTTATTTCAGGTCAAGGTTAAAAGGAGATGCTAGTGATTTATTAAATGATATCCAGAAGGAATGTCAGCCGAGAGGAGTTAATGAAATAAAAAAATTAGAGTTGGTTGAACTTTGCAAGAGTATGCCGCAATCACGTCGAATGTTTTATCAGAATCTTGTTGTATCCGATGTGCAAGACCTTACTTTAAACATTGATTCGGATGTTTAAAAAATGAGTTATTTTTATTAAATATTTTGTTTTCTCACTGTCTGTTAATACGACATACTTTTAAATATTATAATGGTTAGTCCGAAATTTGATGTTCCTAATAAAGAATTATATTTTAAGATGAGTTTTATTCTGTGCAACCAAAATTATTCTTATAATTACTCTATAATAATATACTCTACAGTTTATCAAATTGTATATTTTAAAGTTTGTAGGAGTAGTTTCATAAATACAAGACAATGTATCTTGCAATACAGTGTCTTGACTTTACACTAGAACCTAAATCCAACCGTTGCTAATAAAGTATAACAATTTTTATTATCTTTTTAATTAACTACCTACATATTTGTATTAAAAAATATATGGCTAGAAAGGTACTTGAAATACCTAATGCTTGGTATAGGTACGAATAATTAAACCATATTAGGAAAGCCAAAAATTAAGAAAATAGGTAAAAAACTTTAAGTACTATTATCACAAAATGACTATTTTGATAGTACCGTGTTTTGAATTTTCACGACACTTATGGTTAAATAGAAAAATCATTTCAAAGAGCATCAGTCCGAAATACAATAATTTTAGAACTTAAATGGTAAAAAATATACCTACAAGTTGATATTCAGCTATTATACGTTAAAATTACGAAACAAAGTATACTTTACGCAAGTAATACGGCATTTACATGGGCCGTTTGAGGAATCGCTTTTGTTTTCCAACAAAGTTCTCGTCTCGTGCCCGACGGGAGGTTTTCGCCGCGCGGCGGATATATGCGGCGCGGTGCGGTGTTAGTTACCCGCTTAAATCCCGCATTAGTTGCCCATCAAAATATTATAAAAAACTTTGTACCTTTCACTTTAACCTGTATGATAGCATTATCTTCTAGCGTCAGTGGTCGGCAACCATTTGAGTCGGAAGAGTTAAAAATTACAATTTACAAAATTTCTAAGTTTTTGAAGAGCCACAATTTTTTTCTTGCTAACAATAAATAAATACTGGTATAAATAAAGTTTTTTGATAAAATAAATTTAAAAAAAATATAAAATTTAATTGTAAACCCCGAAAGACTGAATGTGCACTTGGGAAAATACAATAAAATCAACAGCCTAAAACAGAGCGTCGGTACAAAATAATATACTATGTTGTTTATATAAAACGCTAGCGAGCGGAGCAAACGTATCGTTTTATTGTGATTTTTTTTTCTTATTGTATCTGAAATCCGAGTTACGCGTAATTGAGGCATGAAGCCGTAGGCGGTGGTCCACGTCGCCCACGCCTTACGCCGGCTCTGGCTGCGAGGAAAAGCTATTTTCCACGCAACCAACCAGCCGAAGTGGCTAAGAGAAAAAAATGGTGCCTTATCCTCGTTCATCGATTCAGAACGATTTTTAAACCTTTTTTTTGATAAATAAACAATATTTGCATTTAGTACTAAAGAGTCGCAACTCCACAAGAGCCGCATGTGGCTCGCGTGCCGCAGGTCGCCGACCCCTGGTTGTGAAAATTAGCAACCCTATTACAATTATAAATGTGATAGTTTGTGAGGATAGATGGGTAGATGTTTGTTACTCTTTCACGCAAACACTACTGAACTTGAACTACGAATTTGATAAATTTTGGTATGGTAGTAGTTTAAGCTCTGGCTTAAGATATATATGCATGTTTTTATCCCCAAAAAAGTACAGTGTTCCTGTGGGAGAATTTATTTCCGCGGGTGGAGCCGCGGGAAAAATCTAGTTAATAATAGATAATAATTAATGGCATCAGCTGACACCACATTATACTGTTACCTTGCTAGCATTTTCTCTTTGTATAAATAATTTGTACCCCTGGATCTCTACAACTCAAAATGAAACCTTTGCGAATGAAATTTACGATCTTGTTATATACCTCTGAACGTCTAATGAAATAACCTTTTCCATTTACACAGGCAACTGGGTCAGATATCGGAAACCACCGGCACGCCGGCCGTCGCGACGCTGTTCGGCGGAGTCACCGCTTCATTCGTGTCGCTGGTTATACAGCTTGAAGTGTTGGTGGAAATGATGAGCATTGGTAAGTGGATATCGTTATTTGTGTAATATGTTATGTTAAAATAAAAGTAAATAACCTAACCAAGAGCATGTCAGGGCATTTCTAAGGAGGGTTCCGTTGTTATATCGACGCGCAATAGGTTTTCTTTGAATTACTTCCAAAGTTACCGTCCAGTTTCGCTGAAAATAAATTTCCTAAAGAGTTTCTAGCATGATCTATCAGCATGGAAATTTACAAGCTTCCACGACACGACCTCCGGAGTCGAGAGCCAAGCCCAAGCCATGTGTGTTATGCCCAAAGTCCTGCATTAAACAATGTTTATTGTAATTAATGTTTTACAATCACCACAATTTTATGATCAATACACACATGAGGCTGAATCAAGATGTGCTGTATTAGTTAAAATAAATTTAATGTTAGATTAGTTTATTAAAGTACTAGAAAGTTATATAATTGTTATTTCTATTTATTTATTTTATTTATTTATTTTATTCTGGCAACAAACAATATGTCGTAATCTTCTTACAATCATTATGTTCGCGAATATGAATCTTCCGAGAAGATGATATTACGTAGCGCGAAAACAATTTTGTAAACTTAATTTATTTACACATACTGACGTGCTTTTAGTTTTACATTTTAATATATTATTACTAGCTGTCCCCGACCGACTTTAATCTGTCTTAACTTTGAACTGGAATGAATAAATACACATATACACATATACATACACATACATATTATAAGTACAGACCTACTACACATGCCACCTACTACTTACACCTGCAACCTTCACCCCTTCACAACCATCTATCCCAGCTACAGGTACAGGCGATATGTGAAAGAGCTATCGACCACTGAGGGTTGAAGATTATTATTATAGTGCCGATATCACTGTTAAACATTGAAGATTGGTGTTTGAAGAGTGAATATCGACGGTGATATGTATTTTTCCCTTAGTGGTATGAATAAAAGGCTTACAACCTATTCCGAACCGAACCCACCGGCAAAATGTCATAAAAATTTCAAGCCGTTACAGCTGTAACAACCGAACACGGTGACTCGAGAATTTGTATGTATAAGACTAGCTCTCCCGACACACGTTACTCTGTCCTCACTTTGAACTGGAATAAATAAAAACTAAACGCCTCCAACTATGAATACACCTACACAACCTACACCTATACCGAAAACTACATCTACACTTACACGTCTACATCCACAAGTAACAACCTACCGGGACCGGCCCTATAAATAGGACATGGAGTTTATAAGCTGAGTAAAAAAGATCCAAGTTTTTATACTTGGCTTAAAAATGTTGAAGTATTTTTTTATAATATGTGGAATTTAACCTAATTTAAAATTTTACCTATGTGGTGGGTATTATAATTATAGTAAATAAGGCCAATAACAGTAATATTTATTACACGTATCAGTCCTAGTGCTTCCTACTACATCGACGTAGATAATATGTTTATTACAGGTTGGATTTAGAATTTACTCTTCACATCAAAGCAAACAAACAGGGAAACCATTTTAATGAACCATTTGATGCCGCGATCTCGGTGGTTATCTATATATTAAATCAGGAATAATTACAACCATTTTAATTAAATCATTCGATTATTAATATATATATATATATATATATATATATATATATATATATATATATATATATACTTCCCCGTGGTCTATTCTACATCTCTGCAAGATTTCATCCAAAATAGGTCTAGTAGTTTTGGAGCCTATTCAATGCAAACAATTAATAGTTGTTATCGTATTACTTACTTTAGGATCGGCGCAGACGGGCTACCGACTACTGTGTCCGAACGCGTTCGCATACTTCTATCATACATTTTAAGTCGATACGCTATTCAGATACAGTTTAATCTAAACTTAAACAAAAATATTAAATTGGGCCATATTAATGTATTTCTTTATTGCACTGTAAATAAGTAACATTTAAATTGGTAGCATAATATAGGGCGCCATTGTTTATTTTATTTACGTTCGAATGAAATTGGATCTGAAGGGAATACACTCGCTACCGCTTGAAGAAAATTATCTAAAATGTACGACTATAATGGTCTCAATCACAATATTATGTTGATTACTGTGGCCCATCTGCACCGATCCTTAGATATACTAGTAAATTAAGCTCAGCGCTAAAATCATGCGGGTTTGTTTATTCTTCTAAAACCAACATAATATTATATGTATATATCATCAGTCCGTAATTAATTTTACATAGCTCACAAAGATCACCATACAAGCTCACAAAGAGAGCAATGCGTTTGACAAACCTATTATTTTCAAGTCACGTTTTTTCTTTGCTAAAGTCTCGTATTGTTTTCATAGCAGTACACTTTTTCTTTGAGTTCTTTGATGTTTTTTCATATTCCCCCTAAAACTGTAAAGACAATTGATATGTATTGTTATAAGTTTCAATACAGAACAATGCGCTTATTTTTACCCGACTACGACGAAGCCAAAAGGAAGAGTATTGAATTTGGCAGTATATGTATGTATGTATTTCCCACTGTAGCGCCTAAACTACTGATTCGATTTTAATACATTAGGGGTCAATTTATTCGTAGCAATAGCCCAGGTAAATTAGGCCATATAATTAAGGTTGGGTTATATTTTATCATATTATGGTATATATGTAAGTATACTTAAGAGCATAATAAACGATGCAAAATTTTAATAATGAATAGCCGTTACCCGCCCGCTTCGCGTGGCATAAAATATATGCCAAGTGAAAGAAATATTAAATTGTGTTATCTAGCTGCCTAATTATTTATCATGAACTGATTTTATGAAATTAACACACCCTTAACTACTTAGCGTCTTATCGATTTATATTAGTTAAAATAATAAATAACACAGCTTTCCACATAAATAACACACTTTTCCTTGAATCCCATGTAAGAGAAGACGCATTTGATAACATTCAGTATTTCCGGGATGCACGGTATAAACTCTACATAAAACTTGATCTTTCTTGACTCCTAAATAACCTGAAACAACCTTACCTTTTTTTCTTCTATCAAAGCGGTTATTTTTCCATACTTAATAATCTATAACTTCAACATACAAAAGAGTTTTTGCAAAGTCATCAACTTGGCAAAGCTTAAAAAAAGCCATTAGTGTTGTTTTTTTTGGATTAATTACTTTGTCATCCACATCTTGCTCAGTAAAATAAATTCTTTGACCATTTTCAAGATGTACAGCAAGATGCATCACATCAGAAACCTGTCATACGAGGGCGGGTCAATAAGTCCGTGACTTTTGGAATAAAACACAGATTTTTTGATAAATAAATCATTTTATTTTTCAACGTAGTCCCCCTTGAGCTCTATACACTTTGTCCAACGCTTCTCCAATTTTTTTATCCCTTCCAAAAAATATGATTTGTCGAGGTCCTCAAAATAGGCCTTTGTTTGCGAGATGACTTCATCATTGGAGTCAAATCTTTTTCCACAGAGCCATTTTTTCAAGTTTGGGAACAAGAAGTAGTCACTCGGAGCCAAATCTTGAGAATAGGGTGGATGTGGGAGCAATTCATAGCCCAATTCATGGATTTTTGCCATGGCAACTGCACATGTGTGCACCCTTGCATTGTCTTAGTGAAAAATAACTTTTTTCTTGGCCAAATGAGGTCGGTTTTTTTTTCAAATCCTCATTGAAGCGGTCCAATAAGTTGGCATAATATTCCCCATTAATTGTTCTTCCCTTTTGAAGATAGTCAATTTGGATTATCCCACGTGCATCCCAAAAAACAGTCGCCATAACTTTATTGGCTGACAAACCCACCTTGGCCTTCTTTGGCGCCGATTCACCCTTAGAAACACACTGTTTTGACTGTTGTTTGGTCTCTGGTGTATTGTGATGGATCCATGTTTCGTCCACGGTTAAAAAACTCCTCCATATTGTGATTAAACAACGCCAAACCTTCCTGTGAAGTTGTTACACGATTGCGTTTGTGGTTGACTGTGAGCAAACGCGGCACCCATCTTGCGGAAAGCTTTCTCATGCCCATGTGATCATTCAAAATTGAAACCACTGAACCATGCGAGATGCCTATGGCTTCCACAATCTCTTGCATTTTCAATCTTCGGTCGGCCAACACCATATCGTGAATTTTTTCGATTGTTTCGGGTGTAGAGACCTCAACTGGGCGTCCAGGACGATCGGCATCTTCATTGCTTGTAAGGCCACAACGAAATTCATTAAACCACTTTTTTACCATTGAAATCGATGGTGCAGAGTCCCCATAGTATTTATCAAGCTTAGCCTTGGTCTCGGTAATTTTTTTTTTTCGCAAAAAATAATGCTTAATAAGCACACGAAATTCACTTTTTTCCATTGTTTCCTTAAGTTACTGGATAGTCTGATAAAGATAGCTGTAAAACACAAACTAACTGACGCAGCAAGTTCAAATGATAGGAGTCAACTGACAGATGCCTGTTGACAGGAGTAGTGTTGCTTTTTCAGTAAGGAGGTTAGAAATTCAAAAAGTCACGGACTTATTGACCCGCCTTAGTAAATAGGAAAACGAAATATTCGCCAAACTGCTTCAGAGATACTGATGTAATGTCCCGCCTGGTACTTCGTCACCTCATTAAAATTCAAGTTTCTAAGTTTTAAATCTACAGATTAGAAGATACAAATTTTTAATATTTTTAACGCCCCGCACAACCCTCTTAGGATTGAATATCATAAAATTAGTTCTTAATAAGAAATATTCTGGCCAAGTTTCAGAGTTTCAAAAGCTGTAGATTGAAGCTATAGAAAAAAATTTTTGAAACCTCGATCAGTCACTCTAGTTGTAATAACGAGTTGGTAATTATTACTTCAAGCTTCGATGGCTTACTCAGTCTTACTCTAACTTTATTGTAAGCGACGGGAGGTTCATGAGGTATTGGAAGTGTCATCTGCGGCGGCTGTCCCAACTTCCCCGGCGCTCCCGCCTGTGGTAGTAACTTTTACACTAGCTGGAGAGTTATACTGTATACATTTTATCCATATCCTCTGTCATTTGTTTATGGCTCTGTATCTACTTTATCAGCCGACTTCAAAAACACATGAGGAGGTTCTCAATTTGTGTGTATATTTTGTTTGTATGTATGTTACGCGATAACTCCGCCATTTGTGGATTTTCGTAAACGAAATGTATGGGATTTGATGTAAGAGATATGTCACGTAGCGATGACTTATGTTAAATCCCATACATTGATTTTGCCGTCGAAATTATCGAATGCATCCTGACCAAAGGTAGAGACTTGTGATGGGATCCACCAGGAATCGAGAGAAGTCCTCAAAATTTATAGAGACACCTATAGTGATTTTGACTTTTTATGAAGTAACTCGATCATATGCTACGAAAAAATTAATTGTTGTGCCAAGGTATACCCTGGATCCAAAAGAACTGAATAGAACTTCTCAGTCTTTAAAGATACACGTTTGTAAATTTCAGCATTCTGTAAAGTACTGCAAGCATATATTTCTATTAAAATAGAATCATCACCATCACCATCATCATACCACACATAAACATATTTTGGTTTAGGTACTTTTCTTAGTCTTTTACACCAATACCAATACCTTTAAACATTCGCTAGTCCTATCATCATCATCATTATATATTGTACGTCAACTGTTACATCATTTGCGCTGACACCTGTATGTCACTTGAAAATATTTAGAATTATACACTTGGGTCTCCAAGAATAAATAAAAAACAACGATTATTTACTTTAGTAATATGGAAACTCTTATTAGAAAAGTTAATAATGCTCGTTAAATTTTCTTACACATTTTTTATTTTCGCCACTTCACCACAAAAAATATTTATGAAAATATTTTTGTGGTGATGTGTTCATGAAATGAATGACCAAGAGATGGATTAATTGTTATTGAAATATGGAACACAATCACTAACTACGAACTAATCTGAGACACGGGGCCGGTCGATTCAACATTAGGCACATTCAATTATAGATTCCATTTTTGAAATCGTGAGTGTGTTTAACAGTGGCAAAGGCTGGTTCTCCTACATAGGGAAGCCCTAGCCTGTATAATAGGTAGGTATTTGGATGAGGGTCTTCCAAAGGTAAGTGAAGATAGGCATGGAGTTATACGAACCCCATGCCACTTATGTGTTATCTCTTGCTCCAACTTCATGGAGGTATTTTGTGCTTAAGTGCTTAAATTTGACGATGAAAACACGTCATGTTTATATTACACTGGACGATGCCCGCGACTTTGTGCGTGCTACGAGAAATCCTGCGGGAACCGTACATTTTGCCGCGATAAAAAGTAGCCTCAGATGGATGGTTCATTTGTACGTTGTTTACGAATTATTGGCCTCGGGTTCGAATCCCGGTCAGATAAATATTTTTATTATTATTTTTATTTCCTTTCTTTCTTTTTTTAAATATTTTATCGTCTTACTAAAACTCCAAGAAATGCTCGATCTCTCAGGTTAGTGTTAATAATATTATAATATCACTAAAAAGAAAAAAATATATTTTAAAAATATATAAACCGACTTCCAAAGTTAAATTTTCGACTTTTAAATTCTGCTAAAATTTAACTATTTCTCTACTCAATCTTCTTATTTTTGAAGTCGGTACCAGCTCAAACAATTGTATAAATCCTTTCATAAAAAAAACATTAATATTACCACAACTACGTTCTTATACATACAAACAATATTTTAAACTATTATAATTATAAATATTTTATACCTATTTTTAAATATTTATTTATATTCTTCTCGGTTGTCTTATTATCTTATTGTTAGACTAGCTTTTAACCGTGACTTCGTCCGGCAAGAAGTTGAAAATAGCTCAAATGGGATTTTCATAGCACCAAGCGTTTATGTTCATCAGTTCAATCTGCCCAATTAATTATCAGTTGCTAAATAAAAAAGTTAAAGGACTAGAAAGGACTAAAAAAAGATGATATTTTTGCTATGATTGAAAAACGAGAATTACTGTTCAAGTCATTGTGTTATTTGTGTCTTTTTTTGTTCACATAAAAAACATAAAAATAGATGTATCGTGATGAACATTAAAACAATGATGTACATAAACGCAGTATTTTTGATAACTTAAAAATCAATTTTCTATTTATCTGCATACATTTTCAACTGCTGTGATATCACTCGTGCATCATTCTTTGTATGGACCTTTTTAATGCTCTCCAATGATCACACTTTTGTGATGACTGTTTTTTGTCAACGGTTTATCGGTAGAAAGACGATATTTCCTGGCTTACTGTACTTTACGGAAAGCCAACGAAAAAAGCAATGCATGTACATTTACAATAATCTACCACAATATTGTAATATAACACAAAGCTGCTCTATTGTGCTCAGAGCAATATAAAATAAAATACAAAATGAAACAATTGTAATATTTTAACCCTCTAAAATCTCGTTATGAAGTCGATTATGTGTACAAGCGGCGCTGATCAAAGAATATAATAATAATATATTACTAGCGTAGCTGAGGTGCTTACGAGCGTAGTAAGCGATAACGCTCTGAGCGACCGGGTTAATTGGTAATCGAGCTTCAGCTAACTTCAAACTAATTGCTAATGCACCGCTCGAGTGTAGTGTATTGATCTCTTATAGCTGTTAGCAATATGTGGGCGGTGCTTTTACAAGTTTTATAGAGTTCGATACACATTTATCAACGTGTCATTTGTGAACATAATCATAACTAACATCGTGTAAATATATGTTGACCGCTGGGATTTTTATGGCTTCGTAAATTTTGATTACTTTGATCTATCAAATAGCAAAACGGAAAAAAAACGATATAAAGGGCCTTGTCCACATGTCAACGACTAGGCGTCGTTAACGTGAAAAGACGCGGTGTCGTGTCACAGTGCGTTGCCGCGTTGGCATTTTTCAGGTCACGCCAACGTCGCCGTGCAAAATGTACTGGAATGAATGAATACATGGCATGGCGGTCCAGTGTCGAAACATGTATGTTTACGGTGACGTCAATTTGCACGTTATTTAAACGTACCGTTTTTCATTGATGATGTCGTGCCGTGAACATGTGGCCAGGCCGTAAGGGCCGTACGTTATCTCAAATGCTACTAAAGATACGCGTTCTTTAATGTTGCTTAACGTACAGATTTGGTCTGGAGCGGACCATTATGACAGCACGACACTCGTGTGTTTGATTTTCAGCTCTATTGTATTAGAACAGAATTACTTACTATTTACAGTGCATTTCGATTTTTGTGAATTGTTCCAACTCTCAAAAATGTATCTACCCAAACTTAAACTGATAAATAAATAAAAAATATGTTCTATAATATTATTCAGTCCTTTTGACGTGATAACGTCTTATAAATCGATGGAGCCGGCTGCACGCACGAAAAAACATGACTCATGCGTTACCTGTTACCCGTTATCGTTACCAAGTACCGTTACCAAGTACCAGCGTTAGCTCGCATTGCCTTTACCTCATTATTATTGTTGTTGTTGTTGTTTTTGTTATTGTTGTTGGTGTTGGTGTTGTTGTTGTTGTTGTTGACGTTGTCACGTTCAACTATCGTCAGTAAACTGACTTTACAAACAACCGGTATGTTTAGATTAAAATATACTTCCAAAAGTTTATTTTCTACAGGTTGGCTTTTCAGAACGCTTGTCGATAATTATAAGTAACAATTCAATAGCTTAATTAAACTAAAATCAAGAAAATACAAACCTCTAGGAATAACCATTAAAAATCCTCCCAGTCTAGGATATTTTCCCAAATTTTAGGGTGAAACTCCTTAATTGGCATTCAAATCCGAGGTTTGCTCCGGACCAAATCTGCACGTATGTTAATACTATAAATCATACGCACACAGCGATAGGACATCACGTGACTTTATAGCGTTTTAATTTAAGAGGAGTTAAAGTATTCGGCTGGCATGTTTTGAAAATTTATTGATTGTTATTACAATCCTCCTTCACTCATCGACTCTCTCTATCACTATCGTGTTTTTCCACCGGTCGGTAAACACGCTATTCAATTACTTGTGACCTTGTTGTGTCACACTTTGTGTCCGTCACAGTAACACTCGACACATCGACACAGCCTGCGTCACACTGACAAATCAACACTTTGGATTGATTGAACTGTAAAATTATAGCGTTTTCGGCATCGAAAACTCATCCGGGGCAGGGAAACCGAATGTGTACGTAAATAGCCAAATGTCAATTGTCAGTGACTATTTAGTGGTGTGGGAATATGGTGGCAAGCCCCGAAGGGTGATCTCCGACCGAGCGAGGTGGTATGCTCGGTCAGGCCGAATTGGTCCGCCACAGTGGTTTAACATTAAAAAAAAAAAGTAGCAAGGAGGATGAACGCTGCTCTATCTTATACTTTAAACGAGTCAATCTTGTATAAATATAATCGTAATCTCGGCAACGGCTGCAAGTATTACCATGAAATTTTGTATGCAGGGAGTTTTGGGGGAGAAAAATTGGTCTTGCTAGGTTTTATGCATTTTAAACTTATATATGTTTTTTCTTTCGCCGTGCATCAATATATCAATAATTTCGACTGTATTATGCTGACGAAGAAATTAACCAAACTGCCAATCGAACTGATCCTATTAGCAGTTTGGTTAATTTTTTCGTTGTTCGGAAATTCGGAATATGGGTGGTGGGTGTACGGTGGGTGGGTTTGAACCACGGAAAAATATTTTTGTGATTCTTTTTTTTAATCTACTAGATTTACCTAGGTACACTACTTAATACAAACATGCCGTATGTCATTGGAAAGGGCATTTACTGTACATATATTTATTCTTTGACTACATAATATTGTGTGTAATTTTGTGTAATACGACAAAACAAAAGAAAACGATTTTTCTTGCCTTTACAATGAGTGACTTAACATTATATCCCTTTCCGCAAATATTGTGAATGTATTTGCGTAGGAGAGGGCAATGAGTGCGGTAGAATGGACCACTTTGCTCCATTTATGACTAACACGAGCAATATTTAAAGTTTTTAGTTACGTGAGATACATCGTTCGATAGATCGTATTATTGAGGTGACTCAAAGTACTAAGACGCCAAGACCCAAATGTTCGCCTAATAAGAGAAATTCAGTTTCCAATAATTCCAAATAATCTCATATACATTTCTACAAAATATGAAGCAATGTATTAAATAACTACGTTACCCTTAAGTTTGCTATATTGTATTAATTTCCAGAATTTGTTTCAATTAATCAATCAATCTTTTATTGAAATAATATGGTATGTACATAAGGTCTTAAAAATATTATAATAGCTAGTACCCAACATTCTGCCATCACAATGGCGCGCAAAACATCCTGAATATGCAAAGTTCCTTACAAACAACACTTTCTAATGGGTTAATAAAACTGGGTCTGACTAAGGTTCATAATTTTACAAAGAATTTTCGGATCATAATTATTTGTGTTGTAGAGATCCAAAAGCATACTTTATTTATGCCCGAATCTGTATAATTGGTTCCGCTAATGCCTAAGGGCGTTTCCACGTTATCCTATCCGATATGGAATAATGTGAAAACGCTTCAATTCCGAAGTCCTGTTCTAAATATTTGAACTTGGCGTGAGCTTGCACAGTAAATTACAATTACAAAAATCGATCCGACACGTACTTAGTATGACTTTGTGCTCAAATACAGTAGGTTGATTAAAAAACTTTTATCAACTTGGAACTGGGGTAACGTACACGGGTTATTAAAAATACAATTATTCTACTTCAGTCCGTAATTTTCGTAAAATATACTCACATATTGTTACAATTCAACAAACGTTGGAAATAAATAACTAAGTATATAACTATTAACTATAGATAATAATATTATAAGTTGCTTTTAAGGGCCGGCATCGACCTTGTGACTCGTTTGGTGTTGCGGATATCCATCAGGCGATATATTAGCTTGTTAGACCCCTATTGTATAAGTCACGTCGCTCCGTCGTTGTAGTTCCACGCGAAAAATCTTTGTGCGTAAAGCTCTCATGCCCGGTTATGTACCGAGGTTTTTTTTGCTGGTAGTTTATCTATTCAATAAATAAGTACCGACATAAACCTCAGAAACTGGGCATTATATTACTTACAAAAATCTAAGTAAATTTTATACGTTTACTTCTGTTTATGTTGCGCGTTTTTTATAATGATAAATCATAAGCTTGTTACGTATTATATTTTAATGGGAAAAACCAAATCAATATGATACATACGTGTGTGTAGGTAACAGTTGCTATTATATATTATGTTTTTTTAAATCTTTTTGCCATTGCATATAATACAAAATACATATAATACAAAAATGTACAAAATACATTGTACTTATTTCGAACAAATTAACATTCTAAGTCGTTAAATAATAGTACAAAATCACCATTAACCTAGTTAGCAAATTTATAACACATCTTTATTTTATACCTTTAATCCAATTTTATAACTCTTCTTTAACTGTTACTCTTAAAGTAATTAAACTACTGCAGTCGGTTAACTGAAATTTGGTTCAAAATTACGATACTCGCGAGTGTTTCGTTTAACTATTTAACATTTAACTATTCAATTACCATCAATCATCATCAAACATCATCAATGTATCGCTTCTCGATTCCGTTTATATTATATTAACGTGATATAATATAGTAAAGTAAATCCTAGAAATGCGCCGTAAATACTTTGATTGCATTTATTATTATAAAATACTACATTCGATTATTGATTGTCCTGAACTCCTGTTCTGTCCTAATTTTAATATAAAATATATTGCACGCAGAGCGAATAAAACTAATCTATTTTTATTGCAAACTTTCAAAAATAATATCTCCTAATTTAATCCTTTAACTAGAATGGCTCCACAATACAACAAACTTTTAAAATGTAATAATAATGATATAGATATATTTATTTGCAAAATACATAAGTTTAAAAACAGTTTGATGCATACCCTCCATACCACTGTATAATATTTTCCTCTTTCTAATAAATAATAATAATTAATGTTAGATTAAGTCACTCTCAGATTAGGCGGGTATAAAATATATCGTAAAGTATTATTGTTAGTTCGTAGTAGTAGTATACATTTTATTTTTGGTTGGAAATGTTTTAAATATTATAGTATGTCACTTTACTTATGATGTGTACGCCTGTATTTTATTACACACATCAGGTCAAAGTTATGGGTCTTAATATTATGCTATTTAAGTTATGTGTGTACATATTGGTGTATTGGTATTGGTGTACCTTAATAAATAAAAAAGAAAAAAAAAGTTAGTTATAATTTATCACACTATACCTACGCCAAAGTTTATATAGGTGTTTGTTACTATTTCACGCTAGAAGTACTGGACGGATTTGGTTACAATTTGGTTTGGTTTGGTTACAAAAAAGAGTCCAAACTACTACTATGGTAGTAGTTTGGACTCTGGATTAACACAAACAGCAAATCATTTATGTAGTCCAAAAATAATAAAGGACCAAGGAGAGTGCCTTGTGGCACACCTATAGCATTTATTTTAAAAATAGATCTATAAACAGTTCTTATTCTTTTCTTGGTAGTTGTTATTTCCACGCACTGATGCCTATTAGCCAAGTAACTTCTTATCCATTCAAGTGCTACACCTCATATGCCTAATGCGTGCAATTTATTTAATAGAATTTTATGCGAGACAGTCGAACGCTTTTGTCATATCCTAAAAATAATGCCACAAGAGGAGTCTTTGAGTTATGACACTCTGTTATGATTTTTATTAGTGAGAAACAGGCATGAACTGTAGATGTTTTCTTTTTGAAACCAAACTGCTCATCCTTTAATATTTTACCCTTCTCTAAGAAGTTATATATTTTGTCAAACATTACTTTTTCAAAAATCTTAGCGATTATGGGTATTAAAGTAATCGGTCTATAGTTATTGGGGTTAGTTCTGTCTCCTTTTTTGAAGACAGGTTTAACTATGGAGAACTTTAACTCCTCTGGAAAAATTCCTTGGGTCATGGTTAAATTAATAATATGAGTCAATGGTTTGCAAATTTTAGTTTTAAATTTTTTTATTATGTCAGTTTTTATATCGTCAAATCCTGAAGAATTTGTATTTTTTAATTCACTGATAATCTTGCAGGTTTGTGCTTCCATGATAGGTTTATTGTTGAATACGTGACGTGTAGAATATTGTTTTATCATTAAAATAATTATATTTTTGTTTTTATTTTCAATATCATTTTTTGATTTATAGTGTAATAATTGATTATTTTTATTAATGGAATTATTTAAATTGCAATTATTTGTCATATCAATAAAAAAAGAGTTAAACGTGTCGGCAATGTTTTTAGGATTAGTCAATATAGTATTATTTTCTAGGTTTCAAATTTGAGTAATGTCAGAGGATTCACATCCTGCAGAATTATTATTTGTATAATTTTTTATAATGTCCCATGTTGCCTTGGCTAAATTTTTTTGCATTTAGCATATATTTAATGTTACTGATTTTTTTTGATTGTAAGATACATTTATTTAAAATTTTCGAGTATAATTTATATTTCTGTTTGCTTAAGTGCTTAGTGACTGACCCTTGTCGGTAGTTTAAGTAGTGAGAGGCCTTTTGTTAGCCACTGATTTTTACGTTTTGCGAGTTTTTTAACGGTAATAATTAGAAAACAAAGATAATAGAATAGGCGAAATATTTCATAAAAATTAGAAAATGCTTTGCAAGCGTTTTGTTCATTTAAGACATCATAAAATGTTAAGGAATTGATGCATTCTATAAATTTTGCTGTTTTCTTTGTTATAGTCTCTTTTTCTTTCTATCACGTAGTTATAATTAATGTTATTTATATAATTATTTGGCGAGATGTTACATTCAAAAGACACACTTTGAGCAGTTTCGTGGTCGGAAAGGCCCAGATAGTGATTATTAGATTTTATATTAGTGTCCATTATATTGCTGAAAATGTGGTCAATACATGCCTTACTGCGCGTAGGATTAGTGATATGACTTTTAAAGTTATAGTTGTAAAGTAAGGCAAGTAGATCTCTTGTGGATGTAGTGTCTTTCAATAGATCTATGTTCCAGTCTCCGCATAGTATAGTTTTTTTAACTTTTGTCTTATTTAGCTGAATTAAAAGATTTTTAAGCTTATTTAAAAATATATTTACATTTGAGTTTGGAGTTCTATAAATACATACCACTACTATGTCAAAAGTTGAAATGTTAGTCGCACAATATTCAAAACTATATACCAAAGGTTGAATGCCGAGATTAATTTTAGTAAATTTAATATTATTGTGCACTAATATGCAGGACCCTCCTCGTCTTTGACTGAATCGAGAAAAATTGGCAACTAATTTGTAGTTTTGTAGTTTTAAATTTGACTCACATCCATATTTAATAAATGACTCCGTTAAGCAGATAATATCGATTGAGTTAAAGTTTTTATATAAGTCTTGTATGCACACTTCAAATATATCCTTTTTATTTAATATGCCAGCGACATTCTGATGTAAGAGCGTAACGGTAGTGTGTTTATCGCTGACGAAAAAGATTATTTTCTTTGCTTAAATTTTTATTTTAAATTTTTTTGAAATAAAAAGGAATGGTTCCTCTTTTTTTACTGTCATATCTTAGGTTAATTTTTGGCTCGTCATTAGTTAAATTATTATTTATTTTATTAAAATCGTTTCAGTTTTCTCATCGCTGCTATTTTTGTCACAGACTTCAGGTAGAGGGGTTGAAAAACTTAGGGAAGATATTTTTGGCAATTGTCTTTTAGGAGTTTTCGTCTTAGTTCTATATCTTAACGGTGTTGGTGTGTGTTCATTCTGCTCACCAATAATCTTCATTAATAGGTCGTTTTTTTTTGTCTTTTTCTTGTGAGTTTTTATTTGAAACAGTAATTTCTGAATGTAATTTGCATATTTCTTCGTTGGCTATTTCTGATTCATTTTTTAATTCTTGAATTTGGTTTTTAAGATCATGTATTAAGGTTGGATCGAGATCCATATCACATGTCGGTAGACTTTTGGTAGATAAATTTGAATCTGTTGAGTATGATACATTCGTGTCTTCAGTTATGTTATTAAGGTCGGAAACTGATTTTGCTTTTGTAATTTTTCGTCGAAATGTAATATTCTCCATTTCAGTAGCGAACTTGCTCGTATAGTGCTACGAGGGCGGCACTGAAAATTTCAGGAATCAAGGAAGTGACACAACATTACTATTTAAAAATGTATTTATTGCTTTTCGAAGTATTCTCCGCGAAATTTGACACATTTTTCCATACGATGGAACCAATCGTTGAAGCAACCATTCCATTCGGAAGTTGGGGTCTCCAAAATGGCCGTTTTGTAGGCGTCCACAGCTTCTTCAGGTGATGAAAATCTCTGACCAGGCAATTTATTCTTTATTTTAGGGAAAGTTTAGAAATCATTAGGGCCTAGGTCGGGGTTGTACGGCGGATGGTCTAATAATTCTATGATTTCTTGCTCTAAAAACTCTTTTGTTCTGTGCGCGGTGTGAGAACTCGCATTGTCGTGATGGAGGATGATGCGGCGGTTGCAGTTCTCTTTACGGAGTTCAGAAACGACCTGTGGCAAACAAATGTCAGCATACCATTCTGCATTAACCGTTCTTTGTCCCCCAAGAGGAATAGTCGCAACATGGCCGGTTTTGGAGACAAACGTGGCCACCATTTGTTTTGCAACACTCCGTGAACGAACAATTTTTGTTGGCTTTAACTCATTTTCGAACACCCAAACTCGTGACTGGTTTTTTGTTTCGGGTTCGTACGTGTATATCCAGGATTCGTCAACTGATACGATGTTATATACAGCATTTGAGGATCCTGCGTGGAATCTTTCGAGAGTTCTGACGCACCAAGTAACGCGAGCCGCTTTTTGCTCTGCACAGAGCAAATGCGGTATCCATCGGGAAAACAACTTTTTTACACCTAATTGTTCATGCAAGATTATTTGTATTTGACTCATGCGAATGTCTAAAGTTGCCTGAATTTCGCGGTATGTCACATGTCGATCTTCCTCAATCAGCTTACGCACAGCATCAACGTTTTCTTAGGTGAATGCAGTTTTTGGACGACCTTGACGGGGATCATCACTGAGCTTGACACGTCCACGTTGAAATTCAGCAAACCAGCGATAAATTGTGGTTTTGGATGGGGCTTAATCACCAAATGCAGAAATCATCCGGTCAACACACTGTTTTTGTGTTAAACCACTTCGAAAGTCATAATAAATCATCGCTCGAAAAATTTTCTCGAGTCAATTCCATTTTCTCAACGACTAAAAAAGTTTGACAAGACCGAGAATCTTTTTTAAAATAAATAAACGGTATTCGATTTTTTTTTTAATTAAAAAGAAAAAGGAGTTTTAAATTAAAAAGATATTAATATGACAGGAACAGTGGAAATATTCCATTCCCGATACTTTTAGTGCAGCCTATGTAACAATAGATAAAATATTCCAGTGCCGGGCGCCGGCTGGGATCGAACCCAGGGCAGTATGGGCTTCAAAAGGCGATACAAGTTTCGCCTACACTGAGCTAATGATGTTATGACGTTGCACGTTAACTTTGTGGCTTGGTATCTTTTTGTGATTTCCGTTAAGTTTGGAAGTGACAGCTGAGTACTGATTGGTTCACTACAAATTTGAATAGTTCTTTGTTCACTTTCTTTGTTATAAAACTTTTGATATTAACACTTTTAGCACTTAAAAGTTATTTTTTATTGGAGAACTGATAACAGATATCATTTAATATTGGTGTATATTAAAGATTCACTCACTATTTTAAATTTTTATGTCCTTTTTTTAGATTTGACGGGTTTTTATTTATTAACACTGAAGATGAATAAACACCTTAAAGTTTTTGTAGATAACGTTTCCAGCTCGTCCTTGCAAGTATCACTACTGATTCGCGTGTGACTATAAAAAAAATATCTGAATATTATATTTTAAATCAATTTTAATTATGGAGACGATGTGAACTGTTTCGCTACACTAGCGTCCTCCACAGTTGGTAGATACGCTTGGGTAGGTTAGGTACTCATTTCTCTGCAGTCTACCGCATTTATGTAAATTGGATATTACTTCCTTCGTTCCGATTCAATGTAAACTCAACATGGGCCGCAGCTATAATGTTTCCAATTTAAATGTCACTTGCTCACCACGCAATTAAGAAATACAATGACATTTATTAATTTCGCCTAATTTTATTTTTAGGGTTCAGTGGTAGTTCATGCAAGGAAAATTATTTTGAACGAAATTGGTACAATCATTTTTGAAGTAATTTGAGAAGAAAACCTATTGCGCGTTTATAGTGACGGAACCCTCCTTAGACATGTCCTGACACGCTCCTGGTTAGGTAATTTTTTAACATTAATGGTGTAACCGCACTAGGCGTAACTACACGGCAGCGGAACTACGCGTCGCGGCACTCCATCATGGTATTATTAGTAAGGAAGTGTCGCGTCGCGTCGCTCCGCTGCCGCGTAGAGCGGTTTCACCTCAGGTAGGACCGCACTAGGCGTAACTATGCGGCACCGAAACTACGCAACGCGACACGGCCAAATATTATTTGTATGAAATGGTATGAGATATAACGCACTACGCGGCAACGGAACTACGCGCGGCACTGCGCGACAGAGTAGACCAACTCATCAACTTCGACACGACACGTCGTTTAGTTCCAATGCTGCTAGTGCGGTATAGCGAACAGCGCAACACTTCACGGTATTCGAGTCATATTATGTTTGTTTGTATAATATTATGTGTATTATGTGGGTAAAAAGAAAATTATAAAAAGAAAATTATTTGTGAAAATGGTAGATATATAAGACGAGGAACCAATGATTATATTATGTTAGTCAATATCCAGAGATATATGACTTACAGACAAAGGTTTCTAAACTAAATATAGGCTATGAAGTACAATCGACAAAACAAATCTTCATATAAGAAAAAGTTACGCCATCTTGGTTTTTTACCGTACCTCAAATATCAGCCATCTCGATTTCACCATACTTCAAATGTCATATTTTAAGTGGTGACAGTTTTTTCCCCAACATGCCTCATCTATTTATTAATATATACGTCTATGCTTACAGAATGAACTTTTAAGCATAAAGTACCTACCAAAAAATATATATTTGGAAGGAGATTGCCGATAAATTGTAAGTGAAATTTTCATTTTTATCAGTAGGTAGGTATCATCATTATAATCATACGAGTATCATCCATTATGCTCAGACATTTCCGAAAGACTGAAGAGCAAATTTTGCCGCGTAGTGTCGCTGACGTGTCGCTCTATTGCGATAGAAGTGTCGTGTCGCGTCGCCTCGCACCGCTGCCGTGTATTGCATTATTATTTTCCTCCACAGGCACTCTGCTAGCTTACACCCTCGTCTCCACCTGCGTGCTGGTCCTCCGCTACCAGCCTCACTCCACCAACCTCATAGAGCTGCTGCCGCACAGCCTTCGGACCCCGGTCGACGCCCATCCTGCGGCTGCCGATACTGTATTCGCCGTGAGTAAAGCATCTAGATGACGAATATTATCCTCCTAATATTATAAATGTGAAAGTTTGTGAGGATAGATGGATCTTTGATACTCTTTCACGCAAAAACTACTGACCTGATTTTGATGAAATTTGGTATGGTAGCAGTTTAGGCTTTGGATAAACACATAGACGCTAAATGTACGAGTATATGAAATTATGTACGGTTCTAACAACAAAAAATTAATTATAATAAAAATGTCTCTTCGTCTGTACTCTGTATGTCTGTCTGTTTGTTCCGGCTAATCTCTGAAACTACTGGACAGTTTTTTTTTCACGGGACTTTCACTGACAGATAGCTGCTATAATAAGGAGTAACTTAGGCTACTTTTATCTTAGGGTTCCGATTAAGCAAAGGGTTCCATTTCCGTAAGTTCTACACAAACGACTTTGTGGGCACCAGCTTGTAATATATAATGAATAAATGGCGTAGTAATCGCTTTCGTTAGATGTACTCAAATCCAAATCACAATTTACCATCGATTACGGTGTATCCGACCGACATATCAAATTCAGTTACACGTCATTTGCCGCATAACGTATATACCTAGCTCATGTAATAGGGCCCATTGACTTGCGAACTTGCGAACAACTGGAATGAACTGGATTCGTTGTTGAAAGTAAGTCTTATACTTTAAACGAGACAATCTTGTATATAAATAATCGTTTTCTTGGAAACGGCTGCAAGTATTACCATGTTTTTGTTCATGCCTGGAGTTTTAGGGGAGAAACATTGATCTAGCGAGGTCTTATCTCTGGGAAACTGTGCACTTTTAAGCTATATATGTTTTTTCTCTCGTCGTGCAACAATATATTAATTTTCGATTAATATAAAATTCGACTCTATTATAATAATAATAATCGTTTATTTGCATAGAATGTCGGTTACAAAAGTTCTTATATTTAGATATAGTGTCGCAACATTCTGCTTTAAGAAGCGTGCAAATGTACTTTTAACAATAATTTAAAAAATACAAACTGAAAAATAAATCCAATATTATACTACAATCCATCAGGATAAATTTTGTCAGTCTCATAATCATTATTTAATATATAAAACCTAATTTTACAATTACACTACATTTAGGTACAAAAAATCTTAATACTGCAACCAATAAATAATATTGAATCTTCAGATTTCATCAAACCATCATAATATTATGTACCTCATTAACATTTAAATTCATAGATACTAAGCTACATTACACTTAATTGATCTTTATTTTTACTAACCTGTCTTAAATAAGAGATTATTTATATACTTCATTAGATTACATAAAATAATAATAATACCTACCATTAAATAAAATAAAATTTAATTAAAGTCACATTAAATTGTTTATATAATTAAATGTCAATGTCTATTAACACTATATATTACTTACCTAATCTAAAAATAATTAAATTTTATTAACATTTATTTAAAAAATAAAGAAATTTCATTGTCATTAATGAATTCATTTATGCTATAATAGCATAATTTGTCAATCAAAAATTAAATATTCGATTTTTAAATGAGTTAAAGTTCTGTTGTCTTACATTTTCAGGTAATTTATTATATTAGGTCATTACATATGAAATTGGCGTTTTTTAAAGGAGGAACATAAAGTCGATTTTTTTTAAACATAATACACTTATTTAATCAAAGTTTATACCATTGCTATCTACGCACTTTTGCCATCTCATAGGTAGTTCATTAATTCCTTTACTAAAAAAACCATTCGGACAGGAATCAATAAAAACAATTGAAGGCGCTTTGGACTGCTCCATCGGAGTTGAATTTTTTCCCTTGCAAGAAGTTATCCAAATTTTAAAAAAATGGTAATATGTTGGAGCAAAGTCCAGGGAGAACAGTGGATGTCTTAGACATTCGAATTGAAGCTCCTCTAATTTGATAGCCGTCTGTTGTGCAGTGTGTGGTCTAGCGTTGTCCTAAAGCAGCAGTGGCCTAAAGCGAATGACCAGCCTCGGTTGTTTAGCAACTAGCTTTTCCATCGTGATTTGCAGTATCTAGCAATAGACATTTGCCGTAATCATCTGGCCAGATTTAAGAAAGCTTTAGTGAACGACACCGGCACTAGTCCACCAAATTGAGTTGAACCACTTTTTTTGAGTAAATTTTCGCTTGGCAGGCTTTGGCTGGTTCGCCAGGGTTCAGCCATTACGATGAGCGTTTAAGATTATCGTACAGGATCCATTTTTCATCACAGGTAATGATTTGATTTAAAATCCCTTCATTATTGTACCCGTTGAGTAATGTAACGCAGCAGTCGACACGCGTTTGTCGGCTTGCTGCACTCAATTGATGAGTTACCCACCTTTCAAGCTTTTTTACCTACCCAATTTGCTTCAAGTGGATTAAAACAGTTTTATAACTAACATCGCAGCCTGCAGCTAACTCGGACGGGGTTTGCGATGAATCCGCATCCACAATAGCCTTCAATTCTTCATTATCAACTTTGGTCTCCGGCCATCCTTGGGGCGTGTTCTGCAGGTCGAAATTTTCAGAACGAAAACGTTGGAACCAAAAACGCACTGTGTTTTCTTTTGCGACAACGCCGCTTTAGACATCATTAATTCTTCGAGCCATTTCTGCAGCACTGGTGCCATGGTGGAACTCATACTCGTAAATAATACGATACTTGAATACGATATTTCAAGTTTTCCATTTTGTAAACAGAGTGACGCAAATAAATACCCAAAAGAAGAAAAAATAAAATATGAATTACGGTTTACGAAACACAAATGCATGAGTAAATAGCCGTATAAATTTGAAATTGGAATTCCTAACCAAAGAAGATATATTTGAGATCAAAGTGGCCAGTACGACAAAACGCCAATTTCATATGTAAAGACCTAATATATATTTTATAGTACGCACTTTTAGCAAAAGTATTTAATCTTTAAATTGGAATTTGTAGCTTGTCTCCTCTATGTGGTCTTTGGCTTACTTATTCTTTTATTTAAATGAAAAGTTCTGTGTGTTTTTTACTAACTTTAGTATCTCAAAGATATATAGTCATGGAAGTGACAATATTATATATTTTTTTAATATTGGCTTACAGCTCTCAAGTTGTCGGGCACCACATACTTACTGCTCGCAAGCAGGCTTTTTGTTTTATAAAAGCATTCTGGCTATGGATCACCATAACTTTCAAGTTAGCCTTTAAACAATACCGTATCTTAAGATGGATAATACATAGCCATGATAGGCTATCAGAGCTGACTTTTCACTAACCATTTGAGACAAAGTACGCAGTACATATATATTAAATCTGTCCATTTCTGTGCACAATCTCTCAGTATGTCAAGAGAAGTGTTGGTCCAATATAATACCTAAATATGTCAAGTCGTTAGTAAGCGCGATATTAGAACCTTGATAATTTATATTTATATTTATATTTGCAGTATTAAATGGTTTGAATGTTTGTTTTATCAGCATTTATATTTAAATTGTTTAATTGTAGCTAGCTAGAAACTATTATTAAACTATTATTTATTTCATCAGATTGCTTTATTCCTGTTCACGTAAACAATCGTAATGTCATATATGTACATAGTGCATTTTTGTTTTATAATTGCCGGGAAATCATTTATTTAGCACGAATAGCAAAGGCTCTAATATACTGCTCTGTAGTATGCCATAAGGATTATTTTCCTATATGTCGAAACAATGCGATTTACACAATGATCTTCTGTTTAATTTCTACTCCTTGTTACCTATCTTTCAGATAACTGTTAATCCAATCAAGTGCTTTACCCCTGATTCCATATTTTGTTTTTTATTTTTGCTTATGTCTTTGTTTAGGTAAAAACTTGCCAATTATTTTGGCAAGTTACGTAACTACTATCTTTTCTATATCCAAATTGAGACGAGTTTAAAATATTTTTAGAAGTGAAAAAACTATACATTTTATCTACATTATTTTTTCCAATGTTTTTAATATGTTTGATATTAATGTTACAGGACGGTAATTATTCATTTCATCTTTAGCGTTCTGTTCACTATTATGTCAGTTCAATTGGCAGTTTGGTAGGTATGCATAATGTGTATGTATATTTTTTGCTCAGATAATTATAATAATAATAACAAAAAAGTTTATTTGCAGCTACATACACAGATACATAGAAAAAAAAAAAAAAAAAAAACTTAAATGTAAACAGCAGCCGCAAATTGTCTCGAGCTCGGCGTGAGCTGGCATACCTGAGGCGTTCTCCCGCGCCGGTCTTCCGCTAGAGCCGCTAGTGATGTCATAGCTGACCCAAACGTCTCAACAGTATGGTAGACATGAAACCCGCAAATATACATAGCCCGCAAATATACATAGCCCGCAAATATACATAGCCCGCAAATATACATAGCCCGCAAATATACATAGCCCGCAAATATACATAGCCCGCAAATATACATAGCCCGCAAATATACATAGCCCGCAAATATACATAGCCCGCAAATATACATAGCCCGCAAATATACATAGCCCGCAAATATACATAGCCCGCAAATATACATAGCCCGCAAATATACATAGCCCGCAAATATACATAGCCCGCAAATATACATAGCCCGCAAATATACATAGCCCGCAAATATACATAGCCCGCAAATATACATAGCCCGCAAATATACATAGCCCGCAAATATACATAGCCCGCAAATAAAAACAAACAATAATAACCAAGCGAATATCATGTTATTTGAAAAATAATCAATATTATTTACTTATATTGTGTCATAGGGGTCGACTTTTTAGGGTTCGATAGTACTAAAGAAACCCTAAAAATAACTTACAGTTTCACCCTGTCCGTCCGTCTGTCTGTCCGTGTGTCTTATGTTCTTGAAATAATTGGGGAAGCTCAGGGAAGGTTTGAACGGCGAGAAATATTGTAAAAATTGCGGAGAAAATAGGTGTAGGTGTAGATGTAGGTTGGAGGTATAGATGTAGTTATTGCGGAGAAAATAGGTGTAGGTGTAGATGTAGGTTGGAGGTATAGATGTAGTTATTGCCGAGAAAATAGGTGTAGGTGTAGATGTAGGTTGGAGGTATAGATGTAGTTATTGCGGAGAAAATAGGTGTAGGTGTAGATGTAGGTTGGAGGTATAGATGTAGTTATTGCGGAGAAAATAGGTGTAGGTGTAGATGTAGGTTGGAGGTATAGATGTAATTATTTATTTATTCCAGTTCATAGCTAAGACAGAACATGGTGCGTCGGGACAGCTAGTTATGAATTTATATTCATAACTAGCTGTCCCGACGCACCATGTTGTGTAAATGGATGAAATTTTTTTCCGTAATGAAATATGAATGTCTCCAATCGGATCTTGTGAAAGGAAATTTTGTTACCAACGGGAATAAAGGGTATATTTTGCAGAATGTTTCCTTGGTTAATCTCATGTATCGGAGTTTATTTAAATTGGTATTTTATGTAAAGAAAGACAAACCAGAGATGTGTTTATGTTTATGACTTATTTATAATTATACTTTATGCACAAAAATTAAACGAAAAAAAGTGTTTAAATTTACGTGAATTGTGCAACCGGAGGAGTATGGTATTTGGCACTGTTAAAGTTTATGTGGAGGAGCGCATGTGAGGTGTGCAGAAAGCTTATATTTTTTTAAATTATTTTAAAAATACAGCTTAGAAATACATTAAATTAATGAAAATAACAACAACACACAATCTCAGATTATTAACACACACTACCGTGCGTTTTGCTCATGCAATTGGATCTATCAGATACAATTTTGTGACACGTTGACGGTTAATTGTCAATCCATCAAAACGTTTTAATTTTTTTATGTCTTAAAAAAATAAAGAACCCTTATAAAGTTTGGCCATAAAATTATATGAATTATTATGAAATATGCACGAATTTCGACCACAGTGCTTCCTCTAGTTTTATTTTAGCTAGTTGCTCGTAGCCCGTAGCTCTACGCGCTACTACGCACGGAACGCGCTACGACTATGCTACGCGGCATTGTATTTTAATACTAGATGTTGCCCGGGACTTCGTGCGCGCAAAGGGAAATCTTGCGGGAGCCTATATCCTTCCCCGTGGCCTACTCTATGTCTGCCAAATTTCATCGAAATCGGTCCAGTAGTTTCTGAGCCTATTCTATGCAAAAAAACAAACAAATCTTTATAATATTGGTATAGAAAAAAAGAGAAAGTCAATGCAGAGCATCCTGTCCCCCTCGCACACGTAAGATTTGACGCATATCAATGTGCAGCGTGTTACCCGAAACTAGATTATATTATATCTATGCTTTACATACTATGAAATGAATAAAAAAACACAGAAAATTATTAAATTCACGTTCTAAAAGCAATAACCCACATTAACATAAGTGTCCACTTCGTCACAAATGGACGTACTAAGTCTGAAACGTAGCGTGTTCGTGCCTGGAGTACTGAACATGCTCTATCCAGGATAAGTGCATCCAGGGACCGTAATAATTACGAAGCTTACATTTCTACATTGTTATAATCCAGTTTAAGTTATCTATATAGAGACATGTTTTAGCATGAACGGCCTGACCTAGCGAGGGAATACTGCGGCGTTATAGAAAACCGGTGAGAAATAACGCTTCACTGAGTAATAAATCCCACGAATAGTGGAGCTTAACGACCGATTTCATAAACTTGTCTATAATTGAAAAGTTAAAAAGCTACATTCGATAGCAATTGGCGGCATGTTCTTTAAACTAACTATTTCGAGTGCCTAACCATACTCATAGTTAAGTGATTCTATAGGAGAAAACATTTAACAACACAATCGACGGTAACTTCTCAGATGTTACCGTGTCTATGATCGATTATTACCAGACAATCCGTCTGCTCCATATCCGTTCTCGTTCTATGGAAATACTTTGCTTCTAAAATTCTTAATTGATAATCTGGGGGCGAAATCTCACATTAAGGGGCCCATTGTTACGGGTGTTGTTAAAAATAAAATAAGATTCTCCGTGACAATATATATATTTAAAAAAGGAAAAAAATAGGGGTCGTGGGCAGAAGGCCGTATGGTCTGGACTAGCCTCTTGGTGTCAAGGTAGTGGTAAGGGGCTTTAATCCAAGTAGGAACTTAGCTGAGTATCCAGCTGTCTAGCACGTGGCGGATGCGAGCTAGGGCTACAACTCCCGGAAGCTTCTCCGTCACCGCTGCGTCCGTTCGTCGTAGATCGTCTCAGAAAAAAAATCCCCGTCCAACGACTATCAGCACTCTGAACTCCAGCTAGATATAAGTCCTTTTAATTGGTGCCTCGAATGCTGTAGTTGGCGGTGTTTCGTGCCCCAAACCAAGTTCCGTGATACACGGGATTAAAAGTTAAAAGAAACTGGAAAAACTTCAACAATAAAAATTCTACTTCGTCTTCTAGCAGGAGGAAAAAAAAAGGCCCTGTCATCTCGCGACAGCCCTTATATACTCCTACTGACAATGTTTTTTTTTTAACTGACAACTAGCGGTAATGCATAATCCAACCGCCACAATAAAGAAATATTGGAGATGAAGCTCTAGTTACAAAACCTTTGCCAATAGATGGCGTCGTCTAACATAATTTAGTTATTAAAGTTACCAATAACAGTCAATAGATGACGCTAGGAGCGTCGTTATAAGTTATATTAATGCGTTAAAATGTAGCTATGCTACATATCCCCCCCTGTTACCGAAGGATTTTGACTGATCACAGGAAAAATCCAGAAACAGCTACAAAAGAAGTTAACTTGTTAAAAAAAAAATTGAAAAAAGAAAAAAAAAACTACGACGATTGAGGTTAAATGCTAGTCTTGTATCTAACGCGCAAACAACCGACAACCTTTCATACTACGATTCACACTATAGTCATACATCCCATACATACATCCACTTTCATTATTGCATCCCGAACCAAATAATAAGATCCGAGACGCCCTAACATGCGAGTATTGTTTTCCATAAAGAGGAAAACAACACAAGTCGAAGATAATGATGTACACAGCTATAACGTTATACGACAAGATAACGAACAGCGTCTGAATAAAGCGCGAAACTACTAGCCTTCCTACAATAGTTAACCAACTATTTTGATAAAATTGGTAGCTTAAGGTCTTTCAAATGCCAGGCACCAAGATCTTTGCCTTGCATGTCTTGCAGAACGTAAACTAACGGAGAACGTTTACCTACAATTTTACATTTTACAAATTTAGGAGCCAACTTTTTGCTAAAATGTTTCTCCTTGTCGCTGAGAAAATAAGTTCTCTTAAAAACGACATCACCAACGTTAAATTCAGCAGGCTTTCGTCTCAAATTATATTGAGCAGTGCTCTTAACATGAGCTTGCCAAAGACGCATCTGAACGCTGTCAAACAAAGATGACATACATCCCAAATTTTCGGCGTAGGCGTCACGAGGCGAAAACACGAGGTCTTTTATACTGTCGGTATCTAGGTAGTGAGTACCGCAAGACACTAGTTCCCTACCATAAACTAAGAAAGATGGTGTAAAACCGGTTGCCTCATTCACCGAGTTGTTGATGGCGAATTGTATTTCGGGTATATATACATCCCATGACCTATGGTCTTCTTCCACGTAGGTCGAAATACAAGTGATAATAGTCCTATTGTAGCGTTCGACCGTATTTACCTGAGGGGTATAACGCGGTGTTAAGTAAACTTTAGGTATATTATATTTTTTAAAAAACCTATTAGTTTCGTTACTAACGAACTGAGGGCCATTATCCATTATAATAGTTTGTGGTACACCATGAACCAAGAAAACACTATCTTCTAAAATTTTAATTATAATATCGGATGTAGCACGTTTCATAGGAAAGATAAGGCAAAATTTTGAAAAGCAACAAGTTACAACTAAAATAAAATTATTACGTTTTCTAGTAGTAGGTAATGGTCCCATTATGTCAACAGAGATTACTTGAAATGGTCGAGAGCATTCTTTAGGGCCACCCATTTCACCTAAAACTTTATGATTTTGAGACTTATACTGTAGACATTTAGAACACTTAGAAATGTAAGTGACGACATCGCGATACATATTAGGCCAAAAGTAGTTAAGTGCGAGCCGTCTATAAGTTTTAAAAATTCCCATGTGACCAGCAGTGGGCTCATCATGGTTAGCACGAATAATTTCTTCGCGAAAATCTTTAGGAACTACCTCTTTCCAAGAAAATTCAGAAGTTAAGTTATGTTTATTTTTAGAAAGCCTAAACAATCTATTATCTTTAATCGTAAAATTTGGAAAAGAAGATGGCGTGTTATTGCAACCGTTAAAAATATTAAGATACCAGGTATCAGCGCCGGTATAGTTTGTCCAAGTAGAAATTGCGTTGATGTTAACCGCTCGAGACAAAGCGTCTGGTATAACGTTATCACAGCCTTTCCTATGTTTAATTTCAAAATTAAATTCGGAAAGTCTGACACACCAGCGAGCTAGCCTACCAGTGGGGTTGGACAAAGACAAGAAACATTTAAGAGCACTGTGATCAGTATAAACTGTAAACTTTTTACCGTTCTCTAAATAACAACGCCAGTGTTCTAAAGCTACTAAAACTGCTAACGTCTCACGCTCAGTAATCCCATAAACTTTCTCCTGTTTAGTTAAGGAGCGACTCATGTACGCGACAGGGTGTTCTTTTCCTTCGAACTTCTGGGTGAGCATGGCCCCAATACCATAGCTACTGGCGTCCGTATGAACCTCAAAGGGTTCAATGTAATCGGGACAGCGCAGTACTGGCGCGGAGACCAAGCTCTCCTTAAGTTTATTGAACGCCAAGTCCGCCTCAGAAGTCCACTCGAAAGGAGGGGCATTCTTACGTGTAGACGTTAGTTTATTCAAGGGCCCTGCCAGAGTACTAAAATTAGGCACAAACCTTCTGTACCAAGTGGCAGTACCAAGAAAACGTTTTACACTTTTCCTACAAGTAGGTGTAGGAAAATTTATGATCGCGGCGACCTTATCAGGATCAGTACGAAGACCGTTGCCGTCGATTACATAACCTAAATATTTAAGTTGAGGCCGAAAAAATTTACACTTTTCAAATTTTACCGTTAAATTAGCTTCCTTGAGGACTTGAAGAACCCTCAAAAGAGTAGCTACGTGTTCATTATAATCCTCGCTAATAATAACTATATCGTCTAAATAACAAAATGTTTTATGACCAAAGTTACCAAATAAGGCATCTACTAAACGCTGCTGCGTAGCAGGTGCATTCGTCAAACCGAAAGCCATGCGTTTAAAACGAAACATTCCGCGACCCGGAACATAAAAAGCAGTCTTATCGCGATCAGACTCATTAATAGCAGTCTGCCAGAAGCTGTTAGAAAGGTCAATAGTACTTAGGTAACGAGCGTCGCGTAAGCTGTCTAAAATTTCCGAAATGTACGGTAAACTATAAGCGTCTTTTTTAGTGACAGAGTTTAACTTACGACTATCTAAACAAAATCTAAATTCGCCAGTATTTTTCTTAGGCACCACTAATACAGGAGAGCTCCAAGCAGATTGGCACGGCTCGATGACGTCCATAGCCAACATTTCGTCAACTTGTTCAACTAAAATACGTTGTTTTTCAGGCGACATCCTATAATAACGTTGACGGATAGGTAACGCATCGCCTGTATCAATTTTATGAGTGATAAGAGAAGTTAAACCTAAACCTTTCTCTTCAAAAGAAATAGAACGAAATTGTTTTATTATGTCGTCGGCTACCGAGCGCTCAGACGAACTCAAATTTTCATAGCCGTTAATGGCCGGCTGGGTCACCTGATGAGAAGTGATTTGTTCGGTAGCCGTACTAGAATTAATAGAATTTAAATATTTAGGACAAAGTTTAAAAATACGCCAGAAGTCAATACCTAAAATGAGGTTAGAAGTAACCTGAGGTACTACGTATAATTTTAAAATATGAAATTGATCTTCAAAACGAATAGGTAAATTTATATAACCTATAGACTTTAAGCATTGACCGCCCGCGGCGAAAATTGAAATATTATTATCATCATTATTGATAGGATAGCCTAGCTCAATAATGTTTAAATGAGAATTATTACCTAACAAAGAAATGCAAGAACCCGAGTCTAAAAGACCGCGCATGCTAAAAGCGTCTATGTGTATATTGACATAAGGTCGAGAATCTAAATTGTTGTTAATACATCGGACCGTATTAATGGTGTAATATTTAAAAAATGTGCCTACAGTTTTAACCCATTGTTTCCGATCATCAAGGTCGGTATGGTTAGGTATAACACGATCCGATAAAACTAGTTTTTTGAACGATATTTACCAAGACAACGAGTACAATCGGGCCGGCGCACGCCAGGATTGCCACAGCCAAAACAAAAAATTTTCGACTTATCAGCTGTGCACTCATAATAGTTGTGCGAGTTCACCTTACAACGTAAACAAAATATAGGCATATTCGAATGCAAACTATTAACATGATTATGTGAATGTTTAAAAGCAAAACTATTATTATTATTATTAGGTGGGTTATTAGAAAAATTATTATTCCGAAATGGTCTACTAAAAGTTTTATTAAAAGTTTGTTTGTTCTCAGTTTTATTACTATTACAAGTATAAGCTAGGTCCGGTGCTAAGGTATCCGACGTTATCCTAGGCGGTTCATGATATAAAGTTAGTCGAGATTGTACATCCTCATAATTCTTACAAAGAGACTTTAGTTGTTCAATAGAGTTGACCGTAGGAGAAGAAGCCAAAATGTTTGCATAGCAAGGTTTAATGTTGTGTAATAAGATTTCCAACTTCTCACTCTCTGGGACAGGTTTAACAAGACGGTTGAACATTCCTTCCATTATAGCAATATAAATTGTAATGGTTTCTTTTTCGCCCTGAGTTCTACTACGGATTTCCGACATAAACCGATAATCAAAACTCGGTTTGTCAAAGTCACAATACAAAATATTTAAAAGTTCTGACCAACTGTTAACGTTTTGATAAATACTTCTATACCAATGTAAGGCATCACCAGTAAAAAGATCAAAAGCGTGAGAGAGAATCTTTGAATCGCTAACGTTATGCTGTGTACAGTACTCATTCACTCTAGAAATAAACGCGCGGACACAAGACTTGCCATCAAATTTAAATTTTTGTAAATCAGCTAGATTATTTTTTTCACATTGAACTGTAATATTTAAAGGAGGCATAGGTGGTGCTACAGCAGGAGCTGGCATCACGGAACAACTACTAGACCCCTTAAGTTGATGTAATAAACCCAAATAATTTTGAAATTTTTGTAAGCAACTATTATATTGTACGGCAAACGGTTCTATATTATTAGTAGAAATTCTATTAATCCTATACTCAATGTGGTTTAAATTATTCTCAGCTCTAAGCAATGAGTTACCATCGGAGTGAGAATCTAATTGTAATTTTATTTTTGTTAGGGTTTCCTCAATCCCCAACAAATCATCTGACATCTATAGAAAGACAAGAGTCTAAAATATCTTCAGACGGGTAAAGCTCAGCTAATTTAACTATTTGCTTTCTTAGCTCCACAACGGTGGAAGCTGGTGTTTCATTTCTAACTAAAATTTCATACTCCAATTCCGATTTTTGAAGAGAAAAAAATTTAATTTTCTCCGGCATAATGAGAAGTTAAGTTGTCAGAAGTAAAATTTATTAAGAAGTTAAGTAACTAAGTAAATACGTTTAAAAAGAAATTAAGTTTTTCCAAAATAAATCAATTAATGAATTTATCAGAAGTTAAATTCAATTTTAAAAGTTAAATTACCAAGTAAATTCAAGAAAAATATTCACAAGCCTAACGGTGAGTATATCTGTGTTGAGAAAATACAAAAATAATCAGATGTATTCTCTAAAAATACACAAAAAAATATAATTTGTAATCAGTTCTATATAAGGTATCTAACTACAAGACAAGTTCTACAGACTATATGGTACAGACCATATACAATAAGATGAAAAAATAAATAGTATAAAGTTTATTAACAATTTTAAACTTTACACAACAAGGGTTACTTTACAAGTTACTACATTAAGTATATCCAACGCTCATAGTAAGTTAAGATTAAAATAAAGTTATGTAAAAGTTAAAGTGATAAATCAATAGCAAAATAATTTAGAAAAACAATTTAAAGTTATATGTAAATATCTATGTTGAAGTAAAAAGTTAAATTAAAATTTAATTAAAAACAAGGTTAAGGCCAAAAAGATCACATAAGCATCATTGAAGATGATGCTGATGTGTGTGCATGTATAGTGTGGGTATGTGTAAAATAAATAATATGTATGATAAAATAGATAATATACAATAACAATATCCTGCCAAAAAGACAGGACCAAAAAGTAGAATAATAATAAATATATTTAATAATAAAGAATAAATTTAATAGTCTTTATAAATTTAATATTATGTCCACTGTGAAAAAAAAACACAGGGTTCCTTATATATCACGGAACCCTAAAGAAAACACAGTGGGTGTGTGCTGTAACGTTACCTGCCTCTTACACGTGTCCGTTACGTAACCTGAACCAATTCTACCCCGGGCCCAGACGGGTAAAAGTACTGAGAGAGTTGGATATGAAAGACGGCACAAGACAAACACCAAATACTGGACACACAGACCCAGGAAGAGACACCAGATGCCAGACCAGACAAAACCACGTTTATGGGCGCCAATTGTTACGGGTGTTGTTAAAAATAAAATAAGATTCTCCGTGACAATATATATATTTAAAAAAGGAAAAAAATAGGGGTCGTGGGCAGAAGGCCGTATGGTCTGGACTAGCCTCTTGGTGTCAAGGTAGTGGTAAGGGGCTTTAATCCAAGTAGGAACTTAGCTGAGTATCCAGCTGTCTAGCACGTGGCGGATGCGAGCTAGGGCTACAACTCCCGGAAGCTTCTCCGTCACCGCTGCGTCCGTTCGTCGTAGATCGTCTCAGAAAAAAAATCCCCGTCCAACGACTATCAGCACTCTGAACTCCAGCTAGATATAAGTCCTTTTAATTGGTGCCTCGAATGCTGTAGTTGGCGGTGTTTCGTGCCCCAAACCAAGTTCCGTGATACACGGGATTAAGAGTTAAAAGAAACTGGAAAAACTTCAACAATAAAAATTCTACTTCGTCTTCTAGCAGGAGGAAAAAAAAAAGGCCCTGTCATCTCGCGACAGCCCTTATATACTCCTACTGACAATGTTTTTTTTTTAACTGACAACTAGCGGTAATGCATAATCCAACCGCCACAATAAAGAAATATTGGAGATGAAGCTCTAGTTACAAAACCTTTGCCAATAGATGGCGTCGTCTAACATAATTTAGTTATTAAAGTTACCAATAACAGTCAATAGATGACGCTAGGAGCGTCGTTATAAGTTATATTAATGCGTTAAAATGTAGCTATGCTACACCATACATGGTCCGGTCTGCCTTCAGTTCGGCCTGAACGGATGCAAAATCGTGTCGTGTGTGTGCTCGAATCCGTTCAGGCCGAACTGACGTCAGTTGGGTCGGATGCGATTTTTCCCGTGTATGGGCTCGAATCCGTTCAGGCGTCAGTTCTAACTGAAACGATCGGCCTCTCATCTGTGGCTGCATTTAATTGTATAAGAAGCCAATAAGCTTTCGTTGAATTTATATAAATAAATTAATAAATGACGTTTGTCATCCGTCATGAAGTATACGGCCGCAGGAACATATTTGTAAATATCTCCGATATTTGTGCGTTTAAGTTCATAATATTGACCATAATTAATATTTTTGTATATGATGTAAAGTGAAGTAAACTAATGATGTAGGTTTTGCTTACAAATTTACAAAAAAATGTTTTTGTGAACTTTTTAGATGTATCTAAAAAGTTCTTCTATTACTAAACTACACATAAAATATTATTGTTTTTTACATTTTCCAAGTTGTAATATCCCAATATATCTGAGTATATAAATGAAACTAAATATTTCAGATGTAGATCATCCCTATTTTCATTCCAATTTCATTTTCCTTGATTATTTGAATTCAGATCCACGGAAAAATAGAGATAATCAATAAATTGTTAGTTGAAAATGCTTTATATGAATTTTAATATGTATAATATCACCCCAACTCCTGCAGATATACGACCGTTGAAACCAGACGGAACCAGAAAGAATTACGCTTACCTACATCTTGCCTAATTTTATCTTTGGTCGCTGTGGGTAATGGCACCATAATAAATTCGAATATCCTTTTATCGTTGTTTTATCGTTCGACGTATACAGCGTATCGTCTCGAGGTTAAGAGATTTTAATAGTAGAAAAAAGATTTGATTTTATGGACAAAACATCTTTCAATGGTTTTTTTCTTATTTTATATATTTTTTTAATCTACTGTTTACTCCAAAATGTTATTAATTATCATAATTATTGGTGATACTGCCTCGTACCTACAATTTTACTTTAAACACAACACCGAATGTTTATACCATCAACTAATCAGCAGCAGCTAATGATAAAGTATAAGAATACTAAAATTGCATACAAAAAATAAAAAATAGCCCCATTTTTGTCGCGACCGGTGAAGGTTGCGTCTTCCAAACATACGAAAAACTCTAAACATCGAGAAAACACACACTGTACATAGATTACAGTCCTAGTACCTACAGTAAATTTGTACTAACAGCGCTGAAATTGCAGTTGCAATCGCATTTATGCGTATTTATTCGCAATTGACGCTCCACGGCCGCGGACCTAGCAACCCTACACACTGGAGCCTGTGCTCAGCCCTTTTCGTAAGTGCAGCTCACTATATATATATATATATATATGTCTGTCAGTTTATAACTTCTAGTGCGAGATAGTCCAGAAAGATAGTAGAATTCCACAAAGTGGAAACGTCTGGAAAACAGCGAGTAGGACGTTTATTTCACAAGCATCTGACGTTTGTTAAATGCACAATTTGAAAAACTTAAAAAGCAAAAATGTTATTATCCTATGCAACAAACTTTCAATTATTTTATATAAATATTTTGAAAGTTTGACTACAATCGCAAATCACTGCGATGGCCGGTAGGATTTTATATTATGAACTGACTAGACGGAAATAATATGGCGCGCTAGAGATATAATAACCACAACAGCCAGGATCCATCGTCATCAAAAATTTACGCTTTTGACATATAGCAAGCACGCTATGTCACTAAAGC